>JAJJWW010010882.1:0-1200000 GCA_023531295.1 Papaver armeniacum
TCAAATTCTACCACGATCGAAGTCGGGAATCATGCTCAACAGTGAGGAAGGTAGGAACCCTTAACCTGCTTTCATTTTACCTTTTTCTTGCCTTCTATGTTAGTTGTTGACAGGCCTGGCTTCGCTTTGGCTTGCTAATTGGCTTTTCCTCTGCGTTTGGATTCATCTCCAGTCATCCACCACTCACAGTTTTGGAAGTGACCTCAATGTGCCTCTCCCAAATAGTCCCTCTTGCCACGGCCCCCAAGCGTATCCCGTGTCATTTCCTCGAGGGGCGGTGGGAGTATCAGGCCAATCCTTCCAGCCCTTTACCGTGGCAGCATCTTTTATTTTTATTTTGTTGTTGTACCCAGCATGACCTATATACGTAATACCTGGGAAAGCAATGAATATAAGACAACTCACCTTGAGTTTAGCCACATTAAGTCTGTAGTAAATATATAAATTACAATGCTCTGTGATACATTGGCTAACGTGATCACAAGTACCATTCTGGCATGAGAACTCATGTTTTAGTAGTTTTTACTTTCTTAAGTGTTTTTTTTAGACTTCTATAAGTTATCTTCTGATATGCATCATACATTTTGCAACTTATTTGTAACAGTACAATTGAACTTGAAATGCATCATATATTTTATCAAAACTATTTGTAGGCACCACGTGAAAACCTAATGTGTGCGTTTGTGGCTTTACCTCAATGCGGTGGAAGAGGTGCAGCCCACTGGATGTAATCCGAAAGTTCAAGAAAAGGCTAACTACATAGTTTGTTTTGCCAACTCATGCTTGCTAATTAGTGGCACTGCAATGAAATTTTAGGGCTACTTGTGTTGCCGAATGCAGAATTTTGAGTCCTTGACTCCCAGTTGTACATGTACAATCTTATTTCAATTTTCTTATACTTCTCTCTATCAATACCGGTTTCTCTGTCTCAAGAGCAATTAACTTTTGATGGGTTTGCACAACTGAGAGCAATTACTCCCCATTTATCCACATACTTTTAAAGCAGCAGCATCTTCTCCCACTCATCATACTAAATTAATCGGATCATTTCACTATCACAACAAAAATTAGTTACCGGGTCCTGCCTATTTCATGTTTTTGTATATGCCGCACATAGGGATATCCATATTTTTATTACTGTCTAAACATAAATTAGCTTGTATAAGCATCTCTAAGGAAAATTAGGCAACACACTTAAATTTTCAAAAACATTTATGGCCATGTTTGGATTAATGTCTCTGCTTCTTAGAAAAAGTATCCTTGATACTCTGTCACCGCCTATGAGAATCTGCCAACATTTACAATAAAGAAGAGTATCGTTTGTAAATTGTTGGCGTGTGATACCGCTACTTTCTTAGTTGACTTGGACGCCTTTTATTCCTAAGCATTTTAGAGAGTATTAGACATTGGATCTCTTTTCCCGCCTTAGGCCTCTAGAACTTTTGAACTTCTCTGTTGATTGGCCATTGAAAAATGAGTAGTTTTCAAGCAGCATAATCAAGACATTCCCAGTTTACTCTGTCATACGTTTTCTTGATATCAATCTTACAAACCAAACCCCTTTTTCACTTCTTAGTCTCGAATCAATTAGCTTAGACACTGACCAAAATTTGTAAAAGCAAATTGATAATTTTAACAGAATAGTTGGCATCACCAATTTGAGTGTATTTGCAAGTACTTTTCCTAATATCTTGTACAGAACCCCAACTGAACTAGTTGGTCTGAAATCTTTAAACTAGGTTTCACCCACTCTCTTAGGAATTAAGCAAATGAAAGTGCAATTTAACCTCCAGTCCAATTTACCCCCGTTTTGAAAATCTCTGATAACTTTCTCGAAATCTTCTTTAAGAGTTGATCAAGAAGCTTTGAAAAATTCAATCGGCATACCATCTGTACCAGGTGATTTGTAGGTAGGCGTGTTTTTCATCAACTGAAGCACTTAATCCATCTCAGTAGTCACTCTCCAAGCTAAGTTTTTGAAGTTCTGAAATAGATTTATCGATTTTCGGCCACCAAATTTGGTCTTCAGTGTATAACTCGGTTTGAACTTGACAACCTCTCTTTGAATTTCAGTGTGACTGGTGAATTCTTGGTCACCCACCACAATCTTAAGAACCCAGTTGCTGGCTTGTATTCTCCCATTGGCAATCACACAAAAGTAAGACGTATTTCGTTCCCGTTTGCTAATTCATTTCACCTCTTTTGATGTAACAAGTTAGAGATTGACTACAATAGGAGTGACCCAAAAAAGAAATTCCTTCGTAAATTCAGCAGTAGACAGGGAGGTTACTTCTACTTTTGCTTTCAGTCTGACTATGATTACTTCACAACCAGGCAAGGGTACGTCTAGCATCCAGAGCTTAGCACTTATCTCTGATCCAAGTTATCAAGATAGACTTCATACATTGAAGTTCGTTAGCAAAAATATACTTTGGACCTAATTGAAGAGTATAGTCCAAGTATACTTGCCACCATGAGGAATCAGAGTC
Source organism: Papaver armeniacum (assembly GCA_023531295.1). Classification (NCBI taxonomy): domain Eukaryota; kingdom Viridiplantae; phylum Streptophyta; class Magnoliopsida; order Ranunculales; family Papaveraceae; genus Papaver; species Papaver armeniacum. The sequence continues at coordinate 2,490 of JAJJWW010010882.1, forward strand.
CACTAATTCAACTTCTGTAACAAAACCAATTCTTTTGCATACAATAGTCCCCCTAAGAATTCTTTTGCATCTCAGGCGACTAACTAAAAAGTAATTTATCAGTACATGCCTACTAGTCCTCCTAAGATATTAGTATGTAACCTAATGCACCCAACAATTTCAAAATAGTAGGATGAATTGTTATGTTCTAGGAAATAGGAATAGATATGCCATATTTGGGCGGGGATTTAAACAAAAATGTTCCAAAATAGTTGGGAAGAAATTAAAATTTTCATATCAGAAACAAGATTTGATCAATAGTGTCTTCTTCTAAGTAGTTCATGGGAAAATGGATTTCAAGCAAATTTTGAAGGTAAAAACTGGATGAATGAAACTATACTACTCAAGTGCAAGTGAACAATGAAAGATGGCAAAAAAATTGCAGGTAAGAAAAGGAAAAACACCAGAAACAGTTGCGGTAAACATTAGCCTTTAGGGATTGATTTATTGATATCCTTTTGTCTGAAGCAAAGCTGGTGCTTTGCAGTGGGTGTCGGAGAGAGACTGTATTTCAAAAGGGAGGTGAATATGACATTTTCAGCCGTGAGTAGTTCGGATACTCTTTAAAAAGTCATTTTGGACTTGGAAAGCCAATGAGCTAGTACACACAAATAGTGACTTTTAGAAGTCAAAAGGCAAGAATTTCAGAACGACTTCATAAGTATGAAGCAAATTAGCAAAATATATTTGTGGGTGGATATCACTTAAGCTTTTTGACTTTAAAAAAAGAAAAAGAAAAGAATTAGATATTAATTTAGATACACAATTTCAGAATAACTTCTAAAAATAAAAATAATTAACTTTTTGTGAAGTAAATTCTTTTTACTTTTAGCTTTTGCTTTTGAAAATGCATGACCATTAAATAAGAATCATTACAGCAATATTTAGCCAGAAGATACTGGCTAGTATCCAGGGGTGGAGTATGGGGTAGAATCACTTAATATCAAGAAAGGCGGAGTAGAATGCTTATACTAAAAGAACCTGCCGAGATTGGGGTATCCCCAGATTAATTGGGGTATACCCATTTTATTCCCATCCAAACTAGTGTGCTAAGGGGTGTCTAAAAGGTGTTAAAAGACCAAATTGCCCATACTAAAAAATCATGCCGACTAAAACATATTTTAAAAAAATTCAAAATCTTTCTTCAAAACTCTAACCATACATGATGAGATCAAAAAAAAAAAAAAAAACGAAGAATCAAAACGGATCGAAAGTCGGCAAGGTTTTTTTTTTGTCGACCTTGCCGACTAAAATATAGTCGGCGGGTTATAAGGTTGAATACCGTGCCGACTTTTCATCTATGAAATTAGTAGTTACAGGGTCGGCACGGTATTCAACCTTATACCCTGCCGACTATATTTTATTCGGCACGATATTCATCCTTATACCTTGCCGAGCTATAGTTTTAGTCGGGCAGTTATGAAATTAATACCTTGCCGACTAATCATTTTTATATGTATGTCAAAAATTCTATAGTCGGCGGGGGTATTTTTATCGACCTTGCCGACTATAAGATAGCCGGCAAGGTAAGAAATCAACAAGATGCCGACTAGTGAAGCATTTACAACAGTCTCCCGTGTGTCAAAAATAATAAAGTCGGCATCTTCTTCATTCATCGACCTTGCCGGCCATAAGTTTTCGGCATGTTCTTCATCCGCGGACCTTAGGCCAAAGTTAGTCGGCATGTTCTTCATTCGTCGACCCTCGCCGACTTTTGATAGTTTCAAAACTGAAAGTGTTGAATTCTTCTTTAATTTTGAGTATGATTTCATACCCAGCTTTGCAATCCTCTTTTTAGAAGTGTTATGCTTTTATTTCCGTTGAAAAAAAATATTCTCGAAAGAAATTTTTTTCATCAAAAATCTTCCCAAATGAGTTCAATCAAAAACAAAATTTCATAACTTAAATTCATGATTGCAAAAGTTTTAACGTAAACTCAATTAATTAAGCTAATCAGTTTTTTTAGTATTAATTAAACAAGGGCATATTAGCCATTTAGAAAATACAAGGTTAAGGGGTGGCTTGGTTTTACTTCATAATTACCAGATTTTTTCTTATTGGTTATACTCCAATCTCGCCAGGTAAAAGAAAGGCGGAAACCATTTTTACTAAAAGTATGAAATTCTCAGGAGATGCAAGCCATCAGTCAAGTACACTGATTGCCCAACACCCTCTCTCTGCAAAGACCTAGGACTTGTTCTGGATAGATGGTCTAGTGTATTTCGTTACTGAGGAAAAAGTGAAAAAAAAAAGATATTTTTATTCTGATCAAAAGCATAAAAACAACTTGGCATTGACAAGACAAGACTCAAGAGATAGTAACTTGAGTCGATGTATTTATTTTGCAGATGGTAATTGACAATACAAGACTGAAATTGCAATCGGCGAAAGTATCAAATATAAATGATACACACCGTGATTTAAGCACCATGTGTGCACTAAGAGGGATTTGACGATCTCAGATCCCGCGTTCTCAACATTAGGAGGGGTGGGTAGGCGTGGGCTCCACCCGCCTCTCACACGGTGCTCACCACGGTGCACACATCACGGTGTATTTATCATTTTCGCAAAGATAATTGAAATTTGAATGCTAAAGGTCTGAATCTCTTGCTCGCACTCCACACTCCACGGTGCTAAATGCCAAGCAATTTGGATGGAAGAAATGTGTGCACGCGAAATGCTCACACTCTCTTTATCACCATTCAAGCATGAGATAGTATCACTAAAGAGTTGTATGGTATCCACAATCTTGGGATGGAATTTGGTAAACAGATAACTTAAACTTGAACATCCATATGTTGTTTTCTTTGGCCTATCCTCGTTGAAATCCAAACATTCTAGTTAAATCTTAGGGACATGCAACCTTTCATTCAAATCCATTTGACGGACACACCGAGTTTGTCCGTTCTTGTTTCTTAAGTTTACCTTTTTCCTTACTTATTTACCTTTTTTTCTTACTTATTTACCCCTCAATCATCATAACTATTAACCAAACTGTAGTTACTCATTAGACCAAGGTTATAAAAATGGATCATCGCAAAAACCCGAATTGAATATGGGTACTATACATCTAAGTTTAGTATTTTCACTTCTCTAGGTATTCTTCTCTAATAGTAAACCAGGTCTCCAAGTTGTTCTCATCTCCTCCTTTTAGAGAAGAAAAGGATGGTCGGAATTTTAGAACAAAATGGAGAATATGCAACGGGTTTCAAAGAAGAAATTTAGGTTTGATATTTCATGGCATCTAATGATTCTAATCTAAATTGCCTATGCCAAATAAGAGTCTTTCGGGTTAGTTGAGAAAATTAAAGAACTTACACCTACTTCAAATGATTTCAACGGACAACGGTAAGTGTATTAACTCTTTCTATTATAGAAAGTCTGCCTCTACCTTTGCTGCTGAGAGCTCGCCCATTTTTTACCAAATCACTTTCACTGTGTACAAGCTATATGTCAACGACATATTTTCATTTTCTTTCTTTTCTATTGCTGCATGCTGCATTCACCCCAAGGCATCTTGGAGTGACGTAAGGATCCCTTAGATAATTTGTGTTGTCTTTTAGTTCTACGGGGATGAGTTAAACTGTTAAAGTGACTAGTCTTCACTGCGCGGATTTTATAGACGTCAAAACTCAAAACACTTCCAAATCGCACTAGACAGAGGAGAACCACATGGTAAGGAGAAAAATGAGAAAAAGTGGCAAGTGAGTTTCATTGATATTACCCGTCGAGTTTTGGTTCAATTGGTGTAATTCGCTTAAGCGCCAAAGGCGCTTGCCTATTACAACATAGATCCGGGTAATTTATCAAACCTCACTCTTCAATTCTTTAACTACCATTTTGACCCTGTCCATAAGATGCAGGGCTTCGATTTTGTACATAGCAGTTGGTGTTATAAAGGAGGCATTAACAGTTCTTCATGAGTGACAACAAGCAGATACAACTATCGTCTGAATCAAGTACCCATTTTATTTTATATGACCATGAACAGCAGCACAGACGATTTATTTTATAATGCAGTGAAGAAAGTATTAACAGTTACATCTGTTGATCGCTTTTGCCTCTAATACATACTAAGAAGTAAGAATCCTCATCCAAGTCATACCAAAACAAGCCAAGTCGATTGATACATAAACAAACTAAAACCCACTTATTTAAGATTGAACGAACGCAAAAGAAAACAAAAAAAAATTGGAACTTACTTGAAAGTCTAATAGAGCTGGAACTTGATTTTCTTCAACTTCAGCTAGAATGATACAAGTCAGTTGAGTCATGAACAATTTTCAACGTCCATTCATTAGATTCTTTACTATCTCTAACAAGATTTGGATCTTGATCAAGTTTACTCATCAGATTATCTTGGTAACATAAGATTCGGGTCTTCAAAACTATCCATATTCCAAACCTATTTTCGAAGTAACTACGGTTGGCTTATTAACTATGGTTGAGGGGTAAAGATGGAAGGAAAATAATGAAACTTAAAGAACAGAAAGACCACCGATTTTGTCCGTCAATAATGATAGACTGAAACGTTCTCTTTCTCTTAGGATTGACCCAAATCCTTGGATTTTCATGACGATTGCTCATCAAAAATCTCAATTCATTCAAATCAAGATAGTCATGTTCTCCTATAAGATTTACAAATACATCAAAGTACAGGATAATCGAAATTTTAATACAAATAAAGACATCAATTACAAGTAGATCGCAAAGAGAAAGAGCAATAAACCGTAAAGATATCCAATTTTTGTTTATCTATAAGGGAGAGATGATGGTATATTCTGGAATTAATTCCGATCATTTAATTTGATTGTATTCTTCTGCCATAAGAGATGTTCCCAAAGAATAAAAGTACTTTTCCCATAAATTTGTAGATCCAAACAAACTCGAATGTCTTCAATCTCTAGAGTATGGACTCAAAGCGATCCCATGTTGAACCTTGGATGTTTTTGAATCGAGAATGGCAAGCCAAAAATCAGCCATCAATGATTGAAGACCTTACCCCACAACGGCGAAAAAAATTCGCTCCAAAGCAGCGAAGAAATGTGTCGAAAGATATCAAAAATGATATAAAAATATCTTATTCAATTAGCCATCACCTAAAACTTAAAAAAAAAAAAAACCTTGCTCAGAATTGGTCCAAAAAGAACTAAATCAGAACAAGAAAAATATGAAACCATGTTAGAGCATAGCTCGGTTGAACCCACCAAGCGTTGGTATGTCAAGTTTGGTTGTCATATTTTAGTGAGTCTAAACTCACCTAAGAGTCGCTTGATTATGTAATAGAGACAACTTCATTTTTTTGATTGGTTAAAACGTTCGATTCGATTAAAAAAACATTTTTTTTGTAACTATTTACGGTTGGGAGATCTCACTTTCAAGTCTCATCATGATAAAATTCTGATCATCATGATTTATAAATGAGAAGATGATATATTCAGATTTTTTAAATACCTTCATCTTCATCATGATTTATGAATGAGAAGAAAGAGATAAGGATAAGGTAATAAATTTAGTTGTTTTTTTTTTTTATGATCTTCATCTTCATCATGATGAAAAAAATAATCATCATCTTCATCAAGATTTGTTAAAGATAAGGAGAGGGAGAAGATAATTTTATTTTATTTTTGTTCATGAATAGTTAGATTTAGGTAAGGATATTTTTTAACTTTTCTTATATATTTAGTGCCCTATATCAAATGAAAGTGTGTTATTAGTATCTTTATGTTACACACTTTCATTTCATCTTTGGGATATTAAAACCCTATGAAGCTCCAAAACCCAAAGGTTTGAAGCCCCGATAATTTGATTCAAGAAAAAAAAAAACTAGGTTTCTTTTAGTAAAAAATAAAAGAAGAAATGAACTAAGGACAACAAGGAACCTGGAAGAGAGAAAAGGACTAAGTACATATATAGTTTCTAGTGGATTATCATGATGATCATAATTTTATCATGATGAGACTTGAAAGTGAGATCTCCCAACCGTAAACAGTTACAAAAAAAAAATAGTTTTTTGAATCCAAACTTAATCGAATCAAACGTTTTAACCAATCAAAAGCAGAAATAAATGGTGGGTTTTCTTAGTTTTTTGTGTTTATGATCATCAAATTCATCATGATAAAATTATGATCATCATGATTTATGAATGAGAAGAGAATGGGAAGATGATAGATTTAGATTTAGATTTAGATTTTTCAATATCTTCATCTTCATCATGATTTATGAATGAGAAGAAAAGGATAAGGACAAGGTAATATATTTAGTTATTTTTTTATGATCTCCATCTTCATCAGATCTTCATCTTCATCATGATGAAAAATAATCATCATCTTCATCGAGATTTGTTAAAGATAAGGAGAAGGAGAAGATAATATATTTTTTTTATTTTTTTTGTTCATGAATAGTTAGATTTGGGTAAGGATATTTTTTGACTTTTCTTATATATTTAGTGCCCCATATCGAATGAAAGTGTGTTATTAATATCTTTATGTGAGACTTTTCATATATATATTTGAGTCACCATTGCCTACTTTGAAATACAATGTAAACTATTAGTTATGAGATGAATTTTGGTTCACCGATTTGTTTTGTAAATTGCAAGAATTTATTTTGGATTTTGATGATAATTTTAAATCACACGAAATATCGTGATATTTTTTATTCGAAACTCACAATAATGAAGTATCCACACGAACAAAAACAAAGTAAATCTAGCAAATATTGATTAAAAAATCCATGGTTAAGCATAAATATCCTCTTGGCATATAGAAATGAAATTATCTTTGTTTGTAAACCAAAATATTCCAAATAAGACTCAAAATCCACCTCTTGATCCAAATTTTGAAAATTTGCTCGTTGCAAAAAATTTATATTATGATTAGAATTCAGGGTCCCTGGACTTTTATTGTATGATTTTTTTAAGATAGAGGCATTCGTAAGATTATGAAAAAAAATTGATTTGGGGTCTTTGCTTCCTTTTCATATGCACCCTTTTGATTTGGCGAAGTGCTTGTCATGAAAACTTCGACTACAAGACCCATGAAGAGAAATGTGAAAAACTTGTTAATTATCAAGATGCTTTGATGATTTCTTATGAGTTTTTTTTTTAGTATGATTGCAATTATTTTGTATCAAATGTTTGCATATAGAGAATATACAACGACACCAACATATGAAGAACATAAGAAGATGAAAGTAAATCACCTAGCTTGTTCATTCACACAACCCATTTTTTTTTAAGGTATTCATTCACAAAATTTAAGTAATGTGACTACAAAGAAACAAAATGCCTTGTTCATGCATGAATATTCAGTGATCTATGAATATATCCCCATTTATATACATAATTGCATTTTGAATTAAGTATTTATTTACCCAACCTTTTAGCTACAACTTTAGTATGGAATTGTAAATGTTATTTTAAGAAAGTTTCTAAGAAATCAAATCAATCAATCCGAAAATTCTGGACTAACCGTTAATTTAGACTACACTAAAATGTGCAGACACAAGAAAACCCAAAAATGAGATCCCTTGGTTGTCTTGGGATGTATGTAAACGGTTTTGGTGTATTCAAAATGCGTGATCATATACACTAAAATGTGCAGACACAAACAAGACATGTGCAGTGTTATAAATTTTTAAATATAAAATGTACCCCGTGAATCACATATATTTTTATAAAAAATTATTGCGTGAATCACATATGATAAACGTTAGTTTTAAAGAGATTTATATTGTGTAAGATGTTTATTATGTTACGCATAAAAGATATTTAGTGTTAGTAATACGAAAACCTAAGACCAATACATATAACAATACCAAAAAATAAATAAAGAAAAATATTAGTAGTAGTATATTCTCATGGTAACAATTCATATTTTCGCAATTATAGAAAGATGAACAAAGATAAAACTGCAAGTGTTATTATACCCATTTATGGAAAGTTCATAAGATATCGACACAATATTTGAACATGTGCTAAACTCTTATTGTTTAATGTTCAAGTATTTTCCTTGATACTCAAAGTGAATCACAAAACCGAAATATTCTAAATCTCTTATTGATATTCCGAATGTATATGCTTTTCATTCTCAATAGATAATCATATCTCTGGTTATTATTGTTAGAGCACTGCTCGGTTGTACGCACCCAGCGTTGGTACGTCAAGTTTGGTTGTCATATTTAGTTCCAAAACTAGAGTCGCTTAACAAGTAAACTAGAGTCAACTTCGTTAGGTTAGACTGGAAACGATAGAAATATTGTGTTCCAGTTACTCACAAAGATCTGAAGATGGATTGAAGACAACAAAGACATTATCCTTCAGCTCGAGGTTAGTAACTACAGACTTGACTTTCTCCATTTCTATCTTGTTTCTTTCAAGTCGTGCTATATTGAAAACATAACATGCGAAGCTGTATATACTATGCATATTGCATATAATACTCTAGTGGATAGACATGATCATAATAGTATGATCATAGTATTAAAAAATGATATTATGAAGTATATAGTTTTATCATTATGTGAATGGGTGTATGGTGAAGATTTCATCCTAGTAAACAATGTTTTACATTTGTTTAAAGGAAGTACATTCATGAACTTTTTCGTGAATCGAATGGGAAATCAATAGGATTATTGGTCCGCCTATTCATTGCAAATCTTTGGATGACCGATATGTGTGAGATGGTATGACTAGTTTTTATTAATTGGTGTAACCGATCCTAAGTAATCACCGTGTGATAGTATGATTTATCTTGTAATTGGTGTGACCGATCCTAGTAATTTATGCGATCAATCATGAGTATGTGCAATCGATCCTTGTAATTGGTGTAACCGGTCTTGAAACCGATGTAGGCGGTCTGGTAACTAGTGTGACCGATCACAAGTAATACCATGTGTATATGGAACCGATCCTTGTAATCGGTGTAACCGATCTCAGTGATTTGGTGTGACTGATCACAAGTATTTCCATAATTGGGTATTGAAAATGGGGGGGTATAACAACCTCAACCAATATTTCGATTAGCAATCTGTATGGACTAACTCCAATATACTTTTAAGAGAATCAACTAAACAGTCAGACTCAATCTTAAGAAAAAGTATATCAAGAAGTTAATATCTCTATCTCTTGATTTAAATCTTACTCAAGCAATCTGCGAGTCTCGATTAAATACAAGAGAGATAAACTTGGATGGTACAAAGACCAATATCCAAGGATCAATCAATTTCCAATCAACAACCAAAGGTTGGATTTCACAATTGATTGACACAACGCACAAACTGTGATATTTCAATTATATAACAAAATATAATGCGGAATAGAAATAACACAAATACACATATCCCATATCATATTGCAGTATATAAAACCATAAGGATTAATACTGCAAAAATCATCTTCCAAACAATTTTTAGAGTTTAAATAAATAAACCTAAAAAATAAAGATGAAAAAACGATGGACATAGCTATGTGTACTCACAATAATGGCTATTCCAAACTCTAGTTATTCTTTCTAAAGAAATAAATTCTCATAAAAAGAATTTCTAGACATAATAGAGCTTTCTCAGATCATCTTGAGAATTCCTTCTCATTATTGAAGAAACTATTGATTATGGGATCATTCAATTCCTCTAGATCTTCAGAAATGTCAGTTAACTCACTAAGTTCTCTTTTTAATTCACACAAGGTGTTCTTGGTTAGAGACAACATTAGTTCATAGTGAGTTATCTTTTCCAAAGAGGAAACGATTTGAGATTTTAAATCATTTCTCTTGTTGATGAAATCTTTCACCATGCCTCTAAAATTACTATCATAATGACAAACATATAAGAGACAGTTAGAGGAAGAAACTTCTCCATTTTCTTTCTTTATCCTTGAGGAAGAGATTCCTTCACAAAGACATACATTAACTGCTTCAACTGCATCTCTTTTTGTGATCCTTCTAGTTACAGGAGCCATGAGACTGTATCTTATGAAAAAGAGTGAGAAGGGAAGGATAAAGCAATAATACACGGATTTATGAACTCAAAAGACCCTAAAAAGACTTTGAATAAGTCTTTCAAGATTTGTTATCCGCTTTCCATCTTTTTAGGAGAATATTTTCTTAACAAATATAAAAAAAGATTTACACTCACAACGACTTGAGCCATTTTTAGTCCAATCCTCATCTTTCCCAAGCTAAAGATGAGGATGCGAACGTCACCATCATTAGTTGGTGACTGAGTGAGCCTTATGCTCACTTCTATTATTTTTTCGTGGCTTATCACTGTTTGTTGTGTAAAAAGATTTCTTACCTCGTCTAGGTCTCGATTTCTTTAAAAGAGCTTGGTTTTCAGGACCTAGACTCATTTTCTGCATGTTCTCTTGAAGTTTGGTGATATTCTTATTGCTTCTTCTGAATCTCCAACAAGAGTCCTGATCATGCTTTGAATGTGCACAAAAAGAACAAGTCAATGAGGATTTTTCGTCTTTATGTGAATTTTCCTGTTTAGCACAACAACCAATAATCGTTGTTCCTTGATTAGTTTGAAAGGACAACTTTGAGCATTGAGTTTTGCTTTTGAATCCTAAACCATTAGTGTTTCCAAATGATATCTAACCAAATAACATTGCTGTAATTTTGTCAGAGCTTCCAGATAACCTTTGCAGGTCATATTTAAGAGTATCAATCTCTTCTTCCTTTAGAGACATGGTTTTGACGAACTTATTATTAAGACGCTCTATGTCAATATTATTCGCCAGGAGCGATGATTCAACTTGCTTCAAGTAAGCCTTTAAATGAAGGTTCTCTTGAAAAATCTCTTTATTCAAGAGATCAAGAATCTCTGTGTCATACTCAAGTTCTGAATCAGAAGTTGAAGAGGAGAGAGAATATTTTTCAATTGAATCATCTAAAGCAAAAACTGAGGATGGATATTCATCACATCTATCCTTCCTCTTTATCAAATCCTTGACCTTTCTGATTATCAGTGAATTATCACGATCAACATGATTGGAGCAAAATTCATCAGCCCAAGACAAGTGAGAGGATACACTTGTTTTGGTCACAGCATTGAACGCAACTGTTCTGCCAGTGTCAAGATCAAGAATTTTCAACTTTCCTATCAGAGAGTTTCTGGAAAGTGTATCAAGGTTATTTCCCTCAATGATGGCATGCTTCTTAGAATCGTATCTAGATGGCAGCGATTTGAGAATTTTCATCACAATGTCCTTTTCAGGAATAGTCTTACCCAATGCAAAAGATGCATTAACAATTTCAGACACTTTGTGATTAAACTCATCAAATGAATCCTCATCTGCCATACGAAGGTTTTCCCAATCGGAATTAAGGTTTTGAAGCCTAGCTTCCTTTTTACTGATATTTCCTTCGAATACGGTTTTTAAGATATCCCACGCATATTTAGACCTGGTGCAATTTGACACATGGTGTTGAAGATTTGGGGTAATTTCATGTATGATGGCATTCAAACCGTCGGAGTTTTTAATGCAGAACGGAAGCGTTATGAAATCTAGATGGCATGCTTCTTAGAATTGTTGGTCTTGATATCCCAACAATCCTAAATCTATTTGGTGAAGGATTGTTGGGCTTTGCTAATTATTGGGGTTATGAATTCTAAGATGGAGCGGACGTACGGTATAAGGTGGTGGTGGGAAAGATCAGAGCAAGACAGAAAAGATGTGCTTTGTTTGGGGGGGAACAGGCGAAGAATGCAAAAGATTATATGGTGTGGGCACTGGATAGCTAGAGAAAGTGGTGGAACGGGATGAATTGAAGATTTCAAATAGTAAGGATATGGAATTAATTAATGGTGAGAAGAGATTTAAATTAAGATGGTAACGATGGGAAGATGAGAAGGATTTTGTAGCGACAATCTTCTTTCCTTTTTCTTTTTTTTTTTTTTTTTTTTTGATAAACGAAAATAAAAAGATAGGGTTTAGAAGAAGAGATGCGGAGATCTCGATAAGTAAAGGTGACGAAAGGGTAAAGGAAGTTTAGATGAAAAGAATAAGAGGATCGTAGCCGAAGCTCTGATTCCGCTTAATGCAGAACGGAAGCGTGAATAAAGAATTTTGATAATAAAAGTAGGAGAATAGTTGAGAAATCTCAATATTGATTGATAATAATATGTATATTACGTAAAATAATAATAATTAATAATACAAATATTAATCCTAAATCTAACGAATGTCCTACATCAGTTTTGCTTTGCCACAAGTATCTCAGCAGCATCGTATTCGCCAATATTTTTTGGAACATTAACGTTTCCTACTGCAACAACGGGAGCATCATAGCCATTAACAACATATACCCATGATTGAAAATCACGCGCTTGAAGAAACGCTCGCGTAGTAATTTTCCACCATAATTAATTAGAGCCATCGAAGACTGGTGGTACGTTAATAGAGATAGCACCTCTGTCCATAGAGTCATATCACTACAAACACAGACTTCTGAGGTCTTGAACGTGTTTGCGTACTCTGATACCAGTTGAAAATGCGGGGGTCTAACAACCTCACCCAATATTTCGATTATGAATCTGTATGGACTAACTCTAATATACTTTTAAGAGAATCAACTAGACAGTCAGGCTCAATCTTAATAAAAAGTATATCAAGGAGTTAATATCTCTATCTCTTGATTTAAATCTTACTCAAGCAATCTGCGAGTATCGATTAAATACAAGAGAGATAAACTTGGATGGTACCAAAGACCAATATCCAAGGATCAATCAATATCCAATCAATATGCTCAACATAAAGTACCTTACGGAACAACAACAAAGCTAATCATAAAAATAATCAACTTGGTTGTTTAGTGCTCAACATAAGACACATTACCGAGCCTCATAGTAATACATAAAATATGGATCAGGGAAGATCAATTACCGCGGAATACACAAGGATTCATTCTATTTTCCATCACCATTTGCACAAGGACATACAATAGACATAATCCTTGAAAACAAAAGATTTTAACCTATCTTCCATCAATAATTGACATAATAGGCTTAACTTTTGTATTTGTCAAAAGTCCATTCATTCTTTTATCAATATGTGAATATCGACTTACGAAAGACTTTACTTTTGACAAGATATGGGACAATCATAGTTCACAGACGCAAACACACATATCGCATAAGCAATTGAAATATATAAAACCATAAAGATTAATACTGCAAGAATCATCTTCCAAACAAATTAGAATTTAAACCAATAAATCTAAAAACATGAAGATGAAAACGTTGGACATAGCTATGTGTAATCACAATAATGGCTATTCCAAACTCTAGTTATTCTTCTAACAAAAAACAGAAAAATAGAAGATTTACTAGACGTTAAGACCTTTGAAGAATTCTTTATCGTCCCCGAACTCCTTGTCGTCAACAGCCATTGTGACATAAGGTTCATGGAGATAGGAGTTAATATCAATAAACCTTCTTGGCTGATGATGTCGAACCATGGCCTTCTGAATTTCATGAATTTTATACACAAAAGCCTTTATTTGTTGAATCTCCTTTCTCATATCCTTCAACACTTCAAGAACATCAGAAAACTTCTGAGAGTTTGAAGGAACGACTCTTGGCTTCCTCATATTCCTTCTTTTTCTTTTCAATGTCGGAGCTAACGGAGATTTCTCTTTTTCCTTCATGATTGATGGCTTGACAATCATATTAACATCCTTTCCATCAGAATACATGGCACTTGGAGCACCCAATATTTCGCTTAGTAATCTGTATGGACAACTCCAATATATTTCGAAGAGAATCAACTAGACAGTCAGACTCAATCAATGGAAATATATCCAAGAGTTGTATCTTTGTTTCACAATATAATCAGCAAATCAAACAAATAGAAATCCGTGAGCCTGATTATTATGTGAAACAACTGGAACGGTATCAAAGACCAATGTTCAAGTGCCAATCAATATAATCAACAACCAAATGTTGGATTCTCTAATTGATTGAATTACGCACAACCTGTGATGTTTCTATTATATAACAAAATATAATGCGGAAAAGAAATAACACAGACACCAGAAATTTTGTTAACGAGGAAACCACAAATGCAGAAAAACCACAGGACCTAGTCCAGATTTGAACACCACACTGTATTAAACAGCTACAGACACTAGCCTACTCCAAGTTAACTTCGGACTACAATGTAGTTGAGCCCTAATCAATCTCACACTGATCAAGGTACATTTGCGCTCATTACATCTCTGAATCCCAGCAGGACTCTATGCACTTGATTTTCTTAGGCTGATTTCACCCACAACTAAGAGTTTCTACGACCCAAAGTCAAAGACTTGATAAACAAATATGTCTCACACATAAAAACTATTGTATAGATAAATTTGTCTCCCACGGATAAACCTATGAGTTTTGTTCCGTATTTTGATAAATCAAGGTGAACATGAACCAATTGATATACCAGACTTATATTCCCGAAGAACAACCTAGAAATATCAATCACCTCATAATAATCTTAATAGTATGGTAGCAAAACAAGATATTGTGGAATCACAAACGATGAAACGAAGATGTTTGTGATTACTTTTTATCTTTCCTATCGGTGAATAAATCTCGAGCCAATCTTAAAGAAGATAATACTCAATACGATAGAAAATGAAAGATCAGCTCACACAACTACAGAGAAAATAGTTGGGTCTGGCTTCACAATCCCAATGAATTCTTTAAGTCGTTAACCTACAGGGTTTCGTAAAAAACCTAAGTTTAAAGGAGAATCGACTCTAGTTGCAACTAATATCACACAACAGATGTGGGGATTAGGTTTCCCAGTTGCTAGAGTTCTCCTTTATATAGTCTTCAAATCAGGATTTGCAATCAATGATACCTTGGTAACAAAGCATTCAATATTCACCGTTAGATGAAAACTGATTAGACTCAAGCTAATATCTTTCAACAGTTAGATCGAACTTAGCTTGTTACACACAAATGAAATGCACCTTCATTTAGGTTTGAGTAACCGTACCTAAATGTGTACACCTTGTTGGCTCAACAATACTTAAACGAAGTTAGCCATATGAACACTTTCATATCAACCTTATTCATCTTAACCATAACTAGTTCAAATGACTCAAATGAAACTAGTTCTAGAGTTGTTCTATTGTTTATAGGGAAAATTAAAAAAATGCCCATGTGGGGAAACGTAATTAATAAACTGCCCACGTTTTTTTCAAAATTAATTAAATGCCTATGCCGTCTGCTATTCCGTCTGGGTCCACCTAATTGGTGGAGTTATCGTTTACTTGGTCAATATTTGTTGTTGGAAGTACCGAAATGTCCTTACAAAAGATCATCACTTCTTCTCAACAAAACGTACGGTAACGGGCGGCTGCAAAAACACTCTTCTCCTTTTTCAATCAAGTACATACTACATACATCGACAACTGTTTCTTCTCGTGCATAACCACCACTAGCAATAAACCTTTTTTGCTAATAATTATTTTTGGTGTCAAATGGATGGAATAATAATTGTTACGAGATTGTGAAGAAATGGGAAAGATGGGATTATGCTAATCCGAATTTGCGGGAAGTTTGAACTGCAAACAAAGTCGAAATCACCATCAAATTCCGACCTCTAATCTGAGATGAAGAATTCGGAGTACAAATTTCGGAGTTCTTGCTATGATTTGGGTTTTTTTGTTAATGATTTTCGGTTGTTGCATCTCTTTTTCCAAGCTCTAATCTAAAGAAGCACAATATTTGTTTTTTCCATGCATGCTATCTGCTGATTTTAGAATTCATGGATGTACTGTTTGCACCAACAACTTAATAATTGCAATGGGTTTTATTAATTTTTGATTAATTGTTGTTGATATGCGGTAATTTGTTACAATTTTATTTAGGTAAATTGGGAAAAAAAAAGATGAACGACAATAGTGATTCCAATGTATTTATATCCTTGTCGATGGAATGTTATTAGAAGGATTATAGGGGTGAAAAAATTGATACGGGGAGATGATAGAGCTGCGGTTAATGATGATAAAGGAATTGAGGGTTGAGATCGATAAGGATGACAAAGAAATTTGTGATTTTGATTATGGAATTGAGAATCCATGTCTTTGGCTTCAAAGAAATGTTCCAGAAAAATCATGTTGCTCAATTCCTTCGGTGGATGGGTTTGGCTTTCCATCGACTAAAATTATGCCGCCGCAACTTTGTTTGATAGAAGTGCGGAAAGACGGCATGGTTTAGCTCCTTATCGATTCATCACTAACTCGCTTTCATAACTCGGTGCATTTAAATCCGACTCTAAGATTTAAGGGCTTCAAGGTAATTTACAAGGACTTATATACTAGCATGTACGGGGCAAACAGCCGTTAGGCGTTTTTTCAAAAAAACGGATGGAAAAGGTCAAGCTGTGGGCATTTTATTAATAATGAAAAAAAGCGGGCAGTTTATTAATTGAATTTCCCCGCATGGGCATTTTATTAAAAACCCCTTGTTTATATTCTCATATAAATATATAAGATACAATTAAAGCGAAATCGATTTTGATTCACTCGAATCAAGTCATAACATTATAGCCACAGTTTTCAAAAAATTGCATTCCTTATTATATAAATGTATTAGTTTATGAACAAACTGATTTTAGACCATCATGCACTTAGGTATGCATACAGGTACGCGTACCTAAGTAGCGGGGACCAAGTTTGGGTTTCACCACGGTTTGTAAAAGATGAACTTGGTTAAAGCGAAAGCTTACCGACACATATTTCGAGAAATATGTAGGCGAGTTAAAATCAGCTCGAAATATCAAATGTGCATAATTGAAGTCTATATAGCTATACGAATTTTGTCTCAAATAGGAGATAGAGTAGATATACTTCTGAGTGATAGATGAGTTCAAGTCTCCACATACCCTTTGTTAATGAAGTTCCACAAGCTCCCCTTAGTAGTTCTTCGTCTTCAATCGATGAACACAGTGAAGTCTAATGCTCAACTACACTTTCTATCCTAATCCGAGACTTAGCTATAAGTAGACTAGAAATTAAGACTTATAGTTTTGGCAACTAAACTTGACAACAAGCTTGAGATAGCAACGCTTGCGAGTTCGACCGAGCAGTGCTCTAATAATTTCTACAGATCTAAGTTTTTCGAGATCTGTAAGTTAGATTCATTGATCTTCCGTTGTTAACAGACTCCGTTCTGTGCGACAAATCAATAAGGAATCAAGTTTCTTTTTGCAGGTTGTTACTTTGAAGATTTGAAGACTTTATTCTTGTGTTTTGATCTTGGTGTGACTTCATGTGACTTGATTTTTCTGGGATGAAAAGGTTGTTTATTTTCGATAAACATAAGCCTTTTGAGATCAACAAGTTGATTTTGATTTTATCATAAACCTTGTATTCAAGATTGATTATTTAGGTAATCATTGTCTTGTTTGATCTTGTAACCTAGGAGCTTCAGATCTGGTAACGGGTCTTAAAAATAGAAGATCCTTAACTGTGGTTTTATCATATATTTCGGTATTGTGATTAGAAAGTGAGTTTCGTTACCAAACAGTTTTGATCCTATACTGTTTGGAATATGATCCAATGAAATCTTGTCTTTCCAGTTGAAATATTGGTAGAAGAAGTTATTGTGAACCATTAAGAAGATATACTAGATTTAGTCCTAAAGAGAACGCATGTTCTACTAGGATATCTATTATCAAACGTCTATTGAGAACCTCGATTTTGCTAGATGTTAATTATCAAAACAAGAATACCGCTGAATCTGAGTGATACGTGTCGTAAGTGTAACAAATTAATCATGATATTTCCCACTAATTAACTAGTAATATAGCGGTAGTAAGGATCGTTCCCACAGAGAGCTGTGTAATTGACATGTTATTTGAATCAGCAAAATAAAGTAAAACACAAGGGGGGGGGGGGGATTGTTGAATTAAAGTAAAGAAATAAATAAAAGAAATATGATCAAGGAATCCTTCGTCGTTACCAAGCGATAATTGGATTAGTATACTTATCTATCTTCATTAGAACCATTCATCACCAACCGTAAGAAAGCAGCTAAAGCAGTGTTATCCCAAAAGTTCCTCTTGTAACCGGATACCGAAGCGCTCGCATATAAAGTTCTATCTAGCGCACTTAAGGTGTAACCCAATCTGAAGCTTTCAGTTATGTGAACTTAGGTTGATCCTAGCAGTTAGACTCTTAGCGCAAGGTCTACTTATCAGTGTTGTCTTCACACGCGATTGCTCCATAGAATCCCTCTGCGAGGTCTCATGTTCTCTACTTGTGCAATATTATTCAACAATTACACGGATATCCTAACCCTTTAATAGCAATAAAATGATCAATAAATTAATCTAGTGTGCACTCCAAACAATCTAATTAATCAATCATAAACCCTAGAAATAGTGAAAACAAACGATGATGTGATTAAAAATCCGAACAAATTAATTATATAATTGATAAAGCTTCACGCTTAGAACATTGAATTCATCCTCAATTAATAAAGGTTTACCTACACATGATTACAAAAGAATGGGTTCCCCCTAAAGGGGTAAACCCTAGGTTTTGATGTAGAAGATGTAATATGGTATATGATATATGATGGTAGATGATAAAAGATATCCTCTTAAGGCTCTGTATGTCTTATTATATATAACTCTCAAATTTAGGCTTTATAATCCGTCCTGGACTGTGTTTCCTTGAGATAGAAGTCAATTTTGCGTCCAAATATGTCCCAGGAAGTTATCAGGTTCGGCTCATAACCGACCTTTCCCGGACGAACCTGACAAGTGAAATTTACTACAGACGATTGTTAGGTTCGGCTCACTTGATAAGATTACTTTTGAGCTGAACACTATCCTGTATACTCTTTGAAGATATTGATTTTTAAGCTCCAGGTTCGGCTTATTCGATCTGATGAAGTTATCAGCCGAACCTCTCTTTGTATCTTCAAGTATTTCAATCTTGTTTTGCCTATGACTTCTTCGTCCAAACTTGGAATGACTTCATTCTTTTTGCGTTATTTTTCGTATTTTAGTTCTCTTAAAGATGGCATTAAGAAATTATAGATTTTAATGAGTTGAATTTGGTCCTTGGCCTTCCTTCATTGATATACTCCACTTTCTTGTTCATTAAAGCACTTTGTAGCTCCTTTTTGGATGATTCACCTGATATGACACATAAACTAGAAAGTAATCATAATAACAAGTAATATTCAAGAATTATAGCTAAAACAAGTATGGAATTGACACTCTAAACATGTAAATTAAGCACTTATCAAATTCCCCCACACTTAGCTTTTGCTAGTCCTCGAGCAAACTACCTAAATTACAACAACTCCATTTCGTCTAGAAAACAGATGCACTTAGCAAATGCAAAATGCCTTTAAACCCCTAGATGTCCCTAGTGGACGAGTTATAGTCTCGTGAGGGCTTACAAGAGGTATACCCACAAAACCTACTCCAATTTCAAAGTTCCAGCGTCCCAAGCATCCAAAGAGCTATGAGGACATAGAGTTTCTACATGTTATTAATAAAAAGTTTGAAATACCAAAGAACATATTCTCATTCTTAAATATTGAGTGAGAAATAACCACACCATAATGAGAGAACGCGTGTTTGAGAGCGATCAATAAGCATTTCGCCTCGACTTCTGCCTCACTTAAAATGATTTTATGATAATTGCACTCAATAAGACAACTTTTTTATGGGTCTCACATGTGTGCATGTAGGAATAAAGAGAGAAATCCCACACACGTAAATGGTGGGAAGGAAACCTTCCGAATTATTTCTGGAGACCCCACAAGATCGTGTAAAATAAAAGACTTTTTTCTGATGATCTCTAAGAATGGAAATCAACCATTATTGAGAGGATGAGAGTACTTACCACCTTCACGTCCTATCGGCAGTGACGAAAGAACCACTCTCACAACATCCATTTGAAACATAGTCTTCTTCATTTTGAGTCCTGTTATTATGAGGGAAAAAATGGATTTGAGGAGGGAAGGATTGAGAGGAGGGAATTATTTTTTAGGATGAGGGATTGAATTTTAAGAAAAATACTGAAATATCTATTATATCCTTGAATCTAGCACGAAACCTAAAATTTACCGAACCATCTCGGGTTTCTTCTTATGAACCCTAATTTTTTTACCTTCTTAGCAAATAAAAACAACCAAATCGCGACATCCAAACCTTGAACTCTTTTATTTTGACCGTAAAAGCTTATTGTAATTGAACTGAAATGATAATGGGGAAGAATAATCTATGAAATCCAAGTTGCACGTTTATATGTTTTAAAGGAGAGATTGACTAAACCTCCAACACTAACATGGTATTTAATGAATCCAACTATTGAACTGTTAGAAGTATAATATCAATTCCAAGTTAGGAATGTTGTTGTCGTTCGATTATGTGAATTGAAAAATCAAACTTACTTTAGTCAAGTGCTATATTCAGTAAAGAGTTTTTTAACAAGCCATTTGAGCTTGGTCTTTACTGTCATGCATCTCTTTTGAATTCCCTTCGGGTGCTTGAAGATCATGAACCGGAATTTTTTGTGAATTTATAATTTTATAAGAGTTAGTTGATTACTCTTTGATTTCTATGACTCTTGAACCACCGTGGGTTCATCAATTGGTGCCGATTTGGAAAACAACTTTTGAAGATACGCAACAAAGAGTGTATTTTGGTTTCACTGGTTCTGAATCTTTTAATGATGAAAGAAGACGGTGTCACTGAGGGTGCATCCGGTATTTTAAAGTATTTATTTTGTTTGGCTTTTGACTTGTCATTGGCCATAATTTCATCATTTTCTTTCCCTCTTAAATCCATTCTTTCCCTCCTAATAACAGGACTCTTCATTTTCTTGGTCTTCGGCCTTCAACTGTGGATGATAAACTCTTGAACTTCTTAGATCCTTGACAATTCGTAACTCTTTTCCTCAAATTCCTTGTTGCTTGAAACTTCTTTATAGATTTTTCTTCTCCATGTATTATTAAATAAATAAATAAAAACAAAATAACAATTTTTTCCGTCTTTTTCCCCATTTTTTTCACTTTGTTCACTTTTTTTTAAGGAAGAAGAGATTTATGAATCATCATCAAAAGAAAGGAGTTTACAAGAATTGGATGGGAGTCTCGCAACAAGCTGATCTCCAATCCCTTTTTGAATGACGACACCTAACCTATGGAAAAGAAAATCTCCTACATTGACATTCGCATCATGACTGGCCATGTAATTACGTAGTCTTTTCAAAAAAACTACCATGTCACTGCCCAACTCCAAGAAAAATAATACAAGAATAACAATAAAAATGGCCATGGTGAAGTACTTTACCGCTTGATTCTTCACAACTTGTATTGTCTCGTATCATAAACTTCAATAACTCTCGTCTTTTGATTTTCTTCGCTCCGGTAAATAAATCTTCAATTTTGATATAAAATTCCACTCCTTTTGTGTAAGTCTTCAACATGTATATAAAAATCTACTCATTGTATGCTGCTTTACTCGGATATGAAATTTGCTCTTCCTTGTATTGTTGTTTGTAAACCTTAAACGTCTACAACTTTCCTTGTAGATTTTGATGTCGCTCCACTTGTTGATGATGAAGGTGTTTCTATGGACCTGTTGTTAAAAAGAAAGAATGCTGCTAACTGCAAATCAAACTACAAGAAGGTAGTTTTAATCCATAGACCTCACCCTCATGATTGACAAAATTAGCACACAAGAGATCAAAATAGTGCTGAAATTGGTGTGAAGTTGGGTAGCTCACCATTCTATCCGGAATTAACGTACGGATACACACACTCAAAAGAAAGCTCTTTAGTCACCTACAAAGAATTTTTGGTCTAGTGCCTCTGTTGATTTGAAAATAGGTAGTCTCCACTAATGATTGATCAACAACTCTAATAATGCATTTCCCTTTGCACCTCATTTTCCTCCGGCATGATTAAATCCATTATTTAACACTCTAACAAGTAAGAAATCCGAACGTAGTTCCCTAACACTTCCAAGTTCAGTTATGTCGGTCAGAAATCTCTATGTAAACATACCTAGAAGTATGCTAGTGACTCTAAAATCTCTACAAGTTGGAGGTTTTTTTATGCAAAAATTAACAAAATTTTGAAAAACTTTATATGCAAAATATCCAAACACTCTCCCACACTTAAACTTTACATTGTCCTTAATGTAATTGACTCATCCTAAGTAAAATCAAGGTGGGAAATCTTAATATGACATGCAAAACAAGAAAACTAGAAACAAAAAGGATATAAAATACCAAACCAATGGGTTGCCTCCCATTCAACGCTTAGTTTAACGTCCTCAGCCTCACCCGCTGGTCATCGTCTATATACCAACAATCTGAAAATCTTGTAGTCTTCCTAGAAAACAATCTGCAATTCTAATAATAGCTTCATGAAAACATTAGCACAAGATATAAATATTGAATCTATCACTTTATTGAAGTTTCCCCCACACTTAGTCCTTTCTGCACTCGAAAGTAGATAAAGAACATAAAATTCGGGAACTTTAAAAGGTTCTTAAGCTTGGTGAACCTGCACAATGCTAGAATCAAACATATCAAGTGGTGGATACTTAGAAGCAAAATAATCCATTAAAACATTGGAAGCACACAACTCCAATCCTAAGTGAGGTATTTTCCTAAAAGTTGGGTTAATAACTCTTTTAGAAGCTACTTCAATTGGATGGAAATGATCAATAGATAGAATTATGTAAAGGATTAGACAAACCTTGTTCGAGATCCTCATCTTTTAACTCTAGTGAATATTTTACCTCAAGTATATCGGGGTCCTCTATCGAACTTTTAATTTCTGCCTCAACCAAAATCTCAACATCATTATATTCCTTGACAAGTTTAATTGGGTCTTCCACAACTTCAATCAAATAGGTTTCATTCTCATTCTCAATCTCTTCAACAATCTCATCATCGGAATCGGAATCCTCTCCCAAAAAGTCTATTTCATTGGTGCAAATCCTAGAGTCTTACAAATGAGTCTCCGATAAAAGGAATAATTGGGTCTACTTCTTGTAAATCAACTATCCTAAAAACATTGTAATCCAGATATTCATTATAACGTTGATATGCGTTTGAGTATGTTAAACTGTTTATAACAATCCCCCACGATTGCTCCACAGAATCCCTCTGCGAGGTCTCACATTCTCTACTTGTGCAAGGATTATTCAACAATTACACCGATATCATAACCCTATACTAGCAATAGAATTATCAATAAATTAATCTAGTGTGCACTCCAAATAATCTAATTAATCAATCATAAACTCTAGAAATAGTGAAAACAAACGATGATGTGATTAAAACTCAGAACAGATTTATATAATTGATAAAGCTTCACGCTAAGAACATTGAATTCATCATCAATAAAGAAAGGTTTACCTACACATGATTACAAAAGAATGGGTTCCCCTAAAGGGGTAAACCTAGGTTTTGATGTAGAATATGTAATATGGTATATGATATATGGTGGAAGATAAAAAAAAAAGATATCCTCTTAAGGCTCTGGATGTCTTCTTATATAAAAATCTCAATGTTAGGCTTTAGAATGCTTTCCTTGAGATAAAAGTAAATTTCGCGTCCAAATATGTCCGAGGAAGTTGTCAGGTTCGGATCATAACTTACCGACCTTTCCCGGACGAACCTGACAAGTGAAATTTACACCATGAGAGTGTTAGGTTCGGCTCACTTGATAAGATTACTTTTGAGCCGAACACTCTCCTGTGTACTCTTCGAAAATATTGATTTTTGAGGTCCAGGTTCGGCTGATTCGTGCTGATGAATTTATCAGCCAAACCTCTCTTTGTATCTTCAAGTCTTTCAATCTTGTTTTGCATATAACTTCTTCGTCCGAACTTTGAATGACTTCATTCTTTTTGCGTTCTTTTCGTATACTCGTTCTCTTCAAGATGGTATTAAGAACTTCTAGATTTGAATGAGTTTAATTTGGTACTTGGCCTTCCTTCATTGATAGACTCCACTTCCTTTTTCATTTAAGCACTTTGTAGCTCCTTTTTGGATGATTTACCGATATGACACATAAACTAGAAAGTAATCATAATAACAAGTAATATGCAAGAATTATAGCTAAACAAGTATGGAATTGACACTCTAAACATGTAAATTAAGCACTTATCACTGAGTAACTAGAATTTTAGATTACTTGGTATCGTTACATGAAGTTGCAGGTTTACTTTTTGTAGCGTCTTAATTCATTGAGTATTCAAAACTTGACTAGGTCCCGGGGTTTTTCTACAAGATTGAAATGTTCCCCGTTAACAAAATTCTGGTGCGTGCTTTACTTTATTCTTGCACTACAATTGTGTCTATATTATAACTGAAGTAAATACATGTGTATTTGTTTTAGGTTTATTTATTTATTTTCTTTCTTTATTTTATTTATTTTTATTATTTTTGTTCCTTTTTACGCGTTTTGGTAATTTCTGTTTGCTTTCAGATTTGGTGTGAAGCTTATGAGAAAGAAAAAGTGTTGAAAAGTAAAGCGAAGCCAAAGAAAGAAAGAAAAGAGAAATCCAAAGGAGTAAAGAAGAATATTTTTGTATATAGTTAATTTATTTTTTGTAGTTGCAGGAAATCCTACACTACACCCCTCACTAGAATTCACACAACTAATCCATTTGAAGATGAATAACTATGAATTTTATTGATTATTTTCTTGAAATGTTTACAAAGGAAGATAGAACAAAGCTAAAGAAATTACAATCACTCCAAATTTTCTCTCTCCTAATGACTTGCTTAACAATTCAAAAAGAACTCTCTCTACAACAGACTTACTCAACCCTTTATATAGGGTAGTACACAGTGGATGACAGCTAAGCTGTCCTTTATTTTCGGGAATGACCTGCGAAGTATCGCAAATGTACATGTATTCGATCTCGCGACACTCTTAAACTTCGCTAAGTCTTCACATCTTTCTCGTGTTCTGGCTGTTGTCATTCATTACGTCATTTATTTTACTTCCCTGTGACTCCTTCGCAATGCTGTCGTTTATTAATCTCGCAAGGTATTGGTGTTGCGATATTCCTACATCTTGCCTCTTCTCATGTCTTCTCTGCGAAGAAGAGAATGTCATGAGAATCAACATTTTGAAATGCCGCAATCATTTGTTTTCTATCCATTTTTTACCGACAAGATTCCGTGGATTTAGGAATGACTGTTTACACGTATCTAAAATTTCCCTTTTTACAGGTTCATTTAATGTTATCCGGTTGCTTTTTTCTCATCTATTTAAAGAAGAGTTCCTTATGAAAGTTCTTCTTTTCTTTTACTTCATCTTCTTCATTGTCTGCAACTTTTTTCTGCCGTTTTTCTTCATCGTCTTTCTGCTACAATTATTTTGCTACTGTTTCTATGGCATCAAGGTTTGTTAATTTTTCTAATTTTGACCATTTCATGATTGATTTCTCTTATTAAAGTCTTTTATTTGGATACCATTCTTCTTTTAATGTTTCCCCTGCCATTTTTGTTTCAGCAAGAACAAATCTAGCACTAAATTCACTGTTATGAACCCTAATATCTCCATGGGCTCGCAACCAAAATCCACTTCGCGACCGAAATCCACTGCCTCTAAGAGAAAATCTGCGAATGACAAGGTATTTAAGAAACATTTACTCTTTTAATAACAATATTGTTGCCTCTGTTTCTTATTTATCTTGTAATTCGCAGGATAAAAATGTTGATAAGTCCCCCAAGAGATCTCGCCATTCTAAGCCGGTTACGCCTGCTGTTTCCTTTCCTGGGTTCAAGCTTACTACTTCTCCTGCAGTACCTTCGCAGGACAATTCATCTTCTCTAGTGATTTCTTCGCAAGATAAACCAATTCCTTCTTCTCAGGATAACCCATCTTCTCCTGCGATATCCTCGCAGGATAAATCAATTCCTGAATTCTCCATCAATGAAATTCTTCAAGATGAATTCCTCTCCCCTTTTACCATTAATACCTCTATCTCGCCCCCACTTGTTAATCAGGTTCCTTCAACTGACATTCTTATGACTAAGGATGACTCAACCTTTCCCTCTTCCTCTGGATCTATCTCTCTTACTAAAGAAAACTTGGAAGGGATAGATGTAGATTTCAAAGTTTTATCAGACATCATAAGTGATGTTAAGAAGATCTCCACTGATCCTATCAGGTTTAGCGTTTGTGAATCCCTGAGTAAATATTTTGGTTCTGACACAATGTCGCGAGCGTCTTTGGAACAAGAAATTAAGACCTTGAAGAGTAGCCTTCATAATACCTCGCTGGATCGTGATAATCTTCGCAAGAAGAATGAAGAATTAAAAGGTATCATTTCCTCCCCATCATTTTTTTTTTATTATTATTTTTTTTTGAATACTTTGTTCGCCTTTCAAGCTTTGAATCAGAAACGTAAGATGGAGATATACCAATTGGAATCTATCGTGGAAGAAACTCGAATGGAAAGAGATGCTTGGATGGAGCAATATAACCGATTAGATAACCTTCATACATATTCTGTTGACCAGATAGATAATCTTACCCAAGAAAATGCTCACTTAGTTTGGAAGCAAAAATTATTAAGTAACGAATTGTCGCATCTCTCATATTCTTTGACTAAATCTAATTTGGAGTTGGAAACCTTATCAGATGAAAATGGAACTTTGTCTCAAGAGAAGCGAGCTTTGTTGAATAAGGTGGCTATATCTTCGCAACAACTTGATGTTTGTCAAAAAAATACTTAAAGAGCAAGAACAATCTATCTGCTCATTGAAGAATAAACTCAAAGAAACCACTGCCGAAAGAGATGAGCTTATTCAAGGTAGAATAACTCTAAGTGTGAAAACAAACTAGCTCAAGGATGAATATACCAAGTTAAAAGAATCCCATTCCTCCCTTGCAAAGGAAAATAATATATGAATTTCTAATGAAAAAATCTTGCGTTCTCGGTTAAAAGGTCTTGTTGGGGATGGTTTTGATAATGCCATGGATCATTTGGAGAACAGTTGCTTGGCCCTGACCCAACATCTTATCTCGCAAAAGGAAGGTAGTCATAAGATTTGTTGCCTCATCCGTCTTTTTCTTCTTATATTTCCTTTTACTTATAATTCGATGTTCTTCTTTATTTTTTACGAGAATCGAGAAAGATCTTCGCTCCTCTCTTTCTACTTTGGAATCCACCCATGCCAAAATTCGCAAGGAAAATGAAACACTTGTCGTTACTATTGCCCATTCTCGTGATCGAGCCGCAAGAAAGCTTGATTATCTTAATCATATCAAAGATATTCAGAGTAGGAATCATCAGAAGGCACTCCTTCGTCAATTTCATCTTAAAGCTGAAGTTGTTGTGAATGATATCTTACTTTCTAAATCTCTTGACCCTGTCTCTATTGAACCTTTGGAAATTGAAGATGATGAAGTTCCTAACTCTCCTGATAGTGATTACGAATATGAAAGCTGCGAGGATATCGCTAATGATGAAATCGTCAATAAGGATCCAAATGAAGGAATTTCTGATGAGAATCTTCCAACTGGCGAAGGTGATGCCGATAAAATTATTGAAGAACGTTTAACATCTCCTATTGTCGAGAAAAACGATGTAAAAATTAAACTACTTTTGTAATTTTACATCTTCCAGTCTCTTTTTGTAATTCTCGTGATGCTTTTCAATTTCTGTTGAAGTATTCTTTTTGATAAAAAAGATTGAATCCCTTATTGGATAATTCCCTTATTTTCTCTTTTTACTCGTTTAATGTTTGCAAATTTAATCTCGCAAGCATGTTTGCTTACATTTTTCGTGTGGTCTTATTTTGCCTTCCTAGTTAAAGGTCTTATTTTGCCACCCCTCGTTGCGACAAAGTCGCATGACGTCTTTACACTTTTATGTAATGACCCATTGACCATGTCTTATCATTTCTTTAGTATTTTTTCCTTTGCAGGATATTTTACTTGCGACAATATGACAAGCCTAAATATTCTTGCGAACATACAACCCTATGATATTGCCGTCTTTGCGACGAAATCGCAGGACGTCTTTACATTTTCATGTAAAAACCCATTGATCTCGTCTTATCCTTGCATTAGTATTATTGCCTCTTCAGGATCATCGCACAAATATGACAAGCCTAAATTTTCTTGCGAAAATAAAGCCTCATGACATTTGCGTCTTTTGGCACTTATCGGCTCCCTAATGGAGGGTGCCGCCCTTATCATCTCCTGGTTGCCCCTTCAAGGAGGCGTACATCGGCCATACAAGACTAGCTCCTCCCATCCGGTCTTAACAACAACCGGTTGTTTTTTGACCTCTTATCCCTTATACCTATAGGGTTTATGGTTACGAGACTGCACCCTAAGTGGAGTTTTCTTCGGGCCGGAGTGCAGCATGTGCCAAGACTTGCCAAGAATGGCCGAGACACTTCAAATGTCCCAAGCACTCTTGGCTCAACCGTGTACCTCGGCGCCTTGAGCATACATCGACTCCTTGGAAGAGACCCTCGGGCGTCCAACCGAGGGTATAACCTTATATATATAGTTGGAAATCCAAGGTATCTCTCCAGGATAGGCTTTCATGGGCCCCAAATCTCCATGACTCAGGTTCCAGGAGCGGTGTAACCTTTTCCCTGAGCCATGTCAAGAGATACCCCCTTATATGATGCACTTTAGGTCTTACATTTGCCTCTTGCGAAATATCATTCGCGAACTAGGGTGTACGCCATAAAGGTTCGTCCCATTCACTCACTCTTTCATTTTTGTTAATTCATTCAATCATTCATTTTTGGTTATCTCTTGTTATTTTGTTTGCGAAGCTATCGCACAATTTTGCTTTGTTTGTTGTAATCTCATTTCAATTCTTCAATCAGATTTTCATACATTCTTGACAGCGAGATTCTCGCGCATTGCTTCTCCAACTATTATTTCTTTCTCTAGCTCCTGATATGCCTTTGTCACTAATTTTGATGATAACGATTATTCATTTCTTACATCTTTTGCTCATGCTACTCTCTGCCTCTGCACCATTCAAACCTCTTAATGATTCCTTTTCATCATAATTTTCAACTGCCTTCATGCACTCACTTCGCAATGTATCTTCTCCTCTTGTATCTATGGTATCCACCATCAACCTTTCTCTTCTTTGTTCATCTTTTATATTTTGCTTCCAGCCTCTCCTTTTTTCAGCTCTTTCTTCGCAACTCTCTACATCAACCTCATAGCATTTTTGTCCTTCCATCCAGTCTCCCTTTATAACTCCGACACCACTAGGATGAGGAAACTTTATACACTGATGATATGTTGACGCTACACCCAGAATTTCATGCAACCATGGCCGTCCGATCAATGCATTATAAGGGGATTCCACATCAACTACACGGAACAAAATTTCAGTTGATAACCCTTGCAATGGTATTCTCATATGAATTTCTCCTTTAGGCTTATTAGCGGTGCCATTGAAACCATATATTTTGTACGTCGAAGGTATCAAATCTTCATCCTTCCCTCCCATAGTCTTGTAAGTATGGTAAAAAAGAATGTTTATTGAGCTCCCAGTATCAATTAAGATTCTATTAATCGCCCAACAATTTTCTGCTTCATCATCTTCGCCATCAACAGGTTTTGGATTAATTTCCAATTTTACAACCAATGGGCTATCATGTATCTCTCTGCCTTCAGGTATCTCTTCTGCAGAGAAAGAAACAATCTGCAATTGCCACTCTTTTAACTGTGATGTCTTCGCAATGTTCATTACTTCTCTATCATCAGCATCCCTCGCAAAAACCCTACTGAGTACATTATCATGAAAATCTTCAATTGTGCGGTGCGAATGTACAATGGAGTTGCAAAACAAATTTTTAGCTTTCGTTCCAACTTCTATTACAAATGTTTCTTTCCCCTTTGCTGAGTTTGTCCTATGCATCTCTGGTGGTGGTGGCAACAGTTGAGTCTTCTCTTCATTTTTTAGAAAACGATTCAGCTTTCCTTGGTCAATCATCCTGAGAATGATTCTTTTTATGTTTCTCAGTCATTTTGTTAGATGTCCATGAAAGTGGTGGTAAGAACGAGAAGTCGTGACTTCTATCACTGGTGGCGGTTCATTCCCCATGTTCCATGGTGCGGGTATGTTTTCCATCAAGAGTATAGCTTCCCATATTTTTTCCACACTAGTATTTAGTGGTGGCATTTTGATTTCTTCCCATACTACTCTGTGACTTCGCTGCCCTCCATGATAACTCTGCCTTCGACCTCCATAAGTTTCTTGCACATGATCAAGTCTTTGGATCTTGTTATTCCCACCACGGTTGTAGTAGTTCCTTTCTCTTTCAAATTCTTCCTGGTCATGACTTCCCATGGCCACTAAATTTGGCTGTCCATCATCTATCATCCCTTCTTGTCGCCCTTGCGAAGTGCTCGCTACTGTGTTTATCAATTTGGGTAATAAGCTTGAATTCGCAGCGTTTGAGATTGTATTCGCAACTGGGTATGATTCCATCTCATTTTTCCTTTCCTCCAAAGCAATATATTCTTCCTGAAGTTCTAGCAACTCAGTCATCTTGATTGTATTCTTGACTCTAAACATTTGAATATATAACAAATTGGTTGCAAACATAGCATTTATGAACGATAGAATTAGATATCTTTCATCCACCCTTCCAGCCATTTCGCTACACATTGTCTTCCATCTCACAGTTAAATGTTTCAAACTTTCGCCAACTCTTTGTTTCAGCCCGAATACATCTTCAATACCTGGTCGCGAAGAGTTGTTACTTATATATGCCCCTAAGAATATAGCTTGTAAATGGTTGAATGACGTGATTGTGTTTCTTGGTAAACCCTCAAACCATTTCAGTGCTTCTCCTGTTAAACTTGATGCAAAGTATTTGCACAATATGGCATCATGATTTTCCCATTGTAACATACATCTCACATAAGCTTTGATGTGTTGTATCGTACAAGTTGTTCCATCAAAAATCTTTGGTTAATGCGGAGTAAATTGCACTTTGGGGGTATTCCTCCTAATCGCACCTCTAGTGTAAAGGGAGTTTTCGCAACCTCTTCGATGGCCTCATCCGGTTGTCTTCTTCCTACTCCCTTCTCTTTGTTCAGGCATTCCTCTCATCTCTGCCAATTCTCTCAAGATTTGTTCATTTGCATCAATATTTGAATCTATTGGTCTTTTTAATTCTGACTCTCTCCTTCTGCGTTCGTGTTTGCTTTGATTTTCTGGTTCATCATCCTCTTCTCTTCTTTCTTTGCGACTTTCTCCTTCATCTCTTTCACGAATTTGCACACCATTATATCTATCATTTTCTCTTCTTGGTTGTCTATCAGTTCTCCTTTGCATTCTTTCATATTCTTCATTAATATTTCCATTGTTGCGATTTTGTTCGCGCCTTCTTTCTCGATTGTCATGATTATTTTGCCGAATTGCTTCTTCCAATTCTCGTTCTTCCATTTCTGCTCTTAATCTTTCCATTTCACAAGCTAGACGCGCTTGTTCAATATAATGTTTTTCAATGTCATCTTCAATCTCCTTTTGTTTCCTCCATGTTTCTCTCCCATGCAGTATTCTTCTTCCTTCTTCCTGATTTTCTTCATTAATTGGATTATTCTGCCCTTGACGCTGCCTATTTTCTTGATTTCCGTCATTTTGGCCATTCTGTAGAGTTTCAGGACGTGGAATATAACGATCTTCTACCACTTCTCTTCTCTCGCAACCTCCTTCACCAAAATCTAGCTTTCTTTCCAAATTTTCTTCATTAACATTTTCTACAGGTAATGTTCTTCTCATATCCTCTCTAAGCCGATCGATCTTGACTGGTATTACTTCTCGACCTTCTATTCTGCAACCTCATATTTTCCATTCTTAACTCATGGTTTTTCCTTGTTAAATTTGCGCGTTCTTCCGCTTCTAACCGCCTTTCTTCATGTATTGTTTGTCTCAATGTTTCTAATGCTGCGATTTCTTCATTTCCATGAACTGTTTCTCTCATCTCTTCTCGATTTCTCTCCTCTTGTCCATTATTTATCACTTGTTGCACTTCTTCTATTTCTTCCATAGAATCTGATCTCCATGTATGCACACTCACCCTATCATAATCTATTACTCTATTTGGTGTTAGTTGAATTGGTGGTTGAATTTGACCTTCTTCTCTATCTCTTGTGTTTATTCTTGATGGTCCACCTACTTCATTTCTCCTTTCTCCAGATAATCTCCTGCTTCTTCTAACAGTTGTTGGTTGTTCTGATATATTCCTTCTTCTAGCCATTTCTCAATTTCAGTAAGTTGTTGAAAATTATACTAAATTTATTTCTTATTACTCCAGATTATTTCAATTCACAAGGTTGATCTTTACTCAATCCCTGTTTCTAGCGCCATTATGTAGTTGCAGGAAATCCTACACTACACCCCTCACTAGAATTCACACAACTAATCCATTTGAAGATGAATAACTATGAATTTTATTGATTATTTTCTTGAAATGTTTACAAAGGAAGATATAACAGAGCTAAAGAAATTACAATCACTCCAAATTTTCTCTCTCCTAATGACTTGCTTAACAATTCAAAAAGAACTCTCTACAACATGCTTACTCAACCCTTTATATAGGGTAGTACACAGTGGATGACAGCTAAGCTGTCCTTTATTTTCGGGAATGACCTGCGAAGTATCGCAAATGTACATGTATTCGATCTCGCGGCACTCTTAAACTTCGCTAAGTCTTCACATCTTTCTCGTGTTCTGGCTGTCGTCATTCATTACGTCATTTATTTTACTTCCCTGCGACTCCTTCGCGATGCTGTCGTTTATTAATCTCGCAAGATATTGGTGTTGCGATATTCTGATCCTACATTTTTATTAGATTTATTTTTATTATTATTTTTAGAAACTGTAAATAGGCTTTTATTTTTGTAATCTTTTATTTTTGGACTTTTTTATTTTTTATTTTTGGACATTGGACTTTAGTTTTTTTTTAAAACCCTAAGGAAGGGTTAGTTTAAATATAAGCGCACGAGGGGAAGGACGACGATTCACGATCTTGTCTCAGCCCCTCGGGTTCGTACACTGACATAGGAGTCAGTGGCCCGAGTTGACTTCAACGGTTCATCCCCCGTCTGGAACGGGAGGTAAGAATTCTAAACATCCCCTGGCCATACAAGATAAGGGTTCGGATTTCATCACCGTTCTCTTCTTGCCCGCCTTAGGAAAACGATACCAAACGAGAACCCAAGCTTAAAATACTGACTAGAACGAGACCGATAGGGTAACGAGCTTAATAGGAAAGTCATTCGAAAAATATTGGTTACTCTTTAAGCATACTTCGAAGTTCATGATGGTTTCTGTAAGTTGAATGCGTGACTGCGCCACATTGTAATGCGGTGAGGCCTTGGGTATCAAGGCTCCACGCAGCTTCCCTCGCCTCTATTCAACTTACTTAAACTCTGATTGATTCCAAAGGGGTTTGCTCAGATTGTAACGAATTCCCTTTCGAAGGATTATAAGCTGGTTTAGAAAACAATCTAAGTGGAGCCATCATGCTTTTTGTTTACTAGAAATCAGTAGGTTTGTTGTGGTCGAGTCAGCCTTGTTTGTGCTTGTGTGGAATTCCCTTGCAGTTAGGATGTCAAACTGGTATTATAATAGCCATCACAATGAATATGATTATCCAACTGAACAATATGGACATCACTCTTTTTATGACCAGAGTGTGAATAGTGGTTGGGAACGCCAACCTTTTGAAGATTATGGCACATACCATGGTGAGCCCAATTACTATTCACATGAATATCGGTCATACGAGCAAAATTCCTATAATTCCTCTTCTCTAGATGAAGCACGTAAGATACTTGAGTCAACGTGTAAGTTAACTGAGTCAACACATGAGTTTCTTTGAGACAACACGTAGGTTAGAGTTATAGACGGAAGAAAGAATTGCTCGAATTACTCTTGATTGCCAATACATTCTTTCCAATATCACCCGTGAAAATGAGGACAATTTTTATAATCAGGATGATGAGGTTAGAATTGGTAACACTACTTGTTTAGAAGAGGTTCAACCATTTTCATGTTATTATAATGATGATTATGATGAGGATAGTGTTGATGAAGAATTTGAAATAAATAGGCATAGTGATCAGGAATTTGTTACCCCAATTGAGCTTTATAACGATAATATTATTTCTAGTTCAAATCCAAATAATTTTAATAATTATTCAACTATTCAAAAGGAAGAGGATTTGACTAGATATACCCCCGTTTTAGACGATGTAGTATTTCAAGCCGATAATAGTTTAGAGGAGCGGGTTTATCATGAGAATATTGTTTTCTAGTCTAGCAATTTAGAAACATTAGTCTTAGACAAATAAGATGAACTTGTAGAGATAAGTGAGGATGAACATGACTTAGAAGAATCAATTGACCATTTTCAGGAATCGGATGACCTTGAAATTAGGGAAGTTGTGACTAGTCTTTCTAGTGACACTGAAAACTCTAAGTTTGGGGGTGATTATCATTCTCCATGTGCTTTAACTCTTAGAAAGGTCCCTAACTTTGGACTTGACATATGTGCCTCTACCATTTTAAAAGATTATCTTCATACACTTTTTCCTGAACCTAATTGTGTCCATAAAGAAGTTCAGTTGTTAAGAACCCATCCCCTGGTTAATGTGGTTAACCCAGGCTATGATACCACGATTGAATTTGTTTTCCCACCAAAAACCTTCCTTCCAATTGTGGGAACGTATAAGTTTCAGATGTGTCAATTATTAAGTTTTGAGACTAAACCTAATTACTTAAGGAGATTAGGGTCGACACATTTGCTTAAGAATGACCCTCTTTGTGGTGAATTGTGTGAGTCAAGTCGCATGACTTAGAGGATCCCAGGTTATTCGAGGTTATTGTTATGTGCTTAAGTTCTTAATTGAGTATTTCCAGGACTCTAGAACACGATCTTCGGGATACGCCTTTGAGGAAATCCAGTAGATGAAAACTTTTTATCTAGATCCTTTCATAGAGCCTGAACCCGAATTACAACTAGATGTAGTTGTCTTAAATAAAAAAATAGATAAGGGTGTGTTGGATATCTTCACAGTGCATTGCGGTTTCATCTTCTTGTGGTTAGCACTTTTTGATCCAGATGACCCGCAGTTATTTCAAATTTTGCTACTATATGATTCTTCGAGGTGACTAATCTCTTCCATTGTCTGGTTGAAGACTTTAAACTTAGCACTTCTTGGGAGGTAACCCAATATTCATGCGACACGGTAATATCTTTCCTTAACTCTTT
The DNA here is from genome assembly GCA_023531295.1 of Papaver armeniacum. Lineage (NCBI taxonomy): Eukaryota > Viridiplantae > Streptophyta > Magnoliopsida > Ranunculales > Papaveraceae > Papaver > Papaver armeniacum. The sequence goes on from JAJJWW010010882.1 coordinate 37,799, forward strand.
TGCTACAAGTGGTAACAGTTTCTCCTTGTTCATGCTTTTAATTTTATCCTTAGAACATTGAGGACAATGTTAGATTTAAGTTTGGGGGTATGGGAGAAACTTTTTAGTTGCAATAAATAAACTCCAGAGCCTAGAAATTTATGCTTATTAAGGTTGACACTAACCAATCTAAGTGGATGGGAAAATCTTGGTTGTAGGAGTTGAGGAACCAATCTGATTAGATGGAAACATCTAAAGAGTCTATTCATAAAAGCACAGAGCTCAGGTGTTAGAATTTTTTTTAAAAAAAACATGGTAGTTTCGACATATCTCGTTGAATCCTTTTCACCTTCTGGTTTTATTTTCTTATAAGTGATTGGGTGAAAGAGAGTGATTGAGATACCACAAAAAAAAAAAAAAAAAAAGACCTGACCATCAGACCAACCGGAATAAATTCAATAAAGTCGACCACTGGTGCCCTTGTATATGCCAGTTGTGTTGACCTAGAGCTAGGATTATCACCTTTGGTTCCCTTGTATATGCCAATTGGATTTGTGTGATATTAGTCGACCGGTATCTCGGTCCATTAGGATAGGTTCACCTTAGTCAACATCAAAACCATCTACATTTTTCTCTACATCCATCTTCTTAATCTTTCCATGTGATTGGTTGACTCCGGTTATGATGTTTAGAAACTATCTGAGTAGAGCTATGTCACTTTATATGAATTTTAGTATGCTTGAGTGCAAACTCGTGTACAACAATTGGAATTTCGCATCAGGGTACTTCCTCCTATAGTCAATATTGTATGCCAACCAAGGAGATTCTTTAGTGCCTTCCAAGGTTTTGCGTAGATAGCTAGGGTCTGGAGTAAAGGTTTTGTGGGTACACCTCTAGTAAACCCTCCGGAGACGACACTCCGTCACTAGGGACACCTAGCGGTTTAACGGCTTCTTTGCACGTGCTAAGTGTAGTCATTTTTATTTTCTAGATTAGATTTGCTCGAGGACTAGCAAATAATAAGTTTTGGGGTATTTGATAGACACATTTTTGTGTCTAAGTTGTCCTCAATTTTCTATATGTTGGTACTCGTTTTTGTATTTATTATGGTGTTTTGTGTGTTTGTAGGTGTTATTGGAGAATTACACTTGTTGGAAATTTCGGCTCGAAAAATTACCCGGAGAACCCCCAGAGGACATTTGCTAAACGAACCCCAAATTTGGCTAAGGGGCTCCCAAGGTTATGTGCAGCCCAGTACCCTCGTCTTTTTAGTTATATTAGTAAAGTGTATGTTATATGCTAGTTAATATTAGTTGTCATCCAAGGGAGATTTCGTTACATGAGTTGGATTACAGTTGCAATTTTAAGAAAAACGCAAATAAACATTTATTGAATATCTTTAATATTTTTGGATTTGTTAATTCGTTGTTGTTCAAACTACCTTGGTCATTATAAATAGTGAATCTTTTAATTCTTACAAACTTATCCCTTGGACATGCTGAACTAATCATTTGTTTTTTTGGAAGCCCAATGGAGTATTCTTGTAATACTTGTTTAAGAGGAGAGTATACTAATCAATTGAAGTATAGACTACGATCTTTTGAGTATGATGAGAAGAATCATGATCATTCAACAACACCCGTCGAAGATGAAAAAGCGGGGGTACAACAACCTCACCCAATATTTCGATTAGCAATATGTATGGACAAACTCTAATATACTTTTAAGAGAATCAACTAGACAGTCAGACTCAATCTTAATAAAAAGTATATCAAGGAGTTAATATCTCTATCTCTCGATTTTATCTTTACTCAAGCAAATGGAAATCTGCGAGTCTTTATCAAATACAAGAGATATAAACTTGAATGGTACCAAATACCAATATCCAAGGATCAATCAATTTCCAATCAACAAGCAAAGCTTGGATTTCACAATTGATCGATACAACACACAATCTGTGATATTTCAATTATATAACAAAATATAATGCGGAATAAAAATAACACGGACACCAGAAGTTTTGTTAACAAGGAAACCACAAATGCAAAAAATCCCGAGACCTAGCCCTGATTGAACATCACATTGTATTAAGCCGCTACAGACACTAGCCTACTACAAACTAACTTCGGCCTGGACTATATTTGAACCCTAATCAATCTCACACTGATTCAAGGTACAGTTGCGCTCCTTACGTCTCTGATCCCAACAGGATACTACGCACTTGATTCCCTTAGCTGATCTCACCCACAACTAAGAATTGCTACGACCCAAAGTTAAAGACTTTAATAAACAAATTTGTATCACACAGAAAAGTCTACGATAATATATAAATATGTCTCCCACAGATAAACCTATGAGTTTTTGTTTCGTCTTTTGATAAATCAAGGTGAGCATGAACTAATTGATAACCCAGACTTTATTCCCGAAGAACAGCCTAGTATTGTCAATCACCTCACAATAATCTAAATCGTATGGTAGCGAAACTAGATATTGCGGAATCACAAACGATGAGACGAAGATGTTTGTGATTTCTTTTTATCTTGCCCTATCGGAGATATAATCTCAAGTCAATTATTCAATTGAACTAAATGCGATAGAAAATGGCAAGATCAGATCGCTCAACTACAAGAGAAGTAGTTTCGCCTGACTTCACAATCCCAATGAAGTCTTTCGGCCGTTAACCTACAGGGTCTCGAGACGAAACCTAAGGTTAAAGGAGAATCGACTCTAGCAAACCAACTAGTATCACACAGGAGGTGTGAGGATTGGTTTTTCCAGTTGCTAGAGTTCACCTTATATAGTTTTCAAATCAGGGTTTGCAATCTAAGTTACCTTGGTAACAAAGCATTCAATATTCACCGTTAGATGAAAAACCTGATTCAACTAAGCTAATATCTTTCAACCGTTAGATCGAAAATTAGCTTGTGACACACAAATGAAATGTATTTATTTAGGTTTGAGTAACCATACCTAAACGTGTAAACTTAGTTGGTTGACAAATAGTTAACTAATGGTTAACCATATGAGCACTTTCATATTAACCGTATTCATCTTTCTCATAACTAGTTCAAATGACTCATAAGAACTATTTCAAGAGTTGTTCAATTGCTTAGGTCTTTTATTCATAGAAATAATTGAAGCAAAATCGGTTTGATCCACTTGAATCAATTCATGAACTATATAGCCGCGGTTTGCAAAGATTGCATTCCTTATAATTTATTGTTTTAAGCTCATGAACTACCGATTTGAGAAATAACCAGTTTGGGTACGCGTACGGGTATGCGTAACTTAGCTACAGGATTTGAGTTTACAAACTCAGCAGAAATTTTCGGTTTGAAAACTTCCATGGGTACGCGTACGGTTATGCGTACCTAAGGTGACTGGTTTACTAGTTTGCAAACTTACAAACTCAACAGAAATTTTGGTATGAAAACTTCTGTGGGTACAGCGTACTCAACCTATCTCCTTCATCAATACCGTATGCACACATATGCACGCACTTGGTTTCGGGCACATGGATTTATACACTAATGTGCGAACACACTATATATGCTTATATCCCTAGTTGGTAATCTACATTTCAATCATTGAAACATTCTTCTATAATGTTATAACAATCGTTATTCACGACTATCGTCATCAAAGCTATTTTCAAGATTGAAACGTCATCATGACTTTCATCACGGGTAACGATGAAAATGGTTAAAGCGAAAGCTCACCAACACATATTTCGAGAAAAGGATAGGCGAGTAAACTCGACTCGAAATAGCAAATGTGTATGTATGAAAACTATCATACTTATACGACTATTGTCTCAAGAGTAGGAGATAGAATAGACTTTTGAGTGACAGATAAGTTCAAGTCTCCACATACCTTTTTGTCGGATGAAGTTCCACTTGTTCCTCGAGTAGTTCTTCGTCTTCGTAAGATGATCGCCATGGAGTCTAGAGCTCAACTACACTTAATTATCCTAGACCGAGACTTAGTCATAAGTAAACTAGAAATCAAGACATATAGTTTTGATCATTAATATTGACAAACATGCTTGAGATAGCAACGCATGCGAGTTCGACCGAGCAACGCTCTAAGAGAAGAATTACAAGGGTTAATTTTACATCTTCGTTTAAGTATTTTAGGATTGTTAGTTTCTGTAATGGATTGATTTGTCTTTTGGACTAGATACACCCATCTTTTTGTATTTGTAACCATATCACCAGAGTTTGTTGTGCTTCCAGAAATTAAAATGGATTATGATATTGGTGAGTATAGATATGAGGGGATCAATATTGGTTATGTTCCTTCAACCAATAAATACAAAGTTATAGTAGCAAATTATGGTTTGAAGACCCTTCATATGTACACTCTAGGCAGTCACGGTGGATGAAGAAACCTTGGGAAGTCCAATTTTGGATCTAGCAACCTAGTTTTTCAGTTCTTCTTTGCGAATAAAGCTCTTTATTTGCTCGATGATAAATTAAAAATAATTGGTATCTTCAATTTGGCCGAGGAGAAGTTTGGTGAACATCTTTCACCACCTCCTTCGCCACCAGACAATAATTGGTCTTGACCTACAATAGAGGGGGTTCTTTGGACTACACCCTAATGTTAGATCATTGCTCGGTCGAACTCACAAGTGTTGCTATCTCAAGATTGTTGTCAAGTTTAGTTGTCAAAACTATATCTTGATTTCTAGTCTATAATTAGTTAAGTCTCGGACTAGGATAGAAATATAGTTGAGAAATAGTGGATCACGAAAGTCATCAGTGCATTCTACCGTTTGAAGGCGAAGATCAACGAAGCTTTTGCAGAACTTCATCAACAAAAGTTAAGTGAAGACTGAACCACATATATCTCAAGTTATATCCACTTTTCTATCATTTGAGATGATGTCGCATAACTAATTAGACTATTATGCATAAATAAGAATTTCGAGTCGATAACTAATTATCTAGTTAACGAATTTCTCGAAATATAATGACTTTTTAATAAACATTTTTTCATACTTGATGAATTTCGGTTAAGGATAATTTATTATTCGGAATCAAAAAAATGATTCAAGTTTATCATTCGGAATTATCCTGGAACAATGATATGTGTAATTGATGTTATTCAGGAATGTTTCGAATCGATTTAGAGAGAAATACAGAACTACTATAGATTCAGAAACAAGACAGTGATATCAGTCTTACAAACTGGGAAAACTATTATAAGTCTGAACCCGTATTACATGTACTCATATACGTAGTGGAGTAGCTAGATAAATCGACTGACATATTCATGGTACACATATTCTTATGTATATCATATGCAAATTTATTTGACTCGTGAACCGGATCGGTATGCATACTCATGTGCAAACCATTTTTTAATTGTGGTTACGGAATCGGGTTTAGTTTCCAAACCGATACGCAAACTAAAACAATTACGTGTTCTTGAACTAGGTTGTGTTTCCAAACCGGTACACAAACCGATTTATTTTTGTGAACTCCGGAACCGGTGATAGTCTTAAAGTTTTCAAACCGGTACGCAAACTTAAAAAGTTTTGTTAACTCCGGAACTCGGTTTGGTCAAATGTTTACAAACCGGTACGGGTACTGTGACTGAACCGTCTCACAAGCGGCAATGGTATTTGTCCCTTGTACACCTACTAACCATGTCGATTATATTTTCAAGTGAATTTAAATTATTTCTACTTTATAATTAGCATTTGATTAATTCTCTAAAATACTAGACTTATTTGATCACATGTTTGTGACTCAGAGTTAATGTCTTATGTGTTCATGAAAATGAATATTAAGCTTTTAAGCTCAAACCGGCTATTTTTGGCACATGTTGAACATAGTCACTGTACACTGTTCAGTTACGGTTTCACCTAACCAGAGTGTATATCTTGTTTATGTGAATCAGATTCAAAGATGCATCTAATGGTGGATATTGTTTGATTAGTTCCAAAGCTATCTTAGCTTAAACCTAAAGAAACCTATGGTTTCAATGTCTATAAAAGGGGAAATTCAAGCAACTGGGATATTTGAATCCCGACAATACTTTTTGGTGTGTCCTAGTTGTATCTAGAGTCGTCCTCTTCCTAATTCTTTTAGGGTTTAGCGACTACAAAGTCTTCATAGGGATTCGTGAAGCCATGTCAAGTTATTTTTCCTTGATAACTCGAGTATCCTCATCTTGATTGTTTGTTGATCTTGCTCCATCGATCAAGATATATATAAATCATCAAAGTTCTCTTCATCTCAAACTTTGTTGATACTATAAGTTTGATACTTGTGATGTGAATAATAATCTAGGATGCACTTCGGGTTGCATAAGTCCAGATTTTGAGGTTAGCTAGACTTTGTCTATTGCTATCCATTTCCAGATCTTTGATCAAACTATTTGATTGTAAAAGGAAATCATATATAGGCTTAATCTGTGGGAGGCAGATTTTGTTTAAAGTCTTCAATTGAGTTGAAACAACTCTTAGTTGGTGTGATGTCAGCTAAGATAATCAATTGCGCGGAGTCCTGCTGGGATTCAAGAGGCGTAAGGAGAGCGATTGTACCTTAATCAGTGGGATACCTTTTTTAGGGATCAACTATATTACAATCCGAAGCTAATTGGTAGTAGGCTAGTGTTAGTAGCGGCTTAATACTATTTGGTGTTCAATCTAGACTACGTCCCGGGTTTTTACTCGCATTTGCGGTTTCCTCGTTAACAAAACTTCTGGTGCATGTGTTATTTCTCTTTCCTCATTATATTGTTTATCTTTATAATTGAAATATCACAGGTTGTGCGTTAATCAATCATAGTAGAGATATCCGACCTAGTTTGTTGGATACGACTTGATTGGTTCTTGGACATTGGTTTTTTATACCGTCCAAGTAATCTATTTTTGATTAGGTTCACGGATTTGATTCTGTAAACATTCTAATCGCAATAAAGAGAGAGATAACTCTAGATACTATTCCTTGATTGAGTTTAACTCTCGGAGTTGTATTGAGTTTGTCTATACAGATTGCCTAAGAAAAAAGTGGTGGTGTATTTTGGTACCCTCGCGTTTTCACCCACAATAATTGGTCTCACCCTACATGAGGAAAGCCTATCCAATAATTGGTTGCTTCCTCAAAACCAGGACTACGCAATTACAATGTTTCTTATATACGTATTGACATTATCAATTTTTCCTGGGTTTTTGTGTGAAGATACTAGAAAACGCAACATGGGTTCCTGGTAAATTCTCAATTAGAAAAACCAAACCTAAGCATTTTTCAAGTAGTTTATTCTGCTATGAAAATTTGGTTAATTTTCTTGTCTTGGAAATCTTTCAGTTACGAGCTTGTTTTGATGGCGATGTATAACGTGTGTGATTTTATTGGAAGATATATTCATGTCATCAAGTGGTTGAAGTTGAAGTAACGGACGGGTCTCACTATTTGCATCGTTCCGGAAGGTTACAAGGTCAGTTAATAGAAGAACAAATTTCTTATATTAATACTACTATGTTTTGTGTGAAAGGAAATGAATATGCGTTGGTTTTTTGCAAGGTCCGGAACAAAATGCATTGGGAAATTTACTTGTATTTTTGGCATACATATCTTTACAGGAGTGACATCTGAATTTGGTTATGGCTCATTGGTAAATGTTAGTAGTATTGATATTCAACTATGTTGTGCAAAACATCACTTACAGAAGTGTAAGAGTGGCCAAACTTCCATGCAATTATTTTTTTTTTTGATCGATCAAAGAGAACAGATTAAAATGCACATAATCCGTGTACGGGATAATACAAAAACCAAGAGCGAAAAGCCCACGTATCACAGTGACAAAGATATTTCTAAGAATACAAAGAAATTGCTAAGTGAACAAAGAGTGTCAACAAAAGAAGTCACAACTTGTGAAACCTAAAAAACAAAGAATAACTTGTAGACCGCAATGAGGACCACTGCATAAATTCATTTAGCATGCATGTCAACATTTTCTATAATTAAATCGTTGTTTTTTTCTAGATTGCTAAATATATCTTCACGATTAGTCTTCAAAGGTGAAAATTTTAATCCCCGTGAAGATCCAAACTCCACGAGTTTATATACGGACACTTTGTTAGGATCTTTAGATTTAGGAGGCTTTTTCCATTTTAACTTGAAAGAGCACTATTTGGAAACTTACCTGTACCTTTAAATTTCATACTAAACTTCATACCAATACCTATAATTAGCTTGGGCAATGACGGCTTTTGCGGCGCTTGCTTTTGGATCTTTATGAGCTAACTGGGAAGTGACTACCTCCCCTCCTTCTTTTTTTTCATCTTCAAAACCATGAAACCTGTTATGGGATTCAAAACTAGGTGATGCCAGGCTCAGTAGGTGAGGTGCTTGCAACTTCCACAACCAGTTGAAATGTAGGAGTCTGTAGTGCTTTTCATTTTTCTGTTTTTCGGTGCCTTTCTTTATTTTATAAGAAACCCACTCACTAAGAACTTCTTCTTGTTCAAGTACCTTCTCACCATTCACACACATCTTTGCACTGGGATTAATGGTAGTAGATGAAACTGTAGGAACATAATCAACTATCATTTGCTCCATTATTTCAGGCTCTAACCCTTTCTCAACAAATGTTGTCAAGGATGCAGGAACATAATCAACTATCCAGAACCTTGGTATATTTACTATTAGAGTGTCCAAATGTAGCAGAAGAGAGACATCTTGGAGGTTTCTATGAGTATTCTACAAGGACATTGAAAGCTTTTCCATAAAAAAAAAAACTTGGATAGAGTATGGATAATCAAAATCATCTTCAATTTCAACACAGACCCTCGCAAAGCTCATTCTGGTTCTAGCCAATGTATGCTTATCGACGAGCAAAGGAGTATCCAAAGTACTCGAAATCATGCTGATTCCCTTTGTATTTCATAAATGAACATGGATCTTCCTCAAGTTCATCCAAATAGGTATTTTCTTTATTTCTTGAACCTGATTCTTGATAAATAGGTGCCATTTGGATCACAAAATTTTTACTTGAATAAATATAGAACCATGTTCAAACGCGAAACTTTATCCTCTTGTAGCTCAATCTTCAAATAAGAAAAGCTGAACCATCATGAATGGTCATTGAAATTTACCTTTGGGATTCCGCTCCTTTTTCACAACATATTCAAGTGTGAGAGAAAGAATGACGTCCACCAAAAAAATAGCCGACCAGAAAATTTTCGCATACCTTAATTTCTTCTTCAAAATTGGTAGATGACATGATAATCTTCTTATCGTTACCAAATTGAGGTTTGAAATAAGACAATTTGCTAGTAGCAAAACCTCCGGAGCTTTCTTTATCACTAGGTTTGAAGAGTGACCTCAATTTTCCATTCCTAGGGTTCCAACAACACCCCCTTTTAACATCTATGATGTTGCAAGAGAATCCTGCTTATCATCACCAGAAGAGCTAAGGCTCTGATTCCGACCTTTACTGACATTAGAAGCAATCGGGGGAGGGAAAACATCATTATATTCCTTGACAAGTCCAATTGGGTCTTCCACAACTTCAATCAATTATGTTTCATTCTCAATCTCAATCTCTTCAACAATCTCATCATCGGAATCAGAATCCTCTCCCAAAAAGTCTATTTCATTGGTACAAATCCTAGAGTCTTCCAAATGAGTCTCCGACAAAGGAATAATTGGGTATACTTCTTGTAAATCAACTATCCTAAAAACATTGTAATCCGGATATTCATTGTAATGTTGATATGCGTTTGAGTATGTTACCAGAACTCAAATCAATCTCCTCCGAACTCAAATCTAACACACAAATCCTACCCCATACTTGTAGGTCAGAGGAATAGGAAGAAATTGCACAAAAAATTAGATAATTTGAGTGAGAAAAAAATTAGAAATCGAATATCTAAGTTTGATTTTTTTCCCTCTCCTTGGGTTTTCAATTATACTTTGGGGGGCGTATTAAAATTCCACGCAGTTATCTTTCAAATACCGATATATCTCCCAGATCGCCTCATACAACTCGAGTTCGTGTGCCAGTAGTTCTGCGGTTCGCCGGATCTTGAAAAACATCCCTTACTTTGTTAAGCTTAGAGAATTGGTTTGGGTCTCCTATAGCTTGTTAGCCATACAACCATTCACATTTTCAACATTTATAATCTAATTTTGGATTCAGTTTACTTTATAAGCAATGTACAAGTTATGCAAGTTATAAGGTAAGAATAGATTTTTGCAAGTATGGTCAAATTCTATATAAATTCAAAGATTACCGCATTTATGTGAGAAATCGGTTGTTGACACCAATTATCGAATTCCTAACTCGTCCAAAAAAAATAAAAAAAAATAAAAAAACAACTTCAAGTGACCCATCAATATTTGTCGAATGTATACGGTGAGTACATGTGGAAGGTGTTTGCTCGCATGTTGCATGTTACCTCCACTATGCATGTTTATAATAACTCCATTGATACTTCCTGTCCTCTCTGCAATAATGACTCGGAAACAGTTCTACACCTATTCTTTCAGTGTTACGTGGCTACTCATATTTGGTTTGCTTTATCTCTGCAACATTTTATCTCCTGATGACTATTTTCTTAGATCGTTTGATATTAGGATTGGTCCCTCTCCTTTTCCAGTTGGATGGCCTAGCATTGGGGCAATTGTCATGTGGTGCATTTGGAAGCTGCGATATGAAGTGGTGTTTCAAAAAGTAGTTGTAAATTTGGATAAAGTAATTCTCAATACTAGAAGAATGATTAAAACATATATAGCTCCTCCTACTGAGCATGTTGTTAGAAAGGATATTAAGACTCCTATAAGTGAAGTCAGACATATTCTCTTCTTAGATGGTTCTTTTGAAAATTTCAATATGGGTGTTGGTCTGATTCTTTGTGATGTTACAGGAAGAATAGAAGTTCTCTTTCGGATTTTGGGCTAGTTCCAGATGCAGTTTGTGCGGAAGCTACTGCACTAATTTTGGCGATTTCCTGGGTCAGAGAGTTGAACTTGTCCAAAATTCTTTTTGTTAGTGACTGTCTTCAAGTGGTAGATTTTGTGAACGGAGATAGTTGCTCGTCCGGATGGAGATGTGGTGATCTTCTTGCTGATTGCAGAAGTTTTATGTGTAGTAGTAGTGTCTGTAAGCTTGTTTATATTAGGCGTGTTAAGAATAAAATGACAGACCGGCTTGCACGCCGTGCTCGAAAGTTGTGTATTAAAGCTTCTTGGAATTCTCTTCCCCTTTTTTGAACTTCTGTGAAAAGGATGAAAACATTGTGGAAGCTTGTAAACATCTTCTTTGTCAATGAATCGTTTGTTTCTTAGCAAAAAAAAAAAAAAAAAAAAAAAAAAAGTATAGGGTGAGTACTGTTGTAAAAGTGTGTGTGAAAATAACAATCCAATCCTCATATCCGATAAAACTCCCCGTTTTCTCTCATTATTTATTTTATTTTGTTATTTTCATTTTTGCTGTTTAACTCTTTCTCTTCACAGCCCTAAAACCCAATTCCATCATTTCTCTCGGTAAACGGCAATAAAATTAAGGGTTTCATGGAGTATTTCAAGCTCTTTCCTGAAGAGATTTTAACCCGCTTAACCCGACCGAGTCAGTACTTGATTCCTATGAACTAATTGGAGAAATATCATTTCTCATCCCAATCATTCTCCAAGATGCACTCACATCATCATCTCAATCATGCCGCTGCTGAATCTGGTAAGTTGGTTTTTTTCTCTCTGACTTATACGAATTGTGGATCCAGCTTACGTTTGAACCATATGGTTTTCTTTGCCTTTATTGGCTGGACCATGATATTAGAAATGATTGGTACCTTCGATTTGGTCAAGGAAAAGTTTTGCCAACAGCTTTTAAGGGGTTTTGGATGGGATTTTGTTTTTTGCTCTGGAGGACAAAGGAGACGGATTTAATGACATATGGCTTTTAAAGAAGAAAAATCATAACCATGGCAAGGAAGAGGGAGAGGAACACCAGTCATTGGGTTGGGAGAAAGATGTTAAGATAAACAGAATGTAGTTTTTTGCTGTTTCAAAGCAGTGATGCTGTTTTTACTCAAGGTGGTAACCATCTCAACATTTACAACGCAAAAACTTCAACCTCGAAAAGCCTTGTGAAGTTTAATGGTCACATTGCACAAGTATCCCCTCACAAGAACTCCTTAATTTCATTGAAAGAATTAGGGGAAGAAGATACAAAAGTAATGGAGCCGGTTAAATTTGTGGAGACAAAAAGCAGTGAGCAGCTACAGGAGGATGCGGACCCTGATTGCATATACCTATAAACTGGTAATTTTTGTGACTTTGATTTTAAATTTCGAGAACAAGTAAACATTTTGTGTGAACCTAAATGCTGTTGTAGTTAGTAATATATCGAGACTACTCTTATTTAGTCTTTATATCATCCATCCAACTTTGTGCTTATGGAGTCCTTTTTTTTTACTTTCTTATTTTAAGCTATATTGGTTTGTTAGCATTGCATTCGTTAGTGACCTGACCTTGTCTGAATGGGAGAGTGTCGTTGATTTATACTTTAGTGAATGCTTTTCTTCACATATTTGAGTTGAACAATCAAATGCGGGTACTGCGAAAGGGAAGAACTTCCAGTAGTACGAATGAATATTTTTGTCATGTTACTTCTTAACATTCTTTGATACATAATAGTAGGGGTCCAATTTAGAGTTGTTTATACTATCTCTAGTGTTTTGATTTCTGCAGTTAGATCCCAAGCTGCACCGTTTGCCACCACGAGCTCAGTCACATTTGTTATTTCTTCCAACAATACTAGCTTAGTTGATTTTACCTATTCCTCCATAAATTCATTGCACTTGAACAAATATGTGTTGATTGATAAAATGTAGTCATTATGTGGCCTAGCTGTCAGAGCATCTACTACATTGATGGTTTGTAGTACCCTGCTCTTGTTGTTTCATGTGGAGAAATTCGTGAACAAGAGGTACTATTTTACTCCCTGCTTCCATTAAACACAACTAGAAGACACATTTTTAGGGTGCTAACTATCATATGACGTACGTTTCCGTTATGTCGTTAACCACAACCAGCCTGATTGGTATGTCTACAAATAATGCTACTTTTCATCTACATGGGAAGGTTCAGTTAACAAGTTACCTTGCAGATTGCTGTGTAATTTTATTTGGGTCAATGTGGCTAGTGATGACTAGAACATAGAACAGGTTGGTGCAGGCATGCTAGACCATTCTATTTGGAAATTTTGCGCCGCATACTTCTTTGTCATAGTTCCAACTTTGTCTTCTCCACAAAGTCCGTGGCCTTTTGAGAATACTGCAGATATTTGCTTCAAGTCTAAAATTGCTGTTGCTTGTCGATTTGTCTCATATTTGCTTCAAGTCAGTTAAGATTTAGGTTTCATGTCTAGCCCCAAGAATTCTTAATGCGGCATCAAAACCTGTTCCTTGTGCAAAATTTGTAAATTGGTTGTCTAGCAGATCCTATCTATAAACTGCCAAGAAGTAGTAGCCTAAGTTATTTTCCTTCAGCTCTCGGTATCTTTTTTTATTTTCGATTGAGTGTTTTTCTTTTGAGATAGTTGCAATTACCTCTGACATTAAGGTTAGCAACATCCAACACCATGAGTCCATCCGATAGGAATGGCATTTCGGTCTAGTACAATCCTTGGGTGATGACTTAGGTAAGAGGGTCCTCCATTCTGTACTATTTGAAGGAAAGCAGAAATCCCCTTGTCAGAATATACCGGAAATGGAAACTAGAACAGTATCTGGAGCTGTAGTGACATGCCTGAATAGGGAAGCAGAAATACCCTTGTCAGATTATAATGAAAATGGAAATTACCACAGTATGCGGAGCCGTAATTACATGTGTGAATAGGATTGAGGCCAACTGACCAGTAACCCCATTTTGTAGAAACAAGTAGTTTTTTTTTTTTTATGCTGACTCATATGACAAGTAAAGCTGAAATACTAATTTGACTTTAATCAGTAAATCAAGTTCAGATTAAGACAAGAAAGAAGTTGGTAAAAGCAGTGAAGACAAGAAAAAACTAACTTGTTACTTACTTCCCTTTTTTTTTTGTAGTAAACAGTTGCATATATTTGGTTTCACGTCTCTCTTCCTCAACTGCAAGCAACTATTTTAGTTGTGTAACTGAATAAGGGTCCAGTTTTTGAAGCCTGGTTCCGTAATCAACATAAACTGTTTTGAATTCAATGAGCTTCAAAAACATGGCACCCGTGTTTCCACGTAATATTTGCAACTTGGACATATTCTCAACTTATTCTTCCCAGCCAGGTGAATCAGGAGCATGTCTTCCTCCCCTCTATGCTGAACTTTGTCTGAAGGAAGAATTGAAGATTCATGCAAGGCCTCTGCGAGCGATCTAACACATGAGCTGATAAGATATCTTTGCATAAATGTTAAACTCCTGATACGTCATCGAGATGACATTCTCTTGTTTGCTGCGATGTATTAATGGTGCATTTGGAGCAGTAATTCTGTGAGCTCTCCTGGTTTGCCTCTTGTCATAACAAATTCCGTAAGTCTTTTCTATTAATCTTTCTTTTTTTTCGGGTCATATACGGAGAATAGATAATCTACTGAGTTTCTCATGCTAGATAATGAAGGGTCATCTGATTTCTAATGTTAATCTCAGTACTTGAGTTAGCCATTTATAGGCTACCAACATAACTTGAAGATCCGACAAAAATATTACATAAGCTAACTGTAATATTTGGTGGTATACATGTGATTATAACATCTTTATTGCTGTTGATTTGTGTCTGTTACTGCATATTCTGGTTTTGTATACTTTTATTATTTTTTACTGCGTATTCGACGAGGCAGTATCAGCTTCAGTTTTGTTACTGTGTTTGTTACTGCGCATTCTAGGAGGTAGTATCAGCTTCAGTTTATTTGTATTGCGCACAGCTGCAAGATAGTATCAGCTTGAGACCTTAGCAGAGATTCAGACTCATAGATTTAAAAATACGATATTGTTTTAACAATGGGGATCGGCCATATCGTCATCCAGTACGAAACTGTTAAATACTGTCAATTTTAACTCGGAACCAAGTCTCTAATTTTTATTCTGGAGTATAATCCTTTTTGTAGTGTTGGGGTTGCTAGTTGGAGGTAATGTTGGGTTTAGCTAAGAAAAATATTTCAACTGTACCCAGTGAGAAACATAGTATATGTTTTTTTTCCTATGAGGGGGACATAAAGCACAAATGTCATATCCATCTTTAGATTTTGACCCAAAACTGCTGAGAATTAAGATTATCACCATTTACAGTAGATGGCGAGTTTTGATAGTTGAAGCTCTTGCATATTCGGCTAGTTTATCAGCCACCTGATTAAGCTCTAGGAGCATAAAATGTTGCCAAGAGTAGAAAGTAGTACAGTAGACAAGACATTTAAACACAAAGTCAGAAATAGACACATTCACAGCTAATACTAATGCATATTCTGCTCAACCGAGTGGTCATTGGCATCGTTGTTGGCTTCTCCTTAATACTCTAAAGGGATTTTAGATGAGATGGTGAAAATTGGGATTCATCCAAATGTTGTAACGATGTTGATCTTGATTAATTCGTTTTGTCGAAGTGAGAAGTTAAAGAAAGCGGTAGAGGCTTTCGATATCATGGGTAAGATTGGGTGTGAATCTACTGTTCAGACTTAGAATTGAAATTATGTTATTATGTTGGTAGTATAAAGTTTGTTAGTAATTCGATCAGTGTTTGCCACATTGGAGTCCTATTAAGAATTACTTAGCACTGCCTGTGACATAGAATTGAGACATTAAAACGCTTATGCTAGTGCGTCAGAGTATATTGAAGCAATTTGTGAGCTAGGAATCTTATCCTTGTTGCAACTTTATTCCAGGCTTCTTGTGATCCTTAACAGTGGTTAGTGTTGGAACTGTTTAAACTGCAGGAAAGAAAATAAAACAGTTGTTAGCATGCTCCCTTTTGAGATAGCATATGGTTTTAGGTTTGTCTCATTTCTAAATCAGTCCTCCCATAATATAGTCTGTACAGTTCCATATTTTTTCCACTTATTTCAGTCATGTTCCTGTATATATGCATGTCCAAACATGATTCAGAACCTATCTAAACTTGTAATTGAATGTTTTATCAGGTGTGGGATCTTGGTGGGCAAGGACGGCTGAGGACACCCTGGCTTGGTATAGTAATACTCATTGCAGTGATATATAGCAGTAAGAGACAGCACTGACAGAATCTCCCTAATGAGAAATGAGCTTTTCAGGCTCCTCCAACATGAAGATCTTAACATTCAGTCATTCTTGTGTTTGCAAAAAACATGACCTCTAGGAAGCCATATCCCCTGCTGAGATCGCTGATAACCTCTCTGTCCATGGCATCAAGAACCACGACTGGCATACTCAAGTGATGGTTTGTTTATACGGTGGATTGGGATGGGTGGCTCAGGGCGTCACTGGAAAAGCTACTAGTTAAAACAGAAACTTTGGCAACTGTTTTCATTTTTTCATTGGGAAAAATTGAGAAAAAGCTTGTTCTGTATGACAAGTCATCCGTGTGGAGGAATTGTATCTTCATTCTGATTTTTTGGAAGGGAAAAAAAATTCTTTATTTTTGTGCGTAAATCTCAATGGCACTGCACTTTAATATTTATGAATGTATCAAACTCTAGATATTCCCCTCCAGTAAGCAATCTTTCACTCCCAAATAGTGCAAATGAATAAAAGAAAAGAGGAGGAATAACAGCAGGCCTTCAAGCCTGGAGTTCGATGCAAACCAAGTGGAATATATGATGGTTGTCGGGTTATGGTGTGTACAACCCGATGGAAGTTTCAGACCTTTGAATCTTCGATCAGACAACTTCATATCATGTACCTGAGCTGGATCTTGTTTCCAGTGAATCAACTTGTATCTATGGTACAAGCATCTATGTAGGTTGCTAATATTGAGACTGAACGCTTTTAGCATGTTGAGTTCAATTTAAACTGTTGATTTTGTCAGAGCATTCAGCTGCCGCTATTTATGTGTGTAATTGTCAGAATCATTTTGCCTACTTCCCTTGGTGCGCGTCAGTTCGTATGGTTGGGCAAGGCAACCTGGTAAGTAATCGATCTTGTTTTTAACTATCTTTGTCTAGACTCCTATGTGTTTAATGATAAGTATACTTGCTTTCCTGGGAAAACTTTCATTGTGTTGTGTATTCTGCACAGGATTAAGATGTCAGTGGAACAATTTTCAAAAACACATGACAAGGAGATTCCGATGTTGTGAATGAGAATCATTGATGATGGTCATGGTATGGCTCATGAGGATTTAATTGCAATGCTGTCATTTGGGTGCAAAAAACCTGTTGTCAGTGACTTGGATCGTATTGGAAAATTCGGCACTGGATCTAAGGTGTGTAGCCTCCATGCTGTTAATGAGTTATAGGCTTTCATTTCCATCTTAAGTGGACCTCAGCTAAAATTTAAATGTTACTGTAGAAACTAGAATTACTGGTTATTCATTCCGAAGAGACTACTGCGTACAATCTTAAAGCTATCAACGAATTTTCACCATTTTAATGAGCAAAAGGCAAGGGAACCCAAATTTACGTATGGAGCTTGGAGGAGTGGGGGTCAGAATGTTATTTGAGTGGACAAAAAATAACGATGATGGGGACTCTAGCGAAATAAGGTGGCATACTGATCCGTTCCAGAAGGGCAAGGACAGTTCAGCAAACAGGTTGGTTGGTTAGCATACTTACATTTTGTTTCGTGTCAAAGTTGATGCTAATCAAGTTATTTATGTTATTCATTGAAAGTGTTGTTGCGAATTGACTCAGGTTCCGTTAGACTACTCACTACGACCATATCTTGAGGTCATTTTCTCGAATCCTCGAATGAAGATATATGTTCAAGGTTCACTGGTGAGTACCTATTTCATATCGTCTTTATGTACGTTCGTATGACTTTCATTTAGTGGTTTGAGATATCTTATTTGCTTACTTGATGGAATTTTAAGGTTAAAAGTTGTCCATTGGCAAAATTTCTGAATATGAGACCAAGTCATAAATAGATATCCTGAGAAAACCTAGTGAGCTCATTCTTGGCCGCTGTCAGAAAGAACTAATGTAAATTGATGAATGGTGGAATATTCTTGTACTGGCGTGGGCGATTACTCGAGGTGAGTTATTGTTGCAAATCATGGTAACTTTTTAGTTCTCATGTGTCTGGCTTATCATGCCTTGCCATGTCCTTAGTTAATTATGGCTCTCTCTCTCACAAATTTTAAGACCTTATAACTTTCTTTCATATCAAAAATTCTGCGAACAAATCCGTTATATTACAGGTTCCTTGTGAAATGAGATTTGTACTTTATTGATTGTTGAGAGAAATGATTTTAGTAAGTTAACTATGGCTCATTGTTAGAAAACTATGTTTAGAATTTTAATCATACTACAAATTTTTAGGCTAGGGGAACACAATTCTTCTTCTGAGCAAGTAAGTTCAATGAATGCAAATATTTTCTTACAAACTTGGAAGAAGAAATGGGGATGATTGCTCTCTTTTATAAACCTCTCTCTCTCTCTCTCTCTCTCTCTCTCTCTCTCTCTCTCTCCCTCTCTCTTTTTCTCTCTTAGGGTTCTTCATTTCAGCTCTATTTGTAAACCAAAAAAAATTGTCACTATAAGCATGGCGCCCACAAAGCAGCCGGAACAAAGAGATGTCAACCTGATAAGAACCTGGTGATAACTTGTTCTAGTAGTACTCGTCTTTATATGTGTTTGTTGATTGTTTAAAGATACAGCTTTTCTTGTGTTTGTGACTATGTAGTTGAACTGCCACCAAGGAGGAGTCGTGTCTGCAAAAATTATGTACATGCTCATCCAGCTTACCTTGAAATACTTGGACAGACGCAATCTGGCTGGATTTTTGGTGCAATTGCCGAAAATGTAGACAACTCCAAGGATGCAAAAGCAACAAGTATTTGTTGCTTTAATAGGTTGAGTAATTACTGGAATTAAGATTGCAACTTTTTCCTTCCCATTTATTCCTCTTCAGCGCGTCGGCGACCGTGATTTAGGTACACTGTACCAAGCAAGCATTTCAATCATATGCGGAGTTGGAGAACTGGTTAGGTGGCATGTTAGATAAGTACTGCAGTGAAGTTTCTGAAGATGGCTCCAGTACAAATTCCGGAAGACCTCATGTGGTATACATAATATACCCAACGTTCTCAAGTTTCAAGATGGGTCCTCCTAAACTACCAGCTGCAAAGAAATCCTCGAACTATGCAAGAAGGAACTCTACAGCAAGTACTAGCAATGTGGGTTCAAAATTTCCTTGCGGCAAAGAAATCCGCAAATTGGCAAGAAGGAACTCTATTAATATGGGTCTGCAAATATGTGAAGCTAAAAGGTTTACTAGGTCGAGTCTATGTCCAGCAATGCCCAAAAAGAAATGCAGTAGGCTTCTGCTGATGTTGCCTGCATGCTTATGCAATCAATCTTTATGGCATCTCCAGAAAGAGAAATGTCAAGGATTGATCTCTTCTACCATTTGCCAAAAAGGGCCATCTTAGTTCCACCATTTTACAATGTATTTCTGTACTAACTTATTCAAGTGTCTCGGCCATATTTATTCGCGTTTTTTTTTTTTTTCGTAAAAGTTAAGCTAAAACAGCAACTCGATTTAGAGCAAAAGAAACCTGAGATATTCTCCTTTGCTGTCTGTGATTCATCTCTTTCATGGTGCCAAGTTCAACATATTATAGTAACTTGGGGTATACCTTTTTCAGTCTCAACAAAAGTTGTATGGTTTTTATGATTTCACCTGGAGACGGTGCAGTTATAAGGTCAGCTAATAATGTTTAGCTGTACACGTAAAAAGATCAATGAATTTGTAACTATGTTTAATCACATTGGACTAGCTATGAACTCTAACGAGATTCTTCTAACTTGAATTCGATTTGTTCTTTCAGGTTTGTGTTCAGTTCCATGTAGCATCGATAATGTAGCTCCACTTATAACAAATCAAAGCGTCACCCACTAAATTAAACAAAATAAAGTACAAGGAAGTCGCCGGGGAGATTTGCAAGGAGATCGATTGTCATTTTGTTTAGTGTTGCAATGGAATTTTTTTTTTTTTGTTGCTAAAGTCCAAAAGTGTTGCTATGGGAAGTCAAAACATAGACTCGTATCATTGGCCAGCTCAGCACAGTTTCTCTGGATCTCTTTATAAAAGTCGAACGGTCAAAAGTCAAACAGTCGAAACATAAACTTGTCTCATTGGCCAGCTTAGCACAGGTTTCCCTAGATCTCTTTATAAAATTTCAATGGTTATGTATGAACCGTCTCCTCGGACTATGGGGAAACCGCCTCTTCACATTGGGGTGGGCTCCGCCCACAAGGAGTTAGCAGGCGGGCCATTTTTGGTGGGGCCTGCTAAAAGGTTTGTGAGGATGCGGTTTTGTTATAGTTTTTTTTGGCGGTTCACACAAAATTTTGAATAAAATTTTGGTTTTGTGTGGTCATAAATTTTGGCATCTCAAAATTTACTGTCATGTAGCTTGGTGATGGCATGTTTGGTTTTCAGTTTGAAGACGAAAGAGATGTCAACCAATACGGCTATTTTGGTTACTGAAGATCATTTCAATGTCAACCAATACTTGGTTTCTTTGGTTGAACGGTGTCATAATAAACTACCGTTTAGTGATGGCAATCCTTAGTGGGTTCACCATGTTTTAGAAGAACGAAGTGCTTGAGAATCAGAGTTTCAGTAAATCTTACTTAGAAATTACTGGTTGCTTATCTCTAAGAATCAACCTAACAAAGTTTCATGGGTGCCTTCCAAATATGAAAATTTTACCTTATTTTGTTATGAATATGAGGTTAATGGGGCATTCTAAGGATCGTTGTTCGAGTGATATATCAGATTCTGGAAGTGACGAAGATTTCATTGATATTAAAAGTGTAAACGAATTTAATCCTTATGGGGTTGGTCATGAAATAATGAGTTGCCAGCACTTGTAGGTCAAGTTTTGATAGTTGTACATGAAAAATTTTATGGACAATATATTGACTTTAAGAAGGAGCAGATATTGATGAAAGATGATGACAAAGATGATAAAGATTACAATGGTGATAAAGAAGAAGATACCCATAGAGATGACCAAGAGATGTCACCTGAGGAAGTATCAGGAGATGGCGAAGCCAATGATAACAATGATGAAGAAGAGACTAAAATTGAACGAGTCTAAGAGGTCACAAATGAAGAGATGAAGATTACAGATTGATCAATGTTCGTGTTTGTTTTGTCATTTCCCACCATCGAGAAATTCTTCCACTAAAAACATCTTCTGCAATCGTAAAAAAAACTGGGGTCGCCTAGGTACCAACATTCAAAGAAACATACAGGTCCTCATTTCACCAAAATTGAAATTTTCGCAGACTTGAAAAGAGAATAAAGCCAATCACAGAAAATAAAAGCAAAACCAAAATGTATCAGAGCTTCAAATATAAATCTCCAGCTGATGGCATCATAAGCTTGAGTAATATCAAGCTTTAAACCTAGCCTACATTACCTCCTCTTCTTTTATTAATTAGGTCTCCCATTGATGAGTCTGAACCAAGCAAACCCTTCTCTTGAATGCGTCTACCTTTCATGAAAGAACCTTGCTGTGGAGAAACAACCTTGTGCATCAGAAGACGTAATCTTGTGGTAATAATTTTTGTAAAGATCTTGAATGCAAAGTTGCAAAACCAAATAGGTCCAAACTGTGACGCCTTTTTAGCACCATTGACTTTAGGAGTGAGCACCAGAAAATTTGACTTCGGAATAAATTGGTTCTTTCGACAGTACTGAATTGCATTTATCAAATCAGGTCCAATAATATGCCAAGTTCCACTGGGAAAAATACTAGGGGAGCCACCGCATTACTTTGAGCCTTTGTACGTTTTAAGATCGGCCACTTTGATTTCCTCATCTGAAGGTACTCTCCATCATCCCATTATCAACTTCATGTTTGATTGAAATGACTTAACGCAAAATCTTCCTCTCATCCACTATCAACTGAATTTCTCCTCGAACTCTTTCTGCTACAATTGGATAGAAAAAGAGAAGGTAATAACGATAAAAATAATACTTTGTATTTGGTTCATGTACAATGACTTTTCAGACCGATATGGAATTTGGGACTAGTTAAGCCATGAAAGAGTGTAAGCGAAAGCAGAACAACCACAACCACGATGTGAAGTTCGTCGCATTGGATTAAGGAGTTTAAGATATAACTGAGAATGTTTGGATGCGCATCTAGAAGTAATTTTTTGATCTCTAGAAGTCAAAAAGAAAGAAGTCAGTTTGGATTGAGAATCTCAACATGATTTTTAGAAGTAGAAAAATTAACTTTTTGTGAAGCAAAATAATTCTTCTTCTGACTTCTGAGTCTGCTACACAAACGGGCTATAAGTCAATGGCAATCACAAGTGTTGAGATTAGTTTTTTATTTACATCTGAAGCTGATGCAACTTTCTCGTAATTATAGCTAGGATTTTTAGCTTACATTATATTTGTTTTTTCATATACTATCTAGAGGCTAGCCTTTACCATCCTCTATATAGTGGTGGACCCCATTAATTTTGTTGTTTGTTTTTTCCACTACTGCTATTAAGATAGATGCAAATCTATATCTATGTAGCAACGAGAAAGGAAAAGAACGTAACATTCCTTCATCTGCATCAACACCTTTAGGTATCATTTTTGTGATTAACCATTAAAAATCCATAAGATGCTTGTTTGGATCTTCTGATGCAAATTCATGGAACTTTGGTATATGACTGATTAACTCTGCTTAATATCAAATATGGAAGCTGCCTTAATTAATACACCATAGTTGTTGGTCTAACTTGAGAAAAACTAGCTCCTTGAGTGTGCGACTTGCATCAACTATTACTTCTTTAGGTTCGTCTTTCAGTATGGTATACCTGAAACAAAACTCTCAAAACAAAATTAAAAACTAAAATCAAAATAAGAAATCAAAATAAAATAAAATAATAGTTATTGCCTCCCCGGCAGCGATGCCAAAATTTGATCGCTTGTCGCAATACGTCAACACATCACTTTCTCACTTAACAAAATATTCATGCAGTATAAAGTAAAGAAGAGTTCTTTCCACGAGAGGCTATTGTTGTTATTATGTTTTAAATTTCTTAAGTAACCAAAGGGGGGGATTTATGATTTTTATGCAAAGAAATAAAAACTAAATCAAAAGCAAAGTAAAATAGTAGAAAATAATACTGGTACTCTTGAAGCTCATGTCAATGGTTTCCGGTATTCAACTAGTAAGCCTGATGAGCGTGTAGATATCATGTATGCGAATGTCAAGCATGATTTCTTCCAGCTTACAGAGAAAGAGACATCACACTCTTGCGCTTCCACTTTCACAACCATATTACGATGGGATCTAAAAAAACAAAGGATGTTCAGTTTTATGTTGAAGTGATGGATGTGGTGTAGACTCTAGGTGGTGGAAGGAGATCTATCCATGATCCAGATGAAATTGAGAAAGAGCAGATGTGGCGGCAACCCCAGTTTAGAGGGACGAACCTTGAGTTTGACCAGCCACTTAGGGAGCTTGGCTTCCACGGTGTGCCTTGCAAAGCATCGGCCTTTATTGTCCCAACTTCAAGTTGA
Source organism: Papaver armeniacum (assembly GCA_023531295.1). Taxonomy (NCBI): domain Eukaryota; kingdom Viridiplantae; phylum Streptophyta; class Magnoliopsida; order Ranunculales; family Papaveraceae; genus Papaver; species Papaver armeniacum. Next base: position 61,433 of record JAJJWW010010882.1, read on the forward strand.
TTGGTGGAGCTTATTGAAATACCCTTCCTAGTGGTGTCCTTGAATGAGGTTGAGATTGTAAATCTGGAGCGTATTGGATTTGGTCAGAAGAATTTTGATATGACAATTGTTAACTTCAAACGTGATGTTCTTTGAATTGACTTAATTCCCTCAACTGCGCTGGATGACATCAAGGAGTACTTAGATACCACAAATACTATGAGAGCAGGCTGAAACAGAACTGGAGGTCTATATTGAAGACAATCACAAATGACCCGTAGAAGTTCATTGAGGATGGTGGATGAGAGTTCCTAAACATGGAGGTAAGTGACTCAGGGTCTGACGATACCGAAGATTCAAATCAAGGGTACCAACCTTCGGATGGATGAAAGTCAGATTCTGTAAAAATTGATGATAGTTCAAGTGGTGGATCACCTGGTGGAGTTATATGAAGATGAGACAGAATAGTCAGAAAAAGAGTCAGACGAGGATGAGAAAGGGAAGTCATGCGAGGAGTTGGAAACAGAGGCTAGCAATGCAGACCGAGAGAAATAGGTTCCCCATCTTTCTAAATATAGGTTAGTCATAGGATGTGGGTCTACTAAGATGGTGTTAGCTATTTCCTCCTCTCTTTGTTTTTTCTTTTTGGGTAGAGATTATTAGGAAATCAAAAGAAACTGTAGATTAACATTGGGTTCTTCTATTTGTGCATATTGGAATTTTTCATTCATTTCTTCCAACTACTACCACTCAAGCATTAATGCATCTAAATATCTTTAGGAACTCATCAAAAAATTTAGTTCACCCCAATCTTATCAAAACACAGTAGCAAATTTTTTCAATGAGAGTTGTTCTTGGATTTGAAGAGGAATCTATAGATGCATTGATATCATCAAGAAGAATAGTTTTTGGACTATTAGGTTGGCACTAAAACAAAAATTTGGTTGGATTGTTGGGTCATTGGATTAGATAATCCTCCCACTCGTGCTGAAGGTTTGGTCAATTCTATGGATTATGTTTATGTTGCTGATCTCTTTATTAGTGGTACTAGAAGTTAGAATGTTCATTTGATTTACTATTTGTTCCCCGAAGAAACTGCTCATAAAATTTTGGCAATATATATACCTGCTATTGGAAATGACACTTTCATTTGGTTACCAGATAAAAAAAAGGTCAGTTTTCTGTTAAAAGTGTTTACAGTATAACTTCTATAAAATAATACACTTGGGACCAAGGAAAATTATTATTTAAAAGAGATATTATATTATCGATAATATAATAAATTATTACTTTATAATTAAATAATAAATTATTATTTTAAAAAATAATTTATATATGTAATGCATTCACAAACCTTAAACTTAAAAGTATTTTAACATATAAATAGGTCACGTACATCATTCTAAATCACCAAGATGTATTCTCATCTCAAAGGTGTATCTCACTAACCAATTAAAAATGCAATACGGAAAGAGCTATGTGAATATAAAAGGGATAATCCTTCTTGCAAGCATCAATCACACTACAACACTTCTTATTGCAATACAACAATGCGAGTTCATGCCTCTTAAGTGCACTACACACTATTAGGGATTAAATACAACTTGATTTGAATTTCTAAGAAAAACAAACCAATATTCAATCATATTTTAAGAAAATTTGATATGTATGTAAATTATTTTTTATTTTTTTAGTAGTATTATTATTTTATATATTTTGGGACCTGTTAATCGTTAAGGGGAATTTTTAAAATGTATTATTTTATGATTTTATTGAATTTATTAGTTTACCACTAAGAGCCCGAGTCGGGACCGAGAAATTTTATTATTATAGCGAGAATATTATATTATCGAGTATTATATTAAAGAAGTTATATTGTATCATGTTTTGACAAAATCTACTAACTCTGATGCAGGCACTCAATCTATCCCTACTCGGGTTTGGAAATCTCTCTGGAAAATTAAACTACCTCATAAAGTAAAACTGCTTATCTGAAAATGTATTAAAAATATAGTGCCGACCAAATATAAGATCTCAAGATACGAAACTGATATAGAGGTGCATTGTTGCATATGCAATCAACCTTTAGAGACTAGTGATCATTTTGTTTTGAACTGTCCTTATGCTAGGTTCATCTGGTTGGCTATAAATATCAATGTTGGTAATGTCCTATCTCAGCATGGGTCATTTAGGAATTGGGTTTTATCTTGGTTCTCTACAAGCTCTAATTTGAATTTTGGTAGTGGGATCAACATATCAGATATTAATAAAGTTCTTATGGTGTCTGTTTGGACTATTTGGAAAGATAGGTGTGCCAAAGTTTTTCAAAATGTTATTCCAAACAGGGATTTGTCTATTGATTGTATTAATAAACTCTCTAGTTCAGGTTTAAACCAAATTTATCATGTGAATAGCTCTGTCCAGAGACTAACTTGGAAGCCTCTAGATAATGATTATTTGAAAATCAACTTTGATGCTTCTTTTATTCAAGTTTCTCTGCAAGGAAAATACATTGATGGAGGAATGAGAGCTGGCATTGAAGTGGGGGAGCTGGAGTGTAGGGATATGCTTGAAGCTGTTAAGTTTGCAGTCACAAAGACATTCAGAGCACTGGTGTTTGAGTCTGATAGTGAAGTCTTAATAAAGTCTGTTAATGTACAATCTTTTTATGCTCATTGGATGAATCAGAATATTGTTTTATGTATCAAGTTTTTCTTAGTTAAACTTGAGCAATGGAAATGTGTAGCAGTCAAGAGAGATGCTAATGGGGTAGTTGATAAGCTAGCTAAAAGAGCAATAACTCTTAAGTCTAATTTCATTTATCATTCTGAACATCCCCTAGAACTACAACACTGGGTGGATCAAGATAATATAGTAATCTCTTGATTCCTTAATAAAATTATTTTTGCATAAAAAAAAATAAAAACAAAAACAAAAAACAAATCTTTATGGATGCTTCATCCTTTTCTGCTCATCTTTTCTTGTCTTCTTAATTTTCTCATCTTTGATTAGTCTCTCTTTATGTTCATGGCCTGCTTCTACTAAGAAAGTCTCTTTAACTCTATACTATGAAACTCAATGTCATGGCTGTGCAGAGTTCATAGTCCACAACCTCTTCAAAATCTTTGAAAACGGACTCATTGACATTGTTGATCTCAATTTTGTTCCATATGGAAATGCTATGCTTTTGAAGAACGACACAATCATCTGTCAGGTATATATATCTCTTTACCCACCTGATCTTTGATTATTTTTTTTTTCAATTGGAGTTCATTACTCGTGCAATCGATTAAACGATGATTTTTTTATTCGTCTGGACAACACGGTTAGGAAGAATGTGACATGAATACAATGGAAGCATGTGCGATCAATCTCGAGACTCAGGATGTGCATTTCAAATTTATATATTGTGTGGAGAAGAACATCATTGCTAAAGGGAAGACGAGGGGGTGGAATCTTGCTTGCGCAATATGCCCTTCAGTGGAGGAACTAGCAATTATTAAGTTCGCTTTCAATCACTCATCTCACTCTTCGTATTCCTAGTACAGTAAAACCTCTCCGGAAGAATACTACATATAAAAATAAAAATTTACGGACCCGATTTAGGCCAGTTATATTTAAGAATAAACTCCATATCGGAATAAGTCATAATTTTTCTGGTCCCGTCTTAAGAAACCTACCTCCATATAAGAATAATTGACACCATAATATAAATATATAACACTTGTCATACATCAAAGTTTAAGATGAAGAGATTCATGTAACCATGTTACAAGTTCGTTTTGCTTCAAAATGGATTTTTTGATTTTTTGTGCACAACTTAATACGAATATCTTCATACTCATTTGTCAATTTTCGATGTGATAATTGTGATGTATGTGAAAATCCTTATTTAAATAGTTTTTTTTTTTAATACTTAGATACATTTTTGTGTTTCCTATGCATATGCATGAATATGCCCAAATACACATATGAAAAAATTTCTATAGGTCTGTTCAAATCAGACCTCCATATAAGAATATTTTTTTGTGGTCCCTAGGATATTCTTATACAAAGGTTTTATTGTATTGTGAATTCGATCAATGATGTCTAAATTTTCCCCTAAAGGTATTAATTGAACTGACTTCATTTTTCTCTCATTCGTAGGATTTTCAAAACTTCATGAAATACATCTGCATAGCCTACAAAGGTATTTCATTACCTAAAGCTTGTCGTGAATTGCCAATGGACATTATCCTTGCAGAAGCAAAGGCGAAAGTCTGTCGCTTGAACGACACATCTCCGGCTACCTATGATCTTAATCTTCATGATCATGTAAGTTTGCTCATCCATCACTCAGATCTACTCGTATTATGTTGTTTTGTTTTGTAAAAGGGTCGCGGCTTCAGGATTAAGTAGGGTCTGGGTTGTGTGGAATACGTCGTTGTTGTAATAGGGTCACAGACTAAATGGAGACAGTTAGAAAACATTCTGAGCTGAGGGTATTTATGAAGATCAAAGGAACATAATTTTTTAGTTGTCTTGATTACTACCACCAGTCACCTATATAAACACTTGGTGCATCTCTAATTGAGTGATTTCCTAAGCATTACAGAGAGACTGCCTTGATGCAGATTTCATTTAAGAGATCTGAGAACAACTTATTTTCTGATTTTTCTTGAATGGTAATGTGAAAAAAATCGTGTAACTGAACAAAAATGAAAATGCCATTAAATTTTTTAGCATATATTTTAGATTTGGGTTTTATATCTTATATATGTGGTTTCAATTAGGGCATGTCTAGGTGAACTAGTATGGATTGATTTGAATCAATGTAAAATTAATATTCTACACTATCATCATCATTGCCATGGTACTAGTCATGTGCACCTTGTTTCCATTTCTTCATCCAAAATCTACAAGAATACCTCGAATTTGAAGTATAATTGTTTACATGTGTTAAAAAATCATTGGCGGAACTTGAATTTTATACTAGGGGTATGGGGTGCTTTGAAAAAGTATCGAAAATAATACTAGGGGTAGGGGTTGCTTTGAAAAAGTATCCAAAATATACTGTTAAGAATGATGTGATTTTTATTTACAACTAAGATCCAGAAGTAAAGAAGACGAGTTATCATCATAATTACTTGTCTAAATTGAAACCTTGTGTGTTGATGTTCTCTTGGCCCAACGGATAAACAAAGTAGCCCCTTGAATTTCATTTAACAAGCCTGTTACAACTGTTAGAGCACTGCTCGGTCGAACTCGCATGCGTTGTTATCTCAAGCATGTTTGTCAATGTTAGTGATCAAAACTATAAGTCTTGATGTCTAGTCTACTATAGCTAAGTCTCGGACTAAGATAAAAAGTGTAGTTGAGCTCAAGAACTACATGGAGATCATCATACAAGACGAAAAACTACTCAAGGAACTGGTGGAACTTCATCGACTAAAAGGTATGTGGAGACTTGAACATATCTATCACTCAAAAGTCTATCTACTCTATCTCCTATCTTGAGACAAAAGTTGTTTTGCTATATAGACTATGACTATACACATTTGCTATTTCGAGCCGAGTTTATCTCGCTTATATATTTCTCGAAATATGTGTTGGTAAGCTTTCGCTTTGGCCAAGTTCATCTTTACCTAGTGATGAAAGTCATGTTATATTTCAATTACTTGAAAATGGCTTTGACGAAAAATAGTTTGTGAATAACAACTATATAACATCCTCTAAGAATGTTTCAATGATTAAAATGAGAGTTTAGATTATATAACCATTGTTAGATATAAGCATTGTGTGGTAACACATACATGTATAAGTTCTTATTCCTTGAACCAAAGTCTCATTGCTCAGAAACCGAACGAGTCCGCGAACCCGATCCGCGTCTTCGTCGGAGGTTCTCTTCCCGAGAAAATCTGCTGAAGTTTGTGAACTATTTACAAACTTATTCCGGGTACTTAAGTTCGCGTACTTAGGTTGATTATTTTCTAAAAACGATTATTCGTGAACTTATACTTATATTAACTAAGGAATGCATGTTCGCAAACCGTGGCTATAAAGTTCATGAATCGATTCGAGTGAATTAAATCGTTTTTGCTTCGATTGCGTCTTGTATACTTCTATAATATCTAAGCAATTGAATAACTCTCTAAAAAGTTCATTTGAGTCATTTGAACTAGTTATGGTGAAGAAGAATATGGTTAATATGGAAGTGCTCATTTGGCTAACTATTTGGTTAACTACTGTGGAACCAACGAATGTACATGTTTGGGTACGGTTACACAAACCTAAAATGTGCATTTCATTTGTGTGTAACAAGCTAAGTTTTCGATCTAACGATTGAAAGATATTAGCTTGAATCTAATCAGGTTTTCATCTAGCGGTGAATATTGAATGCTTTGTTACTAAGCTAACATTGATTGCAAACCCTGATTTGAAAGACTATATGAAGGATAACTCTAGCAACTGGGAAACCTAATCCCCACACCTTCTGTGTGATACTAGTTGTATAAGCTAGAGTTGATTCTCCTTTAACCTTAGGTTTATACCAAGACCCTGTAGGTTAACGACTTGAAGACTTAATTGGGTTTGTGAAGCCAGACCGATACTACTTTCTTGTAGTTGTGTGATCTGATCTTGTTGTTTCTATCGTATTGAGTACAATCGTAACGATTGGCTTGAGATTGATATCTCTGATAGGCAAGATATAAAAGTAATCACAAACATCTTCGTCTCATCGTTCGTGATTCCACAATATCTTCTTTTGCCGCATCGATTAAGATTATTGTGAGGTGATTGATAATAATAGGTTGTTCTTCGGGAAAATAAGTTTGGGTTATTAATAGGTTCCTGATCACCTTGATTTATCAAAAGACGGAACAAAACTCGTAGGTATTTTTGTGGGAGACAGATTTATCTATTACCCTAGACTTTTCAGTGTGATATAGATTTGTTTATTAAAGTCTTCGACTTTTGGTCGTAGCAACTCTTAGTTATGGGTGAGATCAGCTAAGGGAATCAAGTGCGTAGTATCCTGCTGGGATCAAACACGTAAGGAGTGTGAAAATGAGAGGGTACCCAAATATACCTCAAGCTAAAACTTTTCCTACCTATAAGTCCTTTCTCCGAAAGTGATTGTCTATGGACTGAGTCGAGACAATACAACTAATCGGTTCACACTTCGTGTGATATTCTTTGGATACGAGATCGAGACAATCAACAACGAAGTTTGTTACTTGATAAAAATGTTCGGACTTAACCAAACACAATAGGATTCAATTATCAAGTAAATAGGAATTAACGTTTGTGTGATTTACTTTAATTATAATAAAACAATTATAATGCGGAAATATAAAGTAAATGACACTGCAAGATTTTGTTAACGAGGAAACCGCAAATGCATAAAAATCCCGGGACCTTGTCCAGAATTGAATACTCTCAGGATTAACCCGCTACACAAAATTACACCTAACTTCGTATAGTTGAGACTAAGCAAGTAAACCTATATTTTACCTAGTTCCATCTGTCCCACGCCTCCGACCTATGAATAAGTCACGTAATTGAAACAATTCCTTTAATTCATATTCCAAACAGTAAAGGAACAACAAATCTGTTTGGTATCAACTCTATTCAACCAAGTAATATGAGTCGGACAAAGTCGCTTGTTTATCTTAACATAAACTCCTTCGTCAGGTCCTTAGATCTATCTTATGTTCAATTATCAAGTAATCGTTTAAGATTAAGCCAACAACACTATTAATCCAAAGAATTGTGTTGATCTTTGATATACTCAATTAATCAATCCAATCTATCACAAGGATAAACCGATTATTAATTGGATCCTCTTTTCTTGAAACAAGTATTATGCACACCAAAGATTATGAACCCACAAATCAGAAATCTTCAATATCTTCTTTGTCTTCAAATCTTCTTAGATCTTCAATAAACACCTGCACACAATCACTTGAATCTCTTGTGATCAATCACGCACCGGCGATTTTCTTTTCGATTCACAAACAAGTTTATGAACTTACTTCCTTAGAACACATGTAAAACATTGTTCCCTAGGATGAAATCCTCACCTCATACCCATACATAATCAAAATAGCATTCAAATGATTATGGCGATGTCTTATCTACAAAGTTTAATGGTTAAGCAATAAACCTCGTATTATATTCCTTAATACTATGTCTATCTAGAGTTCAAATATGCTTCGCAGTTTTGTTTTCAATATGCACGACTTGAAGGATACGTTAGGGAATGAAACATTTCAAGTCAAATATCACTAACCTCAAGTGGAAGGATGATTGTTGTCGTTGTAGCTCCTTGCTTCTTCACATCTTCAAGTCTTCGCAATACTTGTAAAGTCTCATTATCCTAATACTTTCAAGCTAACCTATACGAAGTCGACTCTAATACATAATCAAGCGATTTTTAACATGAGTTTTGATTCACTAAAATATGAAAACCAAACTTGACATACCAACGCTTGGTGGGTTCAACCGAGATATGCTCTAACAATCTCCCCATTTGTCAATTTTAGTGACAAAACTCTTACATCATATGGATATACAAATTACAAGAATTCATTACACATACGCTTGATTCCCGAATTCAACAGCACAGTAAACTGCTTACAATCAATCCTTGAAAATGTCGTTGTTGACATTATAATATCAAATCTAATACTCCCCCTAAGGAAGATATGTAGATATTCGATACGCACGTCTTTGTTATACCAATTCATATGATATGTTACTCTCCCTTAGGCTGTGCTTTCACTCTTTCGTTTAGATAAAACGTTTGGGCACCAATGTTCTTTTCCTTAGTGATACCAATAAATATAAAATCAATGCCAGTATCACTTGTTTACTCCATATATTTCTCCCCCTATTTGTCACAAAATGACAAAGAAACGAAAAATTAAAGGACAACATGAAAAGAATCTTACAAATCTCAAAATAGACTTGCAACCTGTAGAGTTAGGCACGAGGGTTCCACACACCATGTTCTGATAACCAATATCAAAACCGAAACTACAAGTAGTTTTATTTTGATATGTTACCAAGGAAACAATTATCCGAAATAATTTTTCCATTTTAGTTTAGTAAACCAAAAATCAACTAAGCACCTTAGTCCCTTTGCTAAACCGATTGTACAAAAACAATCTCTTAATTCGATAAGACCAAAATAAACATAACTCTACTTTTCTCATCAGGTTCTAATTATCCATAAACTTAGACCTTTCAATTTTAAAAAAGATAAGTACTAGATTAGTTAACTAGCATTTCTTGTTAAGGCATTCGATTAGACTTGAATAACCGAAACCTCACTTCGATAAGTCTAACTAAGATCAGAATTAACTTAGTTTCTCTAATCCGGAATCGAATTGGACTAAAAAACTCATCCCGTAAACCTTTTATTTCGTTAAGACATAAATAATTCATACAAACCAAATAAATTAACTTTCATAATTATTCACCTCAACTGGAAGCAATTGAAACAACATAGACATTAAAAGCACCGCAATTGCACCGAAATTTTGTAAGCCTAAACAATTGATGCCACACAATAAAGCAAGATAACAATAGTTTTTCTTAACCGGAACCAATTGAATCATACACATCCACACACACATCATGGAATAAAACATCAATTGAACCGAAATTTTGTTAAGCAAAAGCAATAAATATATATGAAATAAACTCAGGCTTTTCTTAAACAGGAAAACAATTAACTAACAAGATTGTTACCTCAAATTTCGCATCTACTTCTCCAATATGATTGCATCTTCTTCCAGGGAGAATTGATATCGAAATATCATCATGTTGTCATCCTTATGCAAAAACAAAAGAATAACAACAACCAATACGGTTTCAACAATTGCAAGCAAAAGTTTAAAACCGGAACCACAAGGTACTAATGTACCTTGACAATCCCTATGGATTTCCTTAGATTTTCGAAAGTTGCTCTATCTAAGGGTTTAGTGAGAATAACAGCTAGTTGACCCTCGGATGGAACATACTCTAATTTGATAACACCATTCTCATATAATTCTCTAATAAAGTGATATCTGATACCTATATGTTTAGTACGAGAATGTTCAACAGGATTCTCAGTCAAGCGAATAGCACTCGAGTTATCACAAAGAATGTTCATAGCCGAAATATTTATTCCATAGTCAATGAGCACTCACAAGTGAGCAAAAGTACTCCAATCTTTTTAAGAAAAGCAATCCTGAAAATGTGTGGACAGACCATGGAGGTGCCTGGAATAATATAATGATTGTCAAAATGCTAATGGTGACCATTCTGCCAAAATATAAGCTCCAGGTGCCGTGATATCAAGTCTGCAAGAAAATACACAAATTAGAAATACAAACTGGAACGCAAAATGTAAGTTTCCAATGTTTCCAAAGGGCTAAACAGTTTCCTAGTACATTAAAATGGGGAGCCATCAAATTCTTGTTATAACTTTTCCTCACCAAATCGAAGGCACCAATCGTTTTAATTCATCGCCCCGCCAATAATGAACAGGGCTTAATAGGGGGCCCCAAGAAATAATTAGGGGCCTTAGACATTTTATTCCCACCTCAAAAAAATCTATTTCCACCCCAAAATATAGTGAAAATACAGTTTTACCCTTCACTAAACCTAAAACTTAAAATTCTATTAACCCTTAACTCTAAACCCCAACTCATTTTCATTTTTAAACCCAAAAAAATAATCAGTCCCCTCCTCCCCTCCCTCTCGACTCTCCATCACAACTGAAAAATAAGAGTCGTCAACCTCATAGTTATATGCCCTAACGATTTTTCATATGCATGTTATTTGTATGAAAAATCGTTAATGTCTAGAATGTAGGAGATAACGATCATTTTTCCGGGTTTTGACGACCCCTTTTTATACACTAACGACTCTTTATGACCAAAAACTATATCTCTGTCCAAAAAAATGGAAGGATCGTCATTGTTTATTGGAGAATCGTCACCAAATTTGTAGAGTCGTCATGATATTGAAGTGTTTCAAAAATGACCCTCAAAACGATCCTCATAAGTCGTCATTGTTTCTTGACGACTCTAAACAGTTGTTAATGCTTATAAAAGAGTCGTTATCCTCTTCTAAGATTCATTAATGGGGGAGATACATTAAAGGGTCGTCAACGACCCTCATGCGTCGTCTTTGTTTCTTGACGACCCTAAACAGTCGTTAATGCTTATAAAAGAGTCGTTATCTTCTTCTAATGTATTTCCGCCATTAATGTCTTCAAAGAAGATAACGACTCTTTTATAAGCATTAATGACTATTCAGAGTCGTCAAGAAACATTTTTTAAACACTAACGACTCTTGAGGGTCGTTTTTGAAACTTTAACTACTGTTAAGAGTCGGTATTGAAAAACTTCACTACCTAACGACTTTTCATGCAAATCTCAGAAGAAAAAAAAATTACAAACTAAAAATTTGAAAAAAAAAAAGTTAAAATCAAATTAAGTGAGATTAACACTAATTAAGTAAAATTATCATTAATTAAATAAGGGTAGATTAGTCATTACCTAAAATATTTGGATAAGGGGTGTTGAAATTAGGTTTGGGTGACCTTTTTTGTCTTCTAGTGTGAGGCCCTAATTAGTTTTGGGGGCCAATTCAGCACTGATAATGAACTCCATTGGCAAAGAAAACATTATGTTTCAAATTAGGTTTTAATCCAAAAATGAACTTCCCAAGGTTTCTCCATCCATTGCGGCTACCTATAGTGTATATATGTACTTGTCCATGGATCTTGGACTTATAAAACCCTACAACTTTGTATTCATTGGTCGAAGAAACTTGAAATAATCCATGAATGATACGATGAAACTAAACAATGGTATTTTTTTTAGCTAGGTCAAAAATTTCATTTACAACCTCAAAAATTTACAAAAGAAATTGGACAGAATATAAGCACCTCAATTTACAAAAGCGAAAGGCCGACAGGGCCGCCAAATTAACTAAAATCGAAAATTACACAAAAATTGAGGTAATTGAGCAGCATATTTCGCCATAGTGTCTGCTGCTACATTTATTTCACGAAAAAACGTGCTTGAAAATAATCTTCGAATAAAGTTTCGTAAATCGTAACCCTCTTCCATCTGCCTAAAAACCTCCATGGTATATTACCACTTTGAAAAGCCGACACCGCGCTGGCTGAGTCTGAAGCCACAATGATGTTGTCCACTAACAGTCTAACTGCCCAATCTAAAGCCCATTCCAGCCCTGAAATGATAGCTTCGACTTCAGTCTTCAGCTACGAAGTATCCCTGACGGGCCTGACCAAACCAACAGCTAACGCCCCAATGCAAGCACTCAAATGATCCCTGAGCACACAGCCAGCTCCCGCATTGCCAGGATTTTGGATAGAAGCCCCATCGCAACACAACATTAAGCTGTTTTCATCTGGAGGATCCCAATTACACTCAACTGAGACTAACCTTTTTACTCTTGGAAATCTAACTTTGACATAGTTCAAAAGTAACAGATCCTTGCAGCTGTTATGCATATGGCCTTTTAATCTTAAGGAGTAAACCGAAATTAAGAGATGAATTTTGTTTTTTAGGGTGACAAAATCCACCCTTGCTCCTTCAAAGTAAGCTGCATTTTCTAGCTCTCCATAACTCTGCCCTGGTGGTAAGAATAGCCAACAACCACAGCTCCTTTACCATTTTACTTCTGCTATTGGTCTTCTTATAACATGCCTTTAACTCCCTATCTGCGGAGGTCTTCTTATAACATGCCTTTAACTCCCTATCTGCGGAGGTCTTGAACACTTCCTCAAGCCAATTCCAGCATTTCTGGGCTAACTCGCAGTCCCACAAAATATGAGACAGGCACTCTTCATTGTTCTTGCACAGATAACATTTTGAAGCCAGTTGAAAATCGATCTCCGTTAGTCTAGCTTGGGTTGCACAACATTGAGGATTTAAGAGTTTCCAGTTAAGCGTTGCTAAAGAAGGCTGAACAGCCCCTCTCCAAATCAAATTTGCCCCCTCAAAAGTAGCTACATGCTTATTTCGAATCACCTCTACTGCAGATTTAACAGTAAACCTGCCTAACTTATCTGGCATCCAAATTCTTATGTTGTCCCCACCTGTAGGAGCAATAATTGAAGACGGGTCAACCCCACATCTCTCCAAGATTCTGATTAAGGTTATGGGGAAATCCCAGCTGTCTTCAATGATAATGCTGCTAAATTTTGCTGACAGCTTCAGCCTTTCTGAATCTGGTATGCCAAGTATGCTTGCGATGCTTCCTACTCCTAACCAATAATCAAACCAAAGAGAAATATCCGCCCATTACCAACCACCCACTCTGTGTTTCTGGCTACATCTGCATGGACCCATCTGATTCCTGCCAAGATGGAGGAATTATGTTTGTAATTTATCACCTCTCCATTTACTTTAAAGAATTTAGCTCTCATATACCTAGCCCAGGTCTTGCTGGAATCTAAAATGTTCCACCACAACTTCATGTTCAAAGCCTTATTCATCACTTGCATTCTAAGCAAACCAAGCGCCCCTTCAAGCTAAGGACAACAAATAGAATCGAAAGCAACCACTAAGGTCTTATTCTTCTCCGCATCCCCTGTCCATAAGAAGTTTCGTATTGCTTTTTCACAATCCTTGATAATACAAGCAGGCCATTTATAAACACTCATGTTGTGGATAGAATAACTTGCTATAACAGCCTTTATCAAGACAATGCTCGCCTGGAAGGAAAGCAACGCGCCAATCCAACCTGCCATCCTAGTTTTTATCTTCTCTACCACGTCCTTGACATGATCCACTCTAACCCGACCCGGCATAAGCTTGAATCCTAAGTACTGGTCAGGGAAAGAAGCAATACCCATGTTCATAAAAGCAGAGATGCGCCTCTTCCTTGCATTAGAACAACCCCCAATGTACAGTTTACTCTTTGATCTACTAACTACTTGAAGCTGCTTGATAACTACCCAGAATCTTCAATAATTGCTTTAAGCCATTTATACTACCCTTACAAAAAACCATCATGTCATCCGCGAAGAAAAGGTACGAAGGGGACACCCCCTTTCTAGTCATCATCGTCTTCAGTCTGCCTTCCTTAATAAGTTTAGTAATGGCATCCTCAATCAAAACAAAAATTAGAGGGGACAAAGGATCTCCTTGACGGAGACCCCTACCCACAGAGAAGAACCCTTCAGGATTGCCATTTATAAGGATTGAAATTTTAGCTGAACCCAGAATGGTTAGGATCCAGTCACACCACTGTTTAAAGAACCCATATTGCAGGAAAACAGCATGTATGAAATCCCAGCTAACAGTGTCAAAAGCCTGGGTTATATCTAACTTCAACCCTACAATCCCGCACTTCCTCTTTATGTTCAGCTCAATTACTAGTTCTGAGGCAAGACAAATGTTCTAGTGGATATTACGGCCTTTCATAAAGGCAACTTGCTCTTCAGACACCAACTATCCAAGACCCATCCAAGTCTAATAGCTAGGATTTTAGTTATGATTTTAAACTAAAAATTGCTCAGCCCAATAGGGCGAAAATTAGATAGAGTATTGGCACCACTCACCTTAGGCAGTTGGATTAGGAGGCTGGAGTTCATACCCTTCGGAATACTCTTAGTTCTCCAACAGAAAATGATTGCCGCAATAAGATCTGACTGAATTATGTCCCAAACTTGTCTATGAAGAAGTCCAGAGAAGCCATCAGTCCCGAAGCACTCTCAGCTCCAAGTTGAAACACAGCCTCTTTTATCTCTCTTCATTGCTTGGAATGTTATCCGTAGTAACAGCTTCATCTTCTGAAATTTTAGCATGATCAATGTCAAAGAGACTGCAGTCCGTTATTGTATCTACGACTCTGAACTTATCTTCATAGAAATTCACCACCACACTGCTCATTATCTTCCACCACTCCCCCTGAATCAGAAACCAACTCCGAGATGGTGGTTCTATTTCTTTTCACTCTAATGCTGTTGTGAAAAAACCTGGTGTTCCTATCACCTTCTTCAATCCAAGTCTCCCTAGATTTTTGTCTTAACATGGTGTTTAAATCACTTCTTTTGTCTAAGACCACTTTCTTAACCTCTATCAGATGGTTCAGCTTCACTTCGTTGCTAGGGTCTTCATCTGAAACATTGGAGAGACCGCAAAAGGGTCTCTTCTGCCTCCCTAAGTCTAGTGTTTACATCCCAAAACACAAAGATGTTCCATTGTCTCATTATCTGCTTCAGTCTTTTTAACTTAACCATGAAATTGTGAGCTGCCGTACCTGCACACTTCACTTCCCAAGAATCTTTAACCATTCTCATAAAGTCAGGGTGTTTGAACCACATGCTCTGAACTCTAAAAGAATATCTAACTGGTCTGCTGGTATGAACGTCATAACCGAATAAAAGGAGAGTGGTGGGATAGCTCTCTTGGCAGCACTTAATACCTCCAGTTGTGATACTTACCAATCCAAGGGAAATTGAATAGAGCCATGTCATTCTTGCTCACGATTCTAGCCATGCCCCTTCTTTCATTGCACTGGTTACATTACTGCCCAACCCTTCAGCTTCTAGCAACTCATTATCTTTCAATCCAATCTCCAAACTCCTGAACAGCAATGGAATTAGGAGGTCTCCCTCCTCTCTTCTCATCCAGCCTTAAAACACAATTAAAATCTCCCATTATCATCCAGGGAGCAATAGTGTAGTCCCTAGAAAGCTGCCTCCACAAACTCCTCCTTACCGTGTAATTAACACTAGCATGAACAAAAGAAATCGTCTCACCATTACAATCAATAGTTATAGCTTGTATTGTCTTACTTACCACAGACGGGGTATCAACAGACTTTGAGTAGAAAATCCACAAATCCACCACTTGTTTTTTTCTTTGGCCTTATCTTTACCTTCTTGTTTGTCCATCATATCACCCCATTTCTCTACAATCGCTGCTTCACTGTTCACTTGGGAAACCATAGAGCTAGGTTTGCTTGAACTTTTTTAGCTTTGATCCTAGCTGAATATTTCAGGAGAACATTAATTGGTAAATTTGATTTGCTTAGATACCTGAGAAGGGGGGAACAGAAGGTATTACACACTCCAAAGTGTTGTCTCCTTCATCCATTGCCTCAGACCCATCTTCACTATCAGGACCACTACCCTCTGATTCCTCTTCACTATCTAAACCATCATTTTCAGATTGCAGAATCACCCCATCGGCATCCGCATTACTGAGAACTTCAAACCTCTCCGAAACAACCCTTTTGGCCGCTTCCTCCATTAGCTTAAGAGCTTCCTGTTGAACAATACTCTCTGCCATTTCCTTATACTTCTCTAACTCAGCAGCCTCTCTGTCTTGCTCCAGCCGCGGATAACGATTACCCCTTCTCTTTCTTTTGTTGGGTATGGTTTGTTCAGAACTTTTATCAAACACCCTTGCTTCATCTCTGATTTTTAAAGCATCCCTGCAGTTTATGTGGGATATGAGCTTTGCCTCTGTCGGATATGAGAAAATGCGAGAATGAGATTTTTATCTTCACAGCGCATTTTATGTGGGATGTACATACATGGCAGAGCACTTCATTTTTTTCCCTAGTTGATGCACAATTTTCAAGTTAACTATATTGTAAGATAACAGAGAAAGATTGCTTATTGTGGGGCATGTGTAGAGTTTGATACATTCGTAGACATGAAGTTGCAGTGCCATGGTGATTTATGCACAAAGATAGAAAAATTTCCTTTTTCCCGTAAAATCAAAATGAAAATACAATTTGTCCATATAAATGACTTGTTATACAGAACAAGCTTTTTTCTAATTTTCCTCGTGTACATATATGAAAACAGTGGCCAAAGTTTCTGTTTTAACTACTAGCTTTCCAGTGACGCCCTGAGCTACCCATTCTAATCTATCATATAAACCATCACCTCTTAAAGCACTGCGCACTTGAATATGCCAGTCGTGGTTCTTGATGTTATGGATACAGATGTTATCAGTGATCTCATCAGGGGACATGGTTTCCGTAGAGGTCATGTTTGCCAGCAACACGAGAATGATTGAATGTTGGAGCAGCCTGAAAAGCTCATTTCTCATTAGGGAGATTCTGTAAATGCTGTCTGCTACTGCTATTACTGCATGGGTACCATTAAACGCCCAGGATGTCCTCAGCTGTTTTCCCAACAAGATCCCACACCTGATAAAACATTCAATTACAAGTTGAGATAGGTTCTCAATCATTTTTGGACATGCAGATATACAGAAAGAATGACTGAAATAAGTGGAGAAAATATGGAATTGTACTGATGAATATATTATGGGCGAAGTGATTTAAAAATGAGACAAACCTAAAACCATATGCCATCTCAAAGGGGGACAGGCTAACAACTTTTCAATTTTCTTTCCAGCAGTTTAAACAGTTCCAACACTAACCACAATTAAGGATCACAAGAAGCCCGTAATAAAGTTGCAACAGGGATAAGATTCTAGGTTACAGATTGCTTCAATATAATGTGACGCACTAGCATTAGTGTTTTAATGTCTCAAATCTAGTCTGTTTCCATAATCAATATCACCGGCAGTGTTAAGTAATTTCAAATAGAACTCTAATTTGGCAAACACTGATCAAATCGTTCTTTCACATATTTCTGCTATTCCGGAGGAGTCGTATTACTATACTAAACAAACGTTACACTACATCACTTATTGATATCCAAATTTACTTGGAACATACCCATTCATATAAATAAGATGAACCCCAAACGATAAGAATCACGAAACATTTGTGTGTATAGCCTATTCAATCCAGTCTTTGTAAGTTCTAACATGATGAACAACAAACATACCTAGAGCAACAATCACAAAGATAACCCAAGAAGCCCACCGATTCTTTCTTTCTTACGGCGGCGATACTTCGGTAGCTCGTCACTGCATTTAAAGGTAAGTAAAAATGCAGTGGAAAAACATAGAGGTCTACGCTAGTAACACAGAAAAAAACGTAGAGGTCTACCATCTCATTAGACATTCTTTCCTTAGTCACCAGATTCGTGAAAGTCCTCACGAATTTCCCTGAGATTTGCAAATTTGCGCTCCTTCCCTCCTCAGTGAAATTCGTGATGGGAGCGCGCTCCTAACAAGGGAGAAACGCGCTCCGATTGGGTGAGAAACGTTTCACTCTATCCAACTGTAATAATTATGTGGAAGCATATCTAATATCTGGCTTCATATCCTACTAACCATATATTCTCATATCTTCCTATCTTTATCTAG
Organism: Papaver armeniacum; assembly: GCA_023531295.1. NCBI lineage: Eukaryota > Viridiplantae > Streptophyta > Magnoliopsida > Ranunculales > Papaveraceae > Papaver > Papaver armeniacum. The sequence continues at coordinate 79,663 of JAJJWW010010882.1, forward strand.
TATATCATGTATCTAGCTCCTTTATTTTACCATGTAACATCTGCATTACTTACCAAGCTAAGTTTTAGTATTTTTCTCGTCAAGAAGTTAGGGTCAGTTTATATCTCAGACTCCTATATAAATGGATATAAGGAAATATTCCATCCTCCTCTACATCGTCTACACCTCCACTACCAACCCCAAGTTCACAGGATACATAAGCACAAAATTGACTTCAGAAAGCTCGAAACAATAAGTGAATGATTGAGATATGTTGTGGGAAACTAGAAAGTACGCACTTTATTAAGATTTTCTAAATGTTTTACTATGTTTTTCTAGTAAAATTAGTAGTATAACTAACATATCTATGAAACCTAATTTACGCTCCCGACACGCAATTTACGAATTTCTATTTCGATCTCGCTCCCCCTCCTGGTGACTATGTTTCTTTCACTGCATTGATTTTGAAGTAACATACTGCATTGTCTTATGCAACGTTACATACTGCCTAGGTTGCAATCATCTACGAATAGATGGTATGAACTGCGAAACAGTAACCAACTCCTTACTGACGATATGAACAACCTTGTGCAGTGGACTTAATAAAAATGGGTCCTCACAATGCCTACTTAGATAATGGACTTATGAGATGTTATCTAATCAATATATATTAATTTCCCACACCACAAGTAGAAACTATGAACAAGTAGAAATGATGAAATTACATACTACAGCAAAACCCATTCATTCAAAAGTGTGCAAACCATTCATACATTAATTCTCCCCATCACTTGTATCTTCTTTAATAATCAGTCCGGCTCATGATGAAATAACCATTCATCAAAATTTTTAATTCATTCAAAATTAGTACACAACGCACTAGATCCCTTTTGAAGATAGAACAAAGAAAGTCCCACTTGCTGATCTAAAACAATAATGACAAACACAAATGTATATGCACCAGGACTACCTCTACCTTCCAGCCACCGGCGTAACAAAGGAACAATTCATCATCATTCACAAAATGCACAAAACTCAAGTTGCCTATAAAGTTGCCGCAGACTTATTAGACCACTGGTTACACATAAGATCTTATAGGCATGTAATTTCTCCATATAATTTCCTATCAAATTCCCATTCACAACAAAATTCAGAAAATCTATTCAACCAGAATTATTAGAACTAATATTTTCCACCTATCATGATAGCAGAAAAATTGATACTCTTAACCATTCGTGAACAAATGAGTTGCTAAAAGAACACTAACCATTGAACCATGCATCAAGCTTCATAAGTTGCCATAAACACAAGTTAAAAACTAAGTTACTATATGATGTACAGCACATATGAAACTGCACAAGTAGCACACTTCTCATGCGTGTACATGATTATTCGGCAACAACAGTGATGAAGTTAGACTAGCAACATAGGGCATAAACTAACAATAGACAGAAAACTTGAAGAATAGAACGATAGAAAATCAACAAGACGTTGATAAATTGAGTCTAGGGCTAGAAGCCAAATTACTCATTGATAATCTAAAGATTATTTTCATAAAAACAATAATAAAGTCTCCCACCTAAAGAAAACCTAATAGCCTATTTATACTATAAAGATAACCTCTTCGAAAAGAAACCTAAATTAAATACGGAAACAACTAAAAATATCCCTAAAATCATAAGACATTCCTAATTAGACAATAACCCTAAAGAAGGACAATATGCCCCTGCATCAACCACCCCCGGTTGAAAGATTTCTCGGCTCCGACGAGAACGTCATAATAACTTCCAGCACATATTGCCTCAAGCTCATTCTCTAATACCCTTGTGTAACACTAACACTCAGCTGGCTTTCCGCGATCAAAAACAAAACTCGAATCCTTAGAGATCCTAGAGCACAGTATACAAGACATACTATTCAACCCGTCATATGATTTCTCTGCAACTTTGCCACGATCAAACACAAAGCCCATAGCCTTTGAGATCTTAGACAGTAATAAACAAGACATGTCCAGCGCACCATATGAGATCTCCTCAGCTTTTCCACGATCAAACACAATGCCCAGACCTTGATTTATCATATTGGACAGAGTTACGTCAGTAGCAAGCTGTAACTTCACCACCCCGTCTTCATATTCGTCATATACTAAGCTCTGTTCACCATCTTCTCTTTTGAAACCAGTGGCCTCCATCTTCTGTTTTGACTTTCCTCGATCAAAAACAAAAGCCACTAACTTCCTCAGCTCACCTACTTGATATTCAGCACATAGTAATCTCTTGCCCGAGCCTGTCGTTAACCCACACCAAGCAAGTAATGAATTTCTCCTTGGCTTATGTTGCAGTAATTCCTTACGCCACTGATTAGAATATGTTTCCTTTGTGCACTCACCATTAATGTTACTACTGGATACATCCAAATAGTAAGCATTAAAACAACTATCCACATACGTCATGGACTCCCTATGCACCTCAAAATCCTTTCCAGCTGAAGCGAATTTGTTTTCATTTATTCTTAAGCTCTCCCCGACCATACTGATTGCTGAGAGCGATCTCTGAACACCGCCGAAGTAATGGTTTAAAAATTGGAAAAAGCTCGAACACCATCTGGTAGAAACCTTATGATTCGCCCACCTCGTCACCATCTCCCTTAACTTTATCTCAATGTACTTCTCTGTTGGAGATGTCATAACCACAATGTATACAAAAACTTCATAACAAGCAGCTTTTGTATTACTACACATGTCAGGGAATACTGGAGACTTCCTTTTCTCGAGTGAGGATTCAAATAATACTGGCACAAAATCTTTGGCGACAATAAGTTTTCTTTCTGTAACTTCAGGGACTTTTAAGAGTCTGGCGCTCGAATCATGAACAGATTTGTTGACAAAGCGCAGTCTATTCCAGTGCTTTCTGGTGGCAACGGCAGTATTCCAGATAACAAAATACATGATCTGTCCTTCTTTTCCTCGACTTAGGCATGCTTCTTTGTTACTAGTAGTTACTCCATTAACCGATCTCTTTTTAGTAATCACCAGAATGCAGCCACATGTTAACAGAACCAAAACAACGGAAATTCGAATTGCACAATAGCATTGGTACCAGTATGCTAATATTGTCCAAGTGATCAACTCCTTAAGAACACAACTATTGAATAATTTATGCTCAGAATTCTCAAGAAAGTATAGGTCTTTTGATGCCAATTCTCTCCGACCTTCCTTAATCTGATAACAGATTATACTGCTCGATAATTCTACAATGAGGTGGAGGTTCTCCTCGCACAATGAAACACGTACACCAACACAGAGATAAATCATCACATGGGAAGATAAATAGATGTTACCCGTACTCGCCGATGTATGTGTCAGATTTCCTTGTCTTGACATAGTCTGACAAGCAGGTACAAAATTTCGTAAGCAGTTTCCCTTTTGGCCATTGCAACCAATAACTAAAGTGTTTTGGTAAATCCGACCTCTGTCAGCCCGCTTCGCTACTGCCGAATCGTATCCATCATTCAGCGTAAATAGTAAAAATGGATCCAGTGTAGACAATAAGATTTCATCTTCAACATCAGGAATTAGACGCACAATTACACTTTTTGCTCCGGGCCATCGCACAACAGTGTCCTTCATGTAAACATAAATGTCACGATGGGCTGTGATGTTATTTCTGAACTTTTCTACCAAATCTTCTGCCATAGCATCCCTCCTAGAGTTCAAGAGAATTCTCCCTCGAACTCTGCTTATATAGTTTTCTCCACAAACTTCTTTACGACAAGCCTCTTCCATTTGCTTATATGAATCTGATATCAAATTTAGATTGTCGACGATATACGAATCTTGCTTCTTATAAACAGAATGATATAGGTTTACGGGAATACTTACGATGCTTGAGTTTTCTCCCGTAAGAGGATCAATATGATCTGGTTGAAAGAAAATCTCATCTTCAGCTTCCGAATAAGTATCGTAAACTGGTGGTGAACTCCAATCCATACAGGCTTGATATTCGTCGTTCACATTCACTGAGAATAAAACTGCTTCATGATCGACGTGTCCATGAAACAAAGTTTCATTGAACACCTCATGTGTGCCATCTTCAGAATCTCCTCCCAGTAGATCTGAAGAGTCGCTTTCATGATCACAATCCCCTTGACTATCTTCCGATAATTCAATAGATGTGTGATTGGTAACAAGATAATCCTCTTGACTGCCTTCCGACAATTCAACAGGTCCACGGTTGCCTTCTGGGTTCTCCATTAGGGCTTCCGTACGTCTTCGTTGCTCTAGCTTATCCAACCATAGCAACATGTTATCAACTATAACTCTAATCTCTTTAAGTTCTGCTGAATAAGTTTGATTACCTCTTCCACCACGACTTCTAATTCTTCCTGCCATTATAGCCGGCTAGGGTTTGTGGGGTTTGTGGGGTTTGTTTCTAGCGCCAAATAATGAAGTTAGACTAGCAACATAGGGCATAAACTAACAATAGACAGAAAACTTGAAGAATAGAACGATAGAAAATCAACAAGACGTTGATAAATTGAGTCTAGGGCTAGAAGCCAAATTACTCATTGATAATCTAAAGATTATTTTCATAAAAACAATAATAAAGTCTCCCACCTAAAGAAAACCTAATAGCCTATTTATACTATAAAGATAACCTCTTCGAAAAGAAACCTAAATTAAATACGGAAACAACTAAAAATATCCCTAAAATCATAAGACATTCCTAATTAGACAATAACCCTAAAGAAGGACAATATGCCCCTGCATCAAACAGTTATATACTTAAATGGTTTTATCCAATCAAACGACATGCCCAGTTACTTTTGTCCGTTAACTTACGATGTCACGTTAAAACTCGTCAAGTACTTGGCTGTACCACACTTATCCCTTTAACATTCTCTAATTAAAGCTATCTTACCATATTACAAAATAAATTACTAATCTGAATGTTCACAGAAGCGTCATTTCTTGTATCTATTTCATATAATCAATTATGTCTAGTGTAACTCACGGTGCACTTTAGCATAGACAACAATTAAGTAAAGGGTTACCAAGGAAATATATGAGAGAATCGGCACATACATTTTAGCAAGACAACATGCATTATGACACATGACTAAGAAGCTTGTATCCCCATGAGTACTAGTGGTAGCAGGCGTCGGCTTACAACACAGTCATATAGTATACTAATACGTGCTGGACTTCTATTCTAGCCAGTCTGACGGATTAATTTCCAACCATTTCCCGAACTCAGATGTACTTTGTACTTTGGCTACAGACAAATTTCATAACAAGCCGTCATCAAATCACGTACTTTATGAAACCCAGACACACCAGAACATAATTTTCATACAACCAGAGGAGTTGTAAAACGATTCAAGTACAAATATGAAAAAGCAACAATATATGTATCTGGAGAGACCCTGGATAGCAAAATAGAAACAATTAAGGAACTCGTATTGACATTTAACAATGCTAACCCACCACAGTTAAACAGACACTACTATGAAAATCCCATTCACCCATTTCAATTTCTAAGTGTCCCCCAACTGACTCAATGTGAGGCTAAATTTTCAATCGAATTACAACATACCTGTTCAAGATCAGCTGCTTCAAATTTTGAAAGCTCCAGTTCTCGAATAGCTATATGAAAATTCTCAAACATTTTCACCACCTGAAAATCACATATATAACCCTCGATCAAAAACTACTTAAGACCCAAGAAAATTGATTTTTTTTTTTTCTTTGGACAAGGAACAAGTTTTGATGCCGCATCAAAAACACTTGTGACATGGGAACAATTTTCTCTGTATCGTTCCAATTTTATCGGATGTCCCCGAAGGGACCAATTTTGCTCTCGCTGCTAGATCATTTTTGATCTAGCAGCACCTTGGCCAATCATTTGGCTCTTTGTGACATCATCAAACTGGGTGAGAAACCACAGTTAACTTCCCGTTTTTTAGGTGATAGTTTCCAGCCGTTTTTTTAGCTGCCTAGATCATTATTTGACCCTAAGAAAAAGCATTACAGCTGAGGCAGAACAAGAGGGATTGCAATTAAGAATTCTTTTTAACAACGGGATTTTGATACTGTTCTCAATGCATATTCCCTCATAACGAAGAAGCAGATCAATATAATCATAAACTTAATAAGAGATGTAAAACCAAAACTCATGATTATCAAAGCGTCGTGTTGAAGCCTAAACAGATAAAAGGGGAAAAGACAATCTACAAGTGATAGATTAAAATCACAAGCATCTACGAAAGCAACTGCATACTTGTGAAAAATTAACAATGACTGGGAGGATGCGAGTCACACAGTCTTGAGGTTACAAAAGTTTTCCAAGTGTTGCGCAACCCTTAACAGCCAATAGTCGAACATAATCTTGATCTGTAATAAGAGAATTTTTATGCGTAATTAGTAATTTTAAAGCTATTCTTCCAATAGTAGTGATTGAAGCTAACATAAGATACCAGAAACAGATCGACAAGAAATCTTGTTAAAAGTACAAGGCTAACATTGACCAGTTGCAGTGCATCAAGATTTGAATAATTACATAAAAGGACTCTAAAACTTGAAATCGGGTAATAATATTTCCAAACAGTAATGAATATGACCGTCTTCCTTTGAGTCAGTATTTTCAAAACTTTTAAAGATGGGTTCAAATTGCAGGATGTTCTCATACCAGACCAAGATCATTTTACAAGAACAGAGCAATTAGAAAAGCGTTTGTTGAACATTATGTCTTAAAGAAAAGGAAAAGTATAGTAGCAAGTGTTGTACCGTATGCGTATGCTTCAGTTGCGCAAGTAAAAAAGAAAAAATTTTAACCTAAGATAGAAGAAAATACGTATTTGGATTTGTTCTTTATCAACTCAGTATGAACTGAAGGGATAGATTTTCATTGCCGTACGGCAGCTAAAAAAACGATTAGAAAAATTCACTAAACAAACGGGAAGTTAACTATGGTTTATCACCCAGTTTAATGATGTCACGAAGTGCCAAATGATGATCAAAAATGATCTAACAGCACGAGAGCAAACTCTTTTCCTGTCATATGATAGTTATAACCCTAAAAGATGTGTCTTCTAGTTGAACATCACCATGTATGAAGAAAATAAGTCACTATAGCATTTTACTCTCTCCTATTCGGATAAGGTCAAGTCACTAAAAATGCGAAGTTAAGAAAGAAAATATAACTTAAGATAAGAAAGTAAAGAAACAATCACAGAAAGTTGGATGGATGATAAACAATAGTCTTGTTGGATTACTAACTAAGACAATTTCAGCATTTGGGTTCACACAACTGTTACTTGTTACCCAAATTCAAAATCAAAGTCAGACAAAAGTTACCAGTTTACAAGTACATGTATTCAGGGTCTGCATCCTCCTGTAGCTGCTCACGGCTTTTTGTCTCCTCAATTTCAGCCGACTCCATTACTTTTGTATCTTCTTCCCCTAATTCTTTCAATGAAACTAAGGTGTTCGTGTGAGGGGATACTTGAAGAATCAAATTCTGAGACTCCACGAGGCTTGTCAAGGTTGAAGTTTTTGTGTTGTAAATGTTGATATAGCAGGTATCACTGTTAGTTAAAACACTCTTTAATCATACACTCTCTGGTGGCAAAGGAGGTGGTGAAAGATGATCACCAAACCTGTCCTCAGCAAATGGAAGGTACCAATCACTTCTAATTCATCATCCAGCCAATAAAGAGCTCCATTCCCAAAGAAAACCCTATGTTCCTAATATAGATTTCCGGATCCAAAATTGAACTTCTCATGGTTCCTCCATCCATTGACACTTCCTATAAATTGCTACAACTTTGTATTCATTGGTTGAAGAAACGTAACCAAAGCCATTGGTATATAAGATATTCTCTTGTGATAGGGTTACAATACAAACAAATTGGTGACTGTAGTCGGTAAGACAAGTCAACCCATTCCCACAAACCTAAAATGCTTAATCGGAGATGTCAAATTCTAATCATATTCAAAATAGTGTGATCCAAAACGCTCAGAATAAGAAAACCCAATTTACCAGATTCAGCAGCAGGATGATTGATGATAGTGAATCTTGGAAAATGATGGATGACCAACAACAGATATGCAGGAGGACTTCAGTCGGTAAGCGGGTTAAGATGAGAAACCTGAAGTAATCCATGAAATTGAATGATGGAAGAAGATGGCTGGGGTTTTAGGGCTGTGGGAAAAAAAAATGATAAAAAGAAAAGAGAGTGCTTTGCCTTGGTCGTCGGATGCGAGAATTTGTTATATTCATACGCACGTTATATATTTTGGCACCCATAATCATGGTACAGCTCCACACCAGATTGACATACTTCATGAAACATGGTAGAATGACAAATTTCGACATGGATGATAATGATATGACTGAGAGACGTATCATCAAAAAGGTCTAGAAATCCCCCTGCTGAATTTGGAGGGATTGGATCCACCACCATAAGAGACGATGTGGGTTTTTCAATGGAAAAGGTGAAATGAGTCGCAGAGGCCGAGTACTCCTGTTTGCCCCAAGTTTGTAGAGGTCCAATGCAGTAAGAGCGCCTGTAATTCCATTCTCATGTATGTCTCCTATGAATTTGGAGCTATACTATTGTTTAACTTACTTTGATCATCTCGGCCGGGAGATAGAATATTCGGTCCCATTTGAAGAAGACAAATGCACTTCTCGAAGTTGCTACAGTGTTCAGAATGAACGCATTGTTGAGTAGAATTTTGCTGTTGGATTCGTGTTCAAATGCATCGTGGGGAATTGAAGCCGGCATCATTTCCAAATCTTTGCGCTTGGGGCAATGATGAGATAATCAATTTCTGGTTGAAAACTATTTTCAAAACGAAACCCCCTTCTTGGCCTTTGGTCTCCTTTTGCCGTAGACAACTTATGGAAGGGCTCCCTCTAAACAATGATAAAGCCCTACAATAATTGAAGCTAATTTTTTTGGAAAGAAAAAAAAATTATGCAACTAGTATTAGGAAAAAAATTTGGGACATTGCAATTTGTTGGGCAGTATGGATCGACAGAAATTGACGATTGTTTAATGGGAAGTACAGAAACTTGCAAGAGATCATTGATAGTGTCAAGATTTTCATTTACAATTGGTGTGTAGATACTAATATTTTCAAAGAAATAAGCTTAGACTTTGTTCGGCATAATTGGGAAGCGATCGTGCATCAATTTGTTTTAGCTTTTTATTTTATTTTTATTTTTTTTGTTGTCCTTAGATTTTGTGATTTTCTTTAATTTTAAGTAGCTCTACTATAATTGATGATACCGCTATTTTTGTAATTTGTTTATGTCCTTACCATGACTGATCTTTTAAGTCATCTTGTCCTTTTTAAGTAAAAAAAATATTTTCGCACCCTTTACGGTAATGAGATGTATGGATATAATGACCTGTTTTTAATGGGAAGGTTGTGAATTCAAGGAACGGAGAAAAATGGATGCAAAAACAATCTTAATATAACTCGTCTTGACAACTGGGTTTACTAGCAGGGTTAAGCACTTAATGGTTTTTAAGTATTTTTGTATAAGAAAATATACAGATTAAGTAAAATATTTTACTTTATCATTATTTATTTACCACAAAATCCAATTACATTGCTGCTAAAGATTGGGATTTACCTGTCACGGGCAGAAGACCATTTCAACTGCAATTCTCACCATCATCAAAAACCACCTACCAGTTAGACTTAACATTTAGCCTCGAATCACCTTGTAGTGTTTTCTACAGCTCCAGAAAGAGTTATCTATTGTATACTTGGCTCTCATTGGTGCCAGAGTTCGTAGGGATTGTTCATGAAGTTCCATGTAATCTTACATATTTGAGCTCTGTTCAACTCTGGCAAAGATCTGACGCCTAAACCACCAATATCCTTCTCATCATCCAGCTTGTCCCATTTAAAAAAAATCGTATTTTGAAGTAATTTTGGAATGACCTCACCAGAAATTCCTCAAAATTCTATCAAGTTCATTGATGAGCCCTTTGGGAATTATTAGAGAAGTTGTCATATTATAAGATGGAATGAACATTTTTTATAAGAATCGTTCTACCTGCATGATTGGGTGAGTTTCTTCTCCACCCTTCCACTGGCAATGAGATGATCATAAGAGTTGACTCTATGAGCAGGCTTGAGAAGCTGAAATCCCAAAGATTCAAAGGAAAATAGTTAGCTTCAACATATTAAGGTACTCAGAGAGAAACCATCTAATAGTTTTGTATGAAAAGACCAATTGAAAATAGTACACTTGACAGAAATTATTGGTTGATCATCTCCTTGGTAAGTGACTGATCTTTTTAATTCATCTTGCCCTTTTTTATTAAAACAAATATTTTCGCACCCTTTGCGGTAATGAGCTGCCTGGATATAATGACCTGCTTTTAATGGGCAAGTTGTGAATTCAAGAAACGGAGATAAATGGATGCAAAAACAATCTTAATATGGCTCGTCTTGACAACTGGGTTTACTAGCAGGGTTAAGCACTGATGAGTGCCAAATATTGCATATTTATACACCTTTTTATTGGCATTTAACTCATCTTTTGTGCTCAGAAATCAGATATTATCCCAGATTCTGTATTTTCTTTGTTTTCAAGAATAAATATTTGTACTAATTAATTTTGTGTTTTTAGGTAATAAATAAAGCTCGGAGAAATTGAAGAGCCAAAAGAGCAGAAAAGTGGAGACTAGCGTCTATGGAGCATAAAGCCAAAGCCCGCGCGCGCGTCAGTTGCAACCCAACTTACAAGACATGGGCTTGAGCTAGCCACGACCCGGATCCAAACCCGATTCATTCTGAGCCGTGAAGATTTCATCCATCTTCATCCAACGCTCGCTCCATCCTTCTGTTGATGGTGGTTTTTAGACAAGGGGTAAAATCGTAAAATCCCATGACCTAGTGTTACCCGCAACACTTTAACTAAGAGCATTTAACTCAGGTGCAAATAATTAATAGGGGTATTTTTTCAAAATACCAGATTAGGGTTTTCAACACATAACCCTAATTCCAAAACCAAGCCGCATACTGCGCACCATGGCAACAATGCCAAACCAAGCCGCATACTGCGCACCATGGCAACAATGCCGAACCAAGCCGCATACTGCGCACCATGGAAACAATGCCGAACCAAGCCGCATACTGCGCACCATGGCAACAATGCCGAACCAAGCCGCATACTGCGCACCATGGCAACAATGCCGAACCAAGCCGCATACTGCGCACCATGGCAACAATGCCGAACCAAGCCGCATCATCGCGCACCATGGCAACAATGCCGAACCAAGCCGTGATATCGCGCACCATGGCAATAATGCCAAACCAAGCCGCATATCTGCACCATGGCAACAATGCCAAACCAAGCCGCATATCGCGCACCATGGCAACAATGCCAAACCAAGCCGCATATCGCGCACCATGGCAACAATGCCAAACCAAGCCGCACACTGCGCACCATGGCAACAATGCCAAACCAAGCCGCATATCGCGCACCATGGCAACAATGCCAAACCAAGCGCACTTCGCGCACCATGGCAACAACGCCAAAACCAAGCCGCTATGCCATTGGCACACGCCAAATATAGCGCCCTAGGCTTGCAAGACTTGCAACTAGGTCAACATGGCCGTACGTGCCATTGGCACATGCCAACGCGTATCGCAAGCCATATTTCCAAGTCGCTATGCCTTTGGCCCACGCCAAATATAGCGCCCTAGGCTTGCAAGACTTGCAACTAGGTCAACATGGCCGTACGTGCCATTGGCACATCCCAACACGTACCGCAAGCCATATTTCCAAGCCGTTATGCCATTGGCCCACGCCAAATATAGCGCACTAGGCTTGCAAGACTTGCAACTAGGTCAACATGGCCGTACGTGCCATTGGCACATGCCAACGCGTATCGCAAGCCATATTTCCAAGTCGCTATGCCTTTGGCCCACGCCAAATATAGTTCCCTAGGCTTGAAAGACTTGCAACTAGGTCAACATGACCGTACGTGCCATTGGCACATGCCAACACGTACCGCAAGCCATATTTCCAAGTCGCTATGCCTTTGGCCCACGCCAAATATAGCGCCCTAGGCTTGCAAGACTTGCAACTAGGTCAACATAGCCGTACGTGCCATTGGCACATGCCAACACGTACCGCAAGCCATATTTCCAAGTCGCTATGCCTTTGGCCCACGCCAAATATAGCGCCCTAGGCTTGCAAGACTTGCAACTAGGTCAACATGGCCGCATGTGCCAATGGCACATGCCAACACGTACCGCAAGCCATATTTCCAAGTCGCTATGCCTTTGGCCCACGCCAAATATAGCGCCCTAGGCTTGCAAGACTTGCAACTAGGTCAACATGGCCGTACGTGCCATTGGCACATGCCAACACGTACCGCAAGCCATATTTCCAAGTCGCTATGCCTTTGGCCCACGCCAAATATAGCGCCCTAGGCTTGCAAGACTTGCAACTAGGTCAACATGGCCGTATGTGCCATTGGCACATGCCAAACACACACGCTGGTAGCCTAACTTGCAAACCGTGCAACCTACCACCAAGGCATTCCGCACATGCCGTTGGCACATGCCAAACACACACGTTGGTAGCCTAACTTGCAAACCGTGCAACCTACCACCAAGGCCACGGCCCTAACGGCCACGCATGCCATTGGCACATGCCAAACATACACGCTGGTAGCCTAACTTGCAAACCGTGCAACCTACCACCAAGGCCACGACCCTAACGGCCACGCATGCCATTGGCACATGCCAAACACACACGCTGGTAGCCTAACTTGCAAATCGTGCAACCTACCACCAAGGCATTCCGCACATGCCGTTGGCACATGCCAAACACACGCTATTTGGTATCCTAACTTGCAAACCGTGCAACCTACCACCAAGGCATTCCGCACATGCCGTTGGCACATGCCAAACACACACGCTGGTAGCCTAACTTGCAAACCGTGCAACCTACCACCAAGGCATTCCGCACATGCCATTGGCACATGCCACACACGCCACTAGCAGCTCTGGCATTGCCACTTGCGCTCGATGTGCAAATCGCAACAAAGGCATTCCGCACATGCCATTGGCACATGCCACATGCGCTCCTAGCGGCACCACTCGCACTCAAGATGCAACCAACACTCGAGACATCAACACAAACTGGGGGATGCTTCTTTAGGGTTTTGGTTTGGCGGTCACAGCATGCAGCGTACACTACGCTCACATTAAGAAAGCGTGAAAAGGAATAAAGCGGTCAAATAAAAGAGGAAATAATGGTGAAAACGTTTTCACCCATTAAACCATGCGGTTACCACCTCCTCCCATTATTTCACCCTTTACTCTCTTCCTTCATGAGGCTGTGGTACGTTTCAATCTCGACTTGTATAAATAGGTCTTACCTATTTCCACCGGGACAACAAGTCTCGGTCCAGAGAAAATACTACACTCTCGTAAAGGCAACTTTGCAAGCTCTCCCAAAAGCTTTCACCTCTTGCAAGCTTCCTAAGCTTTCACTTTATGATACAAGTCGAGATACTACTCTCCTCAACACCTTTCTTTGCTTCCCTCCCCAAATCAACCATTCTCCTCCACTTTGTGACCGAAGCAAGTATGGAACGACCATTTCTTGGTTTAGGCCGGACTTGTACAGATTGATCTCTCGAATCTATAAAGTGCTCACATGCAGCACATTTGTTTAGGGTTTGAACCAGTTTCTCACTCACCTACCGAATTTACCGAAATCGGTAGAAACGATTTTTACCCATAAACACCTTCTCATCGAAGATTGCTGCTCCCGCTCAACACCAAAAACCGCACATCACCCTAAGTCGTTGAGATCTCCATCCTCTTCATCCTACGCTCGCTCCACCCTTCGCATCGTCTTCTCGCTACTCCTGCCTCACAACGAAGTTGCCTATACCTATACCCCATCGAATACACCTCACTTCTTCTTTCCTCTTCTCTTTCTTCTCCCCAACAACTCTGCTCAGAACACCATACCTCCACCTCCTTCACCCATACCAATTGCAGAGATCATCATCACCACCATCTCTTTCTCCTGTCGCCTTCACCACTACCTCCTGCTCCGCTACGCTCTCTCTCTCTCTCTCAAATTATCTCTTTCATAGCTTCTTCCCTAGAGGCTAAGTGAGAAATAGAAAGAATTAGGGTTAAGTTAGGGTTTCAGCAAATTTGGGGGAAAGCAAATTGTAGAGTTCTCAGAGTCGACTGACATAGGAGAGCACGATTCAGAGACGTGGGTGAGAGTGTATTTGTTTTTAATTTGTGTTTTGAAGAAAACTAGGGTTGGAAATTGCATGTATAAATAGAATGGAACTTTGTATGTTAGAAGTTTATGCCTGGGCTAGCCAGAGCACCGCTTTAGATTTAATTTGTTATTTGTTTGAATGTTCTAATTTAATTTATCAGGGTGTTGATGAAACCCCTGATTTCTATGTCAAGCACATCTAAATTAGGTTTTATTCTTCTGTGTGATATTATGAATGATTAGTAGTTAACTAATGAAGCTTACAAGCCTGTGATGAGCTGTCTTGTAAGAAGACAAACTCATACTAGGGGTTAGTTAGCAAAAACTAGTTAATAAACATCTCGTTTTGAGCTTTCATGGAAAGCTCAAGAATTTGGCTTAAGTTAGATTGCCTGCACATGAAATTAGAGGTGGATTCACCACCCTGGTGCTCTCCAATTTGTTATAACCTTTTGGATACCTTAGCCTAGAGTCACTACAACTCAGTCGCATCGAAAATAACCTACATCTGTGTTACACACCTGCTAGAATTCAGTTAAGTAAGCCTAGAGATCAACTATAGCACCACAAGTCTCTGTGGATCGACCCGTATTTGCTCGGTCTTTGCATTGTAGACACCGTGCACTTGCGGTTTATAACAAGTAGGCAAAATCAAACCCCTTTACAGGCCTATCAAGTTTTTGGCGCCGCTGCCGGGGACTTGGCGTGTGCTGAGCTGATCTGATTGCTTTCTTCACTGTTTTTTTTTTTTTTTTTTTTACTCCCCCTTGTACATACTCACCTTGCATTGTTATTTTTAACCCTGTGCTAGTGTAACTTAGCTGTAGTTTTCTTTCTCTGCATCTCTTATTGCATATTGTTAACTTTACCATTGCATTTCAGTTAATTTTGCTCTCTTGCATTAGCTTGCATTCATGTAAACTGCATCTTCACTTTAAAGTAAGTTGCATTTATAATCTGTAGTTTTTAGTTTTGCTCTGAAGTTTGTTTAATCCATTGGTCATTATAACCTGTAGCCTGGTAGCATAGTTAGTCCATATTTGTAGTAACTTGCATATTAGTGTCACCTGTAACTCTCCTTCCCTGTCAGTCCAAATTACTCTCAGGCTTGTATTAATACTCTTTATCTTTGCCTTAACCCGTGCATCCTTGGGAACTAAAGTCTTTGTTGAGCCAAAGAGTACCGCTATCTTTCGTGTCTTCTATCTTTGATGTGCTGCTGAGCAGCTGAGCCAACCCAAGGAAGGCAAGGAACACAGCACAGGATTTGAGGTTAGCCTGTGAATGAGCTATAAGTGAATTTTGATATCTGCTGAACCTGTATTGCCTTGCATGACAGAGTAGCCACCATGCTAGGTCACCATCTCTGATTGTCTGTGAACTAATTGCTTGCACATCTCAGTGACACTTGAGCAATTTTGAAAACCTAAAATCTGCGCATGTATGTTCTGTGACCTTAGCTTCCATCTCCCCTGAGCTCAGCTCCAGCCCCATGTAGCTGTGAGGTTGAGCTTGGATAACCAAGCTAGCTGCAAGCCAAGTTGAGGTCAACTGAGATAGTTGATGCCTCATGCTTTAACCTTTATGTATGTTTAACCCTGTGCTAGGCCTTGATATCTGCTGAGCTTTGCATACCCTGAGCATAACCATCTGCCCTGACCTCCAGCCCCTGAAGCTGTGAGCTTGAGCAAGACCTGGATAGCCAAGTTAGATACAAAGCCAAACTGTGACAAACCCTCTATAAGGCCTGTGCTATAACCTCCTTAGTGCCATCTGCCCTGTGCCTTGTGTGAGACTCTGTAAGTTTGCTATCAGCTAAGCTAAGTTGCTCAAACCCCGTGCATGCTATACCCAATCAACTAGAGCCGTCTACACCCTTGTGTGAGCCTCTGTGAACCTGTTGATAACCTGTGCACAACTTGGGTGTACTCCTGTGACCACCACAACCATCTGCCCTGCATTTTTTGTGTATTCATACCTGAGAACTGGAGTTACTTGATTGTGTTGCCACTCTGTAGCATGTTGTAAAGAGCTTGACCTGTTCATCTATTGCTTTTGTGAATGTATGGATCAGCTTTTGCAAATTGTGTGTGCCCCTGTGGCATTTAATTGAGTTGTGAGTAATCTAAGTTGTGCTGTGAGCTGCACTTAGACTTGTGCTGTGCAATTCTTAAAGCACTCCTGTGTGCTGAAATTGGAGTGTCACTTTGTGAAATTTGTGCACAAACTGAAGCTCACACAACTGAGCTGTAACCCTGCACATAGCCAACCTCACAGCTCATCTGTGCATCTGTGAAACTCTGCACTGAAGCCCACAAACCACTGTGCAAACCACTGAGTTTTGCATAACCTGGGCTTAAACCAAACTGAGCCCACAGTTTCACTGGGCTCTGCTCCTGCCAAACTGGGCTGGAACCCAGCGCTGCTGGGCTTTGCATAACCACTGGAATTTGCATTTTCACCCAACCTGGGCTCGGCAACATACCCAAAGCCCACATAAACCAAACTAAACCCAATAAACCAAACTAAGCCCACTACAACTGGGCTTTTGCATAACCTTTGGGCTGTGCATTTGCATCACTTGGGCTTACCTTCCCTGTTTTGAAACATCATTGGTTATACATGATTTGATGTGTGTTATGCTTCTTTTTGAGTTCAAATTAAGTTGCTAGATCATGTCAGGATTTTGGTCTGCAACTGGAGATACAAACAAATCCATTAGAGAGCTTGCTTACGGGCATGCTTCACAATATGAACTCCCCACATACCATAGTGATTTTAGGGAATTTTATGAGCCTTCTCAGGGCCCTGACTCCACATACCCTAATCATTATGAGCACATGTATCATCCACCACGGTTGAAAATGAACACTTTTCTCATACCCGGTCATCACTTCTCGATCAATTAGAAGCTCAAGTATACGCTTTAGAAAGGCAATTACATGAGCAATCTGTCGAATCTAATCCCCCTAGGCACTATGAAATGTATGCTTGTACCTTATGTGGTAGCTTAGACCACCCTGCTGAGAACTGCTACATTTTACATGAGTTTAAGCAGTCTAGGGAAAGCCATAATCATCATGAACACATGCATCATCCATCACAGTGGGAAGTTGAACAATGTTATACTCCCCCAACCCCTTGTATGCAATCACTAATGGAAGAGCTCATAGAGCAAAACAATGATATACTTGGATGGAAAGCATTGCATGAGCATCCCTTCTCTAGTGAACCATATGCACAACCATACACTGAATATGAACCTAATCTAGAGGTAGATGAGTACACTAGAAATGCTACAATTTTAAATAGGGAAACGCATTTTTGTTATGATGATGATGATGATGAATATGATATGTTAGAAGAGCATGTGTACGCTGAAAATATGATGGAATTTTTGGGTTCAGAGACGTTAGGCGTCTCTTCTGTGAACCCTATGAATGATGCCTCTTCTAATATTCATACATGTGATGTTAACTCTGAGCTTGGGTTTGTGAAATTCTTCGGTGTGAAAGTGAGCATGCTACACAACTTGTTTGTGACTTAGGAAAAGATGAATCTTCTGTTGACACTAATGTTCTTTTGGATCATGATATTATTGTTGTGTCTGATTCCCTACCCATATCACAATATGTTGCCTGCTCTGATGATTATGACATGGTGATTGATGAGTTGTTCTATGCTGGTGAGCATGATTTACCTGTGTCTGACTTTAGGAAAGTGTGTAATGGTGAAAATGATCTTATGCATGAAAACAACTTAGATGTACCTACTTTCTCTCCTAAGTCACAGATTGAAACTCCTCCACCAAACCTAGGTGTAGTTTGTAACAAAATTGCAAAACCAACTTTTATGAAAATGCCTAATTTAGGCCTCGAGCTTTGTGCTTCCCAAGTCCTCTTGGAATATTTTGCATCAAAGTATAACACTTTTAAAGAGCCACAGTTGGAATGTGTATGTCTGCCTGTTATTAGAAAAACTCACTTTGAGTTAGACCTTGTGCATGATGTACCCTTAAAATTGCAAGATTTTGTGCTCTCAAACAAACCTGTTGACAAGTTTAGGTTTGGGGGAAACTCATTCTCATATGCAGTCTTACTTGCACTCTCATGTTATATTTGTGTAAAACTGTTGATGTTTGTATATATCGTCTTTTGGGTTGATCCTCAACTCTTTAGATTGTTGGTGTATGGTGAATTTTCATTGTATATAATCCAGTAGGACTTGTTAAATTTTCTTTTATTGAATCGGTTGAGTCTTCTTGTGCATATATTTTGTGCTAATCCGATATGATCTCCACTGAGAATGTTGGATTCTAGCCTTGATTAATGAAGCTCTAACCTTGCTCCGCCGATATCCAGTAATCTCTTCCCTTTTTCTCTATTCAACATAGTTCTCATGGTATGTGACTGCTTAAAATTTTATCATCTGTTGACACATTGAGGACAATGTTTGATTTAGGTTTGGGGGTGCATTTGCATATAGAGTTTTTAGTCTTTTTGCATATAGAGTTTTTAGTCTTTTTGTTCTAATTCTTTCAAAAAAAAAAAAAAAAAAAAAAACTCTTTTTGTAAAAACCTCCAACTTTTAGAGATTTTAGAGTCACTAGCATGCTTCTAGCTATGTTTACATAGAGAGTCTGACCAAATAACGAGAACTTGGAAGTACTTGGAGAACGCAATCGGGTTTCTTAGTTGATTAGAGCGTTAAAGTTGGATTTAACCATGGGAGGGCGAATTAGGTCTTGTTTAGATATTCGGTAGTAGAATTGTGATCAACCATAGTGGAGACTACCCATTTTACATCAAGTGAGGCACCAACCTTCAATTTTTGCAACTTTCTAGAAAAGCTGTTAGAGTGTGTGTCACCGTATGTCAATTCCGGGTAGGAATGGTGAGCTACCCAACTTCGCACCACTTTCAGCACTATTTTTGATCTCTTGAGTGCTAATTTCGTCAATCATGAGGGTGACGTCTAAAGATGAAAACTTCTTCTAAATACCGATTTGCAGTTAGCATCACTCTCTCCCTCTCAACAACATCAACACTTTCATAGAAACACATCGTCGTCAGCAAGCGAAGCATCATCAGAATATTTGAAGAAAAGTTGAGATAGTCCAAGGTTTATGTGCAACAAAGAAAAGAAAAAAGGATGAGAATTAATGAAGTTTGTGAAATCAAGACAAGTGTGAAAAAAAAATTGAGTCTTATTGTTTTATTGTTATTTTCATTCCAAGTTAAGTTGAAAAAAAAAAAAAATGTTTGTCAAGTTTTTGTGAAGTTCAGAAGTTCGTCATCAACATTGGAAGACCGAAGACCGAAGATTGAAGACGTTTCTATGAATGCTGAGAGAGTGATATTAATTGCCGATCGGGTGAGAAGGTAAGTGAGTACTCCCATCCTTTCTAATGGTTGATTTCCTTTCTTAGAAATCATCAGAAAAGATTCTTTTTGTCCACACTTCTGTGGAGTCTCCAGAAATTAGTTCGGAAGGTTATCCTTCTTACCTACAACGTGTGCAGGATTTCTCTCTTTATTCCTGCCTGTACACATGAGAGACTAAAAAAGCGATCTTTTTGAGTGCAATTATCATAAAACCCTAATGGTGAGGCGAAGTCGAGGCTTATGATCACAATCGAATCCGAATTCTTTCATATGGTATGGTTACTTCTCGCTCAAAGACTTAAGGATGAGAATGCGTTCTTTGGTAGTTCTAACTTCGTGTTACTAGCATGCAGAAACTCTATGTCCTCATAGCTCCTTGGATGCTTGAGACTCTTTTACACTCTGAAGTTGGAGAAGGTTTTGTGGGTACACCTCTGGTAAACCCTCACGAGACTACAACTCGTCCACTAGGGACACCTAGGGGTTTAAAGGCTTAGTGCATACGCTAAATGCATTCGAGAGACCAGCGACAGTGGTATAGTTAGGATTTCTTAATTTCTGTTTCACTTGAGGACAAGTAAAATTCAGGTTTGGGGGTATTTGATGAGTGCCAAATATTGCATATTTATACACCTTTTTATTGGCATTTAACTCATCTTTTGTGCTCAGAAATCAGATATTATCCCGCATTCTCGTATTTTCTTTGTTTTCAAGAATAAATACTTGTACTAATTAATTTTGTGTTTTTAGGTAATAAATAAAGCTCGGAGAAATTGAGGAGCCAAAAGAGCAGAAAAGTGGAGACAAGCGTCTATGGAGCATAAAGCCAAAGCCCGCGCGCGCATCAGTTGCAACCCAACTTACAAGACATGGGCTTGAGCTAGCCACGACCCGGATCCGAACCCGATTCATTCTGAGCCGTGAAGATTTCATCCATCTTCATCCAATGCTCGCTCCATCCTTCTCATCGAAGATTGCTGCTCCCGCTCAACACCAAAAACCGCACATCACCCTGAGTCGTTGAGATCTCCATCCTCTTCATCCTACGCTCGCTCCACCCTTCGCATCGTCTTCCCGCTACTCCTGCCTCACAACGAAGTTGCCTATACCTATACCCCATCGACTACACCTCACTTCTTCTTTCCTCTTCTCTTTCTTCTCCCCAACAACTCTGCTCAGAACACCATACCTCCACCTCCTTCACCCATACCAATTGCAGAGATCATCATCACCACCATCTCTTTCTCCTGTCGCCTTCACCACTACCTCCTGCTCCGCTACGCTCTCTCTCTCTCTCAAATTATCTCTTTCATAGCTTCTCATCACCCTAGAAGCTAGGTTAGAGATAATTAGGGTTAGGGTTCTTCCACAACAACCCCGGCATGGTCGATTCAGCGCAAGAAAGAGGTTTGGGTGTTAGTTAATTATTGTTTGCAGTGTGGTGAGAGATATAAATTGGTTCTTGATGTGAGAGAAATTACACAACATGTTTTAGGGTTTAGTTCTTTTGTAATTTTAATTTCAAGCTATTTTTATTCTTGGCATGATGTTCTAAATACTCAGTTAGGGTGTAGATGAAACTCATAACTTCAATGTCAATTTTATTTGAGTCTCAAGGTGTTCTTGTAAGTTGCAATGTTAGGAGAATGGTTAACTTTTGAACTGAGCTGATTTGTGATAGTTTGTACTGTAAAAACACAAACTATACTAGGGGTTTGTGAAGGGATTGAGATTAAACACTTATCCATAGGAAGCCTTTAATGGAAGGCAATAGAACACAGTGAGAATTGAAACCATTTTGCATAGGATTAGGAGGTGAATTCTATCACCTTAACAATCTTTCAACCTGTCACAACACTTGTTTATTACTTGTTTCCTTAGTTTAGAGTCACAAATACAATTCAGTCGTATCGACAACCACAAAACAGCCCTGACTTTTGTTACATTTCCTTGAATCAGTTAAGAAGCCATTAGATCACCCTTGCATACACCACTTCTCTGTGGGATCGACCTGTACTTGCCACGCCTCCAATAGGCCTGTGCACTTGCAGTTATACGTAGGATAATCACCTTTAAGCTCCTACCAAGCACTTAATGGTTTTTAAGTATTTTTTTATAAGAAAAAGATTTGTATGCACTAAAAATAAGTATTTTTGTATAAGTATCCTTGGCCCTCAAACATTTGACTGAACTAAAAAAATCAGTAGAAAATAAGGTGTTGATTCTACCATCAAGCCAATTGTTTATACCCAAAACTACTTTTAGGCACTAAATACGATTGATTTGGTGATGGTGATGTGAATTAGAGTTGGAATAATATGAAAAATGTAGGATCGTAATATCGCAACATACAAGGCTCGCGGGATTAATAAACGACGGTGTCGCGAAGGAGTCGCAGGAGCTAAAATAAACGACGCAAGGAGTAACGACAGACAAAACATAAAGAAGATATGAGACCTGGCGAGGGTTAAGAAGCGTCGCGAGAGCAAATGTTTGTGCATCTGCGACACTTCGCGAGACATTCCCGAAAATAAAGGGTAGCTTAGCTGTCATCCACTATGTATTACCCTATATAAAGGGCTAAGTGAGTCTGTAAAAAGGGAGAGATCTTTTTGGAATTGTTGGGCAAGTCATTAGGAGAGAGAAAGTTTAAGAGTGTTTTAATTTCTAAGTATAATTCTATTTTCTTGTGTAAACAATTCATGGATTCAATCAATAAATATTCTTGATCTTACATCTTTCAATGGACTAATTAAGTAAAATCGAGTAAGGGGTGTAGTGTGGGAAATCCTGCTACTACATATGCGCTAGAAACAGGGATCGAGCAGAGATTGACGTAGAGATCGGGAAGAATTTGGATTAACAGAGAAAAGGATTGGAGAAGATACTCAAGAATTCATTGGAAAAGAAAAATGGCTAGGAGAAGAAATGTACAAGAGCAACCAACGATTGTAAGAAGAAGTGGGAGACTTGCTGGAGAAAGGAGGAATGAAACAGGAGAATCGTCAAGGATGAATATGAGAAATGATGGAGAAGATCAAAACCAGCCACCGATCTCCCAAAGAGCAAACGCGCTGTGGATTATGATAGAGTAAGTGTACATACTTGGAGGTCCGATTACGAAGACGAGAGGGAAGAAGAGCAAAGCAGCTGGTGAACAATGGACAAGGAGGAGGCGAGCAAGGGATGAATGGAGAAATGAATCCAGGAAACGAAGAAATGGCAGCGTTAGAAAGATTGAGACAAACAATACACGAAGAGAGACGACTAGAGGCAGAGGAGCGAGCAAACTTGACAAGACAAAATCATGAATTGAGGATGGAAAATATGAGATTGCAAAGTAGGAGATCTAGAAGTAGCGTGAGATCAAGTTCAAGATCGAATAGAGAAGAAAGAAGGAGAGTTTTACCAACGAGAAAGTACCGAGGAAGAAACACAAAATCCGAGTACGAGAGCATGGCGAGAGAAGAGGGGAAATAGAAGATCGTTATATTCCTCAGCCCGAAAATCTTCAAAATGAGCGGAATAGGGAAAATCAAGGAAACATGCAACTCCAAGAATCGAATGACCCAGCTGCTGAAGGGAGAATAATCTTGCACGGGAGAGAAGAATTGAGAAGAAACCGAGAGATCGAGGATGACATTGAGAGACACTACATTGAACAAGCGCGGCTAGCTCGCGAGAGAGAAAGGGTAAGAGCAGAAATGGAAAACCAAGAGATGGAAGAGGCAATCCGGCAGAATAACCATGACAACCGCGAAAGAAGAAGGGAACAAAATCGTACCAATAGAAATATTAATGAAGAGTATGAGAGGGTGCAGATGAGAGCTGAGAGACAGCCAAGAAGAGAGAACAACCGATATAATGGTGTGCGAATTGACGAAAGAAACGAAGAAGAGCGTCGCAGGGAAAGAAGAGGAGAAAATAACGAGCAGGAAGGTCAAAATAGGCACGAGCGAAGAAGGAGAGAAGCAGAGCTAAAAAGACCAAAGAGAATCAAATTTCCGAGGCAAATGAACAAATCTTAAGAGAACTAGTCAAGTGAGAGGATTACTGAACAATAGAAGGGAAGGAGGAAGGAAACAATTGGACGAAGCCATCGCAGAAGCCGCGAAGAATCCCTTCACGCTAGAAGTACAGATGGGAGGAATACCTCCTAAGTGCAATCTACTCCGCATTAACCAACATCTTTGATGGAACAACTGTGCGATACAACATATTAAGGCTTATATGAGATGTATGCTACAATGGGAGAATCATGATGCCATATTGTGCAAATATTTCGCGTCAAGCTTAATAGGAGAAGCACTAAAGTGGTTTGAAGGTCTACCAAGGAACACAATCACATCATTTAACCATTTACAAGCCACATTCCTGGGAGCATACATAAGTAACAACTCTTCGCGACCAGGTATTGAAGATGTATTCGGGTTGAAACAAAGGGTTGGCGAGAGCTTAAGGCGATTGACAATAAGATGGAGGACCATGTGTAAATAAAGCGAAATGGCGGGACGGGTTGAGGGAAAGATATCTCATACTCTCATTTGTGAATGCTCTCTTCGCGACTAACTTGTTATACATTCAAATTTTTAGAATCAAAAATACGATCACGATGGCAGAATTGCGAGAATTACAGGAAGAATATATTGCCTTAGAAGAAAAACAGAATGAAATGAATTCTTATCCAGTCGCGAACACAAACTCGAATGCTGCGAACGCAAGCTTGTTACCTCAATTCATAAATACAGTGGCGAGCACTTCGCAAGGACAGCAAGCAAGGAAAGCTGATGAGGGACAGCAGAAGATAGTAGCTATGGGAAGCCACGATCAAGAAGAGTTTGAACGAGAAAGGAACTATTACAACCGTAACAACAATAATAAGATTCAGAGGCTAGATCATGTGCAAGAAACTTATGGTGGACGAAGGCAAAATAACCGTGGAGGGCAGAGAAGTCGCAGAATAGTATGGGAAGAGATAAGGATGCCCCCACCGAATGCTAGTGTTGAAAAGATCCGGGAAGCTATACTTGTGATGGAAAATGTACCAAAGACCTTGGAACGTTGGAATGGAACCACCGCCAGGCGATAGAAGTCATGAGTTTTGTTCTTACCATCGTTTCCATGGGCATCAAACAAATGATTGTAGAAATATAAATAGAATTATTCTCAGGATGATTGATCAGGGGAAGCTAAATCATTTTCTAAAGGGAGAAGAAACAGACCAGACATTACCACCACCACCGGAGAAGCACAGAACAGTGTCAGCAAAAGGAAAGGAAACATTTGTTATAGAAGTTGGAACAAAGGCTAGAAATTTGAACTGCAACTCTATCGTCCACTCTTATCGCACAATCGAAGATTTTCATGACAACGTGCTCAGTAGAGCCTTTGCGAGAGATGCTAATGATAAAGAAATAATGAGTCTGGCGAGAACGACGCAGTTAGAAAAGTGGCAGCTGAAGATTATTTCTTTCTCCGCAGATGAAGTGCCAAAAGGAAGAGAAACACACGATAGCCCGTTGGTTGTGAAACTAGAGATTAACCCGAAACCAGTCGATGGAGAATATGATGAGGCAGAAGCTTGCTGGGCAATCAACCGAATTCTAATCGACACCGGAAGTTCGGTGAATATTCTCTTCTACCATACTTACAAGACGATGGGAGGAAAAGATGAGGATTTGATCCCCTCGACATACAAGATATACGGCTTTAATGGCACTGCAAACAAACCAAAGGGAGAAGTTCACATGAGAATACCTCTACAAGGATTATCAACTCGATATTTTATTCTTGTGTGGTTGACGTGGAATCTCCATATAATGCGTTGATTGGGAGGCCATGGCTTCATGAAATCTTGGGAGTTGCATCAACATATCATCAATGTATAAAATTTCCACATCCAAATGGCATTGGTATTATACAGGGAGATTGGAAGGAGTCGCAACAATGTCATGAGGTCGATGTAGAAAGCTGCGAAGAAAGAAATACCAAAAGAAAAGGTTGGAAGCAACATGTGAGAGATGAGCAGAGAAAGGAAAAACTAATGGTAGATGCTATAGAAGTGAGGGCCGAACATATCTCGCGAGGTGAATGCCTGAAGACAGACCAATATTATGACAATAAAGAAGCAAAAGATATGAAGAACAAAAGGCATAAGAAGTGAACAATCAATAAAAGCAGGAGGCGAAGTAGCAAATTGAAGTAATGATGTGCGAGAATTTCGCAGCCAAGAGTAAAATGAGAATTCGACTAAGAAAGAAAAGTGAAATACAACAAGTGAAACAAAACTATGCGAATACTTCATAAACAAATATCAACAAATATTAAAACATGAATGATTGAATGAGTTAACAAAGATGAATGCGCAAAAGAATGGGACGAACCTTTATGGCGTACACCCTAGTTCGCGAATAACATTTCGTAAGAGGCAAATGTAAGACCTAAAGTGCGTCATATAAGGGGTATCTCTCGCCATGGTTCGGGGGGAAGGTTACACCGCTCCCGAAGCCCGAACCATGAAAATTTGGGGCCCATGAAAGCCTATCAAGGGAGAGGTACCTTGGATTCCCAACTATATAAGGTTATACCCTGGTTGGGCGACCGAGGGTCTCTTCCAAGGAGTCGATGTATGCTCAAGGCGCCGAGGTACACGGTTGAGCCGAGTGCCGGGATGGATGAACCTACCCTGGCCATTCTTGGCAAGTCTTGGCATGCGTTGCACTCGCCCGAAGAAAACTCCACTTAGGGTGCAGTCTCGTAACCATAAACCATATAGGTATAAGGGATAAGAGGTGCGAAAACAACTGGTTGTTGTTAAGACCGGATGGGAGGAGCTAGTCTTGTATGGCCGATGTTTCGCCTCCTTGAAGGGGCAACTAGGGGAGATGATAAGGCGACGCTCTCCATTAGGGGTGTCAAAACAGACGCAAATGTCATAATGCTATGTTTTCGCAAGAGAATTTAGGCTTGTCATATTTGTGCAATGATCCTGCAGAGGCAATAATACTAACGCGAGGGTAAGGCGAGATCAATGGGTCTTTACACGAAAGTGTACGGACGTCTGTGATTTCGTCGCACGACGGCAATGTCATGGGGCTTTATGTTCGCAAGGATATCTAGGCCTGTCATATTGTCGCAACTAAAACATCTGTAGAGGCAAAAATACTCGGAAAAAGATAAGGCAAGATCAATGGGTCTTTACATGCAAGTGTAAAGACGTCCCTGCGATTTTGTCGCGATGAAAGGTGGCGGGGAAGACCTCTAATTAGGGAGGTCTAACTCGGAAGACCACACAAAAATGATAAGGCAGGGTCAATGGGCCCTTGCTTGAAAATGTAAGGGCGGCTTGCGACCTTGTCGCAATGAGAAGAGCTAAAATACATTTATGAAGATAAGGCAAGGTCAATGAGCCATTACATGAAAATGTAAAGGCGGTCTGCGACCTTGTCGCAACAAAAAGAGATAGAATTCTCAATTCATGAAGATACCCGCGACTCCGTCGCGACGATCCATTCCAATAACAATAAAATTATTATCAAACCAAATACAAGAAGACAACTAAAATCTTCCATCTGAAGATAAATAACAGAGGCAAGTATGGGAATGGAAAAGATGGAATATTGTTATTCATCTTCCGATGAAAGAGTTATACATCAATAAGGATAGCCAATTATATTACAAGGAAGAACTGCCAAAAAAGGGGGTGAAGACTGAGTTCAGGGGGGAAAAATCCAATAAGTACACTACAATAAAGATACAGAAATATACAGATATTACAGGCAGCGAAAGAAACAAAAAGAGTTATCTCTTGGGTGATTCTTCTTCTTCATCTGATTCTTCAGTTCTATTATTTTCATCGCCAGAATTTTCTCCTTCGCTAGCCTCACTATCAGAAACATCTGAGACAGGCAGATTCTCAGGAACCTTTTCGAGGAGCCAGGGATATGAATGAAGAGGGATTTTGTGGTCTTTACAAACATACTCCATGGCTCCATTGCGAAACGAATCGCATCATTACTAAAATTCGCCACTGTCGTTTCAAATTGTTTCTTCAACTTGGAATACTTGTTATTACGAAGGGAGAGACTCTTGGCGAGTGTTGTTTTTCGATTTCGAGTTCTTCAATTCTCATTTGGAAAATTCTGGCGAGTTGTTCTTTCTCGATTCAAGCTCTCTAATTCTAACATGAAGCCTCTTCTCAGATTCTGCAAATAAGTAACAACAAGTTAATAATTTACAGGCAATGCTACAGAAGTAAGAAGCAGTAAGGTATAATAAGAAACCTTCTTTATCAGATATCATATCTTTAATCAAGGAAGTATGCTCGGCATGAAGACTAACGTCAACACCTAGGTTATTCCTGGCGTTATCTAAAACTTTCGCAGCCAAAGCGAATTCATCATCACTATTAATAACAAAAAGAGAACGAACTTGCTCTTCTTTTGCTTAAGCATAGTATTCGATGAAGGAGTTCATCTCGTTCAACTTGCACACCAAGGAGAGATTTGTGAAATTCTGCTAACGCCTGTGCACCTCTGTTAGTAATGCGATCATTCTCATCTATGAGATCACTAATTTTCTTCCTTAAAATCTTGATTTTCTTCTCAGAATCGAGATACATTCGTTTAAAGCGATTAGTTAAATTTAAGTTAGATCTGTGTTCGATCTCTAAAAGCTGATATTTGGATTGAAGATCCTTTAATGAAAGGAGGTTAGTTTTATCTCGAGGAACTACTTAGAGATTGATTAAGGTGAGCGAGAAGAAGGTCATTATCCATAGGTTCAGAAATGTATGGAGAAGAATAGCCTCATCGGAGAGATTATATACATCTGCTGAAGGTAATAAGTTAGGTGGCAATATGCGATCGATAAAATAGAAATAATAAAAAGAAGGAAAAATTTTATACCATAAAGTTCTTGATTAGCGTTCGAAGAGTGGACACCCTATCCCTTTGAGAGTCAAGTTCGGTATTTAACTTTTGAATTCTCTCATCTTTATCGCGAGATGACGCACTTCGATCTCTAATTCTCGAATCTTCTTGCTCAATTGCGAATTCTTCTTCTCAAGATTGTTGCGTCTTCTCTCGAGATCCGAGGCAACTACAAAGGAAGTTCTTCCAACCTATGAAAGAAGATAGAAGAATCATTAATATACATACATTTAAAAATTTAAAAAGGGAAATGTGACTGCACACGTACCAAAGATCCCAGTGCATTCAACAAGTCAGGAGACACGACTCTAGAAGCTCCATTGAAAGAATCATTGCCTTCTAGTAAAGCAAAGATTACACACATTTGCGAGAGTCCCGCAAAGGGAAGCTGAGGGGAGCATCTCCCATTCCTTGGAAAGAGTCTGAGAAGATGCTAGATAACCGATCCATAGGAGACCGGCCAATGGAATCTCTTTAGCGAGAGAAAAATTCGAATCATGGTCATCTTCATCAGAAGATTCAGAGCTTGAGTTAGGGCGAGAAGAAGATTGAATCTTTCGCTTCTTAGTTAATGGAGCAGAAGATTTAGTTTTGCGAGCGACAGTTTTGCCTTTACCTTTAATCTTCGCGGCTACAGCTTCTTCAACTCCAACCTTCGCATATGATTAAAAATAAGAAACAGAGGCAATAATATTGTTTCAAATGAAAAAGGAAATGTTTCTTACTTCACCCGTAAGCGATCGAAGTATTGTCAGCGTACTCTCCAACGGATTATCCTTGTACTTTCTTCTCAATCTGGCGATCTGAAAAATTTTACAAACTCAGCAAATATAAAAAGAAAGTTGCAAAGGCGAGATTTAAAATGGAAAACATACCTCTTTTGTCTTATCGGGCCATTTGAATTCCCAAGGATGATACCCTGTGAGGTTCGCAGGAAGAATGTGCGAGCCCGCGATATAAGGGCCATTTAAGATCAAAGGTACAACCCACCACTTCTCATCTTTGGAGTGGCGAGGAGTAGTATTATTGCCCGAATGCCAGTCAATATCTTGCATAAGCAATTTATCCTCAGGGACATCATCCTTCTTCTTCAGGCGAATGCCCCAGCGAGATTTCGCATTCCTCATCTTTATTACTGAATAATTTTCAAAAAAGTTCTCGACAAGTGTACTTCTCAGACTATTTCCAAATCTGCGAAATCGGGGTGTCTAACAAGTACTAGGGTATAAAGATCCTTTGCCAAAGCACCACGATTCGCGAACTCAAGCATTAGGCGAATGCAATCGCCACTCAACTGATAAACAGCCCGAGAGAATTTTTCATGGGCCAAGATTTCATAAAACAAAGGCATCTCAGGATCGTATAAGGGGATGGGAAGTCCCGCGAGAAGCTGACCTAGCGAGACTATAATCTTTTGATCATCACATTGATGATCAGAAAATAACTTTGGAGAAAGAATAGATGAAGGTTCTTGATCGGGGATGGTTGATAGAGTGAAACCCTTCTCGAGTAACTTCTGTTGAACTTCATTAAAAGAAGTTTTATATGCACGACTAATAGAAGCCATTATCAGTATGGGAATGGATGGGAGGTTAAAGATTAAGATCAGTGATGGAAGAGATGAAGAAAAGATTTGCAGTAGCAGGAGCGCAAATTGCGGAAGGAGAGAGTCAAAGAAAAGTTGCAGAGAGAAACTAAAGGATGAAAAGGAGAGGAAAAGAAAACTATATATAGGGAAAAGGATCCTCGAGAAAAACGAGGTCATTTAATGCGAGAAGAGACATGAACGGTCAAGAATAAACGGTTGAAAGAGACGTGTCAAGAAAAGACATTAATAATCAAAATCCGTGTAAAAGTACGAAACTGAAAAAGATAAAGATAAGCAGTCGCGGCAAATCAAAAGGATCACTCTCATGATACTCTTCCCTTCGCAGGAGACAATTTTAAATATACATCTCAAAGAAGCTTCGGAACTTCGCCAAAGAATAGAGGCAAGTACGTACTTTTCAAGAAAAGTATTCTTTTGCTCATTCCTCCACCAACAAAAGTCAAAGATCGCTACCACAATAGATTTTTCCTTAAAGATCGCTTGTCAAGCCATATTCAAGGAAAAAGAGGCAAGATGTAGGATCGTAATATCGCAACATACAAGGCTCGCGGGATTAATAAACGACGGTGTCGCGAAGGAGTCGCAGGAGCTAAAATAAACGACGCAAGGAGTAACGACAGACAAAACATAAAGAAGATATGAGACCTGGCGAGGGTTAAGAAGCGTCGCGAGAGCAAATGTTTGTGCATCTGCGACACTTCGCGAGACATTCCCGAAAATAAAGGGTAGCTTAGTTTGTCATCCACTATGTATTACCCTATATAAAGGGCTAAGTGAGTCGTAAAAAGGGAGAGATCTTTTTGGAATTGTTGGGCAAGTCATTAGGAGAGAGAAAGTTTAAGAGTGTTTTAATTTCTAAGTATAATTCTATTTTCTTGTGTAAACAATTCATGGATTCAATCAATAAATATTCTTGATCTTACATCTTTCAATGGACTAATTAAGTAAAATCGAGTAAGGGGTGTAGTGTGGGAAATCCTGCTACTACAAAAAATAAATAGAGGAGACAAGGAATTTAACGTGGTTCGGCAAGTTGTGCCTACTTCCACAGAGGAATCCCGTAAGAGGTGATTTTATTGATGATCATGGTATAATTGTATTTCTAACCTAAGATTCCATATCTCCTTAGGGTTTAAGATACACGTATTTATATAGTTAATGTAACCCTAATTCTGATATAACCTTGATATGCAAGCAACTTGGGCAACAAGACTTCTGGAAACTTCTTTCATGGGCTTGATTAGCGGGCTCTCCATCTATTTTATAGACGATACAAACATCGCCCCCTCTTAATCTCTAACTTGTTGGTGGTAATAAGTTTGTTGTTCCTTCTGCGTCAACTGTTGATGATGTAACTCGCCCCCAAGCATGAGTAGAGATATTACAAAAATGCCCCTAACTGTAATAACCTGCAATGAAATTTGCTTATGTGTTAGGCGAGACTTTTTTCCACGTAGTGGACTTGTGATGCCTGAGATCTAGCCGAGTCTTGAGTTGAATGTAGTGTGCTTGCGGCTGTGGCAAAGCTTTTTGCTCGCAACGTAACAAGGCTATAACGCTCGCTGCTCAGGCAGGCTAGCTATTGCTTGTGTTGAGTACGAATCTTTGGACCAATGTTAGGCATTGGGCTCGTGGTCGACACGAGACTTTGTGGTGACCAACATCGGGCGTTGGCTCATGGTCGAGGCGAGACTTTATGCTTGCCAAGGTGCAAGTCTTTCATACTCGCGTGCAAGGAGAGATTTTATGCTTGCGGTAAGAGCAAGAATTATATGCTCACATGCAAGGTGGGGCTTTAGGTGCTTGAGATGTGATGCAAGGCTAAGCAATAAAGGGTCTAAGTAATTAATCCTCATCTCGAACTTGATCATGTCGCTATCCACGAACCTCGAACTCAATCATATTGCTTCTCCAAGTGCACACAAAAGTTTCTCTAATACAAAATTTTTTTCTTCCGTGCCGTTGGAAATTGAAAGACGATTCTAACGAGCCAAAAATCACTCAATTCGGACTTAAAACGAAGAAGTTGTTGACGAAACAAGATTTGAAATAAAGCTCGGGGACCAGTACAAGAAAGTTATCTGGAGATTAGATTTTTGGCCATTGAGAGGCAGATTGGTTTAAAGTGTTCAATTGAGTTGAAGCAACTCTTTGGTTGTAAAGGAAGTCAATTAAGGAATCAATTGTGAGGAGTCCTGCTGGGATTCAAGAGGCGTAAGGAGCGCGACTGTAACTGAATTGTTGTGAGGTTTAATTCGGTCTCGACTACATTCCAGTCCAAAGTTAATTGGTAGTAGGCTAGTGTGTGTAGCGGCTTAATACAGTTTGGTGTTCAATCTGGACTATGTTCCGGGGTTTTTCTGCATTAGCGGTTTCCTCGTTAACAAAATTTCTGGTATATTTGTTATTTATTTTTTCGCATTATATTTTTTTATCTTTATAATTGAAATATAACATGTTGTACGTCAATCAATCAAAGTAGATACATCCATACTTTTTTGTTGGATACGACTTGATTGATTCTTGGATATTCATCTTTAGAATCGTCCAAGTAATCTCACACGCAAATCAGGTTCACGGATTTGTATTTGTAAGCTTTCTGATTGTGAAAGAAAGAGATATAACTCTAAATATTATTCCTTGATTGTGATTCATTAAGTTGAACTCTCGGAATTGTATTTAAGTTTCTCCATACAGATTCCCTAAGAAAACGTTGGTGGTGTATTTTGGTACCCCACGTTTTCAGATAAGGAAATAAGTTAATTTATGAACTTGTAATACAGATATAGTTGAGATTATTTCGTTGTGGAGTAGGTATTGTCTAACTTGGAGGCTGTATTAGTTTAAGAGTCTATGTAATGTGATGGTTGCGTCAAATTTTTATTTTAATAAATTCAACTTTTCATGTCCTGAAAATGAAGAAAAAAAAGGAAAGGAAGAAAAAAAAGTGAAAAAATAAATTGTCAATGATGGTCCCAAAACTAATAGAGGCAACTAAAAAAAAAAACTTGTCAATTTACAACTTTTTTAACGAGGATTTCTGCTACTTAGCTTACCCATGGGCGTAGACTACAAATAATATTAGATCCTCTCAAGTAGGCAAGATTCTCCTCATATGGAAGAATAATACTTAAGTCAATATGCCTGGCACAACAAAAGCAACAATTGAAGCCATCCAGATTGCAGTATGGAATCTAAGAAATGTATAAACCCCTTTAAGAATAACTTTTTTCTTGTTAATGATTTGATGTTGCATTATCCATAAAGTAGCTATTAAACTTAGTTAATAAAAATTTTCTTTATACAATATATAAAATAAAAAGATAAATGATTTAAACTATGTAATTATGAAGTATTTATTGGGTGCAAACCACATAACGGATACAAAGAAGTAAATGAACATCAACAAACATTGTCAGAGCAGAAAACAAATCCACCAAAGTGATGGTATATGACGAACCGCAAATCCATAACCCAAAGATGACCTGAACAACATCCATCGTAGCAAGGCCCAAGCGTGGAACCTACAAGGAAACAAAGAGTGCACAAAATGTACTTTATGTTGAGCCTATGCCTCTACCTCGCCAGCTTAACTGCTGATAATACTCTAATAAGAAGCCTATGCAGCCATAAACCACAACAATCAATGTGAAGTATGAATAATTGTGGCCGACCGACTGGAAGACCCAAAGGTCCTGAAGGGAGAGAGTCCCTTTTACGACCACTTTTTTGTCAAATGAAACCTAATATAAATTTTTATTTTTAAGCCTTAATTTCCTACTTTGCTCATCAACAAATGCTCAGGTTCTGTTGTGAAACCTATCACCCACATTAAGTTGAGTACCAATTTGTGACATTTCACCATGTTTAGATACTACCAATAATATTGTTTATAACTTACTAATAAGTAATACGTCGCGTCTTAATAATTTTACCTTCATATAAAAATAATTTGACATTATAATAAAACAAAATAGTTATTGATTGGCGATTGTATGGATTTTGACATACTAAACCTAATAGTTATATGCATAATAAAATAAGTATAAATCCTTTAACTACACTGAACATTATTTTTGGATTAATATTTGTTTATTATAATTACATTTTACATGTGTATCTGACATAAAATATATTAAAATTAACCGTTTATTTTTTTCAAGTACAACCCTATATGAGAGTGTTTTAATTTGGTCCTAATGATATTCCTATATAGAGGTTTTACTTTAGTATACTCAAACAAAATATTTATTCAAAAAAATCATAATTTTTTATTAACTAAACAACGACGAAAAACTGATTTTGAAAAGTGGGTTTTCCATAAAGTTAACAAACCTACACATAAAAAAAAAAAAAACATTTTGTTCCACATTTACTAAGGGTCTTTGCTCTCCTTTATTTATTCACCTGAAAGTCTTTGACTGATGACTGATTATTATATGCATGCATCATCCTACTGCATAGGTTTTTTTTACATTTTAAGATCTAATAAATAGATAGTTTTTTTATATACATCCTTCTAACTGTTTTGTAATGTAATAGTTTTTTACAAATTGTGTCTTATTATTAGTTGGTTTGTGTCCCTCAAGCCTATTGTATTTTGTTTCGTGCAAGATGTATCCAAATGTCGTATCTCCTCAAAACTATTATGTTAAGTTCATGGACCCATAAAAGTAAAAAAAGTTCATTCAGTTCACGAACCTAAAAGGGTGAGTTCGGGGACCAGTACAAAAAAGTTATCCGGAGATTAGATTTTTGGCCATTTGAATTTGTAAACCTATTGTGATGAGTTCGTGATGAGTTTGCATACATAACTGTTGATGGTGGTTTTTAGTTCAGGGTCAAAATAGTAAAACCCTATATATACGATGTCGTCCTGCAAAGGAATAAAGGCCATTTGAAAGTGACGAGTGCTCAAACCTCTTTATTTACACATGTATTGAACAACTCAGTATATATGAAATTCATTCAGGATGGTGCGCATAGTAGTAATCCCAAGTACCCTGTGAATTCTATTTTAGGCTAGCATTATTAACTAATGCATAACTCGCGTGATATCTTTTCGTGTTATGTTCCCATCCGAACTCTCAATACTGACATGACATGACGATCAATGCTCACTCTCAGCAGAGTAGCATGAATCTCCTGAATTTTTAGTATTGGGATTTGCACAAAAATACTCATACGAGTTACATCTCTCTGACAAAGAGATCACACACTTTTAATTAAAGTTGGCGTGATTGAACACGCATTTATTCTTAAAGAAAATCTAGACTGTTAATGTCAGTCTCAGAAACAATCACGGTCACACGATTTAACAAGCATTGCTTACTCCTAACAGAATTAGGCAATCGTCGCAATGATCACCGACGGGCCCACTGGTACCCTTGCCGATCGAATCCCATTTCCCCAGCCACAAAGTGCCTTGAACGCCGATCCCAAACATGGGCGATCGTGTTGTACAAGAATAGCTCGAACAAGCTAAGACCGTAAAAAACGGTCTCAAAGGCCATTATATCCGTCCAACTTCGCCATCCTAGTCGGACGGCTTAGATCTTCCTGCAAATGATTAAAGAAGTACCAGCATGATCATCGACGGGCCCACTAGCGCCCTAGTCGATCGACTTGCCTGCGGCAAGCCTATGGAGTGCCCAATCGCTCACCCAAACACGTTGTGGGCAAAACCCTAATTTGGGTTGCGGCGATGCATAGCTGTCGCAGATCGATCATGACCGTACAACTTTGCCGGCCCAGTTAGACAGCTTGGATCGCATCTCGAGCAACCAAAAAGATGCCAACGTGTTCAGCATCGAACCAACTCCACACATGGCCGGACGACTTGCTCATAGCATGGCCAAAACACATCAGATCGCCAACCCAAAATAGTGTGAACACGTTGTTCTCAAAAAAACCTAAAATCGCTTTGCGGCAACACATTACTGCCGCAAATCAATCTCGACCACTTATCTTTTCCAGCTGATTTGAGTGGCTTAGATTTAATCTTAAACGGCTCCGAAGAGGTCAACGTGATCACTGTGGACCCACCTTTACACGTGATTGACCGGCCTTCGCAAACTAGGACTCAAAGCCTCGAAATCGCTCGCCCAAGGAGGGTTGGCCGCACAGCCCCTTAAACCCTAAAGTTGCGTCAATGGCGGTTTGAAACTGCCGCAAACGATCACGACCATCCAACTTCGCCAGCCTAGTTGGATGGTATAGATCTATTTTTAGAAAACAAGCAAAGCAACATTGTGAAGACCGGCCATCCTTCTGCCACATGAGGCGATCGGCCAAGTAATGGCGACCCCTAGAGCCACCAAACGATCACCCAAAGGTGGTTGATCACGCTTCCACTTTTTAAGACGCTTATTCGCGACTTGTTCAATCAAGCTCAAAAACAATGATGCTTCATACACATCGATTAATTTGAGCTGCTTTACATGCATCGAATGCATACATATTTTATTTTGGCCTCATAAACAACTTAGGTTTTTCACCTAATAGCACCATGCAATTCTCCGCGACGGGTCCCACGACTTGACCCACCTATTCGAGACATCAAACATGTCACAAACTGGTGGATGCTTATTGGGGTATTGGTCTGGCGGTTTACAACGTACAACGTGCAACGCGCTCATTACGAGAGCGTGTTAGGAAAAGACGGATGGTTAACAATGATGGAGTAGTGGGTGAAGGTGTGATCACGTAATGTTCACCACCTCTTACATAACTCCATTACTCCACCACTTAACTTTCTCCACTTCCTACGAGATCAGGGTTGCGCTCAAATGACTTGTATAAATAGGTTTTCAACCTATTCAAATAAGGGAGAACACAAGTATCCAGAAACCATTTTCTGATACGCAAGTCATAAACAGCCACACCTTCAACACTCTGATTTCAAACACCTTCTTCGCTTCCCTCCCTAAGATCAACCCTTCTCCTTCACCTTGTGACCGAATTGAATCTGGAACGACCATTTCTTGGTTTAGGCCAGTGTCTTACATATTGATTTCTCAAACCTAAAAGCATTCCCGTGCAGTGCATTTGTTTAGGGTTTGAACTCGTTTCTCATCAACACACCCCAAATTACCAAAAACAGCAGAATTAGTTTTCACCCATAAACAATAACATAATTTACATTTATGTTTGTTAGTTATCTATTTTGTATACATTTGATGGCTTTGTTTAGTCTCGTAGTTTTTAGGAAATAAAGCTCGATTTAACTAAGATTCGAACTTCATCCCTAAAACGAAAGAAAAATTAGTTTAGTAGCCCAAGACCAATACCGATATTCACACTTAAAAGCTATAAGGAAACAAACAAGGTGAGCATTTGTCACTCAGTCCGCAAACGTGATGCAAGCCTATCCTATTTTTTACAGGTGGGAAACCAATCCATGTACTAATGGATTGAATGCTAGTGTGGAATTAAAAATCCATATACTAATCCGTTAAGTTAATAATGTTACAGGGCCTACGGCCCATGGATGTGCGGACCAACTAGGTGGTTAGGGTTTCCCCAATAGTTGTATATAAAGCATACTATGCTGTGTAATATGGTTGTTGTTGCTGTCAATATAATCTCTCTTGCCGTTTCTCATACTCTTTGTCTTCTCATATTTTCCCCTCAAATACGTTATCAGTCACGAGCTCTAACCGTGCAGTAAAGATTTTTTTCTCTCTCTGTGATGATCAAATAGGTGAATCAATTTAGGAAAAGCACCTTCAACGTTTGATTTTGGTACCTTTATTTATTATTGGTTTGCGTTTGATTATTTGTATCTATGAAGCAAGGTTTTAAAAACGTCCGTTTTTACCGAAAAAACGACCGTTAAAACGGTCACACCCATATACCGTGGCCGTGAGGGTCCCCGAACCCCGTGCCTTTATTAGGCCGATAAATAGGAAAAAACGGCAGTTTTATAGTACCGTTTTTCAGTTTTCATACACGTTGTAACCGTTTTTCTAAAATTAGTTTGAATGTTTTTTTCTTCTAAATAACATTTTAACGTGCGTTTTTAGAACTATTTTCCCGTTATCACGCACGTTATAACCGTGTAAATAACTTTCTTACAATTTCTTTTGATTTTTTTTCTTCTCTGGATTGAAAGCTAAAAACTTCGAATTAAATATTTTTAAATGATACAAGGAAACTAACTACAGGATTAAAACTACAAATTTAAAAAACATAGGATTGTTAAACTAGTATTCATCATTTAAAAAGCTACGCGAACCAACTACGACCACCACCTTTTTTCAAGTATTCTTTATTTTCTAAGCGGTTCCTTTCCACATCTTAGTCATCGTTGTCGGGTAATGGCTATCTTCGTTTGCATAAGTATCATCATCATAATAACCATCATTATCGTTATCATAACCTCCGTCAGTATCATCATTATTGTTACCTACTTCATTATTATTATCAATATTAGAATTATATCCTTCGTTCATATGTTGAACACCATGGTCAGAGCGATCGGAAGTGTAACGAGAATCATATGTTGGATTCACATTCTCATAACATTGTGTATTGTCCCCAAATGAAAGATTACCAAATTCATAAACAAAGTCACTCACCGGTAACCTTTCGTATGAGATTTGAACTTCCGGATCATGCCAGTTGTATGGTAGAGGGACATGCTCTGGATTATTAACGGCCTCCTCTTCCAGCGTATTTAACCACTGTTCTTCTTGAGGTAAAGCGGTGTTTCATCTTCCCCCTGCTATCCAGTCAAGCATATTATCATCCTTCAGTAGACTATGAACGTCGTGAACATCAATGTTATGTCTCCTTGCTTTACCTTTAATTCTTTGTTGCTCCAACTTCAAATTGTCTTGGACATACACGGATCATTTAATCTCGATGAAAGTAAACGATTGCGTAGTTTGGTGTGGATTCTTTCAAACACACTACAATTCCTCTCTGATCCAGACGATTTATTTGTTTGACTTAATATCTTTACTGCAATCTTTTGGAGGGATGGATACTCAGCACCATAAGATAACCACTAACTTACCAGATCACCATGTTGAGCTGCAATATGTGCTGATGGTGATCCAAATTGACCTTGCATCATTCGCATTCTTCCTGCCTACAAAGAAAAGTACAATTGTTACTAGAAATTCAAATTACTTAATTATACATATTTGGAGATAATATTAGTAATTTTGTACCTTTAGCATGCATTGTGCTTGTTCTTGCGGGCCACTAACCATTTTTGATATAACTTCAGTAAGACAAATTTGCGGCTCAGAAATATCATTATTGATCAGATTAGTTGCTGGGTTAAAGATGTAATAAGGATTGAGAAAATACGATGCAGCATGAAGAGGAGAACTCAACTGAATGTTCCATCGTTTCTTTATTACACCCACGATATAAGCATTTCGATTTGATCCCAAACCCATTTGTATAGTTTCCACACATGTAGCAAGTGCATGGAACAAATAGCCCATGGTGGGTTTGTCTGAGTCCAAGAAACGAATCATTTTCAATAAAAGACCAACCATTATGCATGCATTTTGACACGTCGTCCAGAACATCTCATTTGAAATAATATTCTTCACTTGTCTAGCTTGTTTAGTTCTGCCTAATCCGATTTTAGAAATTCCTTGTCCGGAAAGAGGCTCTCGATAGCATTACGTTGATCAATGATGCTTTTCATTGCAATAAAATTCGTTGAAAACCTTGTTAAGCCAGGGCGCAATAGATTGCGTCCTGCAGAATGTTGTCGAAATCTAGCAAGAACCCAACCATGATTGTAAATAAATTTGCTAATTTTTCTTGCTTCTCCGATCACATCTTTAACAAAGGGGAATTTTTCCATATCTTCTAACATCAAGTCCAATACGTGAGCAGCACAAGGAACCCAGAAAAATGTGCCATATTCTGATGCCAATCTCTTACCTATTCAAACAAAAATAGAAAGAAGTTAATGATTAATATATTCCCAATATATATATATATATATATAATGAAGTTATTCTTAGTTAC
The DNA here is from genome assembly GCA_023531295.1 of Papaver armeniacum. Classification (NCBI taxonomy): domain Eukaryota; kingdom Viridiplantae; phylum Streptophyta; class Magnoliopsida; order Ranunculales; family Papaveraceae; genus Papaver; species Papaver armeniacum. The sequence continues at coordinate 119,846 of JAJJWW010010882.1, forward strand.
CTGCAACTTTGAATTGGGATCCTTGATCTGTTACTAATTGAACAATATTTCTCGGACCGACATCATCTATAACGGGCTTGAACAAAGTAATTAAATACTCTATTGTCAACCGATTATGTTCTATGTCGACACTTTTCAAAAATGTAATTCCACTACCACAGTAAACTAGAAAGTTTACAATCATACGATTGTTTTTGCTTTTCCAACCATCCGACATGAGTGTACAACCATATTCTCTCCAGTAATGTCGTTGAACAGACACCACATCTTCTTCAATCCTTTGTTTTTCTGAAGTTAATATGGGATTCGACAACTTATAAGCTGATGGAACTCTATAGGATTGGCCGAAATTTGCAAATCGCATCGAATGCCTCGTGGTACCGAGATGAGTTAGCCACATTGAAGGGAATATCATTGGCATAGAAAAAACGTCCAATGGAAGAATCGACTTTTTCCGACATATTTTGCTTTTGCCAAATTTTGCCATCGAAGGTTGAGAATCCTGGAAGGGTTATATTGTCCTCCCATATCCAGACATCCTAGGTGGCTGTGATGGCCGCATAGTAGACCTAGGTATTTCTGCAGAGGCCCGGGGACCGTGCGATGTACCCTCTCCGGCATGAATATTCTTATTTTTTCGTCCAAAAAGGTTCTTTAAAAACCCAGTCTTTTTCTTTTGTGTGACTGGTACTTGTTCTTCTTCTGCATGAAAATACGGCTCTTCTTCATCTATACCACACACAGGGTTCCATGGCTCATTAGTTCATGAATCAAGGAATCTGCTTTAGTTCTTCACTTCTTTCAAAGACTAAAATGGGTACATGATTTGGACGTGGTGGTGGGTACATGTTAAAATGGGTACATGATTTGGACGTAGTCACGGGGGTCCATGTTAAAACTTAAAATGAAATAAAAGAAAGAACTATATATGCATCATCATGTAGTGGTGGTGGGTACATGATTTGGACGTAATAATTATTTCATCTTATAAGAAGTGCAATTTTAGATCGAATCTGATAATTGGTTGATTGACTCTACCCTAACTCATAATGCAATTCCTACTTTACAGAGTTTTTTTAAGCATTCAATGATTAACTTTTAGAAACTAGTAGTCTAGTACCATATAGACTTGTTAAAACCCTGCCTACTTCTTGGAATTTGATGGAAATTCTGCGATCTAATAAAGGGACAAGTATACCTAGCTAATTGTTGCCGACGAAATTTTAGTGACTATAATTTACCGACACGAATTTTATCAAACTTTCGTAAATTGTATAGTGAAAAGCATTTTAAAACACCTATGTAAAGAATATAAACATGACTATCGAATTATACACATTTCTTATACTAGCAATAATCAAATAAAATGGTAGTATTAGAATTTCTTAATGATATAGGTCATCTATTAGTTGGACAAAATTTAAAAATTAATAGGTCATCTATTTAGGGACGTGGGGAGTATTAAAAAATTAAAATACCTTGTAACAACGTTTTTTAGACTCGTTAAAACGTTTTCACGCACGTTATAACCGTTACATAGGAAATTCAGATCAATAAATTTTTTTATTTCCTATGTAACCGTTACAACGCCCGTTATTTTCAAAAAACGTCCAAAAAACGCGTTTTTTGACTATATAACGCGTTTTTGGCCCAAAACGTGCTCACACCTGAGAAAACGCATTATAACGGTCACGCCTAGTATCCGTGACCTGAGCCGTGACCCGTTTTTCAAACCTTGCTATGAAGTGCTATGGTATGAAATACCTAACCCTACGTGTCTGACATCTCCGTTTCTATGCATCTCTGTTTATCATCCGTTTGCTATGTACCTAAGAGATGGCTTCCCATATTATAGTTTATATACCTTGATTTTAAATTGTCTTCTATGGGTGTCATGATATGTTCTCAATGTATGATGTATACTTGTTCGTTTTTCCATGTAAGTTTATGCACATATGCCTGTTTCTCTGACATCTTATTTGTGTTTGTAATTATAAATCGATTTTCTTTTCACATGATTGTCTTGAGTGGGTGCTATTTGTTGAGGTTATTATTTTACTATTCTGATGACTACCCCATGTACTGTGACCCCATCATCAACTTCCATCCCATATCCTGCATACACTTTCTTTCAAATTGTACTCAACAATGATTGCCAGCTTTAGTATATTATTATTTACATATGCTCTATCTCTGTGTAAAAGAATATTATTATTTAATTCTATCTTTCAAATTGTCTTGATCATTGAAATGTAATACTAATAGAATAACTGATTTGTTTAATGAATGGTGAGTGTAACGTATGAAACCGTGTTTGTTTGTGTTAATAACCGTAACGTCTGACTCTTTACTATCCAATATTTATGAATTTTGTATATAAATGCCGTGCGCATGCATTTTGTACGGTTCTTTGTTTTCGTATTCTTTATTTGTAAATTTTGATAACTTTGACAATATTTATTGGATGTCGTTGACTAAATATTATCAATGATTGATTCGGTTTGATTGTGTTGTACTGTTTGTATGTACTACGAAATTGCTTGGCTGTGAGGAAAAATATTTTAGCCGCCGTCCCGTAAGGAAATCTTTCAGAAGAAAAAAAAAAGAAAAGCGGTTGTTCATCTGTTCCCAATGGAGAAGGAAAGCATGTTCGTAATATTTCTTCCGCGGGAAAAGAGGAGAAGGAAAGCCGGTCCGGACAACTCAACCAAGTCCGGTCCGGTCCACCCAACCCGGTCTGGTCCAATAGGTCCACCCGAATCGGTCTGGTTCACCCAGCCCAAGCCGCCCGGACCAGCCCATCCTGGTTTGTCCTGTTTTGACCCGTTTTGTTTTTCAATTCTGTTTCCATTCTTTCTTTGGACTGTGTGATGTTCTGTTTGTTCTTCTTTGGACTGTGCGCAACCAAAGCTGTTCCGGTTATATATAGCGGGAACCAAAAATAGAGGTATGTAACCAACTAATGTGGGTTTTTGCATTGAATATTTATTGGACTTATCTATTTAGCTGTTTTTAGAACATGTATAGTTCTGTTTTTTTTTTGTCTTAAGATAAGTGCATATCATATAAGTGGTCAACTTACACTATAATTGTTGATCTCGACCATTAAGAATTTTGGTTTTATTGTTACTTTTTTCTCTTGAATATGATATTGGCTATAGTTGAATGATGTTTATTTATTTATTTTTGTTTTTTGTTCAATTGGTTGTACCAAATCAATTCCAATGTATCCATTTGGGGATTAGAAGTACTTGAGCACCGTTATTGGATACTCTATATTTACCCCAAATTTGAATGTTTCGTGGGATGTAATCCACTTACTGGCATAGTGAAATATGTGCAGAGGGACATATGTATCATGAGACAAAAATGTACTTTTGTCTTCGGTAGTAATAACAACAACACACAAGTATCAACCGAACATGGGATCAGCTAAAATATAATTCTAGCTCCCATCATAAATAAAAGAGTTGGAAATGCACCTGGTCATAGGTGTTGATATATACAATGTAATTTGGGTATCATAGTAGCAACCAATTTCACATCAACTTTAATGGCAACAAGAACTTTGCCTGGCCAATTGACTATCTTATTCGGTTGAACTAGATCCAATGTCTGCACTTATGAAATGAAACCACAAGACATAAATTCTCTAAAGCACTTGAGATATATCTGGATGAAACGTAACATATATTCGCTCTAAAGTAATTGAGTTGAGTCCGACTTTTGTTATAATAAGGCCACACCACTTATTAAATCTCTGAAGACTCAATTTCTAAGCTCCGTATGTACTAAATGCTAATCACACCAAAGGGTGTTCATGTATGAACTATTACCTACCTTTACAGTGAGAATGAAGTTGATTGCATCTATAAAATATTTCTAATGAATGTGGAAGGAAGCATATCCTTAGAAAATTAATGTGTCAATCTAGTGAATTGTAAATCACTGGAACTTGAATTACTGAATTCATATTAACCCTAACAATGAACTGATTGGGATTGATTCATAAAGACTTTGACATAACCATAAGGCACATTGGTTGTGACACGAGGTTCCGTTTTGAAATACTAACATGGGCATCACTTGATTTGAGTGTACGAGACAATGAACTAATAGAATGCGAAGTTACGGCATCTATCACAATCAATGATTTCTAAAGTTACTAGATTTTCACTGGCTCTCCCCATTATGCTTTAGAGTAAGAAAGCATGTCACTCATCTTACAAAGTTTTTCTTTAGTAAAACATGATTGGGACCATCCTGTTTTACTTAGATGCAAATGGTGAATAACTCATTCTTCAAAGAAATAAAATTTTGTTAGTGAACATATATCCATGCAGAATGCGGACCATTCAAGTGACTTATGGCTCTGGTGGATGATTCGACGCATTGAATCAGTTCTTGCTCACAACGAACGATGCGTTTAATTTTTGTAGAATTCCTAGTACATTACACAATGCAAAGTGCAAAGGCTCACCACCCTTGTTAATGCTAGAGAATTTATATCAAAAGGACTTGATGAATATTGCATGTTTAATAGGATCAATATAGAGCATCTTATACCCAATGGTCTCGCATAGGCTACCATCAAAGGTTACAGATGGTGCCTAAGGAATAGGTTATGCATACCAACCTATCTTTTATTTCTTTGGGGGATATGCAATATTACACACATCTAACTTAATTCGTTTTTAGAACCCAATATTAGTCAACCTTTTCTGCGTACCAGTTGGTAACTGGATTTAATCCTGACATTCGTGTTCATACGCATTTTTCGTTGCACTATATATGTGCCATTATGACTCCACATCGTACTATGATGGGTCTTCAAAACTGTTAAGTAGTTATGTTAGAAATGAGTTCCCAACAATTATCCGCATTTTAAACCTTTTGGCAGGGGGTCTCTTACCGCTAGATTTGCGGGTTATCACTTTAGTGAGACAGTCTTCCCGTCGTTAGGGGGGAGATAATGATGCGTGTCATAGGTGCAATCAAATTAATCAATGTTTCCACTCAATTAAAAATAATATAATGGAAGTCAAGTTCGTTCCCACGAGGAGCAAGAGATCTTAGTTGTAAAAGTTGTCACGAAAGGGGGTGTAAAAAGCAAAATAAAAATAAACAAAGCAATTAAAATCGAAAGTTGAAAGATGAAAGCAATAAGAGAGACAAGATCAAGGAATCCTTCTTCGTTACGAAACAATGATTAAAGTTATGTTCTTTTCTACTTGTTATTAGTCACAGATTATCACCAACCGTAGGATAGCAAGTACGCTTAGCTAGCCCCAAAATCCCTAATTTCACCGAGTAACGAGGTCCACTTAGTTATCAGATTCTATTCAAAAGAACCACCTTGAGGTTCGCTTACAAGATGTAATTCCCAGAATGCATTAAGATTTATGAATTTAGGTTTAGTACTAGTAGTTAAACTCGGTTCGCTTGGTCCACTTTCTAGCGTTGTTTCTACACACAATTGCTCCACGGAATCCCCCGCAAGGTCTCGTGTTTTCTACTTGTGTAAAGTGTCGAGAACGATTACGTATTCCCTAACTTATACTAGATATAGATCAATTGACAAATCAATTTAGCGTGCACTCCAAACAATCTATCAATCAATCATGAATGTCTTTAAGATCACTCCTATTAGTAAAAACAATCGATAATCATGTGAAAAATCTCAAGATAGAATTGAAAACAAAAACTCAAATCATGTTAAGAACTAGGAATTCATCCTCAATCAATAAGAAAATTAGCTACTCATGTTTTTGAAATTCACACAAATAATAATAATTAAAAGAAGAATTTTCAAATTCACACAAGTAATTAAAAAGAAAAATCTTAGAAAAGCAAGCAAAAACACAAGTGTTGTGTGTGTAGAAGTTGTAGAAAACTTCTCTATTTATAAGCTTCAATATTCTCCAAATCTTCTAAGGAGTAGAATCCTTTTCCTTTAGCAATTCAATTTCCAATTCCAAGCTTTTCTCAACTCTTCCACCTTCTCTTTCCAAATTTGAGTCCAATTCTCCATCCAATTCCTAGCCCAAGTCTTCATACCCATGAGAGAAGTCCATAGAAAATTCTGGATTTTTGCTCGCCGGAAAAGCTGGGATTGTGGCGGAATCCGGCGGAATAGTCAGGAAAGTGTCTCGGGTGGCCGGCAAAGTCCACCGGCCACCGGTCAACGGGTCGGAGCAGTCGAGTCACTTTGAGTCAACTCGGGTCAATGGGATAAATCGGTCAGCACCAAGTCAGGGCGAGTCAGGTCTGGTCAACTCGGTCAGACCATGACTCAGATGTGAGTCAGCTGTCCTCTGACTGATTGGGCTGAATTGCCAGGCCTTGAACCATTTCACAGGCCAAAACTGCGTTGATGCACCATCCTGGTGCTTTAGCCTTTCACCTCCAGCCATAATGGCAACACTGCAAATCTTGCCATCTGAGCAGCATCAGTTCAAACTAGCCCACCTGCCATTGCTTCTCATGCTAACCTGTAGCTTCATTCTCTTGTTCACAGCTCAACTCCATCATAACCTGCAACCTGCAATGCTCTGAGCCACCATCTCCAGCTCAGTTTACCTCCAATTGTTCATTTGCAACGGCTGCAGCTCAATCTCATACATTCTTCAGCCCTGTGTTGTTCTAGCATCACCTTACCCTGCAATGAGTGCATTGAGCACCAGCACTACCTCAGCTGCACCAGCCAATTATCACTTTCACAGAGCTCAAATACACACCCCACAATTCCATTGCAAACACCATTTTCTAGTCTTGCACCTGAACTGCCTTTATCTGCTACTCCATAACCAATTTGCACTGCACTTGACATGAGTCCGCAATTATACCATCTCTTCCAATCTTACACTACAACAGACTCAAGAGCACCCAACTCCACCTACCATCTCAGTCAACTTCTACCCGACCAAAATGGCCCTGCAATCGGTGTCACCACCAGTATTCATGGCCCGCCTCAAAATTGTCTCGACTCGCCCTAACCTTGATAACCAACATCCGAGTCTCCTCCACAATCTTATCTGCTGCAATTCAACTCGAGGCAACACTTGCAATTTCGGTGGCCAATTGCACCACCAACAATTCCATCATCTTATTCGCCTTCTCAAAATTTGTAGCGACAACCACTCCACTCGCCTCATAGCAAGTCTCATTCAACCAACGCAATTTCAACTTCAAGTCACTCATCCTTAGCCAAGCTAGAAGCGCACCATTTGCTCGACCTATTCATGACCAAAACCAGTACCAAGTGACAACCTTCTACGAACCAATAGCACAGGTTCATCACTTTCAAACCTCCATCATTTGAAAAATCCAACTTTGTAGTGCAGTTTCAAGCCCTAATTCAACCATCCATCTTTGAGAACTCAAATGCATCTGTGACACTAGCCACCGAAGCGCATCTCATTATCTCTGAATTCTTCTCAATTTCACCACCATCTCCTCATTACCATCAACTTGACATAATACCCATTTTTCCTAAGCATCAACAGATCCAACATCTCATTTCAATCCAAAGACCCATCTCAATTTCATGATTTGAACCAACCCTTTCTGTGTTCTTCATCTAGCTCGGCCACTGAAAATCTTCTCTGATTCCACTTTCAATTGAACAGCAACAGTAAACCCTAATTTCTTTTCAACTCTACCAAGATTCAACATCTCAGAGCTCGAATCTGCCATAAACCCTCACTCGAATCGATTCTCTTAATCGCCTTGTCCAACAGTTACAGAGCCAACCCTTAATTTCTCCATTTTTTCGATTTCTCTAGCTGTTTCTTTCAGTTCCAGGTGAAAGTGAATGATTGAGAAATGGTTCTCTCGATTTCAGGTTTAGGGTTTATGTAGGATCATAACATCGCAACGTACAAGACTCGCGGGATTAATAAGCACATTTGTCGCGAGGCGATCATGAGATAGCTAAAATAAGCACGCGATGAATAACGACGAGCAAAACAATTGGAAGACATGAAATCTGGCGAAGGCTAAGAAGTGTCGCGAGAATGAATATTTCTGCATCTGCGACACTTCGCGAGACATTCCTGAAAATAAAGGGTAGCTTAGCTGTCATCCACTATGTATTACCCTATATAAAGGGCTAAATGAGTCTGTTAAAAAGGGAGAGATCTTTTGGAATTGTGGAGCGGGTCATTAGGAGAGAGAAAGTTTAAGAGTGTTTTAATTTCCAAGTGTAATTCTATTTTCTTGAGTAAACAGTTCATGGATTCAATCAATAAATATTCTTGATCTTACATCTTTCAATGGATTAATTAAGCAAAATCGAGTAAGGGGTGTAGTGTGGGAAATCCTGCTACTACATATGCGCTAGAAACAGGGACGATCATTTGTAAAGGAGAGAAAATTGCAATTAAAGTTGTTTGAATCAGGAAAATGAGAAAGGAAAATCTTAAATCGGATGAAAAAGATATGGCATGCAGCACAGACACAAGAGTAATGATTAGTGAATTTCATGAAAATATCAGAGGAAGAATACACAAACGAGATTTTGAAGGAAAGAAGATTACAGATAGAGAAATAACATCACCTTTGAAGGATTGGGAAAAGCAAGAGATAACTTTTACGGCGGAGGAAATATCCAAAGAAAACTTGGATCACGCATCTCCACTGGTAATCGCAATAAACGTGTATAAGGAATGAGAGGAATTAGAGAACAAAGTGAAAACATGGGTAGTGAATGGAGTTTTAATTGATACAGGGAGTCTCTGGTGAACATCATGTTTTATCACGCTTACAAAAAGATGGGATATAAAGACGAAGATATGATTTTCGCGGCATACAATATTCAAGGTTTTGGTAAATCTATAACAAAAGTTAAAGGGGAGATAAAAATATGTATTCCGTTAGGAGGAATTGAAACACAGGTGACGTTGAGTGTAGTGGATATGGAATCACCGTATAACATATTACTAGGAAGACCATGGGTACATGCAATAAAAGCTGTGGCGTCGACGCTTCATCAATGTATCAAATTTCCTACACCAACCGGAATCGGCGAGATCAAAGGGGATGCTGCCAAAGGAAGAATATATTATCAAAATGAAGTAAAGTGTTGCGAAGAACAAGTAAACAAGCGAAAGAGTATATCAAAGTATCGCAAAAAGATGGCAAGGGAGGCTAAGAAAGAAGAAGAATTCAGAGTTTACATGATAAGAGCGAAGGAAGGAAAAGGCATACCTAGCGAGATCTCGGGAGAAGAAAATGATCTTGCGAAAGAACCAAAAGGACCGACTCCTATGGGGGAACCGAAGGCCAGTTACGTCGCGGCAGAGCAAACCAAAGAAGTGAATATTGGAACTAAGGAAAAACCCCAGATGCTAAAGATTGGAACTAACATGGGAGCGGATGAAGAGAGAAGAACTGTCGATCTATTACGGGATTATAAAGATATCTTCACGTGGGATATGGATGAAGTGCCTGGAATAGATCCATCGGTAGCCTGTCACAAGCTGGAAATTGATAAAAATGTGAAGCCATTCAAACAAAGAATTAAAAAGATAGCAACGACATATCACCCTCGGATAGAAGAAGAAGCGCAAAGATCTTTGGATGCGGGAATTATTAGACAAGCAAAATATCTGAATGGATAGCGAATATGGTTATAGTTCCAAATAAGAACAAGGGAATAAGGATTTGCATTGATTTCACTGATCTAAATAAAGCTTGCCCTAAAGACAGTTTTCCATTACGGACATTCCACAATTTGGTCGAATCGGCGGTAGGGAATGAAAGAGTATCATCATTTGGACGGATACAAAGGTTACAATCAAATCCCTCTGTTGAAGAAGACCAAGAGCACCTTTGCTTTCTTCGCTCCAAGAGGATTATCTTTGCTATACTAAAATGCCTTTTGGTTTGCGAAATCTTTGGAGCAACGTATCAAAGGATGGTAGAAAAAGTATTCGCGGAGAATGGATACATAAAACACTAGAGGTATACGTAGATGACATGCTAGTAAAAAGTAAAAAGGCAAAAGATCATGTGCGAGACTTGAAAGAAATTTTTGAACAAATGAGGCGTTTCAACATCAAAGTCAATCCAGAAAAATGTACCTTCGGAGTAGCGTTAGGGAAGTTCTTGGGTTACATTATATCAAAGGAAGGAATACATGTTGACCCGGAGAAAGTAAAAACGATTCGCGATATCCGAGGCACTGCGACAGGTAAAGGATGTTCAAAATTTGAATGGGTTACTAGCATCATTAGGAAGATTCATCTCGCGGTCATCGATAAGTGTAAACACTTTTTCGGTGTTCGAAAAAAGGATCGAAATTTAAGTGGATGGACGAATGTGAAAAGGCTTTACAAGGGATCAAAGAGCATTTAATGGATATATCCATTATGCGAAGAAGCGAGAACCGGGAGAGGAATTATTAATATACCTCGCGACAACATCGCATGCCTTAAGTGCGGTTTTCTGCGAATGGACTTGAGGAGTAGAAAAACCAATCTATTATATCGGCAAAACTTTTAATCTGCAGAAAGAAATTATTCAAAGATTGAAAAACTAATCTGGCGTTAGTCTATGCGTCATTTAAACTTCGCATATATTTTCGGGCACATCTTTGTTAGAGTGGTAACGAAGGTACCAATTGAGTCGGTAATGAAAAATTCAAAAAGATCGGGGAAGAGTCGAAAGATGGAATGCTCAAATAAGCCATTGCAAACTCAAATATGAAATATTATCTTCAACCAAGTCACGGGTTGTCATGAGACTTTACGCGAGAATTTCCTTTGGAGGAAGATGAAGCGGTGGATGAAATGATGGATGTAGAAGAAGAGCATGGAGATCCAAAAGACTTGTTAAGCGAGCAGACGGGTGGGAAATATTAGTGGATGGATCATCAAATGGAGAAAGGTAAAGGAGTGGGAATTGTTGTGATTTCGGAAAGGCAATAAGTTAGCTTTTGCTTTTAGATTGGAATTTGAGTCTACCAATAATGAAACGGAGTCTGAAGCTATAATACATGCTCTACGTTTTGCAATAGAAATGGCTGGAAAATGTGAGGATTACGGTGACTCGCAATTGGCAATTCGTCGATAACGAGAGAAGTATGCTACAAATGATCCATCCCTACGAAATACGGGAAACTTGTAGAAGTGTTGTCGGCACAAATACCGAAAATAAAATGGAGGCACATATCAAGGAGAGATAATAGACTCGCAGAACACTTTTGCTTTTATATCGAGTATGATGACAGACCCATTGCGAGGAATATCAAAATACGAGCAGCTACGGCGCCATCAATTAATAAAGAGGAAGGACAAGAAGCGAGATATAATGATGGTGGTAGATGAAATGCAATGTCGCGAGGAAGGCGGAGAGTAGAACTTCACGCGTACTTAATGAAAGGCGAGTACCAAGAAATAGATTGGAAGCACACAAGTTAAAGAGCCGGGCAACAAATTATGAATTACGAGATGGCGTGCTTTATCGGCGTTCTTTTGATGGACCTTCGCTTCGATGTCTAACAAGGAAAGAAGGAGAAACCATATTGAAGATCTTTGCATAGCGGGGATCACGGAAATCATAGCGGCGGGAGATCTTTGGCATATAAGGCAAAGACGCAAGGATAATATTGGCCATATATGCATGAGGACGCGAGAGCAATATCCAGGGCATTTGTGAAGATTGTCAAAGACATGGGAAGAAGATACATGCACCTGGAGCACCGTTAAATTCTTCGAGAAGTGTGTGGCATTTTGGAAAATGGGGTTTAGATATTGTGGGACCGTTTTTACCGGGAACAGGACAAAGAAGGTACTTAATTGTTGCAACGGACTATTTCACAAAATGGGCAGAGGTGAAAGCGGTCCAGCACATTCGCGATAAGGATGTTTTTACTTTCATATTTGAAAATATTATATGCAGATTTGGGATCCCATAAAATTGGTATCGATAATGGGAAGCGAGTTTGAAGGGCAAAATATAGAGATTCTTTGCTTAATGCATTTCGGATAAGATGTGGAAAATCAACTCCATTATATCCCCAAGCTAATGGCCAGCGGAGGCAACAAACAAAACAATTCTTTGATATATTGAAGAAAAAGTTGGAAGGACACAATAGGGGATGGTGCGAACAAGTACCCAATGCGGTATGGGCTTATAATACAACTAGAAGAGAAGCCACGGGAATGTCCCCTTTTTGCTTAACTTACGGAGTTAAAGCGGTACTCCCAACAGAGGTCGTGATTCCGACAACCAAAAAAGTGCAGGATAAAAATCTTAGCGCGAGGCAACATTCTAATCAAGTTGGATGAATTGGAAGAAAAGCGAGAAAATGCATTGCGACACATGGAGAATTATCGGCGAAGGCGGCTAGAGAATATAACAAGCGTGTAAAAATACGTGAGTTCCAACCAGGAGACTTGGTGTTGCGAGAAACCCCAATATACCAACGAAAGTGGAGGCAAGTTGGCGAGAAAATGGGATGGACCTTATATCATCAAAGAGGTAGTTGGTACGAGGGGCATATAGATTGATGGATCCCGAAGGAAAAGATGTGGGACAAAAATTGGATAGACCATGGAATAGGTTATATCTAAAGAAATATTACCCGTAAAAATGGGAGAGGAAAAATGAATCAAGATGAAGTACTTCTTCGCAAGATATTTGCGACATTCAATTAAATGCGGGAGAAACTCGAAGATCTCGCGACAAGAATAACAAAAAAGTCATGAATGGCTTAACAGAACAACAAGAGATAATGAATGATTAAATGAATGAATCGGCGAATATCTCGCAAGCAAAATAGCAAATGATGAAGAATGATTGAATAAAAGAATGAATGAATGGGACGAACCTTTATGGCGTACACCCTAGTTCGCGAATAACATTTCGTAAGAGGCAAATGTAAGACCTAAAGTGCGTCATATAAGGGGTATCTCTCGACATGGCTCGGGGGAAGGTTACACCGCTCCGAAGCCTGAGTCATGAAAATTTGGGGCCCATGAAAGCCTATCAGGAGCGATACCTTGGATTCCCAACTATATAAGGTTATACCCTGGTTGGGCGACCGAGGGTCTCTTCCAAGGAGTCAATGTATGCTCAAGGCGCCAGGTACACGGTTGAGCCGAGTGCCGGGATGGATGAACCTACCCTGGCCATTCTTGGCAAGTCTTGGCATATGTTGCACTCGCTTGAAGAAAACTCCACTTAGGGTGCGGTCTCGTAACCATAAACCATATAGGTATAAGGGATAAGAGGCTGCGAAAACAACAGTTGTTGTTAAGACCGGATGGGAGGAGCTAGTCTTGTATGGCCGATGTTTCGCCTCCTTGAAAGGCAACCAAGGGAGATGATAAGGGCGACGCTCTCCAATAGGGGAGTGTCAAAACAGACGCAAATGTCATAAGGCTATGTTTCGCAAGAAAATTTAGGCTCGTCATATTTGTGCAATGATCTGCGAGAGGCAATAATACTAACGCGAGGGTAAGGCGAGATCAATGGGTCTTTACACGAAAGTGTACGGACGTCTGCGATTTCGCACGGCACGACCTGCAATGTCATGGGGCTTTATGTTCGCAAGGATATCTAGGCCTGTCATATTGTCGCAACTAAAACATCCTGAGAGGCAAAAATACTTGGAAAATGATAAGGCAAGATCAATGGGTCTTTACATGCAAGTGTAAAGACGTCTGTGATTTTGTCGCAATGAAAGGTGGCGGGGAAGACCTCTAATTAGGGAGGTCTAACTCGGAAGACCACACAAAAATGATAAAGCGGGGTCAATGGGCCTGCATGAAAATGTAAAGGCGACTGCGACCTTGTCGCATGATGAGAAGAATTAAAATCAAATCCACGATTGGGATGGATTTACTTAATAAAAGATTCAATGAGCGAACATGCTCGTAAGGTGGTCTTAACTAAGAAAGGAAGAAAGAAATATGAAAATTACTCAATCAAAAGAGCTAAGTCATTCAAACAAAAAGGAATTCTAACAAATTACAAAGAGAATTTAACTCTCTACATCTACATCTGCATTATCAAATACAGAGGGTGGTGGAGACTTTTCTGCGCCTTTATCATCTCCACATCCGCCAGTTGATGGATTTTCTTCAGAAATGTTTTCATCACCTTTGTTCTCGCCAGTTGCTGGACTTTCATCAGAAATTTTTCTATTCGGGTCTTCATCGACGACTTCCTTACTAGAGAGATCTTCGCCGCTTTCATAGTCATAATCACTATCAGGAGGATTAGGGACTTCATCGTCACTTACTTCCAGAGGATCAACATGTATAGGATCAAGAGACTTAGACGGTAAAATCTCATTCACGAGGATTTGACTTTAGGGGGAATTAATGACGAGCGCTTTTTGACGATTTTTTACTATCTATGTCTTTACAGTCAGACATGTAATCAAATCTACGTTCTGCACGATCGCGAGAACGAGCAAGGGAGGAAGCGAGTAATCCATTTTCTTTGCGAATTTTGGAATAATCTGATTTTAGAGTAGAAACGACGGCGCGAAGCTTCTTCTCAGAATCTGCATAATAAACACACAAGAAAAGATTAAAAGAGATCCTTACAACAGATCTTTGGAACTTTCAGAATAATTAAAAATTTGTGAAATAACTAAGGTAGTCAAATAATTTGACTACCTTCCTTTTGAAGAGTAATTTGTTGAATTAAAGCCGCGAAGTTATTCCCCAGACAGTCCATAGCATCATCAAATGAGTCTCCAACTAAACCTTTCAATCGAGATCGCAATTTCTTGTCATTAGAAACAAGTATGGAATTTTCGGTGGCGAGAGTAGAGTTGGATTTTTCTAATTTGGTGCATTGTTCCTGGAATTGCTTCGCTTTTACACTCAAAGTTATTCTACCTTGAAAAAAAAAAAAAAAAAAAAAAAAAAAAAAAAGGGGTGGCGAGAGCATACCTTTTAATTCTTCATTCTTCTTGCGAAGATTATCACGATCTAGTGAGATGCTGAGAAATTTTGATTTTCAAGGTGGAGATTATTGCATTTCTGACCATAACTTGGAGATCATCCTTGACTTATTAATCTCTTGAACTAAAGATGCTTGCGAGATCCTATCGGGACCAAGATGCTTACTTAAGATCTACATGAGACATTGGATTTGTGAGGATCGAGAAGTCTTTTTGGCATCATTCACGAGATCGAAAGGACCTTAAAGGCCACATCTATCCCCTCCAAATTTTCTGCGAGTTAGAGGAATTTGTTCAAACAAAGAAGGCAGAGTCGTCTTTTGTCAAAGGAACCTCATGAGAAGAGTAGGTTTCGGGAAGAGAAGTGATTGGAGAAATAGCGGGGACATTGATAGCGGGGAGGAGGTATAATATCGTTTGTAGGAGGACAGTTGTAAGGAACTTGGTCTATGAGGAGTTGAGGTATAGAAATATTGTCTTGAGTAATGTTACCGAGAATAAAGAGGCACAAAATTATCTTGCGAAGATTTCGTGACGAGGGGACGAAGGTGTGAATGAAGGAAATGGAACGTTGGGGGTAACAGGCTTAGAGTAGCGAAGCCTTTTGGGAGTATTACCAGTAGTTTTATCATCTGCGAGTGACAAATTAAATAAAAAAGAGGCAACAATATATTGTTAATAAAAACAAATGTTTCTTAAATACCTTGTCACTTTCATGTTGTCTTTGTAGCCATAGATTTTGCTCGCGAAAAAGGGCTTTGGTTGCGTAAGGGATTCTTGTTGCGAAGTAGGTTTCGGTGGCGAGCCCAAAGAAAGAAGAGGGTCCTTCACGGTAAATTTAGTTCTGGGTTGGTTCTTGCTAAACAACAATGGCAGAAAGAGAACTACAAAGTTAATCATACCAGAGTGATCTCAACAAGAAAAGCTAATCTCAAATTTGATCAACCACAAAATCAAGCCAGATATAGCAAAATTAACAAACCTGGACGCCATGAGAGTAACAAGCGATAGGGAATAGCAAAAGTGGTGAAGAAGACGGTAAGAGACAATAATAGGTAAACACTTGCAGAACGATGAAGAAGAAGAACACTTGCAGAACGATGAAGAAGAAGAACACTTGCAGACGATGAAGAAGATGAAAAAGAAAAGGAAAATTCTTCACAGGGGGTGCTCCTATAAATAGACGAGAAAAAATGTTATGACCGGTTAACATTAAATACACCGGTAAAAGAGGTAAATATAGACACGTGTAAGCGGTCACTACTAAATCCAAGGAAGCCAGACGAAAAGAACTTTAGTAGAATCCAAATATACAACATATTTCCTAATAGGCGAGAATAGCTGGCGAAAGTGATTATTTTCTGCAATTCATGAGGCAAGAAACGACACTTCGTATATATATTACAAAGAAGCTTCGGAACTTTACAAAAGAATAGAGGCAAGTACGTACTTTTCAAGTCCGGTGATTCTTACGCTCGTTCCTTCATCAACAAAGATCAAAGATTACTACCACAATGATTTTTCCTTAAAGATCGCTCTTCAAGCAATATTTAAGGAAAAAGAGGCAAGATGTAGGATCATAACATCGCAACGTACAAGACTCGCGGGATTAATAAACAGCCATTATTTGTCGCGAGGCGATCATGAGATAGCTAAAATAAACGACGCGATGAATAACGACGAGCAAAACAATTGGAAGACATGAAATCTGGCGAAGGCTAAGAAGTGTCGCGAGAATGAATATTTACGCATCTGCGACACTTAGCGAGACATTCCCGAAAATAAAGGGTAGCTTATTTTGTCATCCACTATATATTACCCTATATAAAGGGCTAAATGAGTGCGTTAAAAGGGAGAGATCTTTTGGAATTGTGGAGCGGGTCATTAGGAGAGAGAAAGTTTAAGAGTGTTTTAATTTCCAAGTGTAATTCTATTTTCTTGTGTAAACAGTTCATGGATTCAATCAATAAATATTCTTGATCTTACATCTTTCAATGGATTAATTAAGCAAAATCGAGTAAGGGGTGTAGTGTGGGAAATCCTGCTACTACAGTTTAATTACACGGATCCGGGTCGGGTGTGGAGCAGGGTATGGATGAGAGTTTTAAGGTGTGGGATTGGGTATGGGTCAGAGTTTAGGGTGTGGGTGGATTCAAACACCCACCATAAATACACCCCTATTGTGCTATTCTCACTCCCTTCTTTTGGATAAGGGACACCTCTTTGACCTCCCCTTAACCTTGGCTGAGCTCCATATAGTATTCCCTCCTTGGTGAAATGACAATTTTGCCATTTTTGCTCAAATAGAGTAATTTCTTCTTCTTTTCCTCCGTGCGACTCCATAGTACCTAATAACTCAAAACAAGCGTAAAATACATAATTTACACGGAAAATAGCAAAGAAAGCATAAACTACTAGATAGTAAATTAGGTGTATTCTACACCTATCAAATTCCCCCACACTTAGACTTTGCTAGTCCTCGAGCAAATCAAACTAAAAACTCACAACTTCAAAGCGTTCAAGCGTCACAAGCATCAAAGAGTTATGAGGACATAGAAATTTGCATGCTAGTAATAAGAAGTTAGAAATACTAAAGAACATATTCTCATTCTTAAATGTTGAGTGAGAAATAACCACACCATAATGAGAGAACGCGTGTTTGAGAAACGATCAATAAGCATTTCGCCTCGACTTCTGCCTCACCAAATAAGATTTTATGATAATTGCACTCAAAAAGACGGCTTTTTTTTATGGTTCTCACATGTGTGCAGGTGGGAATGAAGAGAGAAATCCTGCAACACGTTGAATGGTGGGAAGGATAACTTCGAAATATTTTTAAAAACCCACATCTTTTAATATTTTGAAAAACCATTTTTGGACGATCTCTACGAAAGGAAATCAACCATTATTATCGAGGATGGGATTACTTACTCACCTTCACATCCGATCGCCAATTATGATAACACCACTCTCACGGCATCCAATAGAAACGTCTTCCGCTCCTCGTCTTTCTTCTTGGTCTTCGTCTTCGGTTTCAACTATTAATGATAAACCCTTGAATTTCATAAATTCTTAACAATTCTTAACTCTTTTTACCTTAAATATCCTTGTCGCTTGAAACTTCCTTATATATTTTCCTTCCCCACGGCTCATTAAATAAGAACAAATATTTCTCTTGTTTTACTCTCTTTTTTTTCTTCTTTTTTTCAATTTTTTTTTTTTTTTTTTTTTTTTTTTACTAGGAATTAAAATTGAAACAAGAGAAATTAAATACAAAAATAAACCATGGCCGTGGGAGAAGTATTTTACCGCTTGATTCTTCACAACTTATATTGTCTTGAAATCATAAACTTCAAAAATTCTCACCTTTTAATTTTCTTCGCTTTCATGAATAAGTCTTCATACTTGGATATAAAATTACCTCATTGTATTGTAAGTCTTCAACATATATGTGAAATCCGCTCTTTGTATGTTGCTTTACTTGAATTTGAAATTTGCTCTTTTTCTCGTTCCGTTGCTTGTAAACCTTAAACTTTTCCAACTTTCCTTGTAGATTTTGATGTCGCTCCTTGTTGATGATGAGAGTGTTTCTATGGATCCGTTGTTGTCGAGAGAGAGAATGGTGCTAACTGCAAATCGAACTACAAGAAGGAAGCTTTCATCTATAGACGTCACCCTCATGATTGAAAAAATTAGCACTCAAGAGATCAAAGAGTAGTGCTTTTATTGGTGGGAGGTTGGGTAGCTCACCATTCTACCCGGAATTAACGTACGGTGACACACACTCAAAAGAAAGCTCTTTAGTAGATGGAAAATTCTGGTCGGTGCCTCTCATGATATGAATACGGGTAGTCTCCACTAATGATTGATCAACAACTCTAATAACGCCTTTCTCCCTGCACCAAATTCGCATCACCGGCATGATTAAATCCATTATTTAACACTCAAACAAACAAGAAATCCGAATGTAATTCTCTAACATTTCCAAGTTCAATTATGTCGGTCAAAATCTCTATGTAAACATACCTAGAAGTATGCTAGTGACTCTAAAATCTTTAAAAGTTGGAATTTTTATGTAAAACTTTTTTTTTTTCAAATTTTTTTAATTTTTTTGTAATTTTCGTTTTAAAAACATGCTTAACCATTCCCCCCACACTTAAACCTTACATTGTCCTCAATGTAATTGATTCCTCCTAGTAAAGTCAAGGTGGGAAATTTTAACATGATAAGAAACAAGAAAAAGAAATAAAAAGCAAAAGGATAAGAAATACAAAACCGATGGGTTGCCTCCCATTAAGCGCTTGTTTTAAAGTCGACGGCCCGACTTAGCTCTTGCGGCACATTACTCCTCCAGAGGGAGTGCATCTTGAAGTCCAATTATGTCCACATGCTCCGTTGGAAAGTTTTCATAATATGGCTTTAACCTATGGCCGTTGACTTTCAATTGTTGTCTGTTTTTCGCTAACAATATCAATGCACCATGAGCATAAACATTAGTAACAACAAATGGTCCCACCCAACGGGACTTAAGCTTTCCGGAAATAAACGTAAACGAGTATTAAATAAAAGGACTTTTTGCCCCACAACAAAACTTTTCCGCGAAATCATCTTGTCATGAAAAAGCTTAGTCTTTTCCTTGTAAATCCGGGCACTCTCGTAAGCATCATTACGTATCTCCTCTAGCTCATGTAGTTGTAACTTCCTTTGTTTCCCCGCTTCATCATACTCCATGTTGAATTTCTTTATCGCCCAATAAGCCTTATGTTCAAGTTCAACCGGAAGATGACAAGCCTTACCATAAACCAACCTATATGGAGACATACCAATTGGTGTCTTATACGCCGTTCTATACGCCCAAAGTGCATCATTGAGCTTAAAGCTCCAATCTTTCCTTATGGTATTTACCGTTTTCTCAAGAATGGACTTTATCTCACGATTCGAAATTTCCGCTTGTCCACTAGTTTGTGGATGATAAGGCGTACCAATTTTGTGTGTTATGTTTTACTTCTTGAGGAGAGCGTGGAAAGCCTTCTTGAAATGTGAGCCTCCATCGCTTATCACCACTCTTGGTGTACCATGCCTATTGAAAATGTTTTCCCTTACAAAATCACAAACAACTTGAGAGTCATTAGTTTTGGTGGCTCTAGCTTCCACCCATTTGAAACATAATCAACGGCAAGAAGTATATAAAAATTCCCATTCGAATTGACAAAAGGGCCCATAAAATCAATACCCCACACATCAAAAATCTCAACGACGAGAATTGGTGTGAGTGGCATTTGATTTCGAGCACCTAGATTGCCCGTTCGTTGACATCTATCACACGATTTACAAAAAACATATGAATCTTCAAACAAGGTGGGCAAATAAAATCCACTCTCGAGAACTTTGAGAGCGGTGCGTTTCGAACCAAAGTGGCCACCACAAGCAAAAGTGTGGCAAAAGGAGAGGATGGATTGAAATTCGGAATTAGGCACGCACCTTCGCATTATTTGATCAACGCCATATTTCCATAAGTATGGTTCATCCCACACATATTGCTTAGCGACCTTCTTAAGTTTCATCTTTTGGAAATTAGACATTGTACTAGGTACTTTCCTTGTCACCAAGTAATTCACTATATCCGCATACCAAGGTGTTGATTCGTCCATGGAGAAAAATTGTTCGTCCGGGAAGCGGTCATGTAATGGAAGTTCCTCTTGAGACATAACAAGTCTACTAAGATGATCCATAACGGTATTCTCCACACCCCTCTTATCACGAATTTCTATGTCGAACTCTTGTAACAATAGGATCCACCGGATTAATCTTGGCTTAGCTTCTTTCTTCTTTATTAAGTGTCTTAGTGCGGCATGATCGGAATACACAATAACCTTTGTACCCACCAAGTATGATCGAAATTTTTCCAACGCAAAAACTATAGCCAATAACTCCTTTTCCGTGGTAGAATAATTGATTTGTGCATCATTAAGGGTCCTAGATGCATAATAGATAACATGGGACAACTTGTCCACCCTTTGACCCAAAACGGCTCCAACCGCATAATCACTAGCATCACACATTAATTCAAATGGAAGATTCCAATCCGGTGATTTGATAATTGGCGCACTTGTCAACATTTCCTTTAATTTGTCAAAAGCATCCTTGCATTCCTTGTTGAAGTTGAAAGGTACCTCCTTTTGTAATAACTTGCACATCGGCATGGAGATTTTGGAGAAATCCTTGATAAACCGCCTATAGAAACCTGCATGACCAAGAAAAGAACGGATTTCCCTCACCGAAGTGGGATATTGTAAGTTTCTTATTAAATCTATCTTTGACTTGTCCACTTCGAGCCCTCGAGAGGACACAATGTGACCAAGTACTATGCCGTGGTTTACCATAAAGTGACATTTCTCCCAATTAAGGACAAGGTTTGTGTCTATGCATCGTTTAAGAATTAGTTCAAGGTTATTTAAACAACCATCAAAAGAATTGCCATAAACACTAAAGTCATCCATAAATACCTCGATGATGCGCTCCACATAATCCGAGAATATACTCACCATGCATCTTTGAAAAGTAGGCGGCGCATTGCAAAGGCCGAACGACATCCGTCTATATGCAAACGTTCCAAACGGACAAGTGAACGTGGTCTTCTCTTGGTCCTCCGGTGCAATAACAATTTGATTGTATCCCGAATAACCATCCAAAAAGCAATAATAAGAATGCCCCGCTAACCGCTCCAACATTTGATCAATGAAAGGTAAAGGAAAGTGATCCTTGCGGGTTGCGGAATTAAGCTTTCTATAGTCAATGCACACTCTCCAACCGGTTTGAACTCTTGTAGGAACAAGTTCATCGTCTTGATTTCGAACAACCGTGACTCCGGATTTCTTGGGTACCACTTGCACCGGACTAACCCACTTGCTATCGGAAATTGGGTAGATTACCCCCACACTTAGCAATTTGAGTATCTCTTTTTTCACAACCTCCATCATGGGAGGATTTAGCCGACGTTGAGCATCACGTACCGGCTTCACGTTCTCTTCCATTAGAATCCTATGCATGCACATGGATGGACTAATACCTTTGATGTCCGCAATTGTCCACCCAATAGCCGTTTTGTGCTCTTTCAAGACTCTAAGCAAAACGGTCTTCTTGTACCCGGTGTGAGGTTCTTAGAAATAATCAACGGAAGCTCATCTCCATCTCCCAAGAAAGCATACTTCAAATGGTCCGGAAACGGCTTCAATTCTAGTTTGGGCGCCTTCACAATAGATGGTACAAGTATTTCATCATTCACGGGTAAAGAAATATATGAAACATCACCCTTTTTAGCTTTTTGCAATGTCGCCAAAGCACCACACATCTCCACCAATTCCTTGGAGATCTCAACATCCAAATTAGACAAGCCATGGACGTCCAATTCAATACTCTTTTGCAACACCACATCAAGTTCATCTTCTTGGTTCAATTCCACCATTTGTTGCGCTAATGAATCAACCACATCAATGGAGTAAACGGAATGCACATCACTTGGGTAACGCATGGCTTCAAATATGTTAAAGTGTATTATCTCCTTGTCGAATTCCATAGTGAGTGTACCCTTATCAACATCAATCTTCGTCTTTGCGGTCTTCATGAATGGCCTCCCAAGAAGTAAAGAAGTAGATGATCGGTTCTCATTGTTGTCCATATCCACCACAAAGAAATCCACCGGAAAAATAAGCTCATTTACTTGCACTAGCACGTCTTCTATAAGCCCCTTTGGATATATGTTAGACTTGTTTGCCAATTGGATAATAACTCTCGTCTCTTTCAAAGGTCCAAGATTCAAGGAGTCATATATTTCGGCCGACATCACACTAATGGAAGCTCCCAAATCAAGTAAAGCATGTTCAAACCTTTGTTTACCAATAGTAATTGGCACCGTGAAACCACCGGGATCCGTGCACTTTGTAGGCATCTTCTTCAATAGCATAGCCGACGCACTCTCGCCAACTTTAGTAATTTCATTATCAAGCAACCTATCCTTCTTGATGCATAATTCCTTCATGAACTTGGCATACCTTGGAATTGTCTTAATGGCCTCAATGAATGGTATGTTGATTTCAATCTTCTTGAAGATATCCATGAGCGCCTTGTCTTGAGCTTCTTTCTTGGATTTAGCAAAACGACTAGGAAAAGGAGGTGGAGTAGTGAAAGTAGAAACCGGTTCCTTGGATTGATCGTTTGGTGTGGAATTCTCCTTTGGTGCGGTTTCCTCCTTGTCATTGACTACCTCTTCACTAACTTCCTCATGATGACTTGGACCCTCCACTTGCCTTCCACTTCTTAAAGTAACCGCATTAACATTCTCTCTTGGATTCACAAATGGTTGTGAAGGAAGTTTTGTGGATGCTTGAGATTTCAATAAATTCACATCGGTCGCCAATTGTCCCATTTGAGTTTGTAAATCCTTGATAGCCGAATCGGTCTTTTGTTGATTTTGTTGAAACAATGACGTAATACCTTGCATCATGACATTAAGCTTATCATCAATTGAAGAATCACGTTCCTTGACTTGTTGTGGTTGGAATTGTTGAGAACCACCTTGTTGTTGAGGTTGGAAACGTGATTGTTGAAAACCTCCTTGTTGCGCATATGGATTAGGAGCCGCCGCTTGCGTGTTTGCATAACTAAAGTTGGGATGATCCTTCCAACCGGGATTATAGGTATTGGAGTATGGATCGTACCTTGGCCTTTGATTTGGATATAAAGCATTCACTTGTTCGGTCTCACCATCCGGAATAATTACCGCGGCAATCCTTTGCATCATTATCTCCATGTTACTCATCCTTTGATCAAGATGTGATGACGAATCACTAACTTCATGCACTCGCCTAACCGTAGGTTCATCCCTTGTGTAGAATTGTTGCGAGTTTGCCGCCATACTTTCAATCAACTCTCTAGCTTCGGTCAAAGTCTTGTTCATTAGTGCACCACCACCCGCGGCGTCAAGAAGAGACCTATCACTTGGGTGAAGAGCTTCATAGAAGTATTGGAGTATCATAACGTCACTAAATTGATGGTGTGGACAGCTTGCCACCAACCTCTTGTATCGCTCCCAACATTCATACAATGATTCTCCCACTTGTTGTTTCAATCCACAAATCTCCTTGCGAATTTGAGTAGCTTTGGATGCGGGAAAATATCTCTCGAGGAAAAGTTTCTTCATCCCATTCCATGTTGTGATACTTCCGGAAAGCAAATAATATAACCATTCCTTAGCATTGCCCTCCAAAGAAAACGAGAAAGCTTTCAACATTGCTCCATCCGCATTAGTTTCCGGTGGAAGCATGGCCATAACTATGGCATAGAAGTCCATAAGATGTTTATTTGGGTCCTCATTCACCATGCCATGGAACTTTGGTAACTCTCTAATCAACCCCGGCTTGATTTCGAAGGTTGAATTAGTTTGGATACACCATTGTTGTGTATCAAGATTGTGAGAAGCTAGGTCCTTTAGTGTACGATCAGCCATTGTTTCTTCCTCTTTGTCCGAATCACTTGATGAAGAAGGAGGAAGTGGAGTGTTAATCGCACGAATGAAATCCTTTAGTTGAGTGCCGGATCGAAGACGTATTGGACTCGGTCTACCCCTTTAAGCATTCACCAAAGGTATAACACCGAAACAAGATTCTCACAAACTAAGTTAGATACGGTAAAGAATCTAACAAAGCAAGAATAAAGCAAAAATAAAAATAAAAACAACTAAAAATCGCCCGTTGCTCCCCAGGCAGCGGGCGCCAAAATTTGATGCGTGTCGTAGGTGCAATCAAATTAATCAATGTTTCCACTCAATTAAAAATAATATAATGGAAGTCAAGTTCGTTCCCACGAGGAGCAAGAGATCTTAGTTGTAAAAGTTGTCACGAAAGGGGGGTGTAAAAACCAAAATAAAAATAAACAAAGCAATTAAAATCGAAAGTTGAAAAATGAAAGCAATAAGAGAGACAAGATCAAGGAATCCTTCTTCGTTACGAAACAATGATTAAAGTTATGTTCTTTTCTACTTGTTATTAGTCACAGATTATCACCAACCGTAGGATAGCGGTACGCTTAGCTAGCCCCAAAATCCCTAATTTCACCGAGTAGTGAGTCCGCTTAGTTATCGATTCTATTCAAAAGAACCACCTTGAGGTTCGCTTACAAGATGTAATTCCCGAGAATGCATTAAGATTTATGAATTTAGGTTTAGTACTAGTAGTTAAACTCGGTTCGCTTGGTCCACTTTCTAGCGTTGTTTCTACACACAATTGCTCCACGGAATCCCTCCGCAAGGTCTCGTGTTTTCTACTTGTGTAAAGTGTCGAGAACGATTACGTATTCCCTAACTTATACTAGATATAGATCAATTAACAAATCAATTTAGCATGCACTCCAAACAATCTATCAATCAATCATGAATGTCTTTAAGATCACTCCTATTAGTAAAAACAATCGATAATCACGTGAAAAATCTCAAGATAGAATTGAAAACAAAAACTCAAATCATGTTAAGAACTAGGAATTCATCCTCAATCAATAAGAAAATTAGCTACTCATGTTTTTGAAATTCACACAAATAATAATAATTAAAAGAAGAATTTTCAAATTCACACAAGTAATTAAAAAGAAAAATCTTAGAAAAGCAAGCAAAAACACAAGTGTTGTGTGTGTAGAAGTTGTAGAAAACTTCTCTATTTATAAGCTTCAATATTCTCCAAATCTTCTAAGGAGTAGAATCCTTTTCCTTTAGCAATTCAATTTCCAATTCCAAGCTTTTCTCAACTCTTCCACCTTCTCTTTCCAAATTTGAGTCCAATTCTCCATCCAATTCCTAGCCCAAGTCTTCATACCCATGAGAGAAGTCCATAGAAAATTCTGGAATTTTTGCTCGCCGGAAAACCGGGATTGTGGCGGAATCCGCTAGGAATAGTCACGGAAAATGTCTCGAGGTGGCCGAAGCAAAGTCCACCGACCACCGGTCAACGGGTCGGAACGGTCGTGGTCCTTTGGGTCAACTCGGGTCAATGGGATAAATCGGTCGGCACCAAGTCGGGCGAAGTCGGGTTCTGGTCAACTCGGTCGGACCATGACTCGGATGTGAGTCACTGTCCTCTGGCGGTGGGCTGAATTGCTGTGCCTTGAACCATTTCACGAGGCCAAAATGCGTTGATGCACCATCCTGGTGCTTTAGCCTTTCACCTCCGGCCATAATGGCAACACCGCAAATCTTGCCATCCGAGCAAAGATCGGTTCAAACTAGCCCACCTGCCATTGCTTCTCATGCTAACCTGTAGCTTCATTCTCTTGTTCACAGCTCAACTCCATCATAACCTGCAACCTGCAATGCCCTGAGCCACCATCTCCAGCTCAGTTTACCTCCAATTGTTCATTTGCAACGGCTGCAGCTCAATCTCATACATTCTTCAGCCCTGTGTTGTTCTAGCATCACCTTACCCTGCAATGAGTGCATTGAGCACCAGCACTACCTCAGCTGCACCAGCCAATTATCACTTTCACAGAGCTCAAATACACACCCCACAATTCCATTGCAAACACCATTTTCTAGTCTTGCACCGAATCGCCTTTATCACCTGCTTTACTCCATAACCAATTTGCACCTTTTCAAAGACATGAGTCTGCAATTATACCATCTCTTCCAATCTTACACTACAACAGCTCAAGAGCACCCAACTCCACCTACCATCTCAGTCAACTTCTACCCAGCCAAAATGGCCCTGCAATCAGTGTCACCACCAGTATTCATGGCCTGCCTCAAAATTGTCTCAGCTCCAGCCTAACCTTGATAACCAACATCTGAGTCTCCTCCACAATCTTATCCTGCAATTCAACTCAGGCAACACTTGCAATTTCAGTGGCCAATTGCACCACCAACAATTCCATCATCTTATTCGCCTTCTCAAAATTTGTAGCAGCAACCACTCCACTCTGCCTCATAGCAAGTCTCATTCAACCAACTGCAATTTCAACTTCAGTCACTCATCCTTAGCCAAGCTAGAACTGCACCAGCTGCTCAGCCTATTCATGACCAAAACTAGTACCAAGTGACAACCTTCTCTGAACCAATAGCACAGGTTCATCACTTTCAAACCTCCATCATTTGAAAAAATCCAACCTGTAGTGCAGTTTCAAGCCCTAATTCAACCATCCATCTTTGAGAACTCAAATGCATCACCAATGACACTAGCCACCAGAACTGCATCTCATTATCTCTGAATTCTTCTCAATTTCACCACCATCTCCTCATTACCATCAACAGCATAATACCCATTTTTCCTAAGCATCAACAGATCCAACATCTCATTTCAATCCAAAGACCCATCTCAATTTCATGATTTGAACCAACCCTTTCCTGTGTTCTTCATCTAGCTCGGCCACTGAAAATCTTCTCTGATTCCACTTTCAATTGAACAGCAACAGTAAACCCTAATTTCTTTTCAACTCTACCAAGATTCAACATCTCAGAGCTCGAATCTGCCATAAACCCTCACTCGAATCGATTCTCTTAATCGCCTTGTCCAACAGTTACAGAGCCAACCCTTAATTTCTCCATTTTTTCGATTTCTCTAGATGTTTCTTTCAGTTCCAGGTGAAAGTGAATGATTGAGAAATGGTTCTCGATTTCAGTTTAGGGTTTAATTACACGGATCCGGGTCGGGTGTGGAGCAGGGTATGGATGAGAGTTTTAAGGTGTGGGCTTGGGTATGGGTCGAAGTTTAGGTGTGGGTGGATTCAAACACCCACCATAAATACACCCCAATTGTGCTATTCTCACTCCCTTCTTTTGGATAAGGGACACCTCTTTGACCTCCCCTTAACCTTGGCTGAGCTCCATATAGTATTCCTCCTTGGTGAAATGACAATTTTGCCATTTTTGCTCAAATAGAGTAATTTCTTCTTTTTTTTCCTCCGTGCGACTCCATAGTACCTAATAACTCAAAACAAGCGTAAAATACATAATTTACACGGAAAATAGCAAAGAAAGCATAAACTACTAGATAGTAAATTAGGTGTATTCTACCCCTATCAGATAAGAAAAAGTATTTTCTAGGGGAACGACAGGAATTGTAGTGGTGTGTTCCCACTGTGTATCATATTGATTCTTGTACTCCACAAATGTAAATGTGAAGTGACAAAGAACAATCGATTTTCAGAGTGTACAGTGATGTCGCTAAAGTGATAAGATCACACATACCAGCTGCAAATATTCCTGCAAGGTTAGAAATCCTCAGTATGGGGTACACCATAGACTAAGGTGTTGCAACTACACTTGGTGAAAGTGTAGTACCACCAGGTTCGATCAATGCTCACCTAGAAAGGAAGTAGGTGAGTAAGGCACAAATTATTTATATCATCAAAAAATCATCTCATAAGATTGTCTCTGAATATGTCCATGAATCAAACTGGAGGACGCTCCAAAGTTTAATGATTCCATAAAACAATAACATTCCAAGTGGATTATGAGAATGCGCACGAGTCACTGGAAAGATCATGTGAGCATATTGATGATTAATTTCATATATATTTGCTTAAGGAAATAAAGAAAGATGAGATCGAACCAAGCTCCTTGTTGCTTAATTTCAACGAAGAGCGTATTTGGCCCATACAATCCAGGTAGAACTTGGTTCTTTGACAAATATACAGGTATTTGGTGTGATAATGCTAACCAACCAAGTGTAAAGCCTACTGGACATACATGATTCATTTGTCACAAAGCATAATGAGACGGAAGCAGTCTTAAACTATAAAGACTCGCCTTGTGGCGCGAGGTTTCTCACAAAGCCCTAGAATTGCCCTCTTGTAATGAACGTTATATCGTTCCTCTACTTAGTTAGCTTGGTAATTTCAAAAGGAGTTGAAATGCAGCATATTTATGTGGTTATCATGTATCTCTAAAAGAATCAAGATATAGAAGATATTTGCAAAAGTGCATGATGGCCTATTGCTTCCCAAGTCGAATGACTCTAAACCACGGAGTGTGTTTGCGGTTACACTGGAACACTCACTTATTGATTTAAACAATTAGGCGGATGTGGTATACCCGTCTAAGTGACTATTTGATTTGGAATGGATAAACAAGTAAGGTTTCGTGCCATGCATATTAAATAAGTTCCTGATTCAGAATTATAGCTATTTATATTTATGTCGACGGTATGGACATGATAAGTACTCTTAATGGAATAAGAGATCTTACAAGCTATTTAAAATCTTAATTTGAAATAAAAATCTTGGGAAATCTCGATCTTATTTATGTTCTGAACTAGAAGATCGAGCTTGTGGTATATTATTCCACTAGTTTGCATATGTCCATTGTCAGGCAATTTAACAAAGACATGCATCCTGATAGCATTCCCATGATTAGTCGAGGTTCAAATGTAAGTATGTGACCATTTCGTCTAAAGGAAGATGACGAAGATGTGTTGGGAGATGAAATTCCCATATGTAAGTACAATAGACGCATTTTTGTACTCATTATAATAATCTACTCGATAAAATTTTGCATCCTCAGGGAACTTGTTAGCTAGATATAGCTCAGCGCCAACGCAACGTCTTTGGAATGGTACAATGAATGTAATCATGTACTTAAAAGTAACCATTGACATGAGTTTGTTTTATCCCTCCAAAGACATAAAAAGGAATGCTAAAGGTACTGCAATCCAAAGGTTGTTGATTATGAAGGAACAATAATCTCTTCTCCAACGAAAGTAATCGGGAGGAGATATGGTAGACTATTTTCTAAGTCATTACCGATATTCAGCCGAAAAGTACATGACTAAATGAACTATTCGAAACAACTCGAAAGTAATCGGGGAGATGCCGACATCGGGGGAGGATCCAAGGATATGATGTCGACATAATTTACTTGAAATTGAAGTTTGTGTTGTACTTTTTTTCCCTTCGATCGAGAATACTTTTTCCCAAAGGGTTTTGTTACTCGACAAGGTTTTTAGCGATACAATACTAAAATCATCAAGTATGTTGAACGTTGAAGACATAAAGATTGCGTTGATATTATTAAAAATATCCGAATCAAAGAAATGAAACACGATAGTCTGTTAAGCAATGTAACTTCCAGAATCGACAACATGGTTCTATAAGCATCCAAGTCACCAAAGTAAAGTGTGATAAACTCTTTTTGACTGCATTAGACTAATGAAAATTATCTGACATCATGGGGAGCATCTAATGGTGTGTTGAACTCTTTTCCTTCACCGAGGTTACTTTTTCCCATAGGGTTTTGTTGCTCGGCAAGGTTTTTAATGAGACAACAACAAACACCGGGAAGTAATTTCCCAACTAAGGCTATTGTCTTTCCCACAAAGATTTTCTTCCTTAGGAGTTGTGAAGCAACTAGTGAACTTCAACGGAACAAAGTGATCATCTGCAATAAATCACCTTTACTTTCATCTGTCACGTTGTACTCTTTTCCCTTCGTCAAGGTTTTATCCCACTGGGTTTTCCTTGTCAAGGTTTTAATGAGGCAACATATTCGAGTCCAACTATGTTCTAAGTTTGCTTAATATTGTACTCTTTTTATTTAGTTCAGGTTTTGTCCCTATGGGTTTCCCTGGCGAAGTTTTAACGAGGCAATTGACTTAGACTAGTCGGTCCTTGAAGATCGTATCGCATGTGATGAACTACATGTAAAGTACGAGATAACATGTGAAGTACTACATGTGAAGAGTTGTACCAAGGTTTTATCCCACTGGGTTTTTACTTTTCAAAGTTTTAATGAGGCAATTGATTTCGGCATAAGTCATCAAGGAGAAAACTACAGTTGAAGACCTACGTTCGAAGCACTATATGTGAAGCACTACATACGAAGTTCTGTTGGACCGCACAAGGGGGAATGTTACAGAGCCTACGGCCCAACTAGGTAGTTAGGGTTTCCCCAATAGTTGTATATAAAGCATACTATATTGTGTAATATGGTTGTTGTTGCTATCAATATAATCTCTCTTGCCGTTTCTCATACTCTTTGTCTTCTCCTATTTTCCCCTCAAATAAATAACTAATTTTATATGCTTATTATATTTAATAAGGTTTGGAATTAAAAATCCATGTACTAATCCATTAAGTTAACAATTACTTTTTATATGCTCATTTTATTCAATAAGGTTTACATTAGGTGCTTAGTTGAAGTGTTAGTATTGCTAAATGAAATTGATTGATTAGTTTTATTGTTAGTATTTTCCGGGAAGTAAAGGAAACGTTAATAAAGATATACATGTATTTGAGTTAAGTATTAGAAACCTGTTATATCATGGTAGAGGTGTGATCGGATCCTAAGTCATTTTTCTTAATTAATTTTGACTTTATATATTTTAAAATCATGTATAAAAGAAACACATTATATCATCCATGTCCAGCCCGTCGGATGCTGGATTAGATATAGATGCCAAAATAAAAATTCGTCATATGTCCATTGGATATCCCTGAAACATACTAGTGTGCGTGAATTTTAAGTTAATAGGCCCATGTATATTTAGACATTAGTACATATCGGCTTAGTTAGTTAAGGTATTGGGGGTCATCTAACAGCTACACCGAAATTGAAGAACGAAGAAGACATTACAAGTAAGGGTAAGCATGGTTCGGACTGGTCCATCTTTTTCCTTATCCTCATCCAATCTAATGTTTGGCTGGTTCAATTTAATTAACCACATCTGACGAGTTGGACATTGATGATTCAATGAATTTTTACTGTAATTAATATTTAAAATATATGAGAAAAAATTCATAAAATAACTTGAGATCCCATTACCTTAACCATAATTTATAATAACCCAAATACACACTGTTAGAGCACTGCTCGGTCGAACCGGCAAGCGTTGCAATCTCAAGCTTGTTTGTCAAGTTTAGTTGCCAAAATTATACTTGATTTCTAGTCTACTTGTAGCTAAGTCTCGGATTAGGATAGAAAGTGTAGTTGAGATTTAGACTTCACGGCGTTCATCGATTGAAGACGAAGAACTACTAAGGGGAACTTGTAGAACTTCATCAACAAAAGGTATCATCTATCACTCAAAAGTCTATCTACTTTATATTCTATTTGAGACAAAAGTTTTCGAGCTGAGTTTAACTCACTTACATATTTCTCAAAATATGTGTGGGTAAGCTTTCACTTTAACCAAGTTCATCTTATATTCTTGACGAAAGTCAAAAGATGATCATGTGAAAATCGCCTGGTAACATCTTATATGATTTGTGTTAGACAGTCATTTGGTGTAGACTCGGAAGGTTTCGTATTCATCATTCGATCACTTGAAAATTGCTTTGAAGCTAATAGTTTGTGTAAGACAGTTATTCTCGTCTTCTAAGAATGTTTCAATGATTGAAATGGGAGTTTAGAACAATTAACCATTAATTGGATATAGCCCAGTATGCGTACTTGTATGCTAACTATTGCAAGTTATTCCAAGTCCGGGAACCATAGTATGCATACCCTGATGGTTATTTTCAATGATGTTGTAGTAATAGGTTCGTTGAGACTTGTGAAAGCAGATTTTTAGACTTAATTTTTAAAGCAAAAATATAACAAACTCAATATAAAGTTTTGTGAAAATTATGGAGAGACCGGGGTTTAGGATTTCACCATTCACCAAAATTCATGTGATTTTAATGTTAATGTTTATCATGCAATTCTAGACAATATAACTCCAATCAAAAGAAATTGTGATTCTAATCATTGCCTAAATTAGATTTTCAAAACATCATTTGTTAATCGCAAGCATGAAGTATCAAAAGCCCTAAACTAAGCATACTTCATCAAGAGAAAACACAACTAATTAATAAAAATCATTTACTCAATTTTCATTCGGTGCAAATAATCATAAAAGAATTGCATAAATAAATTTTACCACATAACTTTTGGAAGAATGGCTTCCTCCCTCGCCCCGGAGATTAGGTTTAGCTCATCATGTTGGAAACACGCTCAAAAGTTGATTTCATTGCTCGAAAATGGTTTACAAATGATGAATAAGGGAGAAATAATGAAAAATCGGGTTTGTAACAATTATTTTTTGTTACAAACCTAATTGTTACAGAGAATGATAACTATTAACTGTCGCTGTTACGGTTTCTTTAAGTCTGTCTCCTAACTACGACCCACAAATGCGAGTCGTTGACACTGTTGAAGAACGACGGTTCCTCGTGCGTCGTATGTTCTTCGAGTTCTCTTCAATGGCAGCAGAAGCAGTTTTTCAAACTCTCGATTCTTTGCTCTGTAGTCTCCCCAAAACCTCCAAAACTCTCTACCCCCCTTCTATGCTATCTCCCCAACTATTTATAACCCAACAGGTACCATAATATCACGCAATAACTTCAAATATTTTCCATTACTCCGGTAATATTTTCTTTCTTTTTTTTGTAGCAGCACGGGAATAAATCTTTGTTTCTTCACCTGTCATGCGTCTGCACACTCCAAACACGTTCTTACACGCCTCAGAAGTTGTCAAAAACTCTCAAGACACACAGAATCTCCAAAAATACTCGGATAATATCTTCCTTGCTCTGTTTTGTAAACTCCACGTACAAAGACCTCTTCTTTCGAGTCTGAAATAGATACCGGCCCTGTTTTGCCTTAACAGGCCATTCCCAGTCCAAATCCAAGCAATAAATTCGTCTACAACTCAATAGAACTCGATCCAGGAATTCATGCAACTGCAAAATATTTTTCCCGCCAAAAAAATCTTTAAACGAGGAAGAAGGGTGTCCCTTAACCAGCAGCTTGGGGTGCGACTAGCAATGGGTTGCCCCTTAGCAATTGGGTCGCCCCTTATCCAAAGTGGGAGTCCGAATATCAAATGTCCTCCGGGGGTGTTCCGAGCAACTTTTCGAGCCGAATTTTCCAACAATCTTTATTTCCAAAAAATACCTACAAACACACAAAACACCATAATAAGGACAAAAACGAGTACTAACAATACGAAACATTGAGGACAAATTAGACACATAAATGCGTCTATCATACCCATACGCTTACTGGTTGGTTAGATGAAGTCCGGGAACTTAGTATGCATACCCGTATGCGTACCGGCGTAAGTTCAAGTCCGGGAATTCAATTGAGTTTGGTGGTGTACGACAGTATGCGTACACGTTCGCATACTGACAAACCCAGACCATATCCGGCTACTTAGGTATCCGTACCTGTTTGCATACTTGAGTAGGTTATGTTCTAAAATCGGTTTGTTCATGAACTAGTACATTTATAAATTAAGGAATGCAATCTTTTGCAAACCGTGGCTATAATGTTCATGAATTGATTCGACTGAATCAAAATAGATTTTGCTTCAATTGTGTCTTGTTTACTTCTATGAGAATATAAACAATTGAACAACTCTATAACTAGTTTCATTTGAGTCATTTAAACTAGTTGTGTTAAGATGAACAAGGTTGATATGAAAGTGTTCATATGGCTAACTTCGATTAACTATTGTTGAGCCAACAATGTGTACACGTTTATGTACGGTTACCCATATCTAAATGAAGTCACTTTTCATTTATGTGTAACAAGATAAGTTCGATCTAACGGTTGAAATATATTAGCTTGAGTCTAATCAGGTTTTCATTTAATGGTGAATATTGAATGCTTTGTTACCAAGGTAGCATTGACTGCAAACCCTGATTTGAAGACTATATAAAGGAGAACTCTAGCAACTGGGAAACCTAATCCTGACACCTCCTGTGTGATACTAGTTACGACTAGAGTCGATTATCCTTTAACCTAGGTTTTTCCTAAAACCATTATAAGTTAAAGACTTAAAGACTGCATTGGGATTGTGAAGCCAGACCCAAACATTTTCTCTGTAGTTGCGTGTTCTAATCTTGTTTTATTTTATCATATTGAGTACTATCTTCTCTAAGATTTGCTTGAGATTTAATCTCCGATAGGCAAGATAAAAAGTACTCACAAACATTTTCGTCTCATCATTTGTGATTCCACAATATCTTTTTTCGCTACCATACGATTAAGATTATTTTGAGGTGATTGATATTACTAGGCTTCGGGAATATAACTCATGTGTATCAATTGGTTCATGTTCACCTTGATTTATCAAAAGAAGGAACAAAATTCATGGGTATTTCTGTGGGAGACAGATTTATCTATTCAATAGAATTTTCTGTGTGAGACAGATTGGTTTATCAAGTATTCGACTTTGGGTCGTAGCAACTCTTAGTTGTGGGTGAGATCAGCTAAGGGAATCAATTACGTAGAGTCCTGCTGGGATTCAGAGGTGTAAGGATCGCGACTGTACCTTAATCAGTGTGAGATTGGTTAGGGCTCAACTACAGTGCAGTCCGAAGTTAACTTGCAGTAGGCTAGTGTCTGTAGCGGCTTAATGTAGTATGGTGTTCAAATCATGACTAGGTCCCGGGTTTTTTTCTACATTTGCGATTTTCCCGTTAACAAAACTTCTGGTGTTTGTGTTATTTCTTTTCCGCATTATATTTTTATATAATTGAAATATCGCAGGTTGTGCGTAAGTTCAATCAATTGTGAATCCAACCTTTGGTTGTTGATTGAATTGATTGACACATGGATATTGGTTTTTGGCACCTTCCAAGTTGTTTATTATATTAATCAGGCTCACGGATTTCCATCTGTTTGGTTTGCTGATTACATTAAGAAACATAAATGTAACTCTTAGATATATTTCTTGATTGAGCACGTTTTATTAGTTGGTGCTCTCAGAATTATATTGGAGTTAGTCCATACAGATTGCCTAAATGAAATATTGGGTGTGGTTGTTAGACCCCCGCTTTTTCAATTGGTATCAGAGCAGGAAAACACGTTTAAGACCTTATAAGTCTGTGTTTGTAGCGATCTGACTCTATGGACAAAAGTGGTATCCATGTAAACGTACCACCAGTTTTCGATGGCTCAAATTACTTATGGTGGAAAATTGTTATGCGTGCATTTCTACAAACGCGTGATTTTTAATCATGGGTTTATGTTGTTATTGGCTACGATCCTCCAATGGTTATATTAGACGATGTCTCTATTGTAAAGGATATTGGTAGATATGAACCTAATGAGATTCTCGCTGCAAAGCAAAATTCCGACGGTTTAATGATATCATTCATGCCATTACCCCAGATCTTCAGCACCATGTGACTACGTGCACTCGGTCTAAAGATGCGTGGGATATCTTAGAAACTGTATTCGAAGGGAATAGCTAGGATTCAAAACCTAAATTCTGATTGGGAAAACCTTCATATGGCTGATGAAGACTCATTTGATGAGTTTAATCACAAAGTGTCTGAAATTGTTAATGCATCTTTTGCGTTGGGTAAGACTATTCCTGAAAAGCACATTGTGATGAAAATTCTCGGATCATTGCCAGCCAAATATGATTCTAAGAAACATGCCATCGTTGAAGGAAATAACCTTAATACTTTATCCTAATCACTCACGGTTGGGAAGTTAAAGTTCTTTGATCATGAGCATACATCCAAATCTGGAAAGGATATTGCTTTTAAAGCACAAGAGAACACAAAATTGCTTGACAAAAGTAAATGTGTTGGCAACTCTGTGGATGATCCTATTGAGACTGATTCCTCCGATGAAGATCTTGATAACTCCGCTCTCTGATCACAAGACAGTTTAGAGATCTTCTTTTGAAGAGAAGTAAACAGTTCGTCAGAGATAAGCCTAGATCATCAGTTAAACCTCATGACTGTGTTCCTCCTAAAAATAGGGATACAGACGATACTGATGATGAGGATATGCCTCAATGCTTCAAGTGTAAAGGTATTGGTCATTTTGCCAATGAGTGTCCAAATCATAGAAAATACATTGGGAACAAAGGTCTTGCTGTAACTCTTGATGAAATGTCTGATCACTATGATTCAAATGAAGATGAAAAATAAAGTATTGTGCTCCTTTCTGAAAATATTGATTTTGATAATTGTAGCAGTACTCAAATCAATCTTGATATGTTTGCTGGAGAAACTTCTTCAACTATTTTGGAGGATAAAATGGATTTTTCTCTGCCTAATGGAAATTCTATTTCTAATGTTTCACGAACCACAATTTGTCTAGCGACTTCCACTATGGTGTATGAACCATCCTCCAATTTGACATGTTCTTATTGTACTATCAAGGGTCACGACTCTCTAGTTGTTTCAAATACAAGCATAAAGTAAGATATGTCAACAAACTTCAACGGAGAGCAAATCGATTAGCAAATAAGCTTAAACTTGTTCAGAAGTCATCTGAGGTATGGAAACTCAACTCTTCTCCAAAGAAGTTAATTTCTAAAGAAAAAGTTAGACCATTACAGAAAAGAACATGGTCTAATCATTCTGTGAAAGAGAATGTTAGGAACTCTTTCCAAAAATTTCATGGTGGATAAATTATTGTTCACCCCAACACAGCTTAATTGTCTTGGTTGTGCATCTTGTCTCAAGTGCCTGATCCCAAAGAGACAAGAGTTAAGCACTCTCAGGTCCTAAGAAGAAAGAAAAAAATCTGTTTGGGTTTCAGTTGATCTTTTCATATCCTAGATTGATATTAAAAAGAGGTTTCCATGCTTGTTCATTAAAAGAGGGATAAAATCGATAATTCTTCCTTCTTTAAGGTTGTGAGTTGTGCGTACGTGAATCTTCTTACTTTGTATAAAGGTTCTGTAACCCTACATTCCATATGTGAATTTCTCTCACAAACCCATATGTGTATGGAGACTCCAAGCATTATGACTTCTGATGGAGAAGAGGTTAATATGATTGTTAAGCCATCAATCATGAAGGAAAAAGATAAATCTCCGGTACCCTCTTCCATGAAAAGAAAAAGAAGGAATGTGAGGAAACCAAGGGTTGTCCCTTCAAATCTTCAGAAGTTTTCGGGTGTTCTTGAAGAATTGAAGGAAACAAGAAAGGAGATGCAGCAAATATAGGCTATTGTTTTTAGTACTCTTGAAATTCAGAAGGCCCTGGTTTGGTATCAGTCAAGAAGGTTTGTTGCAATTGACTCCTTTCTTCATGAACCTTATGTTTCAACGGTTGTTGACGACAAGGAGTTCGGGGACGATGAAGAATTTTTCAAAGGTCTTAATGTCTAGGAAAATTCTTATGAGAATTTATTCTTGTGTTTTAAGAAGGATAACTAGGGTTTAGAATAACAATTATTGTGAGTAAACATAGCTATTGCCAACGATTTTCATCTTGCAATGTTTTTAGATTTATTTATTTAAATTCTAAAGTTTATTTGGAAAATGATTTTGCAGTATTAATCTATTTTGGTTTTATATATTGCAAATAATGTTATGGGATATGTGTGTTTGCGTCCGTGAACTATGATTATCCCATATATGTCAAAATTTAAGTCTATTATATGTCTTTATGCAAATATTGATCGAAAATAGAATGAACTTTTGATAACAAAGATTAAGTCTATGATATCATTATGCAAATATTGATGAAAATAGAATAAATATTGCGCAGTATTGATCTTTCCCTGATCCACTTCTATGTGAAAGTATTGTGCGGCTCCTTAAGTTATCTTATGTTGAGCATTTCCGATTAAATTGATCATGGGTTCTCTTGTAGTTAATTTAATTGAGTTTTCTGGATACAAATTCATGTTTAATGTAATTTGTTAATAATCCAAAGAAATCCTTCTTTTCTTGTAAAAGTAAGGTTGCTCTTGTTGTTCTCTCGGG
The DNA here is from genome assembly GCA_023531295.1 of Papaver armeniacum. NCBI lineage: Eukaryota > Viridiplantae > Streptophyta > Magnoliopsida > Ranunculales > Papaveraceae > Papaver > Papaver armeniacum. The sequence continues at coordinate 158,459 of JAJJWW010010882.1, forward strand.
AAGGACATTTTGTGGGAGAGAGTTCTTAATTGAACTTGTGCTTAATTGACAAATCTTTGTGGGGAGTGCGGCTATGGAATATTGTAGGAGTTATCTTGTATCTTTATAAACTCCTTGATGAATACACTAAGTTTCGACTATGTGAAATCATCGAAACAAAGTTGATATGTTCTCTTTTAGTCATGAAGTATCTCTATGAGAATTTTATTATGATCCCGCTAGTCTTCGTACCTTTGCCAATTTATATTGACAAAAAGGGGGAGAATTATTGTGTAGTTCACACTACAAATACATATGGTTTACGGATCACTATGTAAGGGGGAGTAGTTTTCATTGTGAGATGGAGTATTGACTAAGGGGGAGTGATACATATCACCATAGTATTGTTGTCAAAGTTGTGATGCAATTGGACTTTGGTAATGTGTAACAATACTATAATAATGTATAACAATGATTGATAGCTATTGTTTTCTCATTTTTATGTCTACGGATCTTCAACAACTATGATGCTGAGTTGAACCCGTTCAAAATCACTAGAGTACTTGGAAGTGACGAAGATTTCGAGAAATTTTGAAGAACCAAGGAAATCAAGCATTTGGATGAGAAGCTACAAAGTTTATTTATTTTGTGATCCATATGTGTTGATAGTTTTGTCACTAAAATTGACAAAAGGGGAGATGTTAGAGCACTGCTCGGTCGAACTCGCAAGCGTTGCTATCTCAAGCTTGTTTGTCAAGTTTAGTTTCCAAAACTATAAGTCTTGATTTATAGTCTACTTATAAATAAGTCTCTGATTAGGATAGAAAGTGCAATTGAGCTTTAGACTTCACGGTGTTCATCAATTGAAGACGAAGAACTCCTAAGGGGAGATTGTGGAAATTCATCAACAAAAGGTATATGGAGACTTGAACTCATCTATCACTCAAAAGTCTATCTACTCTATCTCCTATTTGAGACAAAAGTCATATAGCTATATAGACTTCAATTATACATACTTGATATTTCGAGCTGAGTTTAACTCTCTTACATATTTCTCAAAATATGTGTTGGTAAGCTTTCTCTTTAACCAAGTATTCTTGACGAAAGTCAAAAATGATCATGTGAAAATCGCCTGGTAACATGTTATATGATTTGTGTGAGACAGTCATTTGGTGTAGACTCGGAATATTTCGTATTGATCATTCGATCACTTGAAAATTGCTTTGAAGCTAATAGTTTGTGTGAGACAGTTATTCCCGTCTTCTAAGAATGTTTCAATGATTGAGACGGGAGTTAGAACAATTAACCATTAATTGGATATAGCACAGAATGTTTCAATGATTGTACGCTAACTGTTGCAAGTTATTCCAAGTCTGCGAACCATAGTATGCATACCCGTATGCCTACTGTTTGGTTAGTTAAAGTCTGGGAACTTAGTATGCATACCCGTATGCGTACATGCGTTAGTTCATGTCCAAGAATTCAATTGAGTTTGGCGGTGTACGACAGTATGCGTACCCTATCACATACTGGTGATCCCAGACCAAGTCCGACTATTTATGCGTACCCGTTTGCATACTTGAGTAGTTTATGTTCTAAAATCGGTAAGTTCATGAACTAATACATTTATAAATTAAGCAATGAAATATTTTGCAAACGTGGCTATAATGTTCATGAATTGAATCGGATGAATCAAAATCGATTTTGCTTCAATTGTGACTTGTATACTTCTATGAGAATATAAATAACTAAACAACTCTAGAACTAGTTTCATTTGAGTCATTTGAACTAGTTATGATTAAGATGAACAAGGTTGATATGAAAGTGTTCATATAGCTAACTTCGGTTAATTATTGTTGAGCCAACAAGGTGTACACGTTTAGGTACGGCTACCCATATCTAAATGAAGTCACTTTTTATTTGTGTGTAACAAGCTAAGTTCGATCTAACGGTTGAAAGATATTTGGTTGAGTCTGGCTAATCAGGTTTTCATCTAACGGTGAATATTGAATGTTTCTTTTCCAAGGTAGCATTGATTGCAAACCCTGGTTTGAAGACTATATAAGGGAGAACTCTAGCAACTGGAAAACCTAATCCCCACTCCTCATGTGTGATACTAGTTGCGACTAGAGTCGATTTTCATTTAACTTAGGTTTTTCCTAAAACCATTATAGGTTAGCGACTTAAAGACTTCATTGAGATTGTGAAGCCAGACCCAACTATTTTCTCTGTAGTTGCGTGTTCTGATCTTGCTTTATTCTATCATATTGAGTACTATCTTCTCTAAGATTTGCTCGATATTTATTCTCCGATAGGCAAGATAAAAAGTAGTCACAAACATCTTCGTTTCATCATTTGTGATTCCACAATATCTTGTTCGGATACCATACGATTAAGATTATGTGATTGATATTACTAGGATGTTCTTCGGGAATATAAGTCGGGTGTATCAATTGGTTCATGTTCACCTTGATTTATCAAAAGACAGAACAAAACTCATAGATATTTCTGTGGGAGACAGATTTATCTATTCAATAGACTTTTCTGTGCGAGACAGATTTGTTTATCAAGTCTTCGACTTTGAATCGTAGCAACTCTTAGTTGTGGGTGAGATCAGCTAGGGGAATCAAGTGCGTAGAGTCCTGTTGGGATTCAAAGGCGTAAGAAATGCGACTGTACCTTGATCAATGTGAGATTGGTTAGGGTTCAACCACATTCCATTCCGATGTTAACTTGCAGTAGGCTAGTGTCTGTAGCGGCTTAATACAGTGTGGTGTTCAAATCTTTACTAGGTCCGGGGTTTTTCTGCATTTGCGGTTTCCTCGTTATCAAAACTTCTGGTGTATGTGTTATTTATTTTCCGCATTATAATTTTATATAATTCAAATATCACAGGTTGTGCTTAAGTTCAATTAATTGTGAATCCAACCTTTGGTTGTTGATTGAATTGATTGACACTTGGATATTGGTTTTGATACCATCCAAGTTGTTTCTTATATTAATCAGGCTCACGGATTTCCATCTGTTTGATTTGCTGATTACATTAAGAAATAAAAATATAACTCTTAGATATATTTCTTGATTGAGCTCGCTTTATTAGTTGGTGCTCTCAGAATTATATTGGAGTTAGTCCATACAGATTGCCTAAACGAAATATTGTGTGTGGTTGTTAGAGCCCCACTTTTTCACTTACCCTGTGAACTCTTCCATGAATGTCAGTTCAAATTTCTCTTCTTTCGTTCGAACGGCGAATAGTGATTTTAACACATATCGACCAAGGAGAATTAATCAAAGTCCTTCTCAACCTAAAGCGGAGAATAATGTTCAAGAAGTGAGAAAATGTCCAAAAGGTGGAAACTGCTATGGAGATATGAAGATCAACCTTAATATAATAATTGAGGGATACCATGATCTTATCAACAGGCTGACGAATGCCTCCAGACAAACATCTTCGGGTAAGAACTCAGGATCGTTTTTTGATGACAACAAGTTTTATGATAAATTTTTATATCAAAAAGGATTCTCTCCTATAATTGGAAGGAAAAAGAGAGTTAACCGAGAACACCATTCATTTAATGAGCTTAGTGTTCATACTTGTGTTAATTAATCACAAGGATTGAAATCTTACTGGTGAAAAATCCTGTTGAGTAAGACTGTTCCAAACAGGTGTGTCTGCAAAAATATCTCTATTTTGTTTTTGCTACTCTTTTATCAGCCGCTAGCAAAACTTTCGTCCATAGACATTGTTGCATAAGTTCGTTAATTTCAAAAAGAAAAAAAATGTTGTTCTTGGTCTAAAAATGCAACCCTTATGCTCTAAATTTTCCTCTTGGGAGAATATAAAATTTATTGATCTAAGAATTGTGAAAATATTCACTTATCAATATTTTGTTGTGCAAGACTTTTTCTTGGTTTGTCTTTTTCAGATGTTGTAATGTCTTTTGTTTATGGGTGAAGGCTGCTTTCGTACGGGTACCCATGTTACTCGTGACAAACTGTCTTTAGAAACCTTAAATTGTTCTCCCTGAGAAACCAACTAAATACCAAAACTATTAAGTTGAGTACACGTACTCCAAGTTATTTTCTTGTCAAGAATGACATCACCGTCTGGCTCTTGTGATTTTGCAAAAGGTTTTCTTGATAAAGGATTTGGTTTCTGAAAAAGCGCGGGTCTAACAACCACACCCAATATTTCGCTTAGCAATATGTATAGACAAACTCCAATATACTTTCGAGAGAATCAACTAGACAGTCAGACTTAATCTCAAGAAAAGTATATCCAAGAGTTATATCTCTATTTCACAATGTAATCAGCAAATCAAATAGATAGAAATCCGCGAGCCTAATTATTATGTGAAACGACTTGAACAGTACCAAAGACCAATATTCAAGTGTCAATCAATTTATATCAACAACCAAAGGTTGGATTATCTAATTGACTGAACTACGCACAACCCGTGATATTTCAATTATATAAACAAATATAATATGGAAAAGAAATAACTGCAGACAATTTAAATTTTGTTAACGAGGAAACCGCAAATACAGAAAAACCCCGGGACCTAGTCCAGATTTGAACACCATACTGTATTAAGCCGTTACAGACACTAGCCTACTCCAAGTTAACTTCGGACTGGAATGTAGTTGAGCCCTAACCAATCTCACACGGATCAAGGTACAGTTACGCTCCTTACGTCTCTGAATCCCAGCAGGACTCTACGCACTTGATTCCCTTAGTTGATCTCACTCACAACTAAGAGTTGATACGACCCAAAGTCGAAGACTTGATAAACAAATCTGTCTCACACAGAAAAATCTAATGTATAGATAAATCTGTTTCCCACAGATAAACCTATGAGTTTTGTTCCGTCTTTTGATAAATCAAGGTGAACATGAACCAATTGGTATACCGAACTTATATTCCCGAAGAACATCCTAGAAATACCAATCACCTCACAATAATATTAATCGTATAGTAGCGAAACAAGATATTGTGGAATCACAAACGATAAGATGAAGATATTTGTGACTACTTTTTATCTTGCCTATCAGAGATTAAATCTCGAGAAAATCTTAGAGAAGATAGTACTCAATACGATAGAAACAACAAGATCAGAAAACGCAACTACATAAAAAATAGTTGGGTCTGGATACACAATCCCAATGAAGTCCTCAAGTCGTTAACCTACCGAGTTTCGTAAAAAATCTAAGGTTAAAGGAGAATAGACTCTAGTCGCAACATGAGGTGTGGGGATTAGGTTTCCCAGTTTCTAGAGTTCTCCTTTATATAGTCTTCAAATTAGAGTTTGCAGTCAATGTTACCTTGGTAACAAAGAATTCAATATTCATCGTTAGATGAAACCCTGATTAGACTCAAGATAATACCTTTCAACCGTTAGATCGAACTTATCTTGTTACACACAAATGAAAAATGACTTCATTTAGATATGAGTAACCGTACCTAAATGTGTGCACCTTATTGGATCAAAAATAGTTAACCGAAGTTAGTCATATGAACACTTTCATATCAACCTTATTCATCTTAACCATAACTAGTTCAAATAACTCAAATGAAACTAGTTCTAGAGTTGTTTAATTGTTTATATTCTCATAGAAGTATACAAGATACAATTGAAGCAAAATAGATTTTGATTCACATGAATAAAATCATGAACATTATAGCCACGGTTTGCAAAAGATTGCATTCCTTAATATATAAATGTATTAGTTCATGAACAACCGATTTTAGAACATTATCCACTTAGTTATGCATACGGGTACGCGTACCTAAATGGCCGGACCAAGTTTGGGTTTCGCCAGTACGCGAACTGGTACGCGTACCATCCAAACTTAACAAAAATTCTCGGACCTAAACCTTATGCTCGTACGCGTACCTGTACGCATACTAGGTTCCCGGACTTCCTCAAACCAACTCGTACGCATACGACTATGCATACCATGGTTCCCGGACATGGATTACATATATGCAAGTACGCACACAATGCTTAAATCCAATTGTTCTAAACTTTCATTCCAACCATTGAAACATTCTTGGAAGACGACAATAGCTATCTCACACAAACTATTAGCTTCAAAGCAATTTTCAAGTGATCGAATGATTAATACGAAACATTCTGAGTCTACATCAAATGACTGTCTCACAAAAATCATGTAAGATGTTACCATACGATTTTCACATGATCATCTTTTGACTTTCGTCAAGAATATGAGATGAACTTGCTTAAAGAGAAAGCTTACCAACACAAATTTCGAGAAATATGTAAACGAGTTAAACTCAGCTCGAAATATCAAATGTGTATAATTGAAGTCTATATAGCTAAACGACTTTTGTCTCAAATAGGAGATAGAGTAGATAGACTTTTGAGTGATTGATGAGTTCAAGTCTCCCCATAGCTTTTGTTGATGAAGTTCCACAAGCTCTCCTTAGTAGTTCTTCGTCTTCAATTGATGAACGTCGTGAATTCTAATGCTCAACTACACTTTCTATCCTAATCCGAGAATTAGCTATAAGTAGACTAGAAATCAAGACTTATAGTTTTTTCAACTAAACTTGACAACAAGCTTGAGATATCAATGCTTGCGAGTTCGACCGAGCAGTGCTAACAGTTTCGAGTTTAAAGGGAAGAAGAAAAAAACTCTTGTAGAAGTTGATGATCTCTCTTCTCAATCACCTGATAGTTCAGACATTGAGGATGATGAAGAGATTTCTGCCGAAGTGGTTCTTGATTTTATTAGACACTTTGAGGAAGCAAAACTGCAGCTTGTTGATGAACTAAGTTGAAAAAGGTTAATTTTGACCTTGCTCTCATGAAGACACATGTTAAGGATCTTCTCAGTGAGAATGCCGTCTCCGAAGAAGCGGTTGATGATATCAATCACAAGCTCAAAAATCTTGAAATCCATGAAGCTTCCGAACGTGAACTTTGATTTAGCTTGTGATCGATTTTTGTTTTTAGAGTTTTTTTTGTTTTGTTTTGGAAACTTCTTATGAGAATTTATTCTTGTGTTTTAAGAAGGATAACTAGGGTTTGGAATAGCAATTATTGTGAGTACACATAGCTATTGCCAACGATTTTCATCTTGCAATGTTCTTAGATTTATTTATTTAAATTCTATTATTTGGAAGATGATTTTGCAAGATATTAATCTTTATTGGTTTTATATATTGCAAAAATAATGTTATGGGATATGTGTGTTTGCGTCAGTGAACTATGATTGTCTCGTACATGTCAAAGGTTAAGTCTATTATATGTTATTATGCAATTGATGGAAAATAGAATGAACTTTTGATAACAAAGATTAAGTCTATGATATCATTATGCAAATATGGATAAAAATAGAATGAATCTTTGAATATTCCGCGATATTGATCTTTCCCTGATCCACTTCTATGTGAAAGTACTGTGCGGCTCCGTAAGTTCTCCTATGTTGAGCACTTCCGATTAATCATGGGTTCTCCCGTGGTTAATTTAATTAAGTTTTCTGTGAAAAAGTGGGGGTACAAAAACGTCACCCAATAATTCGCTTAGAAATCTATATGGACTAACTCCAATATACTTTTAAGAGAATCAACTAGACAGTCAGACTCAATCTTAATAAAAAGTATATCAAAGAGTTATATCTCAATTTCTCGATTCAATACTTACTCAAGCAAATAGAAATCTGCGAGTCTAATTGAATACAAGAGAAATTAACTTGAACAGTACCAAAGACCAATGTTCAAGTATCAATCAATTTCAATCAACAACCAAAGGTCGGATTTCCCAATTGATTGATTCAACGCACAACCTGTGATATTTCAATTATATAACAAAATATAATGCGGAAAATAAATAACACGAGACACTTAAGTTTAGTTAACGAGGAAACCGCAAATGCAGAAAAACCCCGGGACCTATTCCAGATTGAACCCACACTGTATTAAGCCGTTACAGACACTAGCCTAATACAAACTAACTTCGGTCTGGACTGTAGTTGAACCGCAATCAATCTCACACTGATCCAAGGTACAGTTGCGCTCCGTACGTCTCTGATCCCAGCAGGATACTACACACTTGATTTCCTTAGCTGATCTCACCCACAACTACGAGTAGCTACGAGCCAAAGTCGAAGACGTTAATAAAAAAATCTGTATCACACAAAAAAGTCTACAGGAATGGATAAATCTGTCTCCCACAGTATTACCTACGAGTTTTGTTCCGTATTTTGATAAATCAAGGTGAACAAGAACCAATTGATAACCCGGACTTATGTTCCCGAAGAACAGCCTAGTATTATTAATCACCTCACAATAATCTTAATCAACTAGCGAAACAAGATATTGTGGAATCACAAACGATGAGACGAAGGTGTTTGTGACTACTTTTCTATCTTGCCTATCGGAAAAATTAATCTCGATCCAATCTTACAATTGTACTCAATACGATAGAAACAACAAGATCAGATCACGCGACTACAGAGAAAATAGTTGGGTATGGCTTCACAATCCCAATGAAGTATTCAAGTCGTTAACCTATAGGTTCTAGGTAGAAACCTAAGATTAAAGGAGAATCAACTCTAGCTTATATAACTAGTATAACATAGGAGGTGTGGGGATTAGGTTTCCCAGTTACTATAGTTCTCCTTTATATAGTCTTCAAATCAGGGTTTGTAATCTAAGTTACCTTGGTAACAAAGTATTCAATATTCACCGTTAGATGAAAACCTGATTAGATTCAAGCTAATATCTTTCAACCGTTAAATCGAACTTAGCTTGTTATACACAAATGAAATGCACGTTCATTTAGGTTTCTGTAGCCGTACCTAAACGTGTACACCTAGTTGGTTCAACAATAGTTAACCAAATGGTTAGCCATATGAGCACTTTCATATCAACCATATTCATCTTCACCATAACTAGTTCAAATGACTCAAAAGAACTAGTTAGCGAGTTGTTGAATTGCTTAGATCTCATACAATACACAATCGAAGCAAAAACGATTTTGATTCACTCGAATCAATTCATGAACTTTATAGCCACAGTTTGAAATATGCATTCCTTAGTTTATATAAGTTTAAGTTCACGAATAAACCGTTTTTTAGAAAATAACCTGCTCAAGTATGCATACCGGTATGCATACTTAAGTACCCCGATTAAGTTTGTTTTCAGTTCACAAACTCCAACAGAAATTCACGGGACGTAAAATTTCGACAGTACGCGGACTTTAGTTCCGGCTATCCTGAGTAGCAAAGTACGCATACTTTGGTTCAAGGATTTTGGACTTACACACGTATGATTTCACGTACAATGTTTATATCTATTCAAGGTTATATATTCTAAACTCTCATTTCAATCATTGAAACATTCTTAGAGGATGTTAAATATAGGTTACTCACACACTATTCTTCATCAAATCGATTTTCAAGATATTGAAATAATCAACATGACTTTCGTCACTTGTGAAGATGAACTTGGCCAAAGAGAAAGCTTACCAACACATATTTCGAGAAATAGATAAACGAGATAAACTCTGTTTGAATAGCAAATGTGTATAATCGAAGTCTATATAGCAATACGACTTTTGTCTCAAGATAGGAGATATAGTAGATAGAATTTTGAGAGATATATAAGTTCAAGTCTCCACATACCTTTTAGTCGATGAAGTTCCACTAGTTCCTTGAGTAGTTTTTCGTATTTGTATGATGATCGTCGTGGATTCTAGAGCACAACTACACTTTATATCCGTCCGAGACTTAGCTATAAGTAGACTAGAAATCAATACTAATAGTTTTGGCAACTAAACTTGACAAAAAGTCTTGAGATAACAACGCTTGCGAGTTCGACCAAGCAGTGCTCTAACATTCTGGATACAAATTCATGTTTCATGTAATTTGTTAATGTCCAAAGAAATCCTTCTTTTCTTATAAAAGTAAGGTCGCTCTTGTTGTTCTTTCTGGAATGACATTTTATAGGGGAGAGTTCTTAATTGAACTTTTGCTTAATTGCCAAATCTTTGTGGGGAGTGCGGTTGTGGAATATTGTAGGAGTTATCTTGTATCTTTATAAACTCCTTGAGGAATACACTAAGTTTCGACTATGTGAAATCATCGAAACAAAGTTGATATATTATCTTTTAGTCATGAAGTATCTCTATGAGAATTTCATTATGATCCCACTAGTTTTCGTACCTTTGCATGTTTAGTTCACACTGCAAATACACATGGTTTACGGATCATTGTGTAAGGTGGAGTGGTTTTCATTGTGAGATGAAGTATTGACTAAGGGGGTGTGACGAACCGGAAAATTACGCCTTTGGTGCGTTGCCCCGCAGGCCGTAACTTCCCCGATGCGCCATGATGAAGCTACGATCCGGGCCTTAAATCTAGGCAAATGCACGCTTATTTGACCTCTCAGGCATGCTCGAGGAGCATGATGCAACTATTTTAGTTTCCACACCGTTCCAACTTACCTTTGTTCCGCAGAGGGTTTATCAAGAAAATAAAAAACTTTCTTAATATGGCAAAAACGACCCTTTGAGGCCCTAAATAATGGAATTTGGTTAAATTCTGGTGACCATGTGGATCAACATGTCTTGATCTTTGGTCCGTTTCCCATCAAAATGGACTCCCCTTGAGCTAAATTACGACACTCGGGTTTTTAGCCTATGTCGAACGCCTTGATAGGAAGAATGAGCATCCAGTGAATAGAATGCAACTTGCCTCATCAAGTTTGGACATAATCATCTCTTGCACCGAGTTACCGATCTAAATGATATGACAGGCCAGAATGTCGCAATCATCTCCCAATTAAATGATATGAGCGACAACGTGCTGGACCGGCAATGTTGCAACTCATTGCGGCTACCTACGTACCCTTCCTTACTCTAAAGGGATCAAGCACAAACCGTAGTTCATCGTCGAAGGGACAAAAAACTTAAAACAACTTGTTTGCAAGGCCGTGGCCAATCAATAATGGTAATGACCTAGTCTGTATAGGCCGTTCCGTCAAAATACATCCAAGTGATGCATGTTTGGTCCGCAATATGGCATAACGATGCCTAAGCATAAAATTCCCTCTTGGTGAGGATACACAACTATAAATGAGCCTTAGGCATCATTTATACTCTTCCGGCTAAGGTATGAAGCTTACTTGGTACATGGACCGCATATGTACCATCAACCAACTATCCCTCCCTATATATGTAAACTTGACATTTTTACAACTTAAATTGGGGGACCAAAAATCATTCATCAACTCCCCAGGCCGTGATGGCTGCACCTTACAACCCTGGCCAACTGTGATGTACGGCCGCGATGGCCGTACATTCAATTCTGGCTCACTAGCCAGTTCTAATGTCCGGCCATGACAGCTGAACATTTCCTAAGCCAGGTCCCGTGAAGGGCCGTGATGGCTGTATTTCCGGATTTGGCCCGTAAGCCATTCCAATATCCAACCGTGATGGTTGTACATCACTAAGGATATCTCACTTGGTGCATGGTCCGTATATGCACCTTCAACCAAGTACCCCTCCATATATATGTCTTAATAGAATTTCTACAAGTATGGAAAGGGGAGCACATTGACATGCTTGTTCACTATTCATGCCATTTCCATGAATTTCTGAATGACCGGCCAAGATGGCTACTCACTTCCACTTCCAACCCGATGTCCAGCCATGTTGGCTGTCCGTTACCAACCCGATGTGCAGGCATGTTGGCTGTCCACTGCCAACCCGATATCCATCCATGTTGACTGTCCGCTGCCAACCCGATGTGCATCCATGTCGGCTGAACATTGTCAATGCATTGGCCAAGGGCCAATGTTACTTTTCTAACGCAACAGAAGCTTTGGATGAAGCTTCATCTCAGGCCATGGCGCATCTTTTAGCATGCGCCATGCTAAAAACACGGGGTGTTACAGGGGAGTAATACATATCACCATAGTATTGTTGTCAAAGTTGTGATGCAATTGGACTTTGATGCTGTGTAATAATACTATGACAGTGTATATATAACAATGAAGAGAGCTATTGTTTTCTCTTTGTTATGGCTACGGATCTTCAACAACTATGATGCTGAGTTGAGCACGTTCAGAATCACTGGAGTACTTGGAAGTGACGAAGATTTTGAGTAATATTGAAGAAGCAAGGAAACCAAGCATTTGGATGAGAAGCTACAAAGTTTATTTATTTTGTAATCCATATGAATTGATAGTTTTGTCACTAAATTGACAATGGGGGATATTGTTAGAGCACTGCTCGGTCGAACTCGCAAGCGTTGCTATCTCAAGCTTGTTTGTAAGTTTAGTTGCCAAAACTATAAGTCTTGATTTCTAGTCTGCTTATAGCTAAGTCTCGGATTAGGAGAAAAAGTGTAGTTGACCTTTACACTTCACGACATTCATCGATTGAAGACGAAGAAGTACTAAGGGGAACTTGTGAAACTTCATCAAGAAAAGGTATGTGGAGACTTGAACTCATCTATCACTCAAAAGTTTATCTACTATATATCCTATTTGAGATACAACTCGTATAGCTATATAGACTTCAATTATACACATTTGATATTTCGAGTTGAGTTTAACTCGCTTACATATTTCTCGAAATATGTGTTGATATGCTTTTGATTTAACCAAGTTCATCTTATATTCTTAACGAAAGTCAAAAGATGATCATGTGAAAATCGCCTAGTAACATCTTATATGATTTGTGCGAGACAGTCATTTGGTGCAGACTTGGAATGTTTCGTATTGATCATTCGATCACTTAAAAATTTCTTCGAAGCTAATAGTTTGTGTGAGACAGCTATTCCCGTCTTCTAAGAATGTTTCAATGATTGAAATGGGAGTTTAGAACAATTAACCATTAATTGGATATAGCAAAGTATGTGTACTTGTATGCTAACTGTTGCAAGTTATTCCAAGTCCGGGAACTATAGTATGCATACCCCTATGCGTACTGGTTGGTTGGTTGAATTCCGGGAACTTAGTGTGCATACCCGTATGCATGTCAGCGTAAGTTCAAGTCCGGGAATTCAAATGAGTTTGGTGGTGTACGACAGTATGCGTAAATGTTCACATACTGGAGAGCCCAGACCAAGTCCGGCTACTTAAATATGTGTTCCCGTTTTCATACTTGAGTAGGTTATGTTCTAAAATCGGTTTGCTCATGAACTAATACACTTATAAATTAAGGAATGTAATCTTTTGCAAACCGTGGCTATATTCATGAATTGTTTCGAGTGAATTAAAATCAATTTGGCTTCAATTTTGTCTTGTATACTTCTATGAGAATATAAACAATTGAAAAACTATATACCTAGTTTCATTTGAGTCATTTGAACTAGTTGTGTTAAGATGAACAAGGTTGATATGAAAATGTTCATATGGCTAACTTTGGTTAACTATTGTTGAGCCAACAAGGTGTACACGTTTGATTTGCTGATTACATTAAGAAACAAGGTTATAACTCTTGGATATATTTCTTGATTGAGATCGCTTTATTAGTTGATGCTCTCAGAATTATATTGGATTTAGTCCATACATATTGTCTAAGCGAAATATTGGGTGTGGTTGTAGATCCCCGCTTTTTCACACACGACCGTCGTTACAAGCATATCTTTTATTCACCCATCAAATATTAGTAAAGAATTTCATCAATTTTATCTAATAATAAAATTTCGAATCTAATATAATAATGTCAAAAATTTTATATATTAGTATTTGAACTAAGCAATTGATATCAACATTGTAAACAAGATAACCATACTAAAAGATAAAATAACTATAAACTTGGCGTATAAGGATGTTCAACGGATTTTTAACTTCACACCCACATCCAATACATTAATGTACGGACCGGATGTTCAACAAATTATGAATAGGTCAGTTCAAATATGCAAATTCGATCCTGAATACTCACCCATATTCGGAAAAAAAAACTACGAGCTTCTCCATATATATATATAAAATCTCCAAACCATTGTTGTGAGGATGATGTGCCAAAAAAAAGTTAGACATTCTGTCAGTGAACCTCTAGTTTCGAAATTCACAGAAGATGTCTTCTCATCATAGTCATGATTTTAGTAACAAAAATTATTTGAAATGAAATGGAAATAGTTGTAACCAATTGAATTCCTGAAGCTAAGTTAAAAAAATGATAAAAATATTTAATGTATTGGAGGTAAAAAAAAAATCCTAACATTTAGAGTTTTATACTTAAAGGATACAAGAGGTATGCACGCGCGATGCGCGTCTGTTTCCCATGCCGGCCGGCAGCCAACCTCACAACTTGATTTGGAGGAGGCTGGATTTTTTATCACTTTAAAACGGATTTTGCGGCGAATTTTATAAGGTTCCAACATATCATTTCTATTTCAGGTCCCTACATATTTCGGTTATTCATTAAAAGCCCTCACAGACTCCCCATAGCTTACAAATTACACAGAACTCTTGCATGATGACGATCCAATGGTTGTGAATAATAGTTCATACGAAATTTTTCCGAGATCAAGTGGTTTAATTTATTCCCCGTTCAAAATGGTTAGCGGATTCAATGTTCCTTGCTCCCATTAAAAAGAGGGAGATCTTAAAAGAGAATTCATATAAACATCCATATTCATCGTCGGAGAAGCTCTAAGAAGAAATGAAATAAAATAAAAAAGCATTGATAATGCATGTGATGGGAAAAAATTATCTCTTCCTTGGAATGAGAATAAGATATTCCTTCCAAATTGGATTGACAGTGTGTTCAAAATGTTGTGAAAACATATTGGCCACTAGTGTTCTTTGCTAGATCGATTTAGTTTGGTTTGGTTGCTCCATGGACACCATTAAATCGCAAATTAATGCAGACTCCATTAGCAAGTGGGTAGAAAGTTGGTTAACGGATACAAGATTTTCGCAATTTTGGGTGCAGATTGCAACAATCCTTAATTTGGTTTATTTAGAAATATATATGTGAAGTGGTGTATAGGAAAACATCCCCAGATCCAACTTCTCTGATTCAAGAAATCAAGAAGTTCATCCAATCCTTTCCGGAAAATACCCGAAGGAAAAAGAAGGAGACTTAACAAAAGAGTTCGCTTAAACATTATTGGAACAACTTAAAGGAGGATTGGATAATATTCACAGATGTGTCTTTCAATAAAGATAACCTATCCATGGGATATGCTTTCATCTTGTATTCGATCGACCAAGAATCTTTTATGCATCTTTCCGCAGGTTCGGATTGGGCTTCTTCGGCTTTGCACGCTGAAGCAAAAGCTCTTCTAAAAGCTATAACTTGGCTAAAAGACAACCTTCTATCTAGTGTTTTTATTGTCACGGATTGTAAATTGCTAGCGGATTCTATCAACAAAAAAGGATCAGATATTTCTTGGACAACAAAGAATACTATAGAAGAAATTTTATCTTATATAGGAAAACTACCACAACATAAGAAATTTTATCTTATATAAGAAATTTTACAATGCAGCAGAAGACTCAGTAGCTAAAGAAGCAAGGATCAAAAGACTACAACACATGTCAAAAGCACTTGCAACAGCAAGTGCAAAAAGAAAACATTGTTTCTAATGTTTTTGATAAAATTAAATAAAATTGTAGACCTTCTGTATTATATTGATTAATTAATCAATTAACTTTTCTATAATTTTTTTTATAAGTTCATTCTCAAAGTTGGGGTTTGACATATTTATATGAAAGAATTCTGGCATATATTCAAGAAGGGTAAGAAAATGTTCTGAAGTCAGTTAGCCATTCACCTTCGTTTTATCATTTGAACCCATAATATCAACTCAGTTTTTTTTAAAAAATCTCAATTCTCTTTATCTTTTAATCTGTTCTTAGACTGGGTCTTATGGAGATGCCCAATGTCTTCCCAAAAGAAAAAATCGTCACCTAAAACCCCTCTTCCCGAAAGTCTTCTCTAGTGTGCGGGATTCCCAGTGGGAAGACTCCGGATACGGGCATTGGTTAGTCGTTCTAAAAAAGGTGAAAACGGCTAGCCATTAACCATTCCACTCATTAAAATCGGCCGATCATTACCCGTTTTTAGGAAAAACGGTTCACCATCATCCGTTGTTTGACCTTTTATAAAACCAAAGAACTATATTTCCGTTTCAAGATGAACATTATCTTCTGCAAGCAAGAACACCTATTTTATCTCTGTGTGTATTCAAAATGGAAATTATCTTTATCAGTTGTACAAGAACAACTACTTGCATTATGTTTATGTTCAATTATCAGGATCACGCAACCTCCGAATAAGAAAAGAAGCAATCTGCTATCAAATGGTGAAAACAGAATGAAAAAACTAATTTACTAACCCTGCTCTGTACATAGGAAATAATCCATCTCTGCAAATATGATGATAATCATCATCAATTCATTAGTTAAGTTGATTGATATTAAGCTTTATGTATGTTTTACGCTTTTTGGGGTTTTTTTTTTATTCTTTTAAGGTTCTTTGTTTTGCTGTTGAATATTCAATTGTTGATCTAATCAGAAGGCTTACAATTGGGATGTGTCTCAGTAAAACTCTTGATGAGATGGTTTCTATTAATGAAACTCTTAGTCCCGGACTGGTTCATATATATACTATAGAGAGAAATTTATCTGGGTCAACTATTGTTGACTAGTCAAATGGATTATCATCAATACAAAGAATGATTGTCCTATTTTCATGAAACGGTCGATCATTATCCGTTTTCTCTATCAAGAACGGATAACCATTGTCCATCCACAGAAAAAATAGGGAATTACCGCTGGGGCTAGGCTCTTCCCATGCCGATGTGTAAAGGCATTTTGGAAGAGGTTGGGCATCTCCATAAGACCTGGTCTTAATCTTTTTGTTAGATTTAAGTCATCTTCTTGATTCTTTTGCATGTACTAATAGTTTCATTGTCAATTATGTCTTCAAATCTGTTTTTTATTTAAAAATAGTTGTTTTGTGTTTTTAGTCTAAATGTCTAACTAATCATCTTCATTTTTCCAAATATGTGAATGCAGCTCATCCAATCTCTAAAGGCGCTTTCCTTTGTTCATGTTGTGATTATGGCGTTCGCAGAGTATGTTATTAAGTTTTTTCTACAAGGTTTTGACTGTGTCGGTATCAATGGTCCATGGTGGAGGAAGATCTGGATCAGTCTCAAATCGCCGAGTCATATTTTCCAAAAACCCCGCGTACTAGACAATTCAAATAATTTCAAATTTCAAGAAAACTGTTATAAACAGAAAGTTCATATCCTAATTATTCTCAGTTTGTTATTAGTCAACCGTATCACTTGTCATTATGGAGTTAATATGTTGGCAATCTGTTACCCTATTTTTAGTCATAAAATATCTTGTTCTTCGTATCAAATATACATTCACTACCTCAAAGATTATATTAGAGTAATAGGTATTTTGCCTCCTCAACATAAGAACTTCATAAATCATAGAACTAGATACAACATGGAGGCTAGCAACTCTTCTCAAGTAGGTGACTTGGTGAACAAGTTTAAGTAAGCAAAACTCGATCTAGGAGATATCTTTGAAGTTGTCGTTCTTCAAAAAGATAACAATGATGGTGAAGCTGAAGATTCGAACTTGGAAGCACGATAAGGTCATCATACAAGGAAGGATGAGCTATGAAACTGTCGAAAAGTACATCAAATTCACTTGGCCATTTATGAAACCAGAAGATGTGAGAATCGTAGAGATTGAACCAAATTTAATGATTTTTAAGTTTAGTAAATGCGATTTCTTAAACAAATTTATTGAAGAAAGACCATGGAGTGTATACAACCACTTACTAATGGTTCATGACTACATACTCGACATAGTTTACGCAGACAAACATTGGGGTTTCAGCAGTTCTGTATTCAACTCAAGTATCTACTTCCAGAACAAATGAATGTATCATCTGTAACTAAGATTGGTGAGATTATGGGAGAGGTTACTAGTTGTAGATGTAGAAAATCCTACAACTACATCCAAAGAATCACAAACACACACCATGAAGTAAACAAACAAGAGATGCACAAGAACACAAGATATACGTGGTTCAGTATGATTACCTACGTCCACGGGGTAAAAGGATGATCTTATTACTCGATTCAAAGTTACAAAATGTGTATCTCACTAACAAGTACTCTATTTTCACTCTCAAGCTCTTGATGTTCTCTCTTTATCTTAATCATTACTTGGTCCTTAGCTCTCTACACAGCTCTCTATTTATAGCTACAAGTGATGATACATCCAAGTTACAGTGTGAGTCGCGATACATCTTCCTTGATGTTCTTCTCGGGTAGCAGGCGATGTCTTTTCCGAGAGGTTAGGCCGAGCCTAGTGATGTCTTCTCCCGATGTACATTCATCCGATATTGATTGCTTAGTGTGTATAGTCGATGTCGCCCTTGATACTCTCAGCCCAAGTCTTACTTTGACCAGGCCATCCTTGTCTTCCCAACTACTTCGTTAGTGTATTTATTAGTCTTGTACTCGATGAATATCTCTTCCATCACATCCGACCTTTACACGTATTGTCTTCACGGGTTCCCTTGGTGTCTCTTTTCTCGCGCCGAGCTCAGATAAAATGATTTGCTTCGCACTCCACCTGCTATCGGTGCCTCATTGCCTAAGATTGCTCCACATGGATCTGTGGATTATTTACACATACATTTATGCCCCTTTTTTCACTCGTGTGGTCGACACGAGGGGAAGAAACCGCTTCGCCTCCCACGTCCCTGGCCATGCCGTGTTTTCCGCCATGCGGTTCCCCACTACCTTTGTCTTTATGACTTGTTTACCTCCTTCGCCGGTTACAATTGTTGGGACTATAAGTTAGACCCATAAACCCTTGGTTTTTCTTTTTTATCTTTTTCATAGAATAACATTCTCTTTCCTTGGTTTCTTCCTTCAACTGCTGCTATGATATCCTTTTGTCTTCTGATCCCTTGAGAACTCAATCATTCTTTGAGCTTTTTGTTATTCTTCCATTACTGCTTCTGCGTTTTTTGCTGCTTGTTCTCATACTCTCCAGTTTTCCAATGGCATCTTCGACTCCTTCCATGACTGAGAAAAGGTATGTGAGTTATACGTTCTCTGATGAGGATGGTGTTCCCCTTGATTCCCTGTTTGTTGTTGAAAGTCCTTCTAAATATGATCATCGCGCTCTTAATTAACTCCATCTTTCCTGATGATTCTCCTCCTTTTTCATGTAGGAATGACAAGAAAGTTATTAAAGATTTGACGGACGAACAATTCATCAAGCAACTGAAGGATGATTATGATCTTCATGGTTATGACATCAGACTTCTATCGGGCCAAAAAGGTGTTCTGAAGAAGGAGGATGTTATGAAGTTTGCTCATTTGGCCGAGGCGACCATTATTACCAAAGGTCAGTTGGAGCTCGGGTTGCGTTTTCTATTATATGATCGTAACCGTCCCTTTATGTATGAAGCTATCTCCAAGATTCGTCCGTCTCGTGCCCTAGCTCAATGGAATGGCAATACTTTCCGTATCATGTCTGAATGAGAGAAGCGAGGGCGAGGCGAATGCACTCCTACTGCTTGGTCGACTTATGATCCTTCCCAAGCAGGAGACTATACTCCCGCCAGCTTTGCAGCCAACTATCGAAGCGGGACTTCTACTAATGGTGATCTTGCTGGATTCGCTTCTAGTCCTCATCGCATCAAGACTCTCACTGAGGGTTTTAAGAAGCTTCTGTTGGACGAGGATCCTGAGGGGAAAACTACTAATAAGCATGCCCGCCACACCAGTGATGTAGCCTGGGATCGCGAACCCCTTGCTATTCATGGTCCTCTTCTAAGTAGAAAGTTTCCTGCTCCAGCCGAGCCCTATCCATTCTGGGTGGTTAATGTCGATCGGGTAAGTTTTTCAATTTTGGTTTAGTTGGTCGTCCTGGATGATCAGTGAAATGGTATTTTACTTGTTTATATTTCGCAGCCCAAGTCCCAGAATACCCAACCTGAAGCTCTCAACCTTCGAAAGAGGGACAGGGGTTCTAGCACAGGAGCCAAGGAGGAGACAAGGAAGGTAACAAATATACTTCTCATATCACAATACATGTACTTGCCCCTATTTGTTGCCTTGAATGGATCTGACGATAGCTCATGTGCAGAGGTCGAAAGCTAATAAATGAGAAGTTGGACGTGCTTCATCGAAAGATGGTGAGGATCCCGAGGATCGGCTACCTTTATCCCATTTCCTGAGGAAGTCGCCTCAGAAAACTTCTGATATTTCGTCTACCGTTGTAGGTGGTAAGCCTAGTGTAAAGGGTAAAGAACCGAAGGGTGATGAGTCTTCCCCAGGGAAGGTTATGCCCCAGCAGCCTGCTGGTAAAGGTGTCGTCCTCGCCGATGGTGTTGTATTGTATTGTCTGATGGTGATGATGATGATGATGACTTTTTTGACGAGGAGGACGAGACCGGTGGTATGGGCGAGGAAGAGGAGACGAAGCAGATAGAAAAGTCTGCTGGTGGTGGAGAGAATGTTGTTTATGGGGGGTGGAGAAAATGTGGTTACTAGGGGCGAGTTGTTGGGAAATGTGCCTCATGTTGTTCCTGCTCCGAGCTCGGGCGGGACTACCTTCTTCACTTTCTCGGGCCCAGTGTGCAATTCTCTAGGGGCTCTTACTTCTACCGATTTTGGATCCCTAACCGACGAGGAGATTATCAATGCGGTATCCTTGTATTCTGTCGGTTTGAAAGATACCTTCGACCAGATGGTGAGTTATCTTTCTTAGCTGTACATTTATGACGTGGGATAGTTGTTGATGTTCATAATGTTCTCAGGCTGCCAATAGAGAGTTGTTGGATGCTGATCTGCGGCGAAAGGAGCTAGCAGAAAGGGAAGGTCTCCGTCTCCAATTGCAGTGGGAGAAAGAGCGAACTTGAGAGTTGGAGAAGCAACTGGCCGAGACCCAAGGTATTTGCTCGAACCTACATTTCTATGATTGATTATGTAGTGCCAATATCCTGAGTATAGTAATATCTTCCTAGCCGAGATGTCTAGTATTGATGCTGACGCTGCTTCAGAATATCGTTTGTTAAAGAGAAAGTTGGATATAGAACGAAGTCATGTTGCCAATGTCCACCAAAGAATCGTTAATAAGGATGACAAAATTGATCGTCGGGAGGCCGAAATTGGGGATCTTCGAGCCTAGCTACATCGTTATGAGACCTTTGAGTATATTCCCGACGAGATGGATAATCTTCGAGCGAGCCTTTCTCGGGTCCATGGTATTGCCGCCGATAAAACATTGTTGGCCGATAATTTGGAAAATCAATGTGAACGACTAAGGCTGCAGAACAGAGACTTGCATGTTGATCGCCATCGGATTCTAGGGGAAAAAGATGCTGCTGAGAGGTATAATGAAGAGTTACGTGAGAGGCTTCAGAGGTTTAACCAGGTATCCGAGGAGTTGGAGTGGGTTCGGGCTCAACTGTCGGGTCTGCAGATGGCACACGATCGGAAGGCTAGTTGGAGTGATCATAAAAAATATTTCCCCACCAATGAGTTTAACGAGTAACGTTATCATGAGTTAACCTCCAAGATATCTTCTTTTGAGTGTAGTTTGCTTAAGTACGAGGAAACCGTTAAAGTAGTTATACCCTTGTTTGAAGGTGTTGTTCCTTGTGTTGTGCTTTCTTTGTGCTTATTTCAATGTTATAATGTTGATGTCGTGTTACTAATTGCTTCCGTGTTTCTGCATCCGAGCAAGGGAAGGTGAAATCTTTGGAGGAAGAGACTGCTCGGTTGAAGGCGAGGGAGACCCAACTACTCGGGCGGGAAGCTAATGCGGAGGCGTCGTCGACTCAACTAACTCTCGATGTTGCTGCCGAGAAAGAAAAGTTTAAGATCGAGCTTGTTGCTAAGGTCAAAGACGGCGTGAAGGCGGTTCTCGAGAAGGAACGGGATGATGCTGCTGCTAAGAAGGCAGGCTCGGGGTCGGTTCCACCGAAGGAGTAGTTTGGTCTTTTGTAGTGCTGCGCCACTATTGTTCCCTTTGCACTAGGCTGTAGTTCTCTTGAACACCATCATCTTTTCCAACAATTTTCTTTTATGGGGTGTTGCGTCGCCAATCGGTTGCTTTAATTGTTTTATGACATTTTCACTTGTGTTGTTTCGATCGTACTTTGTTGTTTCTATATGACATGCTTATGATTTTCTGCATAAAAAATGATTTACTTAGTGTTGATGGTGGATTTTAGTTCAGGGGCCAAACAATAAAACCATGTATTTAATGCGTTGTCATCCTGCAAAGGAATAAAGGCCATTTGAAAGTGACGAGTGATCAAACCTCTTTACTTACACATGTATTGAACAACTCAGTATATATATATGAAATTCACTCAGAATGGTGCGCATAGTAGCAATCCCAGTATTCTGTGAATTCTATTTCATGCCGGAATTATTAACTAATGCATGACTCGCCTGATATTTTTCCGTGCAATGTTCTCGGCCGAACTCTCAATACTGACATGACATGACGATTGATGCTCATTTTCAGCAGAGTAGCATGAATCTCCCGAAGTGCTAGTAATGGGATCTGCAAAAAAATACTCATTGTAGTTGCAGGAAATCCTACACTACACACCTCACTCGAATTCGCTTAATCAATCCATTTGAAGATGAATAATAATGTGGTTGTATTAATTGTTTTCTTGAAAGGTTTACAAAGAAATGTAGAACAGAGATAAAGAAATTACAATCACTCTTAATTTCTCTCCTAATGACTTGCTTAACAATTCAAAAGACCTCTCCTACAACAGATTGACTCGACCCTTTATATAGGGTATTACATAGTGGATGACATGCTAAGCTGTCCTTTATTTTCGAAACATCTCGCAAGCGTCGTCGAATGTACAACTGTTTGTCCTCGCGACACTCTTAAATCTCGCCAAGTCTTCACACTTTCCTCGTGTTCTCGACCGTCGTCATTTATTACGTCATTTATTTTCTTTCACGCGACTCCTTCGCGACGCGATCGTTTATTAATCTCGCGAAGTATTGCTGTCGCGATATTCTGGTCCTACATCTTGCCTCTTCTCATGTGTTCTCTGCGAAGTAGAGAGTATCATGAGAATTGATATCTTGAAATATCGCGATAGCTCATCCTTATCTATTTTAACTCCGTAATTTTTACACAAAATTTATTACAGATGTCTTTTCTTCCATTCCTTTCTTGACACGTTTTATTCAACCGCTTATTTTTGACCATTCACGTCCCCTCTCGCATTAAATGCATTTATTTTCCCAAAAATCTTTCTCTCTATATATAGTTTCCTCATCCTTCCCTTTTTCTCTTTTATTTCTCTCTGCAATTTTCCTTAAACTTCCCCTCTCCGTAACTTGCGCTCCTGCTCTTTGTAAATCTTTCTTCTTCAATTAAATTTCTCCCTTTATTCTCATAATCTGATAATGGCTTCACTAGGTCGTACGTATACTCCTTCTTTTATTGATGTTCAAAAGAAATTACAGGAAGAGGGTTTCACCTTATCAACTATTCCTGGTCAAGGGTCTTCCTCTATTCTTTCTTCAGAATTGTTTATTGATCATCAATGTGATGATCATAAAATCGTAATCTCGCTGGGTCAACTCCTCGCAGGACTCCCCATTCCTTTGTACAGTCCCGAGTTGCCATTATTCTATGAAATTCTTTCTCACGAAATTCTCGCGAGCCGTCTATCGCTTGAGTGGCGATTGTATCCGTTTAATGCTTGAATTTGCCCATCGTTATTTGGTAAAGGATCTTTATATCCTAATAATGTTAGAGATCCTAGGTTTGTAAATTTACAAATAGTCTGCTGAAAAGTATCTGTAGACAATTTCTTTGCGAATTACTCTGTTATAAATATGAGAAATAATAAGTCTCATTTGGGGTGCTCGCTTTGAAGAAGAATGATAACGTTGATGCTGACAAGTTGCTTATGCAAGATATTGATTGGCATTCGGGCAACAATAGTACCCCCCGTCATTCCAAAGATGAGAAATGGTGGGTTGTTCCTTTACTTTTGAGTGGACCTTACATCGCAGGCTCATATACTCTCCCTGCACACCTCACGAACTATCATCCTTGGGAGTTCAAGTGGCCTGAATAATTAAATGAGGTATATTTCCTTTTTTCAATTTCGCTTTACGACATTTTATCCCTCTTTTTTATCTACTAACTTTCAAAAATTTTAGATCGCAAGAATGAGGAGGAAATATAAATAAAATCCAAAGCCGAGTATCCTGGCGATACTTCGATCGCTCACGGATGAAGTAAGAAACATTTTCTTTTATTATGTTAAACAATATTGTTGCCTCTGTTTCTTATCTTCATGCGTATGCGAAGGTTGAAGTTGAGGAAGGCGATCTTTGCGAAGGCTAAAGGAAAGAATAAAGCTACTTTTCACAAAGACAAGTCTTACGCCCCGCTTTCTAAAAACGGAAAACCCATCTCTCTTCCCACTGCAGTTCTCAAACAGACGAGAATTCTGGCGAAAATGAAAATGAGGTTGGTACTTCTTCTGCGAGGGAGAATCACTCAACCACCTCTGCTATGGCACAATTTTCTAGCATCTTCTCCGACTCCATGCAAGGATTGGGAGATGATCATTTAACTGCTACCTGCAAAGCTCTCACTAATATTTGCGATGCCCCGCTGTTGGAGGATAACGAGTCATTTCGCGGGGTTTTCCGAACAGTGACTTCTAGCTTCTTAAACGCTCTTAATGCTTTGGTATGTTTGTATCTTTTTATCTCTTTGTGATTTCAATTATAAACTTTATCTTAATCATTCCCATATTTTTCTTTGTAGTCTGAAAGAGCTTCTTTTGTTGTTGCCTCCGATCTTGAAAAAAGACATAATAGCCTTGAAAGGAAAAACGTGCAACTTAAAGAGAAGATCCGAGAACTGGAGATTAAAGCTGCGTCATCTCGCAAGAAGGATGAACAAATTAAACAACTAGAGGCTGAACTTATGTCTCAACAGAATAGAGTATCTACTCTTGAAAGCGCAAATCAGCAGCTTTATGGTATAGCAATCTTTACTCCTCAATTTTTTTATTTTATCTTTTACTTTTCTTTGCCTGACTTACTATTTTCGCAGACATATATAATCTCTCTGAAGAATCCATTCTTCTCCATTCATTTCCCGAGCCCATGGATGATGATGTTCTTCTTACTCGTCTTAATGAATCTCTAAGTAGTTCCTCAAATAAGACTAACCTCCTTTCATTAAAGGATCTTCAATCCAAATATCATCTCTTAGAGATCGAACATAGATCTAGTTTAAGTTTGGCTAATCTTTTTAAACGAAAGTACGTTGACTCCAAGAAGAAAACCAAAACTTTAAGGAAGAAAATTAGCGATCTCATAGATGAGAAAGATCGTATTTCTAACAGAGGTGCACAGGCATTAGCAAAATTTCAAAAATCTCTCCTTGACGTACAAGTTGAGCGAGATGAACTCCTTCGTCAGAATACCATGCTTAGCGAGCGAGAAGACCAAATTCGTTCACTTTTTGTCATAAGTAATGATGATGAATTTGCCTGGTTTGCGAAGGTTCTAGATAATGCTAGAAATAACTTAGGTGTCGATGTTAGTCTTCGCGCCGAGCAAACCACCTTGATCAAGGATATGATCTTTGAAAGAGAAGGTTGTTTATTATACTTATTTATTTTTCTGTATCTTTTCCTTTTGCACTATTATCATTAACTCATTTCCTCATGTTTACAGAATCTGAAAAGAGACTTCAGACAAGGATTGGAGAGCTTGAAACCGAAAAAGAACAACTCGCAAAGGATTTCTCTCTTCGCGAGAATAAATATTCTAAATTGAAGCAGCAATTCCAAACTACAGTGGCAAATTTTAATAATGATGCTGTTCGTTTTCGTAATCAAGCTATGGAAATAGTTTGTAATGATCACAACATCCCTCTTCACTCATATCCTTTTCTTGCTGAAGAAGTTCCCGAGAACTTGCCTGTCTCAGATGTTTCTGATAGTGAAGCTAATGAAGAAGAAGAATCTGACGACGAGAGTGATGGAACCAAAGAATCAGATGAAGAAGAAGAACCAGCAAAGAAATAACTTCTTTTTCTTCTTTCATTTCTTGTAGTATCTGTATACATATATCTTTGACTACTGAATGTGAATTTCAACTTTTGCTTCCTTTGTTCAGATATATCAATCAAACAACCCTTCTTTGTAATTATAACTTCACACTTGCCTCTATCCATAAGATATAATCAACTTTGCGAGTTACATAAAATATAATCATTCTCGCGAGATATAAATATATATATCATTCTTTTTTTTTTTTTTTTTTTTTTTTGCACATTATCACTGCGACAAGATCGCAAGATATCTTTGTGGATTAAGAAATCTATTGATCTTGCCTTATCATTATTTGTGTGGTCTTATTATGCCTTCCTAAGTAAAGGTCTTATTTTGCCACCCCTCGTTGCGACAAGATTGCAGGCCGTCTTTACACTTTCATATAATGACCCATTGACCTTGTCTTATCATTTCTTAAGTATTTTTGCCTCTGCGCAGACATTATATTTGCGATAATATGACAGGTTTTAATGTTCTTGCAACCATAAAATCCCCGTAACATTGTCGTCTTTTACGACGAAATCGCAGGACGTTCTTACATTTTCATGTAAAAACCCATTGATCTCGTCTTACCCTCGCGTTAGTATTATTGCCTCTCGCAGATCATTGCACAAATATGACAAGCCTAAATTTTCTTGCGAAAATAAAGCCTCATGACATTTGCGTCTTTTTGACACTTATCGCCTCCCTAATGGAGGGTGCCGCCCTTATCTTCTCCTGGTTGCCCCTTCAAGGAGGCGTACATCGGCCATACAAGACTAGCTCCTCCCATCCGGCCTTAACAACAACCAGATTGTTTTCGCAGCCTCTTATCCCTTATACCTATAGGGCTTATGGTTACGAGACCGCACCCTAAGTGGAGTTTTTTCGGGCCGAAAAGCATGTGCCAAGACTTGTCAAGAGTGGTAAGTAACTTCCATGCTCCCCGCACTCTTGACTCAACCGTGTACCTCGGCGCCTTGGTCATACACTGACTCCTTGGAAGAGACCCTCGGGCGTCCAACCAGGGTATAACCTTATATATATAGTTGGAAATCCAAGGTATCTCCCCCGGATAGGCTTTTATGGGCCCCAAATCTCCATGACCCAGGTTTCAGGAGCGGTGTAACCTTCCACCTGAGCCATGTTAAGAGATACCCCCTTATATGACGTACTTTAGGTCTTACATTTGCCTCTTGCGAAATATCATTCGCGAACTAGGGTGTACGCCATAAAGGTTTGTCCCATTCACTCACTCATTCATTTTATCAATTTATTCAATCATTTGTCTGCGAAGTTTTCGCACAATCTCATTTCAATTATTCAATAGATTTGTACACATTCTTCATGGCGAGATTCTCGCACAATTTTTCCGCAACCATCATCTCTGCTTCTTATCCTTATCATGCTTTCACCACTAAATTGTTATCTTTTTCGCAATTATTCATTTTTACACCTTTTATTCTTACTTCCTTTCCGCCTCCGCATCACTCCACCATTTCACCTGTCTCCTTTGCATCATGATACTCAGTTGCTTTTGTGCATTCACTTCGCAGCATCTCTTCTTCTTTTGTTTCTATAGCATCTACCATTAGTCTTTATTTTATTTGTTCATCCTGTGCATTCTTCCTCCAACCTTTCTTTTTTGCTGTTCTCTCTTCGCAGCTCTCTACATCCACCTCATAACATTTTTGCCCCTCTATCCAATCTCCTTTTATAATTCCGACACCGCCGGGATGTGGAAACTTTATGCATCGATGGTATGTCGATGCTACACCTGCAATTTCATGAAGCCATGGTCTTCCAATCAATGCATTGTAGGGAGACTCCAAATCAACTACACAAAACAAAATATCGGTTGATAACCCCCGCAAGGGTATCCTCATGTGCACTTCTCCTTTGGGCTTGTTCGCGGTACCATTGAATCCATATATTTTGTATGTTGAAGGGATCAAATCTTCATCTCTTCCTCCCATAGTTTTGTAAGTATGGTAGAAAAGAATGTTGATCGAATCGCCAAGATCAATTAATATTCTATTGATTGCCCAACAATTTTCCGCTTCATCATATTCGCCATCAATAGGTTTCGGATTAATTTCAGCTTCACAACCAATGGGCTATCATGTATTTCTCTTCCTTTGGGTACTTCTTCAGCCGAGAAAGAAATAATCTGCGATTTGCCACTCTAGCCGCGATGTCTTCGCAACATTCATCACTTCTTTATCATCGCATCCTTGCGAAAACTCTACTAAGTACTTTGTCATGAAAATCTTCAATAGTGCGGTATGAGTGTACAATGGAGTTGCAAAACAAATTTTTAGCCTTTGCCCCAACTTCTATAACAAATGTTTCTTTTCCCTTTGCTTGGTGGGGGTGGTAAATGTTGAACTTTCTCTTCTTCTTTTAAAAAGTGATTTAGCTTTCCTTGATCAATCATTCTTAGGATAATTCTCTTGATGTTTCGCAGTCATTTGTTAGGTGCCCATGAAAGCGATGGTAAGAACAGAACTCGTGACTTCTATCTCCGGTGGTGGTTCACTTCCCATGTTCCATGGTGCGGGTATGTTTTCCATCAAAAGTATTGCTTCCCATATTTTTTCCACACTGGCTTTCAATGGCGGCATTTTAATTTCCTCCCACACTACTCTGTGACTTCGCTGTCCTCTATGATAATTCTGCCTCTGGTCTCCGTAAGTCTCTTGCGAATTATGCCTTTGACCTCCATAGGTTTCTTGCGGTTGATCAAGCCTCTGGATCTTATTATTCCCACCGCGATTGTAATAGTTCCTTTCTTTCTCAAATTCCTCCTGATCTCGACTTCCCATGGCTACTAACTTTGGTTCTATATCAACTGCTTTTCTTTCTTGTTGACCTTGCGATGTGCTCGCCACTGTGTGTACAAGTTGAGGTAATAAACTTACATTCGCGATGCTAGAATTTGTGTTCGCCACTGGATAAGATTCCATCTCGTCCTGTCTTTCTTCTAAAGCGATATATTCTTCCTGGAGCTCTCGCAATTCAGTCATTGTAATCGTATTCTTGACTCTAAAAATCTGAACATACAATAGATTGGTTGCGAACATAGCATTTATGAATGACAGTATGAGGTATCTTTCATCTACCCTTCCGTCCATCTCGCTGCACATCGTCTTCCATCTGACAGTTAGATGTCTCAAACTCTCGCCAACTCTTTGTTTTAGCCCAAATACATCTTCAATACCAGGTCGCGAAGAGTTGTTACTTATATACGCCCCTAAGAATATAGCCTGTAAATGATTGAATGATGTGATCGTATTCCTTGGTAAACCCTCAAACCATTTCAATGCTTCTCCTGTTAAACTTGACGCGAAGTATTTGCATAATATAGCGTCATGGTTTTCCCATTGTAGCATACATCTCACGTAAGCCTTGATGTGTTGTACTGCACAAGTTGATCCATCAAAAATGCAAGTTAGCGCTGGTAAGTTGCATTTTGGGGGTATTCCTCCTAACTGCACTTCTAATGTAAAAGGATTCTTCGCAGCCTCCGCGATAGCTTCATCTAACTGCCTTCTCCCTCCTTCTTCTCTTCGTTGTTCAATATTCCTCTCATCTCTGCCAATTCTCGCAGAATTTGTTCATTTGCCTCAGAATTTGAATTGACCGGTCTCTTTAATTCTGCTTCTCTCCTTCTTCGTTTGTGTCTACTTTTTTGTATTCTTTCGTATTCTTTGTTAATATCTCCATTATTGCGATTTCGCTCGCGCCTCCTCTCTCGATTATCATGATTATTCTGCCGGATTGCCTCTTCCAATTCTCGATTTTCCATTTCTGCTCTCAATCTTTCTCTCTCGCGGGCTAGACGTGCTTGCTCAGTGTAATGCTTTTCAATATCATCTTCAATTTCCTTTTGTTTTCTCTGTGTTTCTCTCCCATGTAGTGTTCTTCTTCTTTCCTCCTGATTTTCTTCATTAATTGGGTTATTCTTTCCTCGAGGCTGCCTATCTTCTTGATTTCCATCATCGTGATTGTTCACCAAAATATAACGATTTTCTATTAGTTCTCTCTCTTCGCGACCTCCTTCGCCATGATTTAACTCTCTTTCCAAATTTTCTTCATTAATGTTCTCTGCAGGTAATGTTCTTCTCCCATTTTCTCTACTCGATCCTGATCTCGATATGTTACTACTTCTTGATCTTCTATTTTGCAGCCTCCTATTTTCCATCCTCAATTCGTGGTTTTGCCTTGTTAGATTCGCACGTTCTTCTGCTTCTAACCGCCTTTCTTCGTGTATTGTCTGTCTCAGCGTTTCTAATGCCGCGATTTCTTCATTTCCACGAATTGTTTCTCCCATCTTTTCTCGATTTCTCTCTTCCTGTCCACTATTCACCAATTGTTGCACTTCTTCTCTTTCTTCCATAGAATCTGATCTCCATGTATGCACACTCACCCTATCATAATCGATTACTCTGTTTAGCGCTGGTTGAACTGGTGGTTGAACTGATGGTTGAATTGGTGGTTGAATTGGATCTTCTTCTCCATTTCTTGTATCTATCCTTGATGGTTCACCTACTTCATTTCTTCTTTCTCCCACTAATCTTCCACTTCTCCTTACGATCGTTGGTTGTTCTGATGCATTCTTTCTCCTAGCCATTTCTCAATTTTAGTAATTTGTTAAAAATTATTCAAGATTTCTTTCTTGTTATCCCTAATTCTTCCAATTCACAAGGTTGATCTTCTTCAATCCCTGTTTCTAGCGCATATGTAGTTGCAGGAAATCCTACACTACACACCTCACTCGAGTTCGCTAAAATCAGTCCATTTGAAGATGAATAATAATGTGGTTGTATTAATTGTTTTCTTGAAAGGTTTACAAAGAAATGTAGAACAGAGATAAAGAAATTACAATCACTCTTAATTCTCTCTCCTAATGACTTGCTTAACAATTCAAAAAGACCTCTCCCTACAACAGATTGACTCGACCCTTTATATAGGGTATTACATAGTGGATGACAGCTAAGCTGTCCTTTATTTTCGGAAACATCTCGCGAAGCGTCGCGAATGTACAACTGTTTGTCCTCGCGACACTCCTAAATCTCACCAAGTCTTCACACTTTCCTCGTGTTCTGACTGTCGTCATTTATTACGTCATTTATTTTCTTTCACGCGACTCCTTCGCGACGCAGTCGTTTATTAATCTCGCGAAGTATTGCTGTCGCGATATTCTGGTCCTACACTCATACAGGCTACATCTCTCTGACAAAGAGATCAATGCGTTCACACACTTTTTTAATTAATGTTAGCATGATCGAACACATATTTACTCTTAAAGAAAATCTAGACTGTTAATGTCGGTCTCAGAAAACAATCACAGCCACATAATTTGGCCGCACAATTTAACGAGCTTGGATTACTCCTAGCAGAACTAGGAAATCACCTTAATGACCACCGAAGGGCCCACTAATTCCCTAGTTGATCGAGCCCTATGTAGCTCGTTCACAAATGCTTCGAACATCGACCCAAACATGGGCGTTCACGCTGCATAACATAACTCAAACGAATTGAGACCAGCAAAAAACGGTCTCAAAACGCATCATGTCCGTCCAACTTAGTTGGCCTAGTTGGACGGCTTGGATCGCATTTCGAGCGATCAAAGAGATGCCGATGTGTTCACCATCGACCCAAGATCTCCCTCCCTTGGTCGGTCGACTTGTCCCCAACGTGACCAAAGCACGTTAAAACGACAGCCCCAAGGAGGGTGATCGCGCACCCTTTTAAACCCTAAATTGAATAAGCAGCGTTACACAACTGACGCTAATCAATTGTATCCGTCCAACTTCGCCAGCCTAGTTGGACGACTTAGATCGTGTTTCAAACGATCAAGGAGATGCCAACGCATTCACCATCGAACCAACTCCACACATGACCGATCGACTTGCCCATAGCAAGTCCAAAACACTCCAAATTACCAGCCCAAACATGAGTGTTTGCTCTGTTTTCAAGAAAAACCTAAAATCGTTTTGCGGCAACACATTACTGCCGCAAATCGATCTCAACCACCCATCTTCGCCAGCTGATTTGAGTGGATTAGATTTAATCTTAAGCGGCCCCGAAGATGTTAACATGATCATTGGCGGCCCCACTTTCCCCTTTGATGATCGACTTGCCTATCGAAAGCCTATAGGGTGCTTGAACGCTTGCACAAATTTGAGCAGACACGTTGTATTCAAAAAACCTAATTTAGGTCACGACAGTACATAACTGTCGCAGATTGATCACAACCCTCCATCTTCGCCAGCCTAAACGAGTGGCATAGATCTAGATCCAAGTGGTCTCGAAGGTGTTAACGTGATCACTGCTGTCCCACCTTTACGCGTGATTGACCGACTTACGTAAACTAGGGCTCAATGCCTCGGAACGCACGCCCAAAGAGGGGTGGGCCACATGGCTCCCTAAACCTTAAAGTTGCGTCAACGACGGTATGAAACTGCCGCAAATGATCACAACCATCCAACTTCGCCAACCTAGTTGGATGGTATAGATTTATTTTTAGAAAACAAGCAAAGAAACATTGTGAAGACCGGCCATCCTTCTTCCATATGAAGTGATCGGCCAAGTGATGACTTGACCGTAGGGTCCTCAAACGATCACCCAAAGGTGGTCGATCATGTCTCCTTTTAAGACGCCAATCCGCGACTTATGCAATCAGGCTCTAAAACAATGATGCTTCATACACATCGATTGGTTTGAGCTGCTTAAATGCGATGCTTCATGCATATCGATTCCATAAATAACTTAGTTATTTAACCTAATAGCACCACATGCTATTTCTTGAGCGGGTCCCACGAATTAACTCGCTCATTCGAGACATCAAACATGTCACAAACTGGGGGATACTTACTGGGGTATTGGTCTGGCGGTTTACAGCGTGCGGCGTGCAACGCGCCCATTATAAGAATGTGTTAGGAGGCATGGACGGTTAACGATGATGAGGGAAGTGGTAAAAGGCGTGATCGTGTGACAATCACCTACACGACCCCACTACTCCGTCACTCCACTTCCTCCACTTCCTACGAGATGAGGATTGCTCTCAATGACTTCTATAAATAGGTCCTTCACCTATTTTCAAACAACACAAAAAAACAAGTGTTGTAACCAACGTATCTAGAAAACACCCTGAATTGATAGCTTACATTGTGCAAGCCAATTCAACACTCTGATACAAGTCATAAACAGCCAACACCTTTATAATCTCAACACCTTCTTCGCTTCCCACCCTAAGATCAACCCCATCTCCTTCACCTTGTGACCGAATTGAATCTGGAACGGCCATTTCTTGGTTTAGGCCAGAGTCTTACAGATTGATTTATCGAACCTAAAAGCATTCCCGTGCAGTGCATTTTTTTAGGGTTTAAATTCGTTTCTCATTCAATACACCCCAAATTACCAAAAACAGCAGAATCAGTGTTTACCCATAAACAACTGGCGACCACAGCGGGAGATTAATCTCTCGGTTGCAAGATCAATTTTAAAATTCATATTGATCTTCTCGTGTTCAAAAAGGTGGATCTTAGCTCTAAACATGTTCATTAATCCGATTGCATTTCAATCACAAATCTCAATTTCTACTCCGTGATATATCCTTGTCAGCCAAGCTCTCCGAAATCCATGAATGATCGAAGCGCAATCACCGTAGAAGACATAATTAGGGTGTTAAAAGATATCCTCGCGAGTCAGGCTGATATCTCAAAACAGCAAAATGAGACGCTTTGTGTTTTAAGAGATATGGTAAGCCGTTTGTGGAAGGAGACGGCTAACACTCGCTCGGAGAATACCATTAACGATAAAGATGATGTCGGGTCTTTATCTGAGATCCGTACTTCCAGAAATGGTGATACGGACAGGATACGTAACCACATCGGATATGAGCCGAAAGGAAACAATCAACAAAACTTAGCCAGCGATGAGGGACCGAAGCAGTTTCACAAGGAGATGGTCTCGTCAGGAGTGTTGCAATACCCGCAGAATAAGAACGAAGGCCCGGCTTATGAAACTCTGTTGGAGAGTATATATCTCAAGACGCTTGCAAAAGTTCGGAGAGCTGTTCAACAATCCACAACCCCAACCACCACGACTTTACCAAACAGAGAAGCGCTAGAGGAAGGGGAAATTTGCCAAGGCCGCCACGAAGACAAAAGCTTCGCTAATGAACGATACTCAGTTCAACCGCGTCGCAATACCATTGATGTGGGACCCTCGGGAGGAGTTACACTTCGGAAAAACTGCCAAACTAAACGGTCCCCGTCTATGTCAACGCACGTCTCAGCCACACCCTCGAAACGAGTCTCGTATCAAAACCCGCAAGAATTCTCGCGACAATAGCCGCAAACGCAAGAAAAGCTGGAATCAGAATACCCGTACTTCCCGTTTTCAATGAGAAAGGTTCCGGAGATGTTAGAAGCTTGGGTGCAAGATGGAGTAGTTAAATTACCCCATGTATGGCGTTCACCAACTGATCAGGAGATGATTGATCCGCGATATTGCCATTACCACAGATTCATCCATCACCCCACCAGTGAATGTAACGGCCTGAAACGCATTGTCTGGGAGAAAATCAACTCAAGGGAGCTACGCTTATGAATCGAGAATATTTCCTCTCTCCATAAGCCGACATGTGCAGTTTCACAGGAGAGATCGAAGTAGCTGGGGACTTCTCATTAGCAAAAGTCATTAGTTACAACAACTCGGGTCGCAACCTGGATTTTAAGCAATTATCTGGGAAAGCCTAATTTCATTTTGTTGGGACCACGTCAACAAGTAAGTCTCGTTAAAATAATTATTTGTACGAGAAAATTTTGGAAATTTGCTGGGGCCTCACACACACGTCCCATTTCAAGAATGAAGCTAATATCATTCTCAAATCTCTATGTTATATTTTCCTCTACGTGTTTTCCCTTTTATGCAATGTTTGCAATTTCATGCAACATGCACAATTTCTCTAGGTTGCATTACTCACATTCAAAAATGAGAATTTCTATTTGAATGGTTATTGACCAAGTCATAATTCCTTTCAGAGTAACTACTCATGAATTATCCCAAAAATCAAATTCAAATATCTTCGTAAAAAACAATCACCGCCTAGTTCAAAAATAAAAATAAAATCAAACCATGAAAGGAGTTCCTCACATCACTCAAAACATCTAAAAGGGAAATATAAGAAAAGAAAACGCAAAGTATCAAGGGAAGTCTTTCAGCAACAACTCGCTCTTCTTGGAAAGAGCAGCTTTCGCATTTTGGAGGGCGGTCTGCTTCAGCTTCAACTCCTTAGACAACATTTCGATCTCTTCCTCCTGACGAGCAATGCAAT
Source organism: Papaver armeniacum (assembly GCA_023531295.1). Classification (NCBI taxonomy): domain Eukaryota; kingdom Viridiplantae; phylum Streptophyta; class Magnoliopsida; order Ranunculales; family Papaveraceae; genus Papaver; species Papaver armeniacum. The sequence goes on from JAJJWW010010882.1 coordinate 193,865, forward strand.
CCATGGAAGGAACTTCACTCATTTCGCCTTGCAGTTTCTGGATTTCAGAAAAACCTTCGCAGAACCAAGAGGCATTGAACTCACACTGCACGAACACGTCTCTATGGAACTTCCAGCTTTCATTTACCTCCTCGTAAACGGTGCGCCCAGTCATGATGCTCATACCATAAATAGAGGATAAAGCTGCTTGGACACGATTGACTAATGCAAAGTGACTTTTAAGCTTCTTGGAAGTAGCGATATGACCGTGATTCTTTCATATCGTAGTGTATAATTCCTCATACTTAGCCGGAACAATGAATCCTCCAACCAATACATGATCGTCAAAAGGGGCATCGAAAGGAGGATCAAAAGTGGCCCCAACGACGGAAGGCACAGATGATGTTTTGTCAGTCACAGGAGGCGCCTCTACGATCATAGATGTAACATCTCCAGTGGTCCCTGCGTACTCATTCTTCTCCATATCAAGGTTAGTAGCTGTCACGGTTTCATCTCCAAGCTCGCTGGAATGTTCACGCTCCCTACTGCACTTGGAGATGCTCCCTTCGTCATCGACCGAGTCTTCGTGATAGGTGTAGAATACACCCTATTTACTATCTATTGTTTATGCTTTCTCTGCTATGTTTTCTTGTAAATTATGTATTTTACGCGTGTTTTTGAGTTATTAGGTACTCTGGAGTCGCATGGAGGAAAAGAAGAAGAAATCACCCAATTTGAGCAAAAATGGCAAAATTGTCATTTTATAGTCGAACACTATCTGGAGCTAACGACATGTTAAGGGGCAACTTTCTTTTGGAAGGATGATTGAAGGCAGCAAGCTGTGGTTAAGGGGTTGTCATTCAGGATATCCCTTATCAGTCATCAGTGGGTGTGATTATCGAACCCTAGTTCCTACACCCTAAATCGAGAAACCAGTTCTCAAAATCATTCTCAATCATTGTGAACCAGAAATAAAGAAAAAAGGCAGCGGCTGCTAGAATCGTTACCAAAACTAGATCGAGAAGAGAAATCGAGAGAAAATGGAAGGAAATAAGAGGAGAGATGATGTTTATAGCTCGCAGAGAAGAGGAATCAACAAGACCTGTTGCTGGAATCGATTGGGATCGAGAAGCAATGAAGAAATTAGGGTTCATCTCTGTAATTGAAGAGAAGACGCAGTATGAAATGGATCTGGTGAGTTCGAGTTGGTAATACAGGATAAAGGAAGAATGGGTTTCGTCTGGTATTGGTGATGGTTAATCTAAGTTCAACAAAGAAGAGAATCGAAGGAGGAATCGAGCTTGTTTTTTGAGCTGTGATGATATACAGGGAAAGAGGAGAAAATGGTGGATGTTAAAATGGGTTTGGTGTTGTTCGAGGGAAACATTGGCTCGTTGTGGAAGATGGATGGTGTTGTTGGTTGAACATGAGATACAGATGGGTGTTGTTGGAGGTTGCAGGTGATCAATAGAAGTTGTTGCTTGTGATGGCGAGAAGATGATGAAAGAATAGTTGGGATTGTGTGATTATAGGGTTTCGAGAAGGTGATTCGGGCGATTCGGATAAGCGAGAGATGGGTATTGATGGAGTCTGTGGTGTTGTGAATGATACTGCTGGTTTATAGGGAACGATGGATTGAATTGTGAATGAAATGCTTCTTCAACTAGATGTATGTTTAGGATACACAGGTTGTACAGGAATTAAAGAAACGATCGGCTGAAATTGGCCTAAGAAAGTCCTGAAACAGAGGAAACTCTGCCTAAATCTTCCCCCTGATGAGTTGATAGGTGTCTAAAACACCTAATTTAATATCTAGTATTTATGCTTTCTTCGCTATTTTTCGGTGTGAATTATGTATCTTATGTTTGTTTTTGAGTTTCTTAGGTGTTTGAGGTTATCTTAGCCAAAAGGGAGTGGAACTCGCTCAAATCCGGAATTTCTTTGTATCACCTTGAAGAGGACGAAAAGGCGAGGCCAGTGGCGAAAGAATGAGATCATTCCGACTTCATATGAAGAAGTCACAAACATTTGAAGCGTTTCGCAGCTGTGGAATTTGTTAGTTGAGCCAATCAGCTGGGGATTTAACCGATGAGAATGGAAAATGTTGTCCTTCAAGCGTGGCCTACATCCTAAAGCTGGGTGCCTGTATTAATTTTTATTCCTACACAAGATCTCAAAATACGAGAAGAAGTTATTTCTTCTTATCATCTTCCGTCTGAAAGGCGGCCATGGAGTTCAGAGAGAACTGTAGAGAGATTGGGAAGGAAATCGAGTTATTGTGCTCGAATTGATGAGAGAGGGAAAATCGAAGAAATGGGGATGGCTACTTTTCTGTTCAACCGTGAGAATTGAAACTGGGTTTATATTCCAGGTGAAAAATCATCTAAGTATCGAGAGCTGTTGCCATTGAACTAGAGGCAGAATGGAGGAGATTCAAGCCTATCTGAGTGTTTCAGACGCATTGAGAACATGGGTTTGTGTGTGTGATTGCAGGGAAGGAGATAGAGTGATTTGAAATCAATAAGAAGTTCCATATCGCATTACACAAAGAAACCGCACAAGAAGTATTTGTAAAAAGGCACGAATAGCTTAATCTGTTGTGTATGATTACAAGATGGACAGGCTAGTAATGATGATCTGAGTGAGGGGATTCTGTGCTGTTAATGAAGTGAGTTGGAGATGGAATTATGGGATGGACAGAGAAGCTGCAGTCATGTTTGTTATTGATGGTAATGTTGGTGTTGCAGTCGAGTCGAGCACGGTGGCTAGGCCTGAGAGAATAGAGCAGCTGCTGTGTCTGAGCTGAGCTAGGTAGATGGACTGCGGTGATGGTGATGGCGAGATAATGAGTCTGGTGGCATTGCGGGGATGGCAATGGAACCGAAGAAGGGTACAACCAAGATGGCAGGCTACACTCGATGGTTTGGGTGGTGTTTTGCGAGCCAAGTAACTGCAAATGAGTGATGGTGGTGTTGGCGAGAATCGCAAGCATAGCCATCATAGCTGGGAGAGATACAGGAAAGGGCAGAGAGTGAATGGGCTAACAGGCAAATGAGCTGAATTCAGGTGCTGGAGCTGAGATTGCAGAGCTGTTGAGAATGGCATTGTGCAGGCAGGGAGCTTTTGGGGGTTGAGTTGCAATGGGATAAATTGCATATGTATGTGGAGCGCAACCGATTGCAGGTGAGATGGAGTTGAGCCTGCGGATGTTGGCGAGGAAGGAGTCCGAATGGTTGAGACCTGAGTTGCAATTGCGGGAGATGAGAGGAGCTTATAATGTTTATGTGATGGGAGTGAAGGAGTTGGCGCAAGGCAGTCATCCCGTGCTCAACTTGTGTTTCACCTGGTGCACCTGACAAGACACAGTTAGCTCGCTCAGAGCTTTGGATGAAGGATGTTAATGAGTACTTGCACCACCTTCTCGATGAAATTGGTACCAAAGATGTTTCTTATGCACAACACAGGGACCAGTCCTCCCCCAACACACTCTTGTCTGGTTCTGTACAAAACGAAGGTGGTGATTCAGCATCAACGGCTCTTCCTGATGGAGAGGGGGTTCCCATTCATTTTAATGCAGAACGTTTGCTGATTCCTTTTTGTGGAATTAGCCGTTCGTTACATACTGGAGGAATCTTTACCAGGGGAGTCTAACTTGGTTGATGGTTCTCGGAAGGCTTACATTTCTTGTGCTCTAGTTGAAATGCTCCGTTACCTGATTGTATTGTGCACTGATACATTGGGTCTCAGTGTAATGCCACAGCTGGGTTGAAAGACTGGATTTAATGTTGGTTCTGTGAGTTGTGCAGCAAACTCTAGTCTCTGCAAGTATTTGTTATTTTGGTCTTGGCAACTAAGCCTAGTCAGCCAGAGACAGCTGACTCACATCTGAGTCATGGTCTGACCGAGTTGACCAGACTTGACTCTCCCTGACCCCATCCAACTCAGAGCTGACCGTTCCGACCGTTGACCCGACCGATCCAACCCGTTGGCCGGTGGGTCGGCGGACTTTGCTTGATCACCGGAGTTGTTTTCAGCGACGATTTGAAGGCCACAATCCCGATTTCCGACGAGCGTTTTGGGACAAAATTTCTACACGGGTTTCTCTCCATGGTGGGCCGGGTGAATTTCCAACTAATGGACTTTGAAGACAAAACCTAGTTTTGGAAGGAGAAAAAGACTACAAAAGGGAAGACTTCAACAATTTTTGGAGACCACGTTTTATTATTATCTCTTCTACTTTATTCTAGGGTTGAGAACCATGAAGTATTTTCTCTTTCTTCTTGTGATGAACTCCTTGAATATGAGTACCTAATTATCTTTTGGTTATGGAATAGTTGGATTTCACAAAGCATGATTCTTTGATTCAATATATTAGTTTTGTCTCATATCTATCGTATGCAATTCTCTGAACATATTGTTTTATGATTGATTGATTGTTTTGTCAAGTTGCAAATTGGTAGAACTTCTAATCACATCTATTGCTAGTTTAGGGTTTATTATACGCAAAAGTGATATTCCTTGGATACAAGTAGCATAATATGATTATAGTTTGTAGTGATATATTCTTATGATCATATGTGAATCGTAACCTTTGTTAAATTGAATTAGTGCGCTTTCCACGTTCAATTGCTTTGATTGGCCTGATTTCATAGAACTTAACGCATCTAGGGAATTAAACTTGATTAGTGCTTTTACACGTTAGGTTGTTCCTTTAGGTAGAATTCATATTCGCATCTTTTAATGTGTTTGTTGATGACATAAGGAGATTTGCGGGATATTCTTGCGATCAAGGTATTCTAGGGTCTTTGATAAAAGTTGAGATTAAAAATCAATTCTAGTTATTGTGAAAAGCATGTTAGTGAATGAAAACGAAATCCTTAACCAATATCTCTTCTATCTTATTTGTTTACTTTTGTTTATTTGCTTTTAGTTTATTTTACTCTCATAAAAATCAGAAAACACCCGGTAATTTATATAGGAAACCATAACAATTTGACAACCTAGACCTCTCTGTGGGATCGATCCTTTCTTGCCCTTGCTATATTTATATTTTGAGTAGTAAGAAAGTGTAATTATATTTGTGTCGGCTGACAACCGGTCAAATTTTGGCGCCGTTGCCGGGGAGGCAACGGTTGTCACTTGTTTTGGTTTCTTATTTTTTCTTATTTTTATTTTTTCTTATTTTCTGGGTTTTAACCTTGGTTTGAGAATCTTATTTCAGGTGCTTATTCTATGGAGGGAGCATACTATATGGATGGATACGGTTTTCAACAACCTCAACAATATGATAACTACCAATTCCATGGGTATAATCAAAACCAATTCATTGGTTATGACCAATATTCCATGGAACCTTGTGGTTTTCTCAACAACCTTATGGTGAGTATGTGTGTGAACAACAACAAGGATGGGAGGATTCTTATGCTCTTGAACAAAAAGTCTCTAATTTTATAGATAAAGTTTCCACCTTTTTACAAGAGGAATTTCAAAAAGCAAAAGAGACTACAAACGAGCAACTCCAAGAACTTCGTGAAGGTATGGATAGCTTGCGAAGAGGCATTGATCAATACAAGGAAGATATGGATAATTATAATGTGCATATGGTTTGTGATGAATATTTGATTGATGCTAATGTTGAAAAAGGCCAATCCTTGGGTACTTTCGTGGATAATTGTGTAGTTAACTCAACTCTTGATCTTAATAATGATCATTCACCTATTCAAAAGGATGAGTTTGAGATTAGCAACACTAAATTCAGCGAGGACCAATCTTATGTTGACTATGATAGTGACGGTGATTATGATACATTGCTTGAAACAACTCATGGTTACATCCCCGAGGAGTGTACAATGGAGTCTTTTTGGGATCAAGATGAAGACGAAGAGGAATATGTCGACACTTGTGTAGATTACTCGAGCATTGATCTTAATAATGATCAAGAGCCTATTCAAAGGGTGGAGCTTGAGGATGATGCATTTTCGAGTGTTCTAAAGAAGTTTCTTATGATAAAATTTGGATCCGCAAAAGAGTATGTGCCTTACAACAAAAAGGAGGAATATGTTTAGAATGAGACCGGTTTGACCAATATTATGGAAGACCCAATTGAGCTTGCAAAGGATTGTAATGATGATGTTTATGTCGATACTTTGGTTAAGGCAGAAACGGACGAAGAATGGTTTCAAGGTTTAATAGAGGACCATGATATACAAGAGGTGAACAATTCACTTGAGTTTTTCAAGGATGAAGAGGATTCCGTAATACAAGAGATTGTGCAAGGTTTATCTAACCCTTTGCCTATTATTTCTTCTCCTTTACCTCTTATTGGTTTGAATGTATGTGCTTCGAGAATATTGTTGAATGACTTTGTTTCTCGTTTTCCGCCATTAGAGAAACTTGATTCTCATACTATGCAGGTTATGGAACCCGAAACCGTGGAAGTACCTGACTTCTATATTCTTTATACACTTCCAAGTGTGGACAAGAATAAGTGTGGGGGAAGCTTTTATCGGTTCATAGCTTCACTTTTGCTTTATTATACTAATATTTGTGTGAAGTTAGTGTTTGAAAAACAGGTTCTATGGAAGGATCCCCAACTTTTCCGATTATTGGTGTATGGGGAATGAATCTTACAAGAAGCTAAGTCGGGCCGTCGACTTTAAAACAAGCGCTTAGTGGGAGGCAACCCACCGGTTTTGTATCTCTTATCCTTTTGCATTTTATTTTTGTTTCGTTTATTTATTTTTTACTGTTTTCATATCATATTTGCATCCCTATGTTTAATTTCATTGAGTCCGTAATCTATCTTAGAAGAGAATTATGCCGAATACCTTTTCGTCAGAAAATTTCAGACTGCGCGTATTTCAGTCCAGAGACCATAACTGTCAGACCGTTTATCAAACCACTGTGAAATTTTGACACTGTGTAGAAAACACGTAGGTGAACAACTTTTGTGAAATGGAGTTTTTCCAAATTCCTTACCAATTTGCACAGTTTTTGCGTTTTATCTGCTGTTACGTCAGAATTCAGAACTTTCGGTTTTACATATTGAGGACAATGTGAAGTTTAAGTGTGGGGGAGCATTTATATGTTTGTATAGTTTGTTTTTGACACCATTAGTGGATGGAACCATTTTGAATGCAGGAGTTGAGGAACCAATTAACTAAAAGGGAAAGAATATAGCTCAGAAATCACAAATTAACATGATAGTTGTTACCATATCTCGGAATATCACCATATCGCATTCTATTTTTATTTTTTTCCATATTTATCTATTGTTCTCTAAGTGCTTTGGTGGGTCACTAAACATCGACGTGTTATTACTGCTAGGATGAAATAGAGTGGTTGAGTTACTAAAAAAAAAAAAAAATGAAAAAAATATATGAAAAGAAAAAAAAAAAAAAGAGGACCGACCAATTAGACCAAAACGGAATAAAAAGACACTTGGGAATAGCAGTATGTGTGAAACGTAGTCCCTGTCTCCGTCGCCTAAACAAGCGTGGAATGCAGGATCCAAGGCAACTATCATGTACTTGCTGAGAAGGAAGCATGCGCTTGGATCCAAAAGATCTAATCATGCCGTCTAAAAAAAAAAAAGAAATTGGATCCAGTTTGATCCAATCATATAAAAAAAAAAAAAAAAATTTAATTATTATTGTGTTGAATAAAGTCACTCTTGGTTCCCTTGTATATGCCAATTGATTTGATGTAGCATTCAGCACTAAGTAGCTCAATCCGATAGGATTAGGTTCATCTTAGCGGTGACCTTGAGATGAGATATGGGAAACATCGAACACTTGTGAATATTCGCCAACATCTACATCTATATCCGTCTTCTTAATCTTTTCATTGTGATTGTGGTTTGTTAGTTTCCGAGTATTGTGGCTTGTTCGACTATCTATTTAGAGTTTATTTACTAATAATTGAATTGAATTTGCAAGGTACCTCCTCCTGTAGTCATTTTGAATTCGTTCATTGATTTGTCACGAATAGACGGAGTTTGAAATATAGGTTTTGTAGGTATATCTCTAGTAAACCTTCACGAGACTATAACTCGTCCACTAGGGACACCTAGGGGTTTAAAGGCTTGTTATTTATGCTAAAAGTGACCGTAGCCTCGACGTCACGGAGTTGTATGTATGTTTTTGTTTTGGTTGATTTGCTCGAGGACTAGCAAAGTCTAAGTGTGGGGGAATCTGATAGGTGTCTAAAACACCTAATTTAATATATATTATTTATGCTTTCTTCGCTATTTTTCGTGTGAATTATGTATCTTATGTTTGTTTTTGAGTTTCTTAGGTGTTTGAGGTTATCTTAGCCAAAAGGGAGTGGAACTCGCTCAAATCCGGAATTTCTTTGTATCACCTTGAAGAGGACGAAAAGGCGAGGCCAGTGGCGAAAGAATGAGATCATTCCGACTTCATATGAAGAAGTTTGCCAAACATTTGAAGCGTTTGTTTGTGGAATTTGTTAGCCGAGCTGAACTCCTGGGTTTCGCATAACCGAAAGAGAATGGAAAATGTTGTCATTGGCGGTGGCCTACATCCTAAAGTGGGTGCTCAGATTAATTTTTATTCCTACACAAGATCTCAAAATATGAGAAGAAGTTATTTCTTCTTATCATCTTCCGTCTGAAAGGCGGCCATGGAGTTCGAGAGAGAATCTGTAGAGAGATTGGGAAGGAAATCGAGTTATTGTGCTCGAATTGATGAGAGAGGGAAAATCGAAGAAATGGGGATGGCTACTTTTACCATTTCAACCGTGAGAATTGAAACGGGTTTACATTCCGGGTGAAAAATCATCTAAGTATCGAGAGATGTTGCCATTGAACTAGAGGCGAGAATGGAGGAGATTCAAGCCTATACGAGTGTTTCCTGACGCATTGAGAACATGGGTTTGTGTGTGTGATTGCGGGGAAGGAGATAGAGTGATTTGAAATCAATAAGAAGTTCCATATCGCATTACCAAAGAACCGCACAAGAAGTATTTGTAAAAGGCCTCGAATAGCTTAATCATTTGTGTATGATTACAAGATGGACAAAGCTAGTAATGATGATCCGAGTGAGGGGATTAAATGGTCATTAATGAAGTGAGTTGGAGATGGAATTATGGGATGGACAGAGAAGCTGCAGTCATGTTTGTTATTGATGGTAATGTTGGTGTTGCAGTCGAGTCGAGCACGGTGGCTAGGCCTGAGAGAATAGAGCAGCTGCTGTGTCTGAGCTGAGCTAGGTAGATGGACTGCGGTGATGGTGATGGCAGATAATGAGTCTGGTGGCATTGCAGGGATGGCAATGGAATCAAGAAGGGTACAACCAAGATGGCCAGGCTACAAATCGATGGTTTGGGTGGTGTTTTGGCGAGCCAAGTAATCGCAAATGAGTGATGGTGGTGTTGGCGGAATCGCAAGCATAGCCATCATACTGGGAGAGATACAGGAAAGGGCAGAGAGTGAATGGGCTAACAGGCAAATGAGCTGAATTCAGGTGCTGGAGCTGAGATTGCAGAGCTGTTGAGAATGGCATTGTGCAGGCATGGAGCTTTTGGGGGTTGAGTTGCAATGGGATAAATTGCATATGTATGTGGAGCTGCAACTGATTGCAGGTGAGATGGAGTTGAGCTGCGGATGTTGGAAGGAAGGAGTCTGAATGGTTGAGACCCAGGTTGCAATTCCAGGAGATGTGAGAGGAGCTTATAATGTTTATGTGATGGGAGTGAAGGAGTTGGCGCAAGGCAGGGTCTGTCTCTGAGCTCAACTTGTGTTTCACACCGGTGCACCCGACAAGACACAGTTAGCTCGCTCGAGCTTTGGATGAAGGATGTTAATGAGTACTTGCACCACCTTCTCGATGAAATTGGTACCAAAGATGTTTCTTATGCACAACACAGGACCGATCCTCCCCCAACACACTCTTGTCCAGTTCTCGTACAAAACGAAGGTGGTGATTCAAAGATCAACGGCTCTTCCGATGGAGAGGGGTTCCCATTCATTTTAATGCGTAACGTTTGTTGATTCCTTTTTGTGGAATTAGCCGTTCGTTACATCTTGGAGGAATCTTTACTGGGGAGTCTAACTTGGTTGATGGTTCTCAAGGCTTACATTTCTTGTGCTCTAGTTGAAATGCTCCGTTACCTGATTGTCGCTGTACCTGATACATTGGGTCTCAGTGTAATGCCATAGCTGGGTTGAAAGACTGGATTTAATGTTGGTTCTGTGAGTTGTGCAGCAAACTCTAGTCTCTGCAAGTATTTGTTATTTTGGTCTTGGCAACTAAGCCTAGTCAGCCAGAGACAGCTGACTCACATCTGAGTCATGGTCTGACCGAGTTGACCAGACTTGACTCTCCCTGACCCGATCCAACTCAGAGCTGACAGTTCCGACCCGTTGACCCGACCGATCCAACCCGTTGACCGGTGCCAAGGCGGACTTTGCTTGATCACCGGATTTGTTTTTCGGCGACGATTTAAGCCCACAATCCCGTTTTCCGGCGAGCGTTTTTGGGACAAAATTTCTACACGGGTTTCTCTCCATGGTGGGCCGGGTGAATTTCCAACTAATGGACTTTGAAGACAAAACCTAGTTTTGGAAGGAGAAAAAGACTACAAAAGGGAAGACGTCTACAATTTTTGGAGACCACGTTTTATTATTATCTCTTCTACTTTATTCTAGGGTTGAGAACCATGAAGTATTTTCTCTTTCTTCTTGTGATGAACTCCTTGAATATGAGTACCTAATTATCTTTTGGTTATGGAATAGTTGTATTTCACAAAGCATGATTCTTTGATTCAATATATTAGTTTTGTCTCATATCTATCGTATGCAATTCTCTGAAAATATTGTTTTATGATTGATTGATTGTTTTGTCAAGTTGCAAATTGGTAGAACTTCTAATCACATCTATTGCTAGTTTAGGGTTTATTATACGCAAAAGTGATATTCCTTGGATACAAGTAGCATAATATGATTATAGTTTGTAGTGATATATTCTTATGATCATATGTGAATCGTAACCTTTGTTAAATTGAATTAGTGCGCTTTCCACGTTCAATTGCTTTGATTGGCCTGATTTCATAGAACTTAACGCATCTAGGGAATTAAACTTGATTAGTGCTTTTACACGTTAGGTTGTTCCTTTAGGTAGAATTCATATTCGCATCTTTTAATGTGTTTGTTGATGACATAAGGAGATTTGCGGGATATTCTTGCGATCAAGGTATTCTAGGGTCTTTGATAAAAGTTGAGATTAAAAATCAATTCTAGTTATTGTGAAAAGCATGTTAGTGAATGAAAACGAAATCCTTAACCAATATCTCTTCTATCTTATTTGTTTACTTTTGTTTATTTGCTTTTAGTTTATTTTACTCTCATAAAAATCAGAAAACACAGGTAATTTATATAGGAAACCATAACAATTTGACAAACCTAGACCTCTCTGTGGGATCGATCCTTTCTTGCCCTTGCTATATTTATATTTTGAGTAGTAAGAAAGTGTAATTATATTTGTGTCGCTTACGACAGCGGTCATGAGTCAACTCAGTAACCGATCTATCTCATTTGTCTCAGGCCAGTTATCCGAGTAAGATGCTGACTCGGTGTCTGAATACCCTCCTCTTTCACCCAGTGGACTAACTGAAGACCGTCTTGACTTTTATATTTGACGGTGGACTGACGGAATGTTCTGTTAACCAGAAGAACTTTCAGGTGGCCGGTGGTAACTTTGCCGGCAGAATTTCGGTGATCCCGAGAACTTTTCTGACTATCCAAAGTTGCAGAATTTCGTGAAGAGTATTCTAGACTCATGGGTGTGAAGACTTAGATTTGGGAATTTGATGAAAATTTGGAGGCTTTGGAGAACTGAACTTGAAATTGGAATTAGGCTCAAATTTGATTAGTGGTGTTATTATGGAATGAGGATTCTATTCCTTGGAAGATTTGGAGAGCATTGAAGCCTATAAATAGAGAAGTTCTCTACACACTTTTACACACCTTTTTACACACACAACACTTGTGTTTTTGCTTGCTTTTCGAAATTCTTCTTTTAATTATTTGTGTGAACTTCAAAAATTCTCTTTTTAATTATTTGTGTGAATTTCAAAAACATGAGTAGCTAATTTTCTTATTGATTGAGGATGAATTCCTAGTTCTTAACATGTTTTGAGTTTTGTTTTAAATCTACTTTGAAGTTTTTCACATGATTATCGTTTGTTTTTACTATTAAGAATGTTTATACATTCCAGATTGATTGATAGATTGTTTGGGTGGCCAACTAAATTGATTTGTTAATTGATCTAAAGCTAGTGAAAGTTAGGGGATAAGTAATCGTTTATTGACTCTTACATAAGTAGCAAACACGAGAACTTGCGGAGGGATTCCTTGGAGCAATTGTGTGTGAAAACAACGCTAGAAAGTGGACCAAGCGAACCGAGTTTAACTACTAGTACTAAACCTAAATTCATAAATCTTAATGCATTCGGGAATTACATCTTGTAAAGCGAACCTCAAGGTGGTTCTTTTGAATAGAATCGATAACTAAGCGGATTTGTTACTCGGTGAAATAAGGGATTTTGGGGTTAGCTAAGCGAACACCGCTATCCTATGGTTGGTGATAATCAGAGACTAATAACATGTGGATGAAAAACATAACTTGAATCATTTGTTTGCAACGAAGAAGGATTCCTTGATATAACTTCTCTTATTGATTTCAACTTTATCTTTCTAATTGCTTTGTTTAATTTCTTTTGCTTTATAAAATCTAAGACAAAATCCCCCCTTGTGACATTATAAGACAACTAAAACCTCTTGCTCCTCATGGAACGAACTTAACTACCACCATATTACTTGTTAATTGAGTGGAAAAATATTCACTAATTTGTTGTGGTTACGACACGCATCAAATTTTGGGCGCTGCTAACGGGGAGCAACGGACGATTTTATTTGTTTATTTTTCTTTTTTCCTTATTCTTGCTTTGTTAGATTCTATATCGTATCTAACTTAGTTTTTGAGAATCTTGTTTCAGGTCTTTGGTGAATGCTTAAAGAGGGCAGACCGAGTCCAATACGTCTTCGATCCTAAGACTCAACTAAAAGACTTTATTCGTGCGGTTAACACTCCGATTCCTCCTTCTTCATCAAGTGAGTTCGCAGATTTGGATATAGAAGAAGAAGTAATGGCTGATCGTACACTCAAGGACCTAGCTTCTCACAAGCTTGATACACAACAATGGTGTATCCAAACTAACTCAACCTTCGAGATCAAGCCGGGGTTTATTAGAGAGTTACCAAAGTTCCATGGCATGGTGAATGAAGACCCAAACAAACATCTTATGGACTTCTATACCATAGTCATGGCCATGCTCCCACCGGAGACTAATGCGGATGGAGCGATGTTGAAAGCTTTCCCGTTCTCTTTGGGGGGCAATGCTAAGGAATGGTTGTATTATTTGCCTTCCGGAAGTATCACAACATGGAATGGGATGAAGAAAATTTTCCTCGAGAGATGTTTTCTAGCATCAAATGCCACTCAAATTCGCAAGGATATTTGTGGGATGAAGCAAAATGTGGGAGAGTCATTGTATGAATGTTGGGAGTGATACAAGAGATTGATGGCAAGCTGTCCACACCATCAATTCAGTGATGTTATGATACTCCAATACTTTTACGAAGCTCTCCACCCAAGTGATAGATCTCTTCTTGACGCCGCAGGTGGTGGTGCACTAATGAGCAAGACGTTGACCCAAGCTAGAGAGTTGATTGAAAGTATGGCTGCAAATTCGCAACAATTTTACACAACAGAAGAACCAATGGTTAGGCGAGTGCATGAAGTTGATTCATCATCACACCTTGATCAAAGGATGGGTAACATGGAGATAATGATTCAAAGGATGGCCGCGGTAATTATTCCGGATGATGAGACCGAACAAGTAGATGCTTTATATCCAAATCAAAGGCCAAGGTACGATCCATATTCCAATACTTACAATCCCGGTTGGAAGGATCATCCTAACTTTAGTTATGCAAACAAGAAAGGTGGCTTCCAACAATCACGCTTCCAACCTCAACAACAATTCCAACCACAACACGTCAAGGAGCGTGATTCTTCGAGTGATGACAAGCTCAATGCGTTAATGCAAGGCATGCAAGGTCTTACTTCTATGTTACAACAAAGCCAACAAAAGAATGAATCGGCCATCAAGGATTTACAAACTCAAATGGGACAATTGGCGACCGATGTGAACCTATTGAAATCTCAAGCATCCACAAAGCTTCCTTCACAACCATTTGTGAACCTAGGAGAGAATGTTAATGCGGTTACTTTAAGTAGTGGAAGACAAGTGGAGAATCCTCATCATGAAGAAGCTAGTGAAGAGGTAGTCAAAGACAAGGAGGAAGCCGCACCAAAGGAGAATTCAATACCAACCGACCAATTCAAGGAACCGGTTCCTACTTTCATTAATCCACCTCATTTTCCTAGTCGTTTTGCTAAGTCCAAGAAAGAACCTCAAGACAAGGCACTCATGGATATCTTCAAGAAGATCGAAATCAACATCCCGTTCATCGAGGCCATCAAGACAATGCCAAGGTATGCTAAATTCATGAAGGAATTATGCACAAAGAAGGATAGGTTGCTTGATAATGAAATTACTAAAGTTGGCGAGAGTGCGTCGGCTATGCTATTGAAGAAGATGCCTACAAAGTGTACGGATCCCGGTGGTTTCACGGTGCTAATTACTATTGGTAAAAAAAGGTTTGAACATGCTTTACTTGATTTGGGAGCTTCCATTAGTGTAATGTCGGCCGAAATATATGACTCCTTGCATCTTGGACCTTTGAAAGAGACAAGAGTTATTATCCAATTAGCAAACAAGTCTAACATATATCCAAAGGGACTTGTAGAAGACATGCTAGTGCAAGTAAATGAGCTTATTTTTCCGGTTGATTTCTTCGTGGTGGATATGGATGGTAGGTTCCGAAACCTACAATAAAAATATCGCAAGTGCACGGCGTCTAACTTGTAGACAATGGCAAGTACAGGTCATTCCCACGAGGAGTGTGAAATACTCGACCAACTAATACCAAAAATTAAGTAACCAAATAGAAGATGTTTTAAAGATTTTCAGAAATCCGAACAAAACAAAATAACAAATAATCGTGACAATAAACAAGATGGAATGAGTTGCTAGGGTTTTCGGTTTCCACCAATTAATTATGCAAACTCTACTAAACATTAAATATATATTCCATGCATTTTCAAATACTATTTCTCCGCTGTAATTTTATTCGCTTCATGGGTAGTGATTTTAAAGCATTACCTATCTATCCTTGCATACCACGTCTAGGGATTTAACCGAAGCACGAAATATCAATTCAAAAGCATACATAATCAAGAAAATCAAATAAGCAATCAAATACCAAGCTGTATGAAGAAAACTACTAATCAATCTAATCATTATTAAGCATACAAATATAGAGTTTACGCAATTAAATTGGTTTCTACCTAAACCCTAACATAGCTCTAGCTAGACATGGCTTTCTCAAAAGCCATAAACAAAATTAAAATCAAACTAGCTAAGCAGAAAATGGAATTGGAGAAGTAAAACTCCAAACCCTAGTCTCTGTAAGAGGCTGTAGCCGCAGCCTCCCGTCTGTCGCCTCCTTCTTTTCCCTTTCTTCTCTATCGATTCCTGTTCGTTTAAATCTTCCGCTGCAAAGAGTCTCAACTCTAAAATGCGACCTAGCCCATTTCAAAGCCCGGTCCATTAGTTCCATTTAGCCTCCATTCTCCCTTGCGGCTTCAGTGACTTCGCCGAACCAAGAGCCTCAGTAGAAACCATCGGCACCATTGAGCTGTCTCTGCAGCCACCACACAAAAACAATATCTCCCTCGTACATCTCCATCTAGCCATAACTGACTGCACCCCTGCTCACTGACCATCTAACTTCATCTCCATTCCAGACCGACCACCTTCCTTCACCGTCCATCTGCAATTTCAGACCTTCAAAGTCCGGCAACAATGCAATCACTGAAGCCTGTAACATACAGACCACCTCCATCATCGCCTAAACTCGGTTGCAGCACCAACATCCCTGTCCAACTCTCGTCACCTTCCTGTTCACTGGCAGTAACAGCTCAGCCGGGCACACTATCTTCGTTGCTTGTCGACAAACCAACACCAAAAGTTCTTGTCTCGTCGATTCTCTTCTTTGCACTTTCTGAGCTCCTAGACGTAGCACTACTTCAATCTAGTAAAAATCATGGACAAATCCCACTGTGGGTAATGGAAGAAACTGCCATTGCCTGCAAGTATTTCCAATCCAGAAACCAACGATTCAACCACTTCTAACACGACAGTAAACGCTTCTTTTTGCTGTAATCTCAGCCAACACAAATTTGTTCATCTCCGAACCAGCTTCACCTGTGTTCATTGCCACATTTTCTTGAGCATCTGACTTGCATTCTCGACAGCAGAAACCTAATTTTAATTCGAGTACAGCTCCGTTATCACATCACCAGTCGCAACAATATTTCATCTTAACTCCAGCCAACAAGACGTCACCGACTCTCACCAAAGTCTGCACTGCCGTTGCTTTAGCTATACCCATCTTCTTCCATTCTCCTTCGTTTCTTGCTTCTCTCGAACAGATGTGAAAGAAAGCCAAGCTGAACACCAGCTGCTTGATTGATATGAGAAAAGAGATGTGCATACTTGACACGTCATCCACTAACAAAGAAAACAATTCTTTGTTTCATTTAACCACCAGCTCTGGTCGTATGTTGACTCAGTGACGCAACAATGCCTTGACAGCCCACGGTCTCTTTGGTGCAGTGAAAGGCTTTCGTCATTTTGGTCGCAAGCGCCTCTAGCTTGTAATTTTAGCCCTTTATTTCCGGATGATTGAATTCGCTTGTACTTTCTACAAAAGCACTAAAATAATATTATTAGTCAAAATATTGAGTCATAGCTAATATAAATATGGGTATAAGATATAGCACTTTCGTGCTTATCAACACCCCCACACTTATATTTTGCTAGTCCTCGAGCAAAACAAAGAATTGACCCGCTCAACAGATGGTCATTATTTTTTTAGACCCGCTCAACAGCTGGTCATAAATTGATAAGAAACGGAAAATAGACCCGCTCAACAGCTGGTCGTAAAAACCCTACAATAGACCCGCTCAACAGCTGGTCATAATATTTTTTTTATTTTTTTTTCATTTCAAGACCCGCTCAATAGCTGGTCTGCAATTTTTTTTTTTTTTTTTTTTTTAATTTTTTAGAGACCCGCTCTACAACTGATCAACATTTTTTTTTTCTTTTTTTAAACTCCAAACGAAAATGCCACTCCCCCACACTTAAACATTACATTGTCCTCAATGTAATTGAGTCATCCAACGTATAAATTAAGGTGGGAAATTCGAAAATAAAATATGCAAAAACTAAACAAATAAAAATAAAAGATAGAGTGAAGGGAACAAATCTGATGGGTTGACTCCCATGAAGAGAAAGGTATTTGTATCCCTTTTTATCAGTAGCACGTTCTCAAACAAGGTGAGGTTAGTATCTCAAAGTAAGCTGGCAATCATATATGTAGAGCCTGAAAAGTTGAGGATCAACCCAACTAATCCGGTTAGTCGAAAACATGTGATTAATGCCCAAAGAGCAAAACCTGAATTCAATCTTATTCAAAATATAATTCGAACCTGCCCAACCATATGTGGTAATGTGAAGTAAATCAGATTCGCAGATAATTAGTAATGGTTTCTTAAAGAATTGAACAGTTGTTGCACTCCCTAAATCGGGTTCTAAGTCCGAAGAAATAACTTGCTCGGCGAATATTGGTTCAAATTTACTCGTTGAACAGGGCTCAATTGAGCAATAATATCACGACTGTAGACCCAATATCACCTACAATGGTTTCATTAAGATGAGAAAAATCGAATTGGATAGGTCGACAATGGTTTATGGGTCAAGGTCGGTGCTTTCTCGACTGATGAAACTAGTCGAGACTCGGGCTGAACTAGAGGTTCTAGTTTGGGTTTCCATTTATTAGTGTCTAGCAGCGGTGTGTAGTCTAACAAAGCATTGACTTCACAAATAACACTATCATCATCAAAATCATACCCAAAATGAGCTAATCAAACCTCTAATGGATCTTCCGAGCATTTGTTGCAAAAAGCCTTGAGTGCATACTTTCTTTTCGCTCGCAACACTTCAGGCTAAGGTACCTAAAAAAAACAAATAAAATGCGTAAAAAGAACCAAAAGAAATCTAAAAGAAAAACAAAATAAAATTATGTACAAAAAGATATCAATCAGAGAGTATTTTGCAACCACTCCCAGGCAGCGGCGCCAAAAACTTGGTAGGTTCCGAAACCTACAATAAAAATACTGCAAGTGCACATCGTCTAACTTGTAGACAATGGCAAGTACAGGTCGTTCCCACGAGGAGTGTGAAATACTCTACCAACTAATACCAAAAATTAAGTAACCAAATAGAAGATGTTTTAAAGATTTTCAGAAATCCGAACAAAACAAAATAACAAATAATCGTGACAATAAACAAGATGGAATGAGTTGCTAGGGTTTTCGATTTCCACCAATTAATTATGCAAACTCTACTAAACATTAAATATATATTCCATGCATTTTCAAATACTATTTCTCCGCTGTAATTTTATTCGCTTCATGGGTAGTGATTTTAAAGCATTACCTATCTATCCTTGCATACCACGTCTAGGGATTTAACCGAAGCACGAAATATCAATTCAAAAGCATACATAATCAAGAAAATCACATAAGCAATCAAATACCAAGATGTATGAAGAAAACTACTAATCAATCAAATCATTATTAAGCATATAAATATAGAGTTTACGCAATTAAATTGGTTTCTACCTAAACCCTAACATAGCTCTAGCTAGACATGGCTTTCTCAAAAGCCATAAACAAAATTAAAATCAAAACTAGCTAAGCAGAAAATGGAATTGGAGAAGTAAAACTCCAAACCCTAGTCTCTGTAAACGGCTGTAGCCGCAGCCTCCCGTCTGTCGCCTCCTTCTTTTCTCTTTATTCTCTATCGATCTCTGTTCGTTTAAATCCTCCGCTGCAAAGAGTATCAACTCTAAAATGCGACCTAGCCCATTGCAAAGCCCGGTCCATAAGTTCCATTTAGCCTCCATTCTCCCTTGCGGCTTCAGTGACTTCGCCGAACCAAGAGCCTCAGTAGAAACCATCGGCACTATTGAGCTGTCTCTGCATCCACCACACAAAAATAATATCTCCCTCGTACATCTCCATCTAGCCATGACTGACTGCACCCCTGCTCACTGACCATCTAACTTCATCTCCATTCCAGACCGACCACCTTCCTTCACCGTCCATCTGCAATTTCAGACCTTCAAAGTCCGGCAACAATGCAATCAATGAAGCCTGTAACATACAGACCACCTCCATCATCGCCTAAACTCGGTTGCAGCACCAACATCCCTGTCCAACTCTCGTCACCTTCCTGTTCACCGACAGTAACAGCTCAGCCGGGCACACTATCTTCGTTGCTTGTCGACAAACCAACACCAAAAGTTCTTGTCTCGTCGATTCTCTTCTTTGCACTTTCTGAGCTCCTAGACGTAGCACTACTTCAATCTAGTAAAAATCATGGACAAATCCCACTGTGGGTGATGGAAGAAACTGCCATTGCCTGAAAGTATTTCCCATCCAGAAACCAACGATTCAACCACTTCTAACACGACAGTAAACGCTTCTTTTTGCTGTAATCTCAGCCAACACAAATTTGTTCATCTCCGAACCAGCTTCACCTGTGTTCATTGCCACATTTTCTTGAGCATCTGACTTGCATTCTCGGCAGCAGAAACCCAATTTTAATTCGAGTACAGCTCCGTTATCACATCACCAGTCGCAACAATATTTCAGCTTAACTCCAGCCAACAAGACGTCACCGGCTCTCACCAAAGTCTGCACTACCGTTGCTTTAGCTATACCCATCTTCTTCCATTCTCCTTCGTTTCTTGCTTCTCTCGAATAGATGTGAAAAAAAGCCAAGCTGAACACCAGCTGCTTGATTGATATGAGAAAAGAGATGTGCATACTTGACACGTCATCCACTAACAAAGAAAACAATTCTTTGTTTCATTTAACCACCAGCTCTGGTCGTATGTTGACTCAGTGACGCAACAATGCCTTGACAGCCCACAGTCTCTTTGGTGCAGTGAAAGGCTTTCGTCATTTTGGTCGCAAACGCCTCTAGCTTGTAATTTTAGCCCTTTATTTCGGGATGATTGAATTCGCTTGTACTTTCTACAAAAGCACTAAAATAATATTATTAGTCAAAATATTGAGTCATAGCTAATATAAATATGGGTATAAAATGTAGCACTTTCGTGCTTATCAATGGACAACAATGAGAATCGGTCATCTACTTCTTTACTTCTTGGGAGGCCATTTATGAAGACCGCAAAGACGAAAATTGATGTTGAGAAGGGTACACTCACTATGGAATTCGACAAGGAAATAATACACTTCAACATATTTTAAGCCATGCGCTACCCAAGTGATGTGCATTCCGCTTACTCCATTGATGTGGTTGGTTCATTAGCGCAACAAATGGTGGAGTTTAGTCAAGAGGATGAACTTGATGTGGTGTTGCAAAAGAGCATTAAATTAGACATCCACGGCTTGTGTAACTTGGATATTGAAATCTCCAAGGAATTGGTGGAGATGTGTGGTGCCTTGGCGACATTGCAAGAAGCTAAAAAGGGTAATGTCTCATATATTTCTTTACCCATGAATGATGAATTACTTGTACCATATATTGTGAAGGCGCCTAAGCTAGAATTGAAGCCACTTCCGGACCATTTGAAGTATGCTTTCTTGGGAGATGGAGATGAGCTTCCGGTGATTATTGCAAAGAACCTCACACCGGTACAAGAAGACCGTTTGCTTAGAGTCTTGAAAGAGCGCAAAACGGCTATTGGGTGGACAATTGCGGACATCAAAGGCATTAGTCCATCCATGTGCATGCATAGGATTCTAATGGAAGAGAACGTGAAGCCGGTACGTGATGCTCAACGTGGGCTTAATCCTCCTATGATGGAGGTTATGAAGAAAGAGATACTCAAATTGCTAAGTGTGGGGGTAATCTACCCAATTTCCGACAGCAAGTGGGTTAGTTAGGTACAAGGGGTACCAAAGAAGTCCGGAGTCACGGTTGTTAGAAATCAAGACGATGAACTTGTTCCTACAAGAGTTCAAACCGGTTAAAGAGTGTGTATTGACTATAAAAATCTTAATTCCGCAACCCGAAAGGATCACTTTCCTTTACCTTTCATTGATCAAATGTTGGAGCGGTTAGCAGGGCATTCTTATTATTGTTTCTTGGATGGTTATTCGGGATACAATCAAATTGTTATTGCACCGGAGGACCAAGAGAAGACTACTTTCACTTGTCCGTTTGGAACGTTTGCATATAGGTGGATGCCGTTTGGTCTTTGCAATGCACCGGCTACTTTTCAAAGATGCATGGTAAGTATATTCTCGGATTATGTGGAGCGCATCATCGAGGTATTTATGGATGACTTTAGTGTTTATGGCAATTCTTTTGATAGTTGTTTAGACAACCTTGAACTAGTTCTTAAACGATGCATAGACACAAACCTGATAGGTGTAGAATACACCGTATTTACTATTTAGTAGTTACGCTTTCTTTGCTATTTTTCTTGTGAATTATGTACTTTACGCGTGTTTTTGAGTTATTAGGTGCTTTGGAGTCGCACGGAGGAAAAGAAGGAGAAACTACTCATTTAGAGCGAAAAGGGCAGAATTGTCATTTCACGGGCGAGCACTATCTGGAGCCCAGTCAATGTTAAGGGGCTGCCATCTGGCTAGCCCTTATCAGAAGTGACCATTTATATAGGCACCCAATCTGTGGGTGTAGTTAACGGTGGGTGCAAATAACGTCCCACCTTTAAGACAGAATTAGGTCGAGAGAATTGGGAATCAATTCCCATTCTATTTTTCTCTCATTCTTCCCTTTTGTAGCCGAATTCATATGAAATTTCTTGAGAGATCCAAGTCGCTACTGTTGAATCGAGAGAGGAGCAAATTGGTTTGTTGGTACTGTTCGCTGCTGAGAGTTGCTGGATTTTGTTCAATTAAGAGATGGCAGTGAATTGAGACGATCTCATGGAAGATTAGGGCTTGTATGGAATTACAGATCGAAGATGGGTTACTGCTGAATGTTGTTCTTGATTCAAAGATGAAATCAATGGCGCTGTTGACATGGGTGAGTGACGTTGAATTGAATGAGAAGATAGGAATGAAGACTTGTGATATGAATTTCGGAGAAAAGTTAATGGTGAATTCCTTTGGTGGTAGATGGGATGGCAGAGCTATTGAAGCTGACGGATCAAAATCGCAGAGAAGAGGGTGTGAATGGTTTTTCTCAGATTTGGTTTTGGATCGAGTTGAGTGATGGTTTGAGCTACAGACTGAAAATTGAAGAGCTAATGGATTCTGTTGCTCAGAGGATTATGTTGGTCTCAGGCAAGACAGGAATGAGAAGAACTGATGGGTCTGTGGTGTATGATTCAGATGGAGGCATTCTTGCAGTTTGAATGGTGAATTACAGGTTTGAGGGAATGCTGATGCTGTTTATTTATGCAGCAAGGAATCGATGATGGATTGTAGGCTAGACCTAGAGTTACAGAATAGGCAGGCAGCAGGTAGAGGTTATGAGCCATGTTGAAGGGTTGCAGGTGGCAGCTGTGTGGTGGTGATATGCAAGGAATGGTGCTGCCATGGTTCGTACGCATGAAGTGAAGCCTACGCCTGGTAATGAACGGGAGTGAAGAATATAGATGTATGTTAGGAAAATACAGGTGGAGTTGAAGCTTAATCTGGGTTGCAATTGCGCCATACATGGGATTCCAGTGTTGTTTGTGCAGCTGAGCTAAGGGGTTGAGTACTGGGTGAGTTTCTGTTGCAGAATGGATAGTGAGCTGGTATTAGACCTGATATGGTGCTGGTGCTTAAGCTTGAGCTCTGTAGTAGGTGGATTGGTTGATTACAGGGAAGAGTGCAAAGCTGGTGGTATTGCAGGTGGGAGGCATTGAAGTGTTGCTGGGTTCAGCTGGTTGAGCCAAGGGCAGGTACATGAGTTACAGTTATCATGTCTGGAGGTGAAGTTGCTGCTATTGGCTTGAGGAAATGTGGCGAGCTTGATTCGAGAATAAGTGGCTTGAAGTAAAGTGGATATCTTTGTGTTGCAATGGAGTTGCAAGGCCTTGCCGCTGTTGGAGCTATAATGAAGTTGAGGGAAAACTCAGTGGTGGATTAAAATTGCAGGTCTGGCATTGCTGCAGAGTGGAGATGGAGCTATAGAGGGGAGCTGGTGTTGATGTTTCCAGGGATGCGCTGCCACTGATGAGAAATACAGGACCAATTCAGGTCAGAGCTGGTGGCATTGTTGTGAAGCTACAGGATGAATTTAAGTCTGTTAGTGGTGACAAGGAGATGGCTCAGTTGAGGACCAATTCAGGTCAGAGCTGGTGGTTGACAGGGATTGCAGTGGCTCTGCAATTGGAGCTTGCTGGTGGCTCAGGGCAAGAAAGGTGGTATTGAAGCCTAGAAGAGTCATTGTAGCAGTGGGAATGGATGCTGAAGTGAATGTTAAGTGATGGCACTGGTGGATGGAGCCACAGGAGCAGTGAAGCCAGATTTGAGTTGCAATGTGCGGTGAAGAAAGTGAGCTGCAGGTAATGGCTGTTGGATAATTGGAATTGGCAGAGTAGGTTACAGCTGAGAACTGAGGTTGAAATGAACTAGCTGATGATGGTGCATTACAGGTTTTTAGGCAGCCATCATGGCTGAAGCACAATCATTGTGCATCACAACATCTGGCCTGTGCAAGGTTGCAATGGCCTGTACAAGACTGGCCTGGCAAAGTCAGCCCAGTTAGATCACCAGCACAGCTGACTCAGGTCTGACACAGGATCCTGACTCAGTTGACTCACCTTAACTCGGTCTGACCGAGTTGACCCAAGCTGACCGAGTTAACCCGCCGTTCTGACTCGTTGACCGGTGGCCGGGCGGACTTTGCCGGTCACCGGAGCTGTTTTCCGGAGACTTTTCCGGCGGGATTCCGGCCATAATCCCAGTTATCCGGCGAGCGTTTTTGGGACAAAATTTCTACATGGGTTTCTCTCACTTGTGGGCTTGGTGGACTTCTAACTAATGGACTTTGAAGACAAAACCTAATTTTCGAAGGAGTGGAGCTATAAAAGAGAAGACTTTTCTTAAAACACATATCATATATCTTTTGACTATCTATTATATCTTTTTGCCTCTACTTTGTTTTCTAGGGTTTAGAACCATGAAGTCTTTTCTCTTTCTTCTTGTTATTTACTCCATGAATATGAGCTAGAGTTTTTATTATTGGTTATGGAATAAGTTGAATTTCCAAACATGAGTTTTTGTGCAATAAATTAGTTTTCTCTCATATTATCGTTTATGATTCACCATGAATATTGTTACATGATTTGAATGCTTGTTAGTCGAGTCGCGAGTCGATTGAGTTTGCTTTCATCTCTATTGCTAGATTAGGGTTATTATACGCAAAAGTGATAATTCCGGATTGCAAGTAGCATAAATATGAGTATAGTTTGTAGTGATATATTCTTATGATCATATGTGAGTCATAACCTTTGTTAAATCGGATTAGTGCGCTTTCCACGTTCGATTGCTTTGATTGGCCTGATTTCATATAACTTAACGCATCTAGGGAATTAAACTTGATTAGTGCTTTTACACGTTAGGTTGTTCCTTTAGGTAGAATTCATATTCGCATCTTTTAATGTGTTTGTTGATGACATGAGGAGGTTTGCGGGATATTCTTGCGATCAAGGTATTCTAGGGTCTTTGATAAAAGTTGAGATTAAAATATCAATTCTAGTTATTGTGGTGAAACCATGTTTGTGAATGAAAACGAAATCCGTAACCAATACTTTCACATCCTTGATTTGCGTACTTTATTTGCTTTTTGTTTATTTTTATTTACACAATCAGAAATTCTTCCGGGTGTTTTATATAGGAAACCATAACAATTTGACAACCTAGACCTCTCTGTGGGATCGATCCTTTCTTGCCCTTGCTATATTTATATTTTGAGTAGTAAGAAAGTGTAAATTATTTTTGACGCTACGACCGCGATCAAATTTTGGCGCCAGTGCCGGGGAGGCAGCGGTTGTTAATTGTTTTTGGTTTCTTATTTTTGTATTTAGTTTTTGTTTTATTTTTATTTTTATTTTTTTCTTATTTTCTGGGTTTTAACCTTGGTTTGAGAATTATTTCAGGTGCTTATTTCTATGGAAGGAGCATATTGGAACAATGGATACGGTTTTCAACCTCAACAATTCGACAACTACCAATTCCATGGGTATAATCAAAACCAATTCATTGGTTATGACCAATATTCCATGGAACCTTATGGTTTTCCTCAACAACCTTATGGCGGGTATGTGTGTGCACAACCACAAGGATGGGAGGATTCTTATGCTTGTGAACAAAAAGTCTCTAATTTTATAGATAAAGTTTCCAACTTTTTACAAGAGGAATTTCAAAAAGCAAAAGAGACTACAAACGAGCAACTCCAAGAACTTCGTGAAGGTATTGCTATCTTGCGAAGAGGCATTGATCAATGCAAGGAGATATGGATAATTCTAATGTGCATATGGTTTGTGATGAATATTTGATTGATGCTAATGTTGAAAAAGGCCAAACCTTGGGCACTTTCGTGGATAATCGTGTAGTTAACTCAACTCTTGATCTTAATAATGATCATTCACCTATTCAAAAGGATGAGTTAGAGATTAGCAACACTAAATTCAGCGAGGACCAATCTTATGTTGACTATGATAGTGACGGTGATTATGATACATTGCTTGAAACAACTCATGGTGACATCTCCGAGGAGTCTTTTTGGGATCAAGATGAAGATGAAGAGGAATTTGTTGACACTTATGTAGATTACTCAAGCATTGATCTTAATAATGATCAAGAGCCTATTTAAAGGGTGGAGCTTGAGGATGATACATTTTCGAGTGTTCTAAAAAAGTTTCTTATAATAAAATTTGGATCCGCAAAAGATTATGTGCCTTACAACAAAGAGGAGTATGTTGAGAATGAGACCGTTATGACCAATATTGTGGAAGACCCAATTGAGCTTGCAAATGATTGTAATGATGATGTTTATGTTGAGACTTTGGTTACGGCAGAAACGGACGAAGAATGGTTGCAAGGTTTAATAGAGGACCATGATATAAAAGAGGTGAATTATTCACTTGAGTTTTTCAAGGATGAAGAGGATTCCGTGATAAAAGAGATTGTGCAAGGTTTGTCTAACCCGTTGCCTATTGTTTCTTCTCCTTTACCTCTTATTGGTTTGAATTTATGTGCTTCAAAAATATTGTTGAATGATTTTATATCTCGATATCCGCCATTAGAGATACTTGATTCTCATACTATGCAGGTTTTGGACCAAGAAACCGTGGAAGTACCCGACTCATATATTTTTTATGCACTTCCATGTGTGGACAAGAATAAGTGTGGGGGAAGCTTTTATCGGTTAATAGCTTCGTTTCTGTTTTATATTACTAATATTTGTGTGAAGCTAGTGTTTGCAAAACAGGTGCTATGGGTGGATCCCCAACTTTTCCGATTATTGGTGTATGGGGAATGAATCTTACAAGAAGCTAAGTCGGGCCGTCGACTTTAAAACAAGCGCTAAGTGGGAGGCAACCCACCGGTTTTGTATCTCTTATCCTTTTGCATTTTATTTTTGTTTCGTCTATTTTATTTTTACTGTTTTCATATCATATTTGCATCCCTATGTTTAATTTCATTGAGTCCATAATCTATCTTAGAAGAGAATTATGACGAATACCTTTTCGTCAGAAAATTTCAGACTGCGCGTAGTTCAGTCCAGAGACCATAACTGTCAGACCGTTTATCAAAACACTGCGAAATTTTGACACTGTGTAGAAAACACGTAGGTGAACAACTTTTGTGAAATGGAGTTTTTCCAAATTCCTTACCAATTTGCACAGTTTTTGCGTTTTATCTGCTGTTACGTCAGAATTCAGAACTTTCGGTTTTACACATTGGGGACAATGTGAAGTTTAAGTGTGGGGGAGCATTTATATGTTTGTATAGTTTGTTTTAGTTTGTTTTATGCCTTTTTTTTAAAAAAAAAAAAAAAAATCAAAAAAAATAGAAAAAACCAAGAAAAAAATTTGTGCTTTTTTGAACTCCGAAATCTAGAAACTTGTGCCTTTAGGATGACACCATTAGTGGATGGAACCATTTTGAATGCAGGAGTTGAGGAACCAATTAACTAAAAGGGAAGAATATAGCTCAGAAATCACAAATTAACATGATAGTTGTTACCATATCTCGGAATATCACCATATCACATTCTATTTTTACTTTTCCATATTTATCTATTGTTCTTTAAGTGCTTTGGTGGGTCACTAAAAATCGAGTTGTTATTACTGCTAGGATGAAATAGAGTGATTGAGTTACTAAAAAAAAAAAAAAAAAAAAAAATATATGAAAAAAAAAAAAGAGACCGACCAATTAGACCAAAAACGGAATAAA
Source organism: Papaver armeniacum (assembly GCA_023531295.1). NCBI lineage: Eukaryota > Viridiplantae > Streptophyta > Magnoliopsida > Ranunculales > Papaveraceae > Papaver > Papaver armeniacum. The sequence continues at coordinate 221,506 of JAJJWW010010882.1, forward strand.
GAATGACACTTGGGAATAGCAAGATGTGTGAAACGTAGTCCCTGTCTCCGTCGCCTAAACAAGCGTGGAATGCGGGATCCAAGGCAACTATCATATACGTGTTGACAAGGAAGCATGCGCTTGGATCCAAAAGATCTAATCATGCCGTTAAAAAAAAAAGAGAAATTGGATCAGTTTGATCCAATCATATAAAAAAAAAGAGAAGAAATTATTATTGTGTTGAATAAAGTCACTCTTGGTTCCCTTGTATATGCCAATTGATTTGATGTAGCATTCAAAGACAAGTAGCTCAATCCAATAGGATTAGGTTCATTTTAGCAGTGACCTTCAGACAGATATGGGAAACATCGAACACTTGTGAATATTCGCCAACATCTACATCTATATCCATCTTCTTAATCTTTTCATTGTGATTGTGGTTTGTTAGTTTCCGAGTATTGTGGCTTGTTCGACTATCTAATTAGAGTTTATTTACTAATATATGAATTGAATTTGCAAGGTACCTCCTCCTGTAGTCAATTTGGATTCGTTCATTGATTTGTCACAAATAGAGGGAGTTTGAAATATAGGTTTTGTAGGTAGACCTCTTGTAAACCTTCACGAGACTATAACTCGTCCACTAGGGACACCTAGGGGTTTAAAGGCTTGTTATTTATGCTAAAAGTGACCGTAGCCTCGACGACACGGAGTTGTTGTATTTTATTGTTTTGTTTGATTTGCTCGAGGAATAGCAAAGTCTAAGTGTGGGGAATTGATAGGTGTAGAATACACCGTATTTACTATTTAGTAGTTACGCTTTCTTTGCTATTTTTCTTGTGAATTATGTACTTTACGCGTGTTTTTTGAGTTATTAGGTGCTTTGGAGTCGCACGGAGGAAAAGAAGGAGAAACTACTCATTTAGAGCGAAAAGGGCAGAATTGTCATTTCACGGGCGAGCACTATATGGAGCCCAGTCAATGTTAAGGGGCTGCCATCTGGCTAGCCCTTATCAGAAGTGACCATTTATATAGGCACCCAATCTGTGGGTGTAGTTAACAGTGGGTGCAAATAACGTCCCACCTTTAAGACAGAATTAGGTCGAGAGAATTGGGAATCAATTCCCATTCTATTTTTCTCTCATTCTTCCTTTTGCAGCCGAATTCATATGAAATTTCTTGAGAGATCGAAGTCGCTACTGTTGAATCGAGAGAGGAGCAAATTGGTTTGTTGGTACTGTTCGCTGCTGAGAGTTGCTGGATTTTGTTCAATTAAGAGATGGCCGTGAATTGAGACGATCTCATGGAAGATTAGGGCTTGTATGGAATTACAGATCGAAGATGGGTTCTGCCTGAATGTTGTTCTTGATTCAAAGATGAAATCAATGGCGCTGTTGACATGGGTGAGTGACGCTGAATTGAATGAGAAGATAGGAATGAAGACTGTGATATGAATTTCAGAGAAAAGTTAATGGTGAATTCACTGGTGGTAGATGGGATGGCAGAGCTATTGAAGCTGACGGATCAAAATCGCAGAGAAGAGGGTGTGAATGGTTTTTCTCAGATTTGGTTTTGGATCGAGTTGAGTGATGGTTTGAGCTACAGACTGAAAATTGAAGAGCTAATGGATTCTGTTGCTCAGAGGATTATGTTGGTCTCAGGCAAGACAGGAATGAGAAGAACTGATGGGTCTGTGGTGTATGATTCAGATGGAGGCATTCTTGCAGTTTGAATGGTGAATTACAGGTTTGAGGGAATGCTGATGCTGTTTATTTATGCAGCAAGGAATCGATGATGGATTGCAGGCTAGACCTAGAGTTACAGAATAGGCAGGCAGCAGGTAGAGGTTATGAGCCATGTTGAAGGGTTGCAGGTGGCAGCTGTGGTGGTGATATGCAAGGAATGGTGCTGCCATGGTTCGTACGCATGAAGTGAAGCCTACGCCTGGTAATGAACGGGAGTGAAGAATATAGATGTATGTTAGGAAAATACAGGTGGAGTTGAAGCTTAATCTGGGTTGCAATTGCGCCATACATGGGATTCCAGTGTTGTTTGTGCAGCTGAGCTAAGGGGTTGAGTACTGGGTGAGTTTCTGTTGCAGAATGGATAGTGAGCTGGTATTAGACCTGAGATGGTGCTGGTGCTTAAGCTTGAGCTCTGTAGTAGGTGGATTGGTTGATTACAGGGAAGAGTGCAAAGCTGGTGGTATTGCAGGTGGGAGGCATTGAAGTGTTGCTGGGTTCAGCTGGTTGAGCCAAGGGCAGGTACATGAGTTACAGTTATCATGTGTGGAGGTGAAGTTGCTGCTATTGGCTTGAGGAAATGTGGCAGGCTTGATTCTGAGAATAAGTGGCTTGAAGTAAAGTGGATATGCTGTGTTGCAATGGAGTTGCAAGACCTTGTCGCTGTTGGAGCTATAATGAAGTTGAGGGAAAACTCAGTGGTGGATTAAAATTGCAGGTCTGGCATTGCTGCAGAGTGGAGATGGATCTATAGAGGGGATCTGGTGTTGATGTTTCCAGGGATGCGCTGCCACTAATGAGAAATACAGGACCAATTCAGGTCAGAGCTGGTGGTTGTGACAGGGATTGCGGTGGCTCTGCAATTGGAGCTTTTGGTGGCTCGGGCAAGAAAGGTGGTATTGAAGCCTAGAAGAGTCATTGTAGAAGTGGGAATGGATCTTGAAGTGAATGTTAAGTGATGGCACCGGTGGATGGAGCCACAGATGGTGAAGCGATTTGAGTTGCAATGTGCGGTGAAGAAAGTGAGCTCACAGGTAATGGTTTGTTGGATAATTGGAATTGGCAGAGTAGGTTACAAATTGAGAACCGAGGTTGAAATGAACTAGTCGATGATGGTGCATTACAGTTTTTAGGCAGCCATCATGGTGAAGCACAATCATTGTGCATCACAAAGATCTCGGGCTCGTGCAAGGTTGCAATGGCCTGTGCAAGATCGGCTCTGGCAAAGTCGCCCAGTTAGATCACAAAGACAGTGGTGACTCGGGTCCGACACGGGATCGACTCAGTTGACTCACCTTAACTCGGACTGACCGAGTTGACCCAAGCTGACCGAGTTAACCCGCCGTTCTGACCCGTTGACCGGTGACCGGGTTGACTTTGCCGGTCACCGGAGCTGTTTTCCGGCGACTTTTCCGGCGGGATTCCGGCCATAATCCCAGTTTTCCGGCGAGCGTTTTTGGGACAAAATTTCTACATGGGTTTCTCTCACTTGTGGGCTTGGTGGACTTCTAACTAATGGACTTTGAAGACAAAACCTAATTTTGGAAGGAGTGGAGCTATAAAAGAGAAGACTTTTCTTAAAACACATATCATATATCTTTTGACTATCTATTATATCTTTTTGCCTCTACTTTGTTTTCTAGGGTTTAGAACCATGAAGTCTTTTCTCTTTCTTCTTGTTATGAACACCATGAATATGAGCTAGAGTTTTTATTATTGGTTATGGAATAAGTTGAATTTCCAAACATGAGTTTTTGTGCAAGAAATTAGTTTTCTCTCATATTATCGTTTATGATTCACCATGAATATTGTTACATGATATGAATGCTTGTTAGTCGAGTCGCGAGTCGATTGAGTTTGCTTTCATCTCTATTGCTAGATTAGGGTTATTATACGCAAAAGTGATAATTCGGATTGCAAGTAGCATAAATATGATTATAGTTTGTAGTGATATATTCTTATGATCATATGTGAGTCATAACCTTTGTTAAATCGGATTAGTGCGCTTTCCACGTTCGATTGCTTCGATTGGCCTGATTTCATAGAACTTAACGCATCTAGGGAATTAAACTTGATTAGTGCTTTTACACGTTAGGTTGTTCCTTTAGGTAGAATTCATATTCGCATCTTTTAATGTGTTTGTTGATGACATGAGGAGGTTTGCGGGATATTCTTGCGATCAAGGTATTCTAGGGTCTTTGATAAAAGTTGAGATTAAAATATCAATTCTAGTTATTGTGGTGAAACCATGTTTGTGAATGAAAACGAAATCCGTAACCAATACTTTCACATCCTTGATTTGCGTACTTTATTTGCTTTTTGTTTATTTTTATTTACACAATCAGAAATTATTCTGGGTGTTTTATATAGGAAACCATAACAATTTGACAACCTAGACCTCTCTGTGGGATCGATCCTTTCTTGCCCTTGCTATATTTATATTTTGAGTAGTAAGAAAGTGTAAATTATTTTTGACGCTTACGACCGCGATCAAAACCTTGTCCTCAATTGGGAGAAATGTCACTTTATGGTAAACCACGGCATAGTACTTGGTCACATTGTGTCCTCTCGAGGGCTCGAAGTGGACAAGTCAAAGATAGATTTAATAAGAAACTTACAATATCCCAATTCGGTGAGGGAGATCCGTTCATTTCTTGGCCATGCAGGTTTCTATAGGCGGTTTATCAAGGATTTCTCCAAAATCTCCATGCCGATGTGCAAGTTATTACAAAAGGAGGTACCTTTTGACTTCAACAAGGAATGCAAGGATGCGTTTGACAAATTGAAGGCAATGTTGACAAGTGCGCCAATTATCAAGTCACCGGATTGGAATCTTCCATTTGAATTATGTGTGATGCTAGTGATTATGCGGTTGGAGCCGTTTTGGGTCAAAGAGTGGACAAGTTGTCCCATGTTATCTATTATGCATCTAGGACCCTTAATGATGCACAAATCAACTATTCTACCACGGAGAAGGAGTTATTGTCTATAGTTTTTGCATTGGAAAAATTTCGATCATACTTGGTGGGTACAAAGGTTATTGTGTATTCCGACCATGCCGCACTAAGACTTTTAATAAAGAAGAAAGAAGCTAAGCCAAGACTAATCCGGTGGATCCTATTGCTACAAGAGTTCGACGTAGAAATTCGAGACAAGAGAGGTGTGGAGAATACCGTTGCGGATCATCTTAATAGAATTGTTATGTCTCAAGAAGAACTTCCATTACAAGACCGCTTTCCGGACGAACAACTTTTCTCCATGGAAGAATCAACACCTTGGTACGCGGATATAGTGAATTACTTGGTGACAAGAAAGGTACCTAGTACAATGTCTAACTTCCAAAAGATGAAACTTAAGAAGGTATCCAAGCAATATGTGTGGGATGAACCATACTTGTGCAAATATGGCGTTGATCAAATAATGCGAAGGTGCGTACCTAACTCCGAATTTCAATCCATTCTCTCATTTTGTCACACTCTTGCTTGTGGTGGCCATTTTGGTGCTAAACGTACCGCTCTCAAAGTTCTCGAGAGTGGATTTTATTGGCCTACCTTGTTTGAATATTCATATGCTTTTTGTAAATATTGTGATAGATGTCAAAGAACGGGCAATCTAGGCGCTCGAAATCAAATGCCACTCACACCAATTCTCTCCGTTGAGATTTTTTATGTGTGGGGTATCGATTTTATGGGCCCTTTTGTCAATTCGAATGGAAACTTTTATATACTTCTTGCCGTAGATTATGTTTCGAAATGGGTGGAAGCTAGAGCCACCAAAACTAATGATTATCAAGCTTTTTGTGATTTTGTAAGAGAAAACATATTCATTAGGCATGGTACACCAAGAGTGGTGATAAGCGATGGAGGCTCACATTTCAAGAAGGCTTTCCACGCTCTCCTCAAGAAGTACAACATAACACACAAGATTGGTACGCCTTACCATCCACAAACTAGTGGACAAGCGGAAATTTCAAATCGTGAGATCAAGTCCATTCTTGAGAAAACGGTGAATACAACAAGGAAAGATTGGAGCTTTAAGCTCAATGATGCACTTTGGGCATACAGAACGGCGTATAAGACACCGATTGGTACGTCTCCATATCGGTTGGTTTATGGAAAGGCTTGTCATCTTCCGGTTGAACTTGAACATAAGGCTTATTGGGCGATAACGAAATTCAACATGGAGTATGATGAAGCTGGGAAGCAAAGAAAGTTACAATTAAATGAGTTAGAGGTGATACGTAATGATGCTTACGAGAGTGCCCGGATTTACAAGGAAAAGACCAAGATTTTTCATGACAAGATGATTTCTCGGAAAAGTTTTGTTGTGGGGAAAAAAGTTCTTTTATTTAATACTCGTTTACGTTTATTTAAGGTAAGCTTAAGTCCGTTGGGTGGGACCATTTGTTGTTACTAATATTTATGATCATGGTGCAGTTGAAATTGTTAGTGACAAAACAGGACAACCTTTGAAAGTCAACGACCATAGGTTGAAGCCATATTATGAAAGTTTTCCAACGGAGCATGTGGATGTGATTGGACTTCGAGATCTGCTCCCTGTGGAGGAGTAATATGAAGCAAGGGCTTAGTCGGGCCGTCGACTTTAAAACAAGCGCTTAATGGGAGGCAACCCATAGGTTTTGTATTTCTTATCCTTTTACTTTTTGATATTTTTCTTGTTCCATATCATGTTAGGATTTCCCACCTTGACTTTACTAGGACGATTCAATTACATTGAGGAAAATGTAAGGTTTAAGTTTGGGGGAGTGGTTAAGCATGTATTTAAAAAAAAAAAAAAGTTTTGCATAAAACCTCCAACTTGTAGAGATTTTAGAGTCACTAGCATACTTCTAGGTATGTTTACATAGAGAATTCTGACCGACATAACTGAACTTGGAAGTGTTAGGGAACTACGTTCAGATTTATTGCTTGTTATAATGGATTTAATAATGGATTTAAATAATGGATTTAATCATGCCGGTGATGCAAATAAGGAGCAGAGAGAAATGCATTATTAGAGTTGCTGATCAATCATTAGTGGAGACTACCCGTATTTATATCATGTGAGGCACCAACCAAAAATTCTTTGTATCTGACTAAAGAGCTTTCTTTTGAGTGTGTGTCACCGTACGTTAATTCCGGGTAGAATGGTGAGCTACCCAACCTCCCACCAATAGAAGCACTACTCTTTGATCTCTTGAGTGATAATTTTTTCAATCATGGGGGTGACGTCTATAGATGAAAGCCTCCTTCTTGTAGTTCGATTTGCAGTTAGCACCATTCTATCTCTCGACAACAACGGATCCATAGAAACACCATCATCATCAACAAGGAGCGACATCAAAATCTACAAGGAAAGTTGAAGAAGTTCAAGGTTTCTAAGCAACGAAACGAGAAAAAGAGCAAATTTCAAATTCAAGTAAAGCAACATACAAAGAGCAGATTTTTACATATATGTTGAAGACTTACAATACAATGAGGTAATTCTATATCCAAGTATGAAGACTTATTTACGAGAGCAAAGAAAATTAAAATGTGAGAATTATTGAAGTTTATGATTTTAAGACGATACAAGTTGTGAAGAATTAAGCGGTAAAATACTTCTCCCACGGCCACAGTTTGTTTTATTTTCACTTTGTTTTGTATTTTATTTTTCTTATCTTCATATAATCAAAAAAAAAAAAAAAGAGAAAAGAAAAAGAGAAAAAAAAAATGAGACAAGAGAAAAATTTATCATTGTTTTTATTTTTATTTAATAAGCCGTGGGGAAGAAAAATCTATAAGGAAGTTTTAAGCGACAAGAATTTAAGGTAAAAAGGTTACACATTGTCAAGGATCTACAATGTTCGAGAATTTATCATCAATAGTTGAAGCCGAAGACGAAGACCAAGAAGATAAAGACGAGGAGCGGAAGACGTTTCTATTGGATGCCGTGAGAGTGGTGTTATCATAATTGGCGATCGGATGTGAAGGTGAGTAAGTAATCTCATCCTCGATAATATTGGTTGATTTCCTTTCTTAGAGATTTTCAGAAAAATGGTTTTTCAAAATGTTAAAAGATGTGGGTTTTTAAAATATCTCGGAAGTTGTCCTTCCCACCATTCAACGTGTCGCAGGATTTCTCTCTTCATTCCTACCAGCACACATGTGAGACCCATAAAAAAGTCGTTTTTTTGAGTATAATTATCATAAAACCCTTTTTGGTAAAGGCAGAAGTCGAGGCGAAATGCTTATTGATCGTTCTCAAACACGCGTTCTCTCATTATGGTGTGGTTATTTCTCACTCAACATTTAAGAATGAGAATATGTTCTTTAGTATTTCTAACTTCTTAGTACTAGCATGCAGAAACTCTATGTCCTCGTAGCTCTTTGGATGCTTGGGACGCTGAAACGCTTTGAAGTTGTAAGTTTTAGTTTGATTTGCTCGAGGACTAGCAAAGTCTAAGTGTGGGGGAATTTGATATGTGTAGAATACACCCTATTTACTATCTATTGTTTATGCTTTCTCTGCTATGTTTTCTTGTAAATTATGTATTTTACGCCTGTTTTTGAGTTATTAGGTACTCTGGAGTCGCATGGAGGAAAAGAAGAAGAAATCACCCAATTTGAGCAAAAATGACAAAATTGTCATTTCATGGTCGAACACTATCTGGAGCCAGCGACATGTTAAGGGGCAACTTTCTTTTGGAAGGATGATTAAAGGCAGCAAGCTGTGGTTAAGGGGTTGTCATTCAGGGTATCCCTTATCAGTCATCAGTGGGTGTGATTATCGAACCCTAGTTCCTACACCCTAAATCGAGAAACCATTTCGCAAAATCATTATCAATCATTGTGAACCAGAAATAAAGAAAAGAGGCAGCAGCTGCTGGAATCATTACCAAGACTAGATCGAGAAGAGAAATCGAGAGAAAATGGAAGGAAATAAGAGGAGAGATGATGTTTATAGCTCGTAGAGAAAAGGAATCAGCAAGACCTGTTGCTGGAATCGATTGGGATCGAGAAGTAATGAAGAAATTAGGGTTCATCTCTGTAATTTAAGAGAAGACGCAGTATGAAATGGATCTGGTGAGTTCGAGTTGGTAATACAGGATAAATAAAGAATGGGTTTCGTCTGGTGTTGGTGATGGTTAATCTAAGTTCAACAGAGAAGAGAATCGAAGGAGGAATCGAGCTTGTTCTTGAGCTGTGATGATATACACAGGGAAAGAGGAGAAAATGGTGGATGTTAAAATGGGTTTGGTGCTGTTCGAGGGAAACATTGGCTCGTTGTGGAAGATGGATGGTGTTGTTGGTTGAACATGAGATACAGATGGGTGTTGTTGGAGGTTCTGCAGTGATCAATAGAAGTTGTTGCTTGTGATGGCGAGAAGATGATGAAAGAATAGTTGGGATTGTGTGATAGGGTTTCAGAAGGTGATTCGGGGCAGTTTAGATAAGCAGAGATGTGGTTTTGATGGAGTCTGCTGGTGTTGTGAATGATACTGCTGGTTTACAGGGAACGATGGATTGAATTGTGAATGAAATGCTTCTTCAACTAGATGTATGTTTAGGATACACAGGTTGTGCAGGAATTGAAGAAAAGATCGGCCTGAAATTGGCCTGAGAAAGCCCTGAAACCAAGGAAACTCTGCCTAAATCTTCCCTCTGATGATTCAACTCAGTAACCGATCTATCTAATTTGTCTCAGGATAGTTAGCCGAGTAAGATGCTGACTCGGTGTCTGAATACCCTCCTCTTTGACCCAGTGGACTAACTGAAGACCGTCTTGACTGTTACATTTGACGGTGAACTGACGGAATGTTCTGTTAACCAGAAGAACTTTCAGGTGGCCGGCGTAACTTTTGCTTGGTAGAAGTCGGTGATCAGGGAACTTTCGGACTATCCAAAGTTGCAGAATTTCGTGAAGAGTTTTCTAGACTCATGGGTGTGAAGACTTAAATTTGAGAATTTGATGAAAATTTGGAGGCTTTGGAGAATTGAACTTGAAATTGGAATTAGGCTCAATTTGGAAAATTGGAGTTATTATGGAATGAGGATTCTATTCCTTGGAATATTTGGAGAGCATTGAAGCCTATAAATAGAGAAGTTCTCTACACACTTTTACACACCTTTATACACACACAACACTTGTGTTTTTGCTTGCTTTTCAAAATTCTTCTTTTAATTATTTGTGTGAACTTCAAAAATTCTCTTTTTAATTATTTGTGTGAATTTCAAAAACATGAGTAGCTAATTTTCTTATTGATTGAGGATGAATTCCTAGTTCTTAACATGTTTTGAGTTTTGTTTTAAATTTACTTTGAAGTTTTTCACATGATTATCGTTTGTTTTTACTAATAGGAATGTTTATACATTCATGATTGATTGATAGATTGTTTGGGTGTCCAACTAAATTGATTTGTTAATTGATCTAAAGCTAGTGAAAGTTAGGGGATAAGTAATTGTTTCTTGACTCTTACATAAGTAGCAAACACGAGACCTTGCGGAGGGATTCCGTGGAGCAATTGTGTGTGAAAACAACGCTAGAAAGTGGACCAAGCGAACCGAGTTTAACTACTAGTACTAAACCTAAATTCATAAATCTTAATGCATTCGGGGAATTACATCTTGTAGGCGAACCTCAAGGTGGTTCTTTTGAATAGAATATGATAACTAAGCGGACTTGTTACTCAGTGAAATAATGTATTTTGGGGTTATCTAAGCGAACCTGCTATCCTACGGTTGGTGATAATCAGAGACTAATAACATGTGGATGAAAAACATAACTTGAATCATTGTTTTGAAACGAAGAAGGATTTCTTGATCTAATTCTCTTATTGATTTCAACTTTATCTTTCTAATTGCTTTGTTTAATTTCTTTTGCTTTATAAAATCTAAAACAAAATCCCCCCTTGTGACATTATAAGACAACTAAAACCTCTTGCTCCTCGTGGGAACGAACTTAACTACCACCATATTACTTGTTAATTAAGTGGAAAAATATTCACTAACAAGTTCTGTAAACCCGTCCAAATGGACGGGCTTAGTTCATTAACTGAACCGAAGTGGTAAGTTCAATTCGTAATGGTTTTATGCATAAAACTTCTTTAACATCAAACCATTTATATGCATAACTTTTGACATAAGATAAAATATTACATCAAATATTTAGACCATTGAACATGTATTTATAAATGTGATGCTAATGAAAACTTTACAAATGCATATTTTTATTGCTTCCACCCTTGCATATACTTTTTGATCCTTGATGGCTACGAACTTTGTTGACCTCATGCATGGTAATGTAAGAGTGTTCGTAGCAAAGTTGTATAATTTGAGCAGCTTAAAAATTAGATACCTGGTTGGCCTCTTCTGCCTACAAAATACATATCGATCTAAAACATGACATTATCTGCAAATGCTTTGTGGAAAGAATCTCTATAAAGCGATTTAAGGAAAAAATACCAAAAAAAAAATAATGAACATAAAATAGATGTGAACAAATGACATTCCAGCTTGTACATCAAACAATTGTGCTAGTAATACAAAGTGACAATGTTAGTTCTTTGGTGGTAAGTTTGAAAATAAACCAAAAGAATTACCAACATATGCGTATGTGTTAATCCCTTTAATGGATCTTGTGAAAACACAAAACTAAACACAAAATAAGAAAACTTTTATAGAAAGTGGTAAGCCACCTGAAGTATATAAGAAAATCGTGACCCCAAAAAAAATAAGAAAACAGAAAAATGATGATGGGGAAAGAGAAAGCCAATTGTTAAAAGATGCTGAAAATTACATGTTGCCTGTCAAATTTTTCCCAACCATACTTGCCATACATGAAGTCATCAAAGCTGAAGCACCTTGTCTCCTTGTACGTAGATGCCCTACTATAAATTGTTGGCTTAACTTGCTAAAGAGCCTTTCTAAATATCGTTTTAGATTGCCATGGAGCCTTTTGTTTCTCGCTGCCTTTCTAATTAATGAGACATGTGAAAAGCCTTTCTAATTAATGAAAAATGTAATAAATAGCCAATAGTAAGTTGTCAGCATTATAGCTTAAAGCACAACCTGGCAACGATTCTCAAGAAGATTATGAAAATTACTGTTAGGCTTTGAGTTAAGATTATTATTATTTTTATTTTATTTTTGCAAGGGTTGAGACAGTATTAACAATCACTTCGACCCATAATTATAAAGCTGACGAATGACGTAGCTGATATTTGAGGGCTCTGAGGATCGGGCGAAAAGCGAGTCGACTCAGTCGATGAAATCGGTGATAAAATTCTTTGATCTTTAACCAATATCTCCTTTGTTTTCATGATTCTGATGATTTTAAGCTGATGTTTATCATGATCTAATTTCTTATTTTTCTTTGTCTTTTTACATGATCTTTCTAATCCATATCTAATGTGATTTCTTAAATGACACACATCTTTTTCCTGGTTTGATCTACTTTCTGTTGTTTCTTCTCTTTTTCATTTTGATGTTGCATATTCCTTTGATGGCTCTTTAATTCTTTTGCAGGCTTCCCTGAACTTGCTATGGATCTAATCCGGTATTGGATATTTGTGTTCAGCTTATGCATTATGTTTTCGACTATATTGTCATACCAGGTGGTATCGCCTAAAAGTTATCTAGTCCATTCGGCAGTTTTGCAGTATACACTAATTTCAGCTATGAGTATCAATCAGTATGATATCCATTGTCATCCCCTGTATCAATATGATCTCATGAGAGACTCAATGAGCCTTCCGATTCCAAACCTAGTCAAACACCAGAAAATTCAAAATCTCTACTTTCCACCTAAACCACCCCTTGAGTTTAGGAATTATCTTTATTATCCTAAAATCATGCAGTTGACAGCTTGCAGAAAAGATCCTAAGTCAATTTTTAGATTATCCTGACCTTTTCTTTAGGAAACAAGATATCTGGAGGATCAATTTTTTATTCTCCAACTTTATTATAAAAAGTTTTTATCCCTGCTTTAATCTTCATCCCAAAGAAAACACAAACCCTAAACAATATCGTCGGCTATCTAAAAAAATGGAGAATGATAATGTCAATGTTGGTGAGATAACTGAAGGGTTGAGAGTGACTAATACCAGAAGAGATAGATCAGCTATTGGTTCTGCCAGAAACCTAAACCAGGCGGCCGATGCTTGGTCTAATAGTCTTATTGGTAAGCTTAAGACCACAGATGATGAAATAGAAGTCTCTGAAATCAAGGATGAATTGAACCTGGTATGGAAGAATTATTGTAAGAGAGAAACCAAGGTTGTAGGCAAATATCTCTTTGTCTTCAAATTCAATTCTCAAAAAGATATGAAGGATGTGCTCAAAAAATCACCATGGAATGTTCAAAGAAGCTTATTGGCTTTGCAGGAATACACTACTGATAAAGCTTATAATGATTATGTCTTCAATAAGCAAGAATGGTCTGTACAATTTAAAGGACTCCAGTTAGAGCATCATCATGAAGTCTGTTGTGAATGAAGCAATGAAGACTTGGGAAGGAAGATATCGACTAATCCTAAAAATTGTAGGCCGCGATACGGAAATATGATCACAAAGCACGTGTAGAGGTGGAGCGACAAAACCCCCGAAGAGAGGAGAATGGTGGAACACAAATCTTTGGAGCACCAGTTTGGATAAGATATTTTGGGTGAAACAACCCCATAACCCGTGTGATAACCGTTATATCGTGGACCATGATGATGCACTATGTGAAGAAGTTGGAGAAATATTGAGAGAAAGAGCAATGACTCAGGAAGAATATGAGGAGCATTGTAGGGCTAAGAACCAAGAAAGGAAGGATACGGTAGAGAATGCTAGAGAAAATCAGGACAGTGATTATGTCCACGTTGGAGGGAATGCTGAAGATCTAAATGCAGCTGAGGAAAAGCGTACTACTAAAAGAGCTAGAAATCAACCTGAACAAACAAATGGTTCGAATCCTTCCATTCAAGGACCCATTTTGGCTGCTCATGGTGGGGATTCAAATGACAATGTGATCATAAATGCTCATGCTGATTTTATGGATGGAGTAGAAATGATTGCAAACAACATTAATGCTGCGAACACAAATACAGATGCCATGCAAAATCAAGGAAGCCATGCAATAACGGTAAAAAACTTTTCCATCTACGTCTTTTATAAACCTTGCTATTTTTTCTTGTTTTTAAAACTTAATACTTTTGATAGAGCTTTTTACTTGCATATAAAGTCCAAGTTTAAATCATATATTTCCCCTAGTGCTCACAACTACCATACTGCTCCTTATTATATAGAGATTGGAAAATTTATATTGCTAGCTGACATGAGGGTCCTAGCTTGGAATTGTCAGGGTTTTCTAAAAAAAGTCACTAGAGATCATTTGCATGACCTGATTTTTAGATACAATCCTGATGTTATGTTTATTAGTGAAACTAAATTAGGCCTAGAAAAAGTGACAAAATTAGTTAAACCTTATAAATTTCCAAACCAAAAACTCATTTCATCTATAGGAAGAGCAGGAGGTACCATTTTATTATGGAAAGATGGATTTCATTTTAAAGTTGTGAATGCAGACACTTGGATATTTAATTGTATAGTCACAGATGATCCTTCAAAGCCTGAATGTCTCTTAACTTGCATGTACGGCTCTCCCTATCCGCATAACAAAGAGAAGCAATGGGGGTATATAAGAGATTTAAGTCACCAAGTAAATCAACCTTGGGTTGTGATGGGTGATTTGAATCTGATTTTTGAAAATGATTCAAGAGGAGCAGTTCTTCATACTTCTTCTTCAAATACTTCTTTTACTTCTTCATCCAGAGATTCCCCTTATGTCAACATGATATTTGATGCTGGTCTTGAGGATATGGGTTACACAGGCAGATCATTCACTTGGTCCAGTAATATTCATGGGACTGGTATTCATCGTTCAAGGTTGGATAGGGCTTTATCGAATGAAGAGTGGGTTCTTTCTTTTCCAGATGCAAAACTTATGCATTTGCCACAACTGGGGTCTGATCATTGTCCAATAATGCTAGATACTTCTTATTCAGATGGTGATAGAAAAAGAAATTGGAAATACTTCCAGTGCTATGAGAGAGATGATACTTTGAAGGCCGAAATTGCTGCCGCTTGGGATCAACAAGTTTCAGGTTCTCATTCTTTCAAATTATCTAAAAAGTTGGTCTTTGCTAGGCAATTTATTTCAAGATGGAACAAGGAAAAATTTGGGAATATCCACAGCAATATACATTTACTACATCATCAGTTAGAGAACTTACAGCAAAATAGCCAGCATACTCAAAATAATGATCAAATTCTCGAGGTTGAGCATCAGATAGAGCATTGGCAGCATATACAAAATGAGTTCTGGGGACAAAAATCAAGAGATCAATACTATATGGAAATGGACAGAAACACTAAATTTCATCACACTAATGCCAACAGAAGAAGGTCCAGAAATCATATTGCTGCCTTAAAAGATAGTACTGGAAATTGGTGTTCTACAAGAGTGGAGCTGGAAAACTTGCTTGTCACACATTATAGTGACATTCATACTACATCAAACCCAGAAAGAAGTGAGGATATTTTAAACTGTATTCCACAGGCAATATCAGAAGAAGACAATCAAATGCTTATTAGTATCCCAAGTGCAGCAGAGATTCTAAAAGCATTGAAGAGCATGAAGCCTTGGAAAGCTCTAGGACCAAATGGTTTTCCACCTGGATTTTTCCAAACTCACTGGGATATCGTTGGTCAAAGTATGATTCAGAGTGTGCAACAATTTTTTCAGACAGGTTTTCTTCTTAAGAAATTAAATGAGACTAATATCTCTTTGATTCCTAAGACAAAAAACAAACAATCCCCATCTGACTTGAGACCAATTGCTTTGTGTAATACTTCATACAAAGTTATCTCAAAAATACTAGCTACAAGAATGAAGAAGATTATTAGCAAGGTTATTTCTCCCCTATAAGCAGCTTATGTACCAGGAAGGCAGATTTCTGACAACATCCAGTTAGCACAAGAAATTATTCATACAATGCAAAGACAAAAAGATGACAAACATACTCTTGCTCTTAAGATAGACATGTCAAAAGCCTTTGACATGGTTGAATGGCCTTTTTTGATGGATATCATGCACAAAATGGGTTTCTGTGAAGATTTTTGCAAACTGATTATGCAATGTATTGGAACCACTAAGATCTCTGTGCTGTTAAATGGTTCACCTTGTAACTCTTACACTCCTTCAAGGGGAATCAGGCAGGGGGATCCACTATCCCCATATTTGTTTATCATCCTTATGGAAGCTTTCTCAAGACAGTTGCTACAGGCTGAATAGAATGGAAAAATAGAGGGGATTAAAATTGCATCAGGAGCCCCTGCCATTTCCCATTTATTATTTGCTGATGATTGTTTACTCTTCACTACAGCTGATCTGCACAATGTCAATAATTTGCTCCAGATAATTGATAGTTTTGGTGCTGCCTCTGGACAAATGGTAAATTTTAATAAATCAAGTGTTTACTTCAGTGCTAAGGTTCCTAACAGATTCTGCAGATTGTTATCTAGAAGACTGAAAGTGCAAAGAATGAACCCTAATGAGAAGTATCTTGGTATCCCACTCATCATGAAGAAGAAAAAAACAAAATGTTTTTCTTATTTGGTTGAAAAAGTTAAAGGAAGGTTATCAACATGGAATGGTAAGACAATGACACAATGTGGCAAGTCATTAATGATCAAAACTGTGACAAACACAATTCCTGTCTACTCAATGAGTTGTTTACAAATTCCAGTTGATACTATCAAACAAATGGAGGCTCTACAAAAGGATTTCTGGTGGGTTTTTGATGAGAAGAGAGGTACTTATACTACCTCCTGGAAAACATTAAACAAACATAAAGATGTTGGAGGTCAGAGTTTCAGGGATCTGAGAGTTTTAAATCAAGCTTTACTTGTCAGAGCTGCTTGGAGGTTATGTACAAATCCTGAAGAACCATGGGCAAAGGCAATTCAGGCAAAGTATTTCCCAGCAACTAGTATGCTACATGCTATCCCTAAAAATGATTGTTCTTGGTCATGGAGAGGGCTGCAACACAACATTTTCTTCTTAAAAGCAAACAGCTGCTGGAGAGTAGGAAGGGGAGATAAGATAAAAATTTGGTTGGATGTATGGATAATTGGAATGGATAATCCCCCAAATCCAAGAACAGATATTAATGACAGTGAAGATTATATATGGGTTATGGAGCTTATGCAACCAAATGGGAAAGAATGGAATCTGCAGTTACTTCAACATTTATTTGATCAAGAATTTGTGGACTTAATTATAAAAATGAGGATCTCTCCAATACTAGAAGACAAGCTGATGTGGAAACTCACAAAACATGGGGGTTTTACATTAAAGTCTGCCTACAATAAGCTGTATGAGGAAAGTTTGGGGGATGTTCAAGTTTCAACTGAAATTCAAGGCTCTGCTATCAAATGGAAAGAGCTATGGAAAATTCATACTTGGCCTAGGGTTAAACACTTCTTTTGGAAATGTTTGTCAGATATCTTACCTACAAGAGAAAGACTAGCAAGGGCCTGTGGATACATCAATCAACAATGCCCTATGTGCAATCAGTTTGATGAAATCACCATACATATCTTATTCTTATGTCATTATTCAAGGGCTGTCTGGATGGAAGTACCAGGTGGGAGTGCTTTTCTACAAAGACCTCATGCTTCTGTGGTTGAAAATTTTCAAGGATGGCTCTTACAAGATAAGAAGAGTAACTCAGAAGATAGCTGGATTAACCTTGCTATGGTGGTTGCATGGAGTATTTGGAATGACAGATGTGAGACTGTCTTCCAAAACAAAAAACCTGAGCCAAGAGTTACTGCGAGAAAAGCTATTTGCTTTGCTAACTACATTGACAGATTGCATAAAACTACTGGCCACAACCAGCAGATACCTCATAGAAACCTACATCCCAATGTAGCATGGAATCCACCTAAGCTGCCTTTCTTAACCATCAACTGTGATGGTTCTTTTGATCCTAACACAGGACTAACTGGAACTTCTTGTATTTTGCGTGATTTTGCAGGCACCTGGAGAGGATGCGCAGCAAACTGCTATGCAGGAATAAAGGATGCAGAGCAAGCTGAATGTCTGGCGCTTCTTGATGCTGTCAGATGGAGTAGAATGATGCAGCTTACAGATGTGATATTCGAAACTGATCTAAAGAATATTGCAGAATATATTAATAAAGCTTCACCAGTTATAGCATGGGAGAATGAAGGCATTTTGATTGATGTTCTAGTAGTCTTAAAGTCATTTCAATGTTGGGAATGCAAATACATTCCTAGAGTCTGTAATAAAGCAGCGGACAAGCTAGCTAAGTTTAGTAGAAAGTTTAGAATTAGTCAGGTCTGGTCAGATGTTCCTCCTAATGTTATAGAGGAACAGTTAATGTTGGATAACTTAAACACTTTGGCTTAATAAAAAACCTTCAATTTTAGCAGCAAAAAAAAAAAAAATATATATATACACAAAATTGGTCAAAAAGACCAAAATCAATAATTTCTGGGTGAAAAGGACATTTAGATTTTGATACTGTTTAAATGGACCAAAATGTAAAAATAGTCAGGATGTAAACAGTTTCATCCTGCCCATTTTCAAATACTTTTTCTTATTTTTAATTTACATTAGGATGCATCCAGTTTCATCCTTACTATTTTTTAAGTTTAAGTCATGATGAATCCAGTTTCATCCTTGCTATTTTTTTTGGTGTCCATTTCACCTATACTAATTTTTACTCGTCCATTTGAACCATGTTTTAAAAATATTTGGACAAATGACCCATTTTCTGTAGTGATCTACACTACAAATCGGTCTCAAGAACAACCAGAGCTAAGAAAGAAGAAGAACTTGATATTTCTTAAAAATTCAACAACGATAATCCACCACAGATTTCAGGAGATAAGGTGGTGAGAAGGGTGTGACTGGCACACGCGCCAGTCACACACAAGGCTACTAATAATTACCAACGGTAGAAAAATAAAAACTAGACTAATTATTAAGGCACCCGGCACTGGATAGCCCTTATCAGGGTTAGCCCTTAGCCTGGGATATGACAAATGCCCTTCCCTTCTAACTATCCTTGTCCTCAAGGATGAAGTTTTCAAATTGCTCAGCTATAAACTGCTTGTCCTCCCAAGTAGCTTCGCCTTCAGTCATATCCTTCCATTGTATCAAGATCTGTGTTATTACCTGTTGGTTCTTTTTGATCTCTCTGGTTGCCAAAATCTTCTCTGGTTCTACCTTGATGTTTCCTGCTGTGTCAGTGGCTGGCAATTTGGTCTGGATTACCACTCTTCCTCCCACCTTAGGTTTCAGCTGAGAGACATGGAAGGTAGAGTGTATTCTTGAACTGGCTGGTAGCTCCAATTTATATGCCACTGTTCCTATCTTATCCAGCACCTTGTAGGGACCATAAAACTTGGCTGCTAGCTTTAAATTATTCCTTAGTTGAATTGAAGTCTGGCGATATGGTTGTAGTCTCAGATACACCCAGTCCCCTATTTCAAAGGACCTCTTAGATCTTTTCTTGTCAGCCTGTTGTTTCACCCTGTGTTGTGCCATCTTCTAGAGTTTCCTTCAACATTTGACTCATTACTTGTCTCTGTTGTAAATAGTCTTCTACTGCAGCATGGACTCCAGCTTGAGATGATAGAATACCAAACTGAGGAGGTGCAAACCCATACAATGCTTGAAATGGAGTTAGCTTTAGACTTGTGTGATATGAAGTGTTGTACCACCACTCAGAGAGTGAGAGCCATGTAACCCATTTTGATGGCCTAAAACTTGTCATACATCTTAGATAGGTCTCTAAACATGCATTTACTCTCTCTGTCTGACCATCTGTCTGGGGATGGTAGGCAGTGCTCATGTGTAAGGTGGTTCCTAATTTAGCAAATAAGGCTTGCCAAAAGTTGCTCATAAACACACTATCTCTGTCAGAGACTATTGTTTTGGGTAATCCATGCAGCTTAAAGATTGAATCAATGAATACCTTGGCTACAGATGAGGCAGTGTATGGATGACTGGGGGCCAAGAAGTGGCTGTATTTAGTAAATCTGTCCACCACTACTAAGATCACTGTTCTCCCTTCAGATTTGGGTAGTCCTGTGATGAAGTCCATGCTAATATGCTCCCATGCTGAGTCTGGTATTGGCAGTGGCTGTAAGAGTCCTGCAGGTAGGGTGTTGAAGCTCTTATGTTGTTGGCAAATATCACATTCCTTGACATACTGCAGTATTTGTTGCTTCATACCCTTCCAATAAAAATATAATTTGGCCCTTTGATAGCTGGCTTGAGACCCTGAATGCCCTCCAATGGCAGAAGTATGAATGGCTTCCATAATCCTCTGCCTCAGCTCTCCATTTTTCCCTACATAGATTCTGTTCTTGAATCTCAACACTCCTTGTTGGAAGCTATAATCTTCTACTGCATCAGCTTGAATGAGTAGTTTAGAAATAATATCACTTGCCATCTGATCTTTTGTGTAGCTGTGTTGCACTTCTTCTATCCAAGAAGGTTGACTTTGGGATATGGCATTGTAACTAGATTCTTCAGTTATTACAACCCTGGATAGGCATCTGCTACCTTATTCTCAGTACCCTTCTTATACCTTAACTCATAAGTGTACCCCAAGAGTTTTGAAAGCCATTTCTGTTGCAGAGAGGTGTGAATTCTTTGCTCTAGCAGATACTTAATACTCTGATGGTCAGTATATATGATAAATTTATTTCCCATCAAGTAAGTCCTCCATTTGGTCACTGCCATGATAACTGCCATCATCTCTTTTTCATATATAGATAGAGATAGAAACCTGGTTCCCATTCCTTTGCTAAAAATGCAATTGGTCTGCGGTTTCGCATCAAGACAGACTCCTACCCCTGTGTCACAAGCATCAGTGTATAACTCAAATGGTTTTGAAAAATCTGGTAGTATAAGCACAGGAGTGGTTATCATGGCCTCCTTTAGATGTTCAAATGATAGTTGGGATGCCTCATTCCAATTGAAGTTATTCTTCTTAAGTAACTCAGTGAGAGGTTTGCAGATGATCCCATACCCTTTTACACACTTCCTGTAGTACCCTGTAAGACCTAAGAACCCTCTTAACTCTTTTATAGTCCTTGGGGTTGGCCAATTCTTCATACAAGAGATCTTCTCAGGGTCAGCAGCTACTCCTTCACCATTAATTATGTGACCCAAGTACTCAATCGTGTTCCGCCCAAAGTAACATTTGCTTAGCTTAGCATAGAGGGAATGTTTCTTGAGAAGAGATAGTGTGGTGCTGAGATGTTGCTGGTGAGTTTCCAAATCTGGGCTGTATATCAAGATGTCATCAAAGAAGACCAATATGAACTTCCTCAGGAAGGGTTTGAACACATCATTCATCAAAGCCTGAAAGCTGGCTGGAGCATTAGTTAACCCAAATGGCATGACTAGAAACTCGTAATGCCCTTGGTGAGTTTTAAAAGCAGTCTTGTGTGTATCAGATACTGCCACTCTTATTTGATGATATCCTGCTCTTAGATCAATCTTAGAAAATACCTTTGAGCCTTTGAGCTCATCTAGTAATTCTTCAATAACTGGAATGGGGTACTTATCTTTGATGGTTATCTCATTTACCTTCCTGTAGTCTACACAAAACCTCCAAGTTCCATCCTTCTTTTTCACTAGTAAAATTGGTGAAGAAAAAGGGCTATGACTGGGTTTAATGATTCCAGCTGTTAGCATTTCTTGTACTAATTTTTCCACTACTTCCTTTTGTATATAGGGAATTCCACAGGGTCTTTGATTGGGAGGAGTTGATAGTGGTTTAAGAGGAATGTAGTGATCATGATTTCTGTGTGGAGGTAGGGTATTGGGCTCCTTAAACACTTGTCTCATGTGAATTGAGGATGGGTTTGAGGGGTTCGAGAATGGTGGTGTCGGCCTCAATGGCTCACGAGTGAGTATAAATGTGCCATAAATACTTGCTTCTTCTTCTCACTCTTTAAGAGCTTGTCACATTCCTCACCTGTTATTATGGAAATACTCGGAGTAATATCTGTCATTCCAGTTAACTCGATATATTCACCCTTCATTTTAAAAGTAATGGTTAACTTGGAAAAATCAAATTGCACAGGGCTAATAGTCTTCATCCAATCTACTCCTAAGACCATATCACAACCACCAAGGGGCAACAACCTCAAATCAAACTCAAATTCATGTCCTTGCATATTCCAAGGAAAACCAAAGCACTTAGCTGTACTCATCAACTTATTCCCATCCGCTACAGCCACTTGAAATGCATTAGTTGACTCAATACAGTGGCCACTAACCCTAGCTATTTCAGGGTCTAGAAAGCTATGGGTACTCCCACTATCTATGAGTATAGTGAGTGATTTCCTGTTTTTAGACTTACCTTTAATCTTAATGGTATTAGTAGAGACATTACCTGAGAGAGCATGTAGTGATATCTCTACCTCTTCTTCAGCTAACTCCTGAATTAGTGGTGAGCTCCCAGGGGATTCTTCTTCAGATTGAGTTAAGTCTTCATCATCAGCTGCTAACATAAACAGTTGTTGCTTCACACATTTATGCCCCTTGCTAAAGACCTCATCACAGTTATAACATAATCCCTTTTCCCTTCTTGACCGCATTTCAGCATAAGTCAGCTTTCTAATGGGGGGGTAATTTAGAGGTGGGTGTGCTCCCTTGTCTGGGTGAGGGAGTACTTGACCTAGGAGAAGTTACAATTGCTCTATTGGTGTTGGGAATGTGTAGAGGAGGTAATTTGAGGTTTGCTTTGCTTCTCCTTGTTGTGGTTTCCAATAGAACTTCTTGCATTCTGGCTAAATGAATGGCTTGCCTCAACCCAGTAGGGCTAAACATCTGTACAGCTATTCTAAGCTCTTCCTTCAACCCACTGATCCAACTGGAAGTAAAATAAGCCTCGGTGAGGTATTTGTTCTTGGCGATCATTAAAGCCTTCAGTTCTTCAAATATCTCTTGATACTCCAACACTGTACCAGTTTGGCTTAGTTTATTGAACTCACCCACAATGTCATCATGACCCAACTCCTGAAATCTGGAGGTGATGTCTAGGATAAATTCTTCCCAAACTATTTCTTCCTTACCCTCCTGATAATCTTGAAACCACACATCAGCCTTATCTTCTAAGTACAAGGAAGCCAAATGTACTTTTTGTTCTTCATCCATAGAGTGGAGCTGGAAATATTTTTTACATTTTCTAATCCACGATCTAGGGTTAACCCCTCCAAATCTAGGAAAATCGACCTTAGGTTTATGATGATGTGAAAACTGATTCGAGAAAAGAGGTTGATTATTACTACCTCCTATATTAAATACATTTGTTAGAGTGCGATCCTGAACATTTCGGTCCAATCTTCTTTACAACTTTTTCTACCTCCTGTGCTATAATAGCTCCCATACCACCCATTGTCTTAATCAATTGAGCTATATCAGCTGAGTTCTTCACTTGAGCATCTTCCAATCTTTTGACAGCACCCACATTCGATCTTGTGATTCTTCACGGCTTTTAGTGAGTGTAGTAACCTTTCTGTTAAGATCCTCAAAGTCTTTTTGATTCACCATTGTAACAGGTCCTCAGATCGAGTGCTCTGATACCAATTGTAGTGATCTACACTACAAATCGGTCTCAAGAACAACCAGAGCTAAGAAAGAAGAAGAACTTGATATCTTAAAAATTCAACAACGATAATCCACCACAGATTTCAGGAGATAAGGTGGTGAGAAGGGTGTGATTGGCACACGCGCCAGTCACACACAAGGCTACTAATAATTACCAACGGTAGAAAAATAAAAACTAGACTAATTATTAAGGCACCCGGCACTGGATAGCCCTTATCAGGGTTAGCCCTTAGCCTGGGATATGACATTTTCCGAAAAATATATGCGTATATACATCTAGAAACGATAGTAATCACATATTGCTTTCCTTCCATAATGCTTCTGTAAAGAGAGATAGTTAAAGTTCAATATTTGGATAATGGACGACCAATATGTAGCTAGCTTCTACCACCAAGAAAGGGAAAGAAACGAAAACAAACAGGAAGAGACAATACAGTTAATGATCCAATCCTTACCACTTTTCCGTAGGTTCAAGAGCCGTTCTTACACATTCAAACACACTCGTCGCGTCATTTTTGTCTCCGTTTTTATTCTTACTATGCATTTCCCGATCTTGAAACTCGAGTACTACGTCCGAAACCCACCATGTGATTTTCATTAATTTCATAAAATGATTCCAATTTTTAGCGTTGCACTGAAAAAAAAAAAACAAATAGATCGAGAAACTACGGGACCATAAACAAATAGAAATATTAACACACATGCAAAGTCAATGATTCAAATGATAAGGAACCAAAGAGAACCAAAGAGTCCCGCAAACATTCGCAAACATCATAATAATGAAAGAACCGATTCGATCTTTTCGGAACAGAGGGAGTATATGGTTGGAGTACGCGTATTTATCAATTTCAGCCTTTATATTCTCTAGCTATTCCTAGTATATTCTCTAGCTATAGCTATTTTTAGAAGACGTATCCATGTTTCTTTTACTTTCAAAAAAGTGGCGGAAGCAATCATATTTGATATTTCAAAGATCCAAAATCAACATAACCATAAATTTTTGCAGCCTTCATTGATTAATAAGATAACCGAAAGATGATTTGAAACTGAATGCTATAAAGCTTGCTACTGACACTTTTTCTTCATATACTAGATGACCATTTGTCATCACGGTGGGAAGGCAATAGAAGAAAATCGAAATACCAATATGCGTAATGGTGTTATAGGGCTAAAATTGATATGCATTCAATTTATGGTAGTTTAGATAAATTTCCTCCATTTTTTATGCATCTTTTGTGATGGTTTGCATCAATTTATCCCATGTGTTATGTTTCCTTTGCGGTGGTTTGCACCAATATCCCCATGTATATACATCCTTTGTGGTGCTTTACATAATGGCTATGCAATATATTTTAAAAGTCACTATCGAATTTTTCGTAAAAACACTAAATTTTATATTGTTGTTTGTACTCGTTGGGTAGATTTTTTAAAATCCTTTCCAATGATATAAAATTTGTAAAATTCTAAGGCGTGGATTTTTAGATATGTTATATTAAAGTTTGATTTCCAATTATACCCCTGAAAAAACATTATGTATAAGGAGTCATAATAATTAGACTAAAAGGAGGGATATTTTTGTAATTTCGACCTGTCCGGACCAAATCCAATTTTTTTTGTTAAATTGTAAAAAAATGTCACGCTTCACATTGACACAAAGTCACCATATATAAAGTCCTCCCTCGCTTCGCTCGGTCGGCCTAATAAAGGACAAAATATATACCTTGCATCTTCATAAGTTTCCCACTGCAACACCAATGTACTCTTCACCGAGTCTGTATCGTCTTTCCGCCCCTAATGGTATGAAAACGAAACATAAATAAATAGCGGTAACATATAAATTAATTAATGCATATGTCTCCCAGTTATTGTAAAGAGAGAGAATGTTACCAAAAGAACTTGGGAAGACGAAGATCAATACATACCTGTATGGTTAGCCATGCAAAAGCAGTTTCCAACTAAGCAGAAAGTCACAATGGTTGATTCACTTTCTGGTTGTCATAACCTCCGCACACTTGGTTTCAGAGGTGGATCAGTAGATCTGTAGATGTTCTTAACCTCCAGAAAATACCAACAAAACCTCGCGAAGTTAAACATGATTGCCAGCATATATATGTTGAACGAAACCCCGATTGCTATTCTTACATTTCTCCCAAACTTAACACCTTCGTATTCATTCTAAAAGCCTACAAAAACATATAGAGCTACAAAAAAGTTCTCTTCATTCTTATGATTGCTCCTCCATCCCACATGTTTATGTCATTCATTTTCTCAAACAATTTATGGTAAGGACTCACCGATCATCTGTGCATTGAAAAACTTTTGACTTTGAATCCGTTTCCGTGTACTGGAAAACTTCGAACTTTTAAGGTCGCACCCATTTCGTTCCAATTTTAGTCTTATTTTCGATTAGAAAAAAAAAAAAAAAAACCTGTATGTTTGACATCGTACTTTGTAAAGCAATACTTGCAGGCTGCATCGTCGTAAAGCTTTTCGAACATTAGATTTCAAGAGAAACTGACGTTAGTATATAAAGGTTTCCCTTGAAGTGACGCAACCCAAGATTTGGTTGAAACGGTAGATAACAGATGACGTATCATCTCATGTACTGTGAAACTTGGAGGTATCTCCTCGTTAAGTAACAATGCATCGTTTGGTCAAAAGTTCTTATCTGTACGTTATGTTCGGTAACAATTTTAGGCAAAACCAAAAGACGTGTCTCTTATGTGAAGCAAAAACTGATGTGGCATGACAGCTAGGCTTTTTGATTGGCTTTCTAAATTTCTATGTGCGACTTGGCGCTCTATTTTTGTACCATTTTTGAAAATGAATGTAAGGACGACATGTCAGCCAAATCATTTTCCTTTATATAAAGAAGTATTGATTTGTTGTGGTAACGACACGCATCACTTCGCCATTCATACCTTCACCCTCAAGAGGTTCAGTATCGCCGGATTTCTCTAAAGTTGCATTATGACTACGTGCTAGCCTTGTAAAAACATTCTCCTTCCTGAGACCCTGATTTTGAACGAGAAGCACACTTAGCGAGGATTACTCGAGATAAATAAAATCAGTGAAATCAAAAGAAAAAAACTTAGAGTATCTGCATATAGGAAGAATTGAGGACCACCGGTCCACTTGCCTGCTTCTTAGACTTCGCTCTTGCATCCTGGGGACTGCAGTCGTCGGAAGTGTCAGCTCTGGTTCGCTTACCCGGAAGCGACTTAAACCGTTTATGCTGCTTCAAAATTTCAGGAGTGGGCTCACCACGAGGAACTGTCACGACCTCTTCCGAGAATTTTTAAAAAGACAGCAGCTCTTCTCGCCAAATTTTTTTATACCCACCAGTCGTCGTTGGTTTTCTTCCAAGGAGCAA
Source organism: Papaver armeniacum (assembly GCA_023531295.1). Taxonomy (NCBI): domain Eukaryota; kingdom Viridiplantae; phylum Streptophyta; class Magnoliopsida; order Ranunculales; family Papaveraceae; genus Papaver; species Papaver armeniacum. The sequence continues at coordinate 248,281 of JAJJWW010010882.1, forward strand.
GAATGGAAGACTCTGCTTTGTTGCAAAGATGCTAGCATCAAGGACAGACGGCACAAGCTCCTTTGAAGGCATTGGCGGATGATTGAACAGGATGCCTTGATCGAACCCCACCTGACAAGCGGCTCTGTCAATGTTATAAGGAACCGCAGTAAGGAATTCATCAAAATAAGATGGAACATATCCTGGGATACAGATTCACAGAAATATGATCTCTCCAGAACTCATATACTTTCCATCGGTATGCAACACAATGTCGGAAGCAGTAGCAAAGGTTTTTGGCTGAACCACGGAAGAATGAACCGGTCCCCACGGACGGAAATTTATGGCGTACACGTTATCGAGGAAATCAATAAGCCTTAACCTAGGTTTTCGTCGTTTGTTTTGCCAACAAAGTATTCTCGAACCACCGTACAAACTAGAAAACAAAGTTGCAGGGATGGGAGCATAATCTTTGTAATGTTCCCATAAGCATGCTTGGAGAAAAGCTATGTGAACATGCGACTCCACTTTCTTGTACCCGTTGGAAGCGTGCATGTCTGCTGCCAAAGCATCCATATGAGAGTACAACGATCCAAGGAATAAAATGCCTAAGGGGAGAACCACGCCTTTCGCTAACTTTATGGCAAACATGACAAGGTCATGTCTTATAGTTTTCTTCCCAGAGCCGTCATCAAAGATGTCCCTAGACAGCCACAAGGACAGAAATGCGACCACGCTGAGTTCATCATCCAGTGCCTGGACCATCCTTGGTCTTGCAGGAAACCATTGAGACACCCACCAAGTATAAAAGCATTTCTCACCTTTTTTTCTGTTAATTATACTCTTCTGCCTTTCGAAGTATAGCATCGAGGATGGAATTTTCTTCGGCGGATAGTTTATAGTGGAAACTTCCCGCAACAGGGAGATTCAACAACATGGTTACGCTTTCCAGAGTAATATTCATTTCTCCCCATATATATATAGAAGTATGCGTAGAAGGGCGCCATCGAGAAATGAAAGTAATCAAACCTGCAACATCTTTTCGGATATGAAGTGTTGCAGACGCCATGATAGCTTCAACAATCTGCGCCTTGGCCAAGTTTTCCTTGATGCGCTCATTACCCAACATATGCCTCATCCATCCTTCATAAGAGTTAAGTGGAGTGTGGCAAACCTTGAAATCAATAAGAGAAGCTGGATATTCGTTTTTCCGAAGACAGAACCTCATCAAATATGTTAAGGGAGCGGATGGAGCAGTCTTTTCATTTTCTGAGTCTGTAAGCAGAATCATCTTATGGCTAGGATGAGGTCTAATGTTCGGGAAAGGCACGGTAAACATCTCATCATATATATTCGGCATGTCTTTGGAGTTGTTAACACCTCCCGATTTGGTAGCAACATTATCCCCAGGTGACATCTTAACGAGAGCTTCTTTGTTCACTTTCAAACAACTACAATGAAGCGCAATGGAAAAGAGTCATTACTTCGTACTAAGAGAGAAATCACACATGCGATACAATATGGGTGCTAATGGTCGAAGAAGCATACAAAACAAAAATCGGCCGCGGGATGTACGCTCACGGCTAGTTCGAGCAAAGCTGTGGCATGCTCGATCTTATGCCGCATGCTTGGATATCCCGCAAGCCTTGGGACGATCATGTATAACATGGCCAACATATGGAGGGGCCGTATAGAGGTCGTGCACGGGATAAATGGCCGTGGCCGGTTTAGACGGACGGACGAGCATGCTTGCCATGGAAATTGTGTCCACCACCAAAACCTAAACTAGGTTTTGCATCATTCGCAACCTAAAGCTAGGTTCTGCATGCCAAGAGGAAAAAGAGCAAAACGGTACATCAACATAGGATTCGTTGCTGTTTTGCTAATGATTCTAGCGATGTTAATTACTTTGCTATGGATTTTGTTGGTGAAGTTCATTACAATATGGCTAACAAAGAAGATTCACCCACAACGGGCTAATTTTATGAAAGTTCAAGGAAGATACACCTAAGACTAGGGTTTACATCCACAAAAAAAAAAAAAAAAAAGGAACACGTACCTTGCTGGTTGCGGACGCTCCAACGATGACGAGAACGCTGCCACAGGGGGAGTTTGAACGAGAAAAAAGAAAAGAAAAAGAGGGTCGACCCCTTTTTATAAGTATGTTTGCGGAATCCAGATAGGAGAAGGACTCCTCCTTTGACTCGAACGCAAGGAAGAGCAGCTGGGCCCACCGACGCTTCATGGCCACGCCAAGGCAACCGAGCCTGATGTTGCTGCACAGCCACGCCGGTATTGCCGCACGGACTAGTTAATGGCGGTTGATCAAGCTCCTCCGGGTAAATTTCCTCTATCTTGTCTTTTTACGTTTTGTACATCACCATCTAATACTTACCCCGCAATGTCACTATCATTACGTGCTAAGCAGGGGACTTAATGTTGATGGTGGATTTTAGTTCAGGGGCCAAACCGTAAAACCCTGTATTTAATGCGTTGTCATCCTGCAAATGAATAAAGGCCATTTGAAAGTGACGAGTGCTCAAACCTCTTTACTTACACATGTATTGAACAACTCAGTATATATATATATATATGAAATTCACTCGAGAATGGTGCACATAGTAGCAATCCCAAGATTCGTGAATTCTATTTCATGCGGCATTATTAACTAATGTGTGACTACTTTGATATTTTTCCGTGCAATGTTCTCGGCCGAACTCTCAATACTGACATGACATGACAATTGATGCTCATTCTCAGCAGAGTAGCATGAATCTCCCAAAGTGCTAGTAATGGGATCTGCACAAAAATACTCATACAGGCTACATCTCTCTGACAAAGAGATCAATGCGTTCACACACTTTTTTAATTAAAGTTAGCATGATCGAACACATATTTACTCTTAAAGAAAATCTAGACTGTTAATGTCGGTCTCAGAAAACGATCACGGCCACACAATTTGTCCGCACAATTTAACGAGCTTGGATTACTCCTAGAAGAACTATGAAATCACCTTAATGACCACCGACGGGCCCACTAATGCCCTAGTTGATCGATCCCTATCTATGTAGCTCATTCACAAATGCTTCGAACATCGACCCAAACATGGGCGTTCACGCTGCATAACATAACTCAAACGAATTGAGACCGGAAAAAACAGTCTCAAAACGCATCACGTCCGTTCAACTTAGTCGGCCTAGTTGGACGGATTGGATCGCATTTCGAGCGATCAAAGAGATGCCGATGTGTTCACCATCGACCCAAGCTCTCCTTGGTCTATCGACTTGTCCCCAACGGGACCAAAGCACGTTAAAACGCCAGCCCCAAGGAGGGTGATCGCGCAGCCTTTTAAACCATAAATTGAATAAGCAGCGTTACACAACTGCCGCTAATCAATCGTATTCGTCCAACTTCACCAGCCTAGTTGGACGGCTTAGATCGTGTTTCAAACGATCAAGGAGATGCCAACGCGTTCACCATCGAACCAACTCCACACATGACCGATCGACTTTCCTATACCAAGTTCAAAACACTCCAAATCGCCGACCCAAACATGAGTGTTTGTGCTGTTTTCAAGAAAAACCTAAAATCGGTTTGCGGCAACACATTACTGCCGCAAATCGATCTCAACCACCCATCTTCGCCAGCTGATTTGAGTGGCTCAGATTTAATCTTAAGCGGCCCCGAAGATGTCAACATGATCATTGGTGGTCCCACTTTCCCCTTTGATGATCGACTTGCCTATGGCAAGCCTATAGGGTGCTTGACCGCTTGCACAAATTTGAGCAGACACGTTGTGTTCAAAACATCTAAATTTTTTTATAGGTTTCATCTTCTTTCCTGCCCCCGACCCGACAAATCCCCGATACGTGACCATCCATCCCGTTTTGGGGCTTATACCTTTTTTCATATAAAAGATGTTGTGTTTTCGACGGCATTTCTTGTCTTTCAATTAGGGTGATTCATCAAACGGAAATCCCATCTAGCAGGAAAGCGCATAAAAACCTAATTTAGGTCACGGCAGTACATAACTGTCGAAGATTGATCACAACCCTCCATCTTCGCCAGCCTAAACGAGCGTCATAGATCTAGATCCAAGTGGTCCCGAAGGTGTTAACGTGATCACTGCGGGCCCACCTTTACGTGTGATTGACCGACTTACGCAAACTAGGGCTCAATGCCTCGGAACGCACACCCAAAGAGGGGTGGGCCACACGGCTCCGTAAAACTTAAAGTTACGTCAACGACAGTATGAAACTGCCGCAAATGATCACAACCATCCAACTTCGCCAGCCTAGTTGGATGGTATAGATTTATTTTTAGAAAACAAGCAAAGCGACATTGTGAAGATCGGCCATCCTTCTTCCATATGAAGTGATCGTCCAAGTGATGAATTGACCGTAGGGTCCTCAAACGATCACCAAAAGGTGGTCGATCATTTCTCCATTTAAGACGCCAATCCGCGACTTATGCAATCAGGCCTTAAAACAATGATGCCTCATACACATCGATTGGTTTGAGCTGCTTAAATGCGATGCTTCATGCATATCGATTTCATAAATAACTTAGTTATTTAACCCAATAACACCACATGCTATTTCTTGCGGCGGGTCCCACGAATTGACTCGCTCATTCGAGACATCAAACATGTCACAAACTGGGGGATACTTACTGGGGTATTGGTATGACGGTTTACAGCATGCGCCGTGCAACGCGCCCATTACAAGAATGTTTCAGGAGGCATGGATGGTTAACGATGATGAGGGAAGTGGGCAAAGGCGTGATCGTGTGACAATCACCTACACGACTGATGCATGTCGTAACCACAACAAATTAATTAATATTTTTTCACTTAATTAACAAGTAATATAGTGTAGTCAAGTTCGTTCCCACGAGGAGCAAGAGATTCTTAGTTGTAAAAATTGTCACAAATGGGGGGTTATAAAGCAAAGAAAATAAACAAAGTAATTCAAAGATAAAGTTGAAATCAATAAGAGAGACAAGATCAAGGAATCCTTCTTCGTTGCAAAACAATGATTCAAGTTATGTTTTTCATCCACATGTTATTAGTCACAGATTATCACCAACCGTAGGATAGCAGGTTCGCTTAGCTAACCCCAAAATCCCTTATTTCACTGAGTAACAAGTCCGCTTAGTTATCAGATTCTATTCAAAGGAACCACCTTGAGGTTCGCTTACAAGATGTAAATCCCCGAATGCATTAAGATTTATGAATTTCGGTTTAGTACTAGTAGTTAAACTCGGTTCGCTTGGTCCACTTTCTAGCGTTGTTTTCACACACAATTTCTCCACGGAATCCCTCCGCAAGGTCTCGTGTTTGCTACTTATGTAAGAGTCAATAAACGATTACTTATCCCCTAACTTTCACTAGCTTTAGATCAATTAACAAATCAATTTAGTTGGCCACCCAAACAATCTATCAATCAATCATGAATGTATAAACATTCCTATTAGTAAAAACAAACGATAATCATGTGAAAAACTTCAAAGTAGATTTAAAACAAAACTCAAAACATGTTAAGAACTAGGAATTCATCCTCAATCAATAAGAAAATTATCTACTCATGTTTTTGAAATTCACACAAATAATTAAAAGGAGAATTTTTCAAGTTCACACAAATAATTAAAAGAAGAATTTTGAAAAGCAAGCAAAAACACAATTGTTGTGTGTGTAAAAGGTGTGTAAAAAGTGTAGAGAACTTCTCTATTTATAGGCTTCAATGCTCTCCAAATCTTCCAAGGAATAGAATCCTCATTCCATAATAACACCACTTTCCCAATTTGAGCCTAATTCCAATTCCAATCTCAAATCTTCCAATTTTCCACCCAACTTCCAAATCTAAGTATTCACACCCATGAGAAGAATCCATACAAAATTCTGTAATTTTGGTCGCCTGAAAAGTCCCTGGAATTCACCGGAATCCGGCCATAAAAGCCACCAGAATCTTCTTCTCCGTCGACGAAATATTCCGTTACGATACCGTCAGAGATAACGGTCAAAAGTGTCAAACAGTTAGTCCACTGGGTCAAAGGAAGGGAAGTCAGCTTCTAACTCGGCTGATTGGTCTAACTGGATTGGGTTGAATCGGCTCATCGGCCGGTACTGAGTTAACTCGTTGGAGTAGAGAATCCGACAGAGTTTCTTTTGTTTTCTAGGCATTTCTCAGGCCAAATTCAGGCCTCTTTTTGGTCTTCTCCTGTTAAGAAACCTAGCATACATCTATTGTAACTAAATTTGCAGTAACAGCCTTCATCAACAGCAGCCTCAGACCACCATCATTCTCCTGCAATCATCCACCATGTCCTCCTCTTTCCCTCTATGTCATAACAGCTCAAGAATGAGCTCAATTCTTCCCTCTGTGTTTGAATCTTTGTTCTTTCGTGTCATCAATCTAAGCAATACCAAACTCAGGTACAACGGCATACAACCGCAAACACCCATTGAAGCTCATTAATTTCTCTTCTATTATCTCTGTCAAATTCTTTGAACTCAAACAACCCTCTCTTCAATTCATAGCAATTAGCCACCAGAACCCATCTTCCTTGTTTAATCGCCTAAACCCTAACCTCAATTCATCTTCGTCTCTGCACCAGATCCCCTTTTCTTATTTCTTCATAACTGCTTCTCGATTTCAACCAGCGGCCACCAACAATACCAGAAAGTCGAACCCATTCTCGTACCCATGACAATCACCATGGAAGAAGCAGATTCAAACCATCTTCCACGAACCCATCTTTCTACCAACTCTCAAATACACAGCCACAAACCCCTGAATTCAATTCCCCTTTTCTATTTCCAGCAAACCCTAGGTTCCTCCTCAAAACAACAATAGAACCACCTTCATCTCCATTGAATTTCTCAGGAATACCAACACCCTCACTTCTTCTCGATCTCTCGATTTCAGTTTCTAATCAGCAGCTGTGCTGCTTTTCTTTTCAATTTCAGCGTAAAGGGGAAAATGATTCAGAGAAAACAATTCTTCTCAATTTAGGGTTGTAATGATTTGGGTGGGATTTAGACACCCCACTGTAGAACCACCCAGCTGGCATCCCCTTAGCCTCAAGTGATCTATGTTTAACATTCCTCCAAAAGAGTCGTCCCTTAACCTTGTCTGGGCTCCAGATAGTGTTCGCCCATAAATGACTATTATGCCCTTTTGCTCAAATTGGATAATTTCTTCTTCTTTTCCTCCGTGCGACTCCATAGTAGCTATAAAACTTAAAACAAGCATAAAATACATAATTTACAAGAAAAATAGCAAAGAAAGTATAAACAATAGATAGTAAATAGGATGTATTCTACACCCTATTAAATTCCCCCACACTTAGACTTTGCTAGTCCTCGAGCAAATCAAACTAAAACTTACAACTTCAAAGCGTTCCAGCATCCCAAGCATCCAAAGAGCTATGAGGACATAGAGTTTCCGCATGCTAGTAATAGAAGTTAGAAATACTAAAGAACATATTCTCATTCTTAAATGTTGAGTGAGAAATAACCACACTATAATGAGAGAACGCGTGTTTGAGAAACGATCAATAAGCATTTCGCCTCGACTTCTGCCTCACCAAAAAGGATTTTATAATAATTGCACTCAAAAAGACGGTTTTTTTTAATGGGTCTCACATGTGTGCAGGTAGGAATGAAGAGAGAAATCCTGCAACACGTTGAATGGTGGGAAGGACAACTTCCTAAATATTTTGAAAAGCCCACATCTTTTAACATTTTGAAAAACCATTTTTCTGACGATCTCGAAGAAAGGAAATCAACCACTATTATCGAGGATGAGATTACTTACTCACCTTCACATCCGATCGCTAATTATGATAACACCACTCTCACGGTATCCAATAGAAACGTCTTCCGCTCCTCGTCTTTGTCTTCTTGGTCTTCGTCTCCGGCTTCAACTATTGGTGATAAATTCTCGAATTTCATAAATCCTTAACAATTTGTAACCTTTTTCTTCAAAATCCTTGTCGCTTCAAACTTCCTTATAGATTTTCCTTCCCCACGGCTTATTAAATAAATATAAAAACAATGATAAATTTTTCTCTTGATTCATTTTTTTTTCTTTTCTTTTTTTAATTAATTTTTTTTTTTAAAATTAAAAACAAGAGAAATAAAATACAAAAAAAAGTGAAAATAAAACAAACCATTGCCGTGGGAGAAGTATTTTACCGTTTGATTCTTCACAACTTGTGTCGTCTCGAAATCATAAACTTCAATCATTCTCACCTTTTGCTTTTCTTTGCTCTCGTAAATAAGTCTTCCTACTTGGATATAGAATTATGCTCATTGTATTGTAAGTTTTCAACAAATATGTAAAAATCTGCTCTTTGTATGTTGCTTTACTTGAATTTGAAATTTGCTCTTTTTCTCGTTCCGTTGCTTGTAAACCTTAAACGTGTTCAACTTTCCTTGTAAATTTTGATGTCGCTCCTTGTTGATGATGATGGTGTTTCTATGGATCCGTTGTTGTGGAGAGAATGGTGCTAACTGGAAATCGAACTACAAGAAGGAGGCTTTCATCTATAGACGTCACCCTCATGATTGACAAAATTAGCACTCAAGAGATCAAAGAGTAGTGCTTCTATTGGTGGGAGGTTGGGTAGCTCACCATTCTACCCAGAATTAACGTACGGTGACACACACTCAAAAGAAAGCTCTTTAGTTAGATGGAAAAATTTCTGGTCGGTGCCTCACATGATAAATAGGGTAGTCTCCACTAATGATTGATCAGCAACTCTAATAGTGCATTTCTCCCTGCACCAAATTTGCATCACCGGCATGATGAAATCTATTATTTAACACTCTAACAAGTAAGAAATCCGAACGTAGTTCTCTAACACTTCCAAGTTCAGTTATGTCGGTCAGAATCTCTATGTAAACATACCTAGAAGTATGCTAGTGACCCTAAAATCTCTAAAAGTTGAAGGGTTTATGTTTTTTTTTTTTTTTAAAAAAATACATGCTTAACCACTCCCCCACACTTAAACCTTACATTGTCCTCAATGTAATTGAATCGTCCTAGTAAAGTTAAGGTGGGAAATTTTAACATGATATGGAACAAGAAAAAGAAATAACAAAAAGCAAAAGAATAAGAAATGCAAAACCTATGGGTTGCCACCCATTGAGCGCTTGTTTTAAAGTCGACGGCCCGACTTAGCTCTTGCCGCATATTACTCCTCCAGAGGGAGTGAATCTTGAAGTACAATTACGTCCACATGCTACGTTGGAAAGTTTTCATAATATGGCTTTAACCTATGGCCGTTGACTTTCAAAGGTTGACCTGTTTTGTCGCTAACAATTTCAACTGCACCATAATCATAAACATTAGTAACAACAAATGGTCCCACCCAACAGGACTTAAGCTTACCCGGAAATAAACGTAAACGATTATTAAATAAAAGAACTTTTTGCCCCACAACAAAACTTTTCCGAGAAATCATCTTGTCATGAAAAAGCTTGGTCTTTTCCTTGTAAATTCGGGCACTCTCGTAAGCATCATTATGTATCTCCTCTAGCTCATTTAATTGTAACTTTCTTTGCTTCCCCGCTTCATCATACTCCATGTTGCATTTCTTTATTTCCCAATAAGCCTTATGTTCAAGTTCAACCGGGAGATGACAAGCTTTTCCATAAACCAACCGATATGGAGACATACCAATCGGTGTCTTATACGCTGTTCTATACGCCCAAAGTGCATCATTGAGCTTAAAGCTCCAATCTTTCCTTGTTGTATTCAACGTTTTCTCAAGAATGGACTTGATCTCACGATTTGAAATTTCCGCTTGTCCACTAGTTTGTGGATGGTAAGGCGTACCAATTTTGTGTGTTATGTTGTACTTCTTGAGGAGAGCGTGGAAAGCCTTCTTGAAATGTGAGCCTCCATCGCTTATCACCACTCTTGGTGTACCATGCCTTATGAATATGTTTTCTCTTACAAAATCACAAACAACTTGAGAGTCATTAGTTTTGGTGGCTCTAGCTTCCACCCATTTCGAAACATAATCTACGGCAAGAAGTATATAAAAGTTTCAATTCGAATTGACAAAAGGGCCCATAAAATCGATACCCCACACATCAAAAATCTCAACGGCGAGAATTGGTGTGAGTGGCATTTGATTTCGAGCACCTAGATTGCCCGTTCGTTGACATCTATCACACGATTTACAAAAAACATATGAATCTTCAAACAAGGTGGGCCAATAAAATCCACTCTCGAGAACTTTGAGAGCGGTATGTTTAGAACCAAAATGGCCACCACAAGCAAGAGTGTGACAAAAGGAGAGAATGGATTGAAATTCGGAGTTAGGTACGCACCTTCGCATTATTTGATGAACGCCATATTTCCATAAGTATGGTTCATCCCACACATATTGCTTAGCTACCTTCTTAAGTTTCATCTTTTGGAAGTTAGACATTGTACTAGGTACCTTCCTTGTCACCAAGTAATTCACTATATCCACGTACCAAGGTGTTGATTTTTCCATGGAAAAAAGTTGTTCGTCCGGAAAGCGGTCTTGTAATGGAAGTTCTTCTTGAGACATAACAAGTCTACTAAGATGATCCGCAACGGTTTCTCCACACATTTCTTGTCTCGAATTTCTATGTTGAACTCTTGTAGCAATAGGATCCACCGGATTAGTCTTGGCTTAGCTTCTTTCTTCTTTATTAAGTGTCTTAGTGTGGCATGATCGGAATACACAATAACCTTTGTGCCCACCAAGTATGATCGGAATTTTTCTAATGCAAAAACTATAGCCAATAACTCCTTCTCCGTGGTAGAATAGTTGATTTGTGCATCATTAAGGGTCCTAGATGCATAATAGATAACATGGGACAACTTGTCCACTCTTTGAACCAAAACGGCTCCAACCGCATAATCACTAGCACCACACATTAATTCAAATGGAAGATTCCAATCCGGTGATTTGATAATTGGCGCACTTGTCAACATTTCCTTCAATTTGTCAAAAGCATCCTTGCATTCCTTGTTGAAGTCAAAAGGTACCTCCTTTTGTAATAACTTGCACATCGGCATGGAGATTTTGGAGAAATCCTTGATAAACCGCCTATAGAAACCTGCATGGCCAAGAAATGAACGAATTTCCCTCACCGAAGTGGGATATTGTAAGTTTCTTATTAAATCTATCTTTGACTTGTCCACTTCGAGGCCTCGAGAGGACACAATGTGACCAAGTACTATGCCGTGGTTTACCATAAAGTGACATTTCTCCCAATTAAGAACAAGGTTTGTGTCTATGCATCGTTTAAGAACTAGTTCAAGGTTGTGTAAACAACTATCAAAAGAATTGCCATAAACACTAAAGTCATCCATAAATACCTCGATGATGCGCTCCACATAATCCGAGAATATACTTACCATGCATCTTTGAAAAGTAAGGCGCATTGCAAAGGCCAAATGGCATCCGTCTATATGCAAACGTTCCAAACGGACAAGTGAAAGTGGTCTTCTCTTGGTCCTCCGGTGCAATAACAATTTGATTGTATCCCGAATAACCGTCCAAGAAACAATAATAAGAATGCCCCACTAACTGCTCTAACATTTGATCAATGAAAGGTAAAGGAAAGTGATCATTTCGGGTTGCGGAATTAAGCTTTCTATAGTCAATGCACACTCTCCAACCGGTTTGAACTCTTGTAGTGACAAGTTCATCGTCTTGATTTCGAACAACCGTGACTCCGGACTTCTTTGGTACCACTTGTACCGGACTAACCCACTTGCTATCGGAAATTGGGTAGATTACCCCCACACTTAGCAATTTGAGTATCTCTTTCTTCACAACCTCCATCATGGGAGGATTAAGCCTACGTTGAGAATCACGTACCGGCTTCACGTTCTCTTCCATTAAAATCCTATGCATGCACATGGATGGACTAATGCCTTTGATGTCCGCAATTATCCACCCAATAGCCGTTTTGTGCTCTCTCAAGACTCTAAGCAAATGGTCTTCTTGTACCGGTGTGAGGTTCTTTGCAATTATCACCGGAAGCTCATCTCCATCTCCCAAGAAAGCATACTTCAAATGGTCCGGAAGTGGCTTCAATTCTAGCTTGGGCGCCTTCACAATAGATGGTACAAGTAATTCATCATTCATGTGTAAAGAAATATATGAAACATTACCCTTTTTAGCTTCTTGCAATGTCGCTAAGGCACCACACATCTCCACCAAATCCTTGGAGATTTAAACATCCAAGTTAGACAATCCGTGGATGTCCAATTCAATGCTCTTTTGCAACACCACATCAATTTCATCCTCTTGACTCAATTCCACCATTTGTTGCGCTAATGAACTAACCACAACAATGGAGTAAACGGAATGCACATCACTCGGGTAGCGCATGGCTTCAAATATGTTCAAGTGTATTATCTCCTTGTCGAATTCCATAGTGAGTGTACCCTTATCAACATCAATCTTCGTATTTGCGGTCTTCATAAATGGCCTACTAAGAAGTAAAGAAGTAGATGACTGATTCTCATTGTTGTCCATATCCACCACGAAGAAATCAACCGGAAAAATAAGCTCATTTACTTGCACTAGCACGTCCTCTACAAGCCCCTTAGGATATATGTTAGACTTGTTTGCTAATTGGATAATAACTCTTGTCTCTTTCAAAGGTCTAAGATTCAAGGAGTCATATATTTCGGCCGACATCACACTAATGGAAGCACCCAAGTCAAGTAAAGCATGTTCAAACATTTTCTTACCAATAGTAATTGGCATCGTGAAACCATCGGGATCCGTGCACTTTGTAGGCATCTTCTTCAATAGCATAGCCGACGCACTCTCGCCAACTTTAGTAATTTCATTATCAAGCAACCTATCCTTGTTTGTGCATAATTCCTTCATGAACTTCGCATACCTTGGCATTGTCTTGATGGCCTCAATGAATGTTATGTTGATTTCAATCTTCTTGAATATATCCATGAGTGCCTTGTCTTGAGATTCTTTCTTGGATTTAGCAAAACGACTAGGAAAAGGAGGTGGAGTGGTGAAATTAGGAACCGGTTCCTTGGATTGGTCGGTTGGTGTTGAATTCTACTTTGGTGCGGCTTCCTCCTTGTCTTTGACTAACTCTTCACTAACTTCTTCATGATGACTTAGACTCTCCACTTGTCTCCCACTTCTTAAAGTAACCGCATTAACATTCTCTCTTGGATTCACAAATGGTTGTGAAGGAAGCTTTGTGGATGCTTGAGATTTCAATAGGTTCACATCGGTCGCCAATTGTCCCATTTGAGTTTGTAAATCCTTGATGGCCGATTCATTCTTTTGTTGGCTTTGTTGTAACATAGAAGTAAGACATTGCATGCCTTGCATTAACGCATTGAGCTTGTCATCATTCGAAGAATCACACTCCTTGACTTGTTGGGTTGAAATTGTTGTTGAGGTTGGAAGCGCGATTGTTGAAAACCACCTTGTTGCGCATATGGATTAGGAGTCGCCACTTGCTTGTTTGCATAACTAAATTTAGGATGATCCTTCCAACCGGGATTGTAAGTATTAGAATATGGATCGTACCTTGGCCTTTGATTTGGATATAACGCATTTACTTGTTCGGTCTCACCATCCGGAATAATTACCACGGCCATCCTTTGAATCATTATCTCCATGTTACCCATCCTTTGATCAAGATGTGAGGATGAATCACTAACTTCATGCACTCGCCTAACCATTGGTTCATCTCTTGTGTAGAATTGTTGCGAGTTTGCAGCCATACTTTCAATCAACTCGGTAGCTTGGGTCACCGTCTTGTTCACTAGTGCACCACCACCTGCGGCGTCAAGAAGAGATCTATCACTTGGGTGGAGAGCTTCGTACAAGTATTGGAGTATCATAACATCACTGAATTGATGGTGTGGACAGCTTGCCACCAATCTCTTATATCGTTCCCAACATTCATACAACGACTCTCCCACATGTTGCTTCAACCCACAAATCTCCTTGCGAATTTGAGTAGCTTTTGATGCGGGAAAATATCTCTCGAGGAAAAGTTTCTTCATCCCATTACATGTTGTGATACTTCCGGAAGGAAAATAATACAACCATTCCTTAGCATTTCCCGCCAAAGAAAACGGAAAAGCTTTCAACAGTGCTCCATCCGTATTAGTCTCCGGTGGAAGCATGTCCATAACTATGGTATAGAAGTCCATAAGATGTTTGTTTGGGTCTTCATTCACCATGCCATGGAACTTTGGTAACTCTCTAATCAACCCCGGCTTGATCTCGAAGGTTGAGTTATTTTGTATACACCATTGTTGTGTATTGATCCTGTGAGAAGCTAGGTCCTTGAGTGTACGATCAGCTATTGTTTCTTCTTCTATGTCCGAATCTGCGAACTCACTTGATGAAGAAGGAAGAAGTGGAGTGTTAACCGTTCGAATGAAATCCTTTAGTTGAGTGCCGGATCGAAGATGTATTGGACTCGGTCTGCCCTCTTTAAGCATTCACAAAAGATATAGCACTTGAAACAAGATTCTCAAAAACTAAGTTAGATATGGTAAAGAATCTAACAAAGCAATAATAAAGCAAAAAGAAAAATAAAAACAACTAAAATCGTCCGCTGCTCCCGGCAGCGGCGCCAAAATTTGATGCGTGTCGTAACCACAACAAATTAATTAATATTTTTCCACCTAATTAACAAGTAATATAGTGTAGTCAAGTTCGTTCCCACGAGGAGCAAGAGATTCTTAGTTGTAAAAATTGTCACAAAAGGGGGGTTATAAAGCAAAGAAAATAAAAAAAGTAATTCAAAGATAAAGTTGAAATCAATAAGAGAGACAAGATCAAGGAATCCTTTTTCGTTGCAAAACAATGATTCAAGTTATGTTTTTCATCCACATGTTATTAGTCACAGATTATCACCAACCGTAGGATAGCAGGTTCGCTTAGCTAACCCCAAAATCCCTTATTTCACTGAGTAACAAGTCCGCTTAGTTATCAGATTCTATTCAAAGGAACCACCTTGAGGTTCGGTTACAAGATGTTCCCGAATGCATTAAGATTTATTAATTTAGGTTTAGTACTAGTAGTTAAACTCGGTTCGCTTGTTCCACTTTCTAGCGTTGTTTTCACACACAATTGCTCCACGGAATCCCTCCGCGAGGTCTCGTGTTTGCTACTTATGTAAGAGTCAAGAAACGATTACTTATCCCCTAACTTTCACTAGCTTTAGATCAATTAACAAATCAATTTAGTTGGCCACCCAAACAATCTATCAATCAATCATGAATGTATAAACATTCCTATTAGTAAAAACAAACGATAATCATGTGAAAAACTTCAAAGTAGATTTAAAACAAAACTCAAAACATGTTAAGAACTAGGAATTCATCCTCAATCAACAAGAAAATTAGCCACTCATGTTTTTGAAATTCACACAAATAATTAAAAGGATAATTTTTCAAGTTCACACAAATAATTAAAAGAAGAATTTTGAAAAGCAAACAAAAACACAAGTGTTGTGTGTGTAAAAAGTGTAGAGAACTTCTCTATTTATAGGCTTCAATGCTCTCCAAATCTTCCAAGGAATAGAATCCTCATTCCATAATAACACCACTTTCCCAATTTGAGCCTAATTCCAATTTCAATCTCAAATCTCCAAATCTTCCAAGTTTCCACCCAACTTCCAAATCTAAGTATTCACACCCATGAGAAGAATCCATACAAAATTCTGTAATTTTGGTCGCCTGAAAAGTCCCAGGAGTTCACCGGAATCCGGCCGGAAAAGCCACCGGAATCTTCTTCTCCGTCGACGGAATATTCCGTTACGATACCGTCAGAGATAACGGTCAAAAGTGTCAAACAGTTAGTCCACTGGGTCAAAAGAAGGGAAGTCAGCTACTGAGTCAGCTTCTAACTCGGCTGATTGGTCTAACTGGATTGGGTTGAATCGGCTCATCGGCCGGTACTGAGTTAACTCGTTGGAGTAGAGAATCCGACAGAGTTTCTTTTGTTTTCTGGGCATTTCTCAGGCCAAATTCAGGCCTCTTTTTGGTCTTCTCCTGTTAAGAAACCTAGCATACATCTATTGTAACTAAATTTGCAAGAATGACCTTCATCAACTGACCCACTGGACCACCATCATTCTCCCCGCAATCATCCACCATGTCCTCCTCTTTCCCTGTATGTCATAACAGCTCAAGAATGAGCTCAATTCTTCCCTCTGTGTTTGAATCTTTGTTCTTCCGTGTCATCAATCTAAGCAATACCCAACTCAGGTACAGCGGCATACAACCGCAAACACCCATTGAAGCTCATTAATTTCTCTTCTATCATCTCTGTCAAATTATTTGAACTCAAACAACCCTCTCTTCAATTCACATCAATTAGCCACCAGAAGCCATCTTCCTTGTTTAATCGCCTAAACCCTAACCTCAATTCATCTTCGTCTCTGCACCAGATCCCCTTTTCTTATTTCTTCATAACTGCTTCTCGATTTCAACCAGCGGCCACCAACAGCACCAGAAAGTCGAACCCATTCTCGTACCCATGATAATCACCTTGGAAGCAGCAGATTCAAACCATCTTCCACGAACCCATCTTTCTACCAACTCTCAAATACACAACCACAAACCCCTGAATTCAATTCCCCTTTTCGATTTCCAGCAAACCCTAGGTTCCTCCTCAAAACAACAACAGAACCACCTTCATCTCCATTGAATTTCTCAGGAATACCAACACCCTCACTTCTTCTCGATCTCTCGATTTCAGTTTCTAATCAGCAACTGTGCTGCTTTTCTTTTCAATTTCAGCGTAAAGGGGAAAATGATTGAGAGAAACCAATTCTTCTCAATTTAGGGTTGTAATGATTTGGGTGGGATTTAGACACCCCACTGTAGAACCACCCAGCTGGCATCCCCTTAGCTTCAAGTGATCTGTGTTTCCAAAAGAGTCGTCCCTTAACCTTGTCTGGGCTCCAGATAGTGTTCGCCTATAAATGTCTATTATGCCCTTTTGCTCAAATTGGATAATTTCTTCTTCTTTTCCTCCGTGCGACTCCATAGTAGCTATAAAACTTAAAACAAGCGTAAAATACATAATTTACAAGAAAAATAACAAAGAAAGCATAAACAATAGATAATAAATATGATGTATTCTACACCCTATCAATGACCCCACTACTCCATCACGAAGCTCCATTCTTTTAAACGTGTCGTAGAAGAGGACCTCGACTGAACTCCCACTGTCCATCAATATTCTTTTCACTCCCCATTCCTCAATGAGTAGGGTGATCACTAGGGGATCTCCATGTGCTCGGCCATTCATGGGACATCTTTTGCTGAGAAGGTGATCGACTGCATCATCCAGGGTTCCATGGGCAAAGTTTTTGCTACACTAAAGATCTCCTTTCCCGCTCGATCTCTTTTATGAATTCTTGAAGTAATGTCGGTTCCTAAATAGAACCCTTTATTTTCCGAGTGTGAGATGGTGTTGCAAGCGAACTGGGTTCCGCGATCGATCCTTACTTGGTGTACAGGGGCGTCGGGCTGAGTAGGCGTCGGCGCGGTTTTAAAAAAGTGTCGCAAGTACCCATCTCAGATCAGATGCTGGACAATGTCTTTCACCTCTCGGAAATTGTTATTCGAGTGGCCTCGATACTGATGGTAATGACAAAACTCGGGATGGTTTCTTGTCTCATCAAATTGGATTCCCCTGGTCTTCGGGTATCTGATGTCGTTTCTCTTTTCTACCTCCTTGAATATTTCTTCCAATGGTGCATTTAAAGGCGTGTAATTTATTGGTTCATGACGAGGTTTGTTTCCTTTCTTGACCCATTCCTTTTTGCCGGAGCCTTGATGTGGCGCCATCGACCTTTTTTCTGATCGCTTTGAGTCTCCTTGAGGAGCAGCCTCCACCGCAGCACTGGCTTCTTGTACTCCCCTATCTTGCGCCCCCTCTTGTATCTCTTCTAATGCGTTGTAATGTTCTTGCTGCATCTTCCTCATTTCCCATAACATTTGCGGTTTCTCTGTGTACATTGCTATCCAGATGGGGTCAGACTTTCCCAATGAATTTTCAAACCCAAAGATCTGTTGGTCAACAGGTACCTTCTCGATATCGGTACACAACTTTCTCCATCTGTCCGTCAGAGATCTTAGGGGTTCCCTGAATATTCGTGCAAGGTGTGAATAAATTATTTACCCTTGGCCGAGCAATGTTGTTATGCATATAGGTTTTAAGGAATGTTTCCACTAGAATGCCATAATTGTCTATGGACTCATCGGGCAAGGTTCGGTGCCGTCAAATCTGGATGGGAAGGTAGGTAGTGTACACTTTGGGGGAAATGGAATTCGTTCAAGCTCCTTGGTGAATGAAGTTTTCTGAGCTTCGCTGATCACTTCTGCCAACTTGTCGTCCTCGCCATCCCCAGCCAACTTCTTGACCATCTGCTTGAGCTTAGCCTTAGTTGTCGCGTCGGGTCTCTCATTTTGCACTTCTCCATCAGTCGAGGAGCTCTCTGGAGGACCATACCCACTTCTCGTACGGCTAGGGTCGGGTACACGTTCTCGGCCAGGAGGTAGAGTCCGAGTACGTCTGGATCGGGTGTGGCTACTGGTGGCTCCTCGGCTCGATGATCCTCGTGACCCGGATCTCTGATTCCAAAGCCGATAGTTTTCATGCTCTAGGGCCAAATTTCTTCTCTGCAATTCCCTTATCAAGTCTTCCTGCCTTCTCTGGTTTTCCAGAATTTCTATCAACGTCGGGTCAGTGCTCTCATGGCTGGAGTGACCATTTACATGGTTCCTTACCATGTTGGGTGGTGGAGCCGGTGGTGCCACAGGAGGAGCTATGGGGGAAATGGTTGCGACTGGTGGGATGTCTCTGGTGGTATTGCCTATTTCCAAATGTATTTGTCTAAGTCTCTCGCCTTCTTGATCCAGGGCAAATCGATACTCCGCACGTTGCCGTGCTCGCCTACGGTCCTCTCGCATCATTTGCGCTTTCTCGTCGTCCTATGTGTCCGATGCAGTCATCCCATCCACCATATACCCTGGTCTCAGTTGGCTCGGGTTGATCTCCAATCCCCTTGGAGAAAGATCATCATCTCGGCCAAGGTCGACTTCTTCGTTAACAATTGCCATACCTCCACCTGGTGCTTGGGACTCTTCCTACTGGTGATGTCGGCTGTTTTGCTGTCGAGAATCTGTCACCCACCTTGCGCGCTAGTTCCCTGCTACGGTCCGATTCCTCAAGATTCTTCCCGTCCCTGAAGTACTTTCCATACGCTCGGGTGTGGTTTGTATCCTTCGGCTCGCCCGTCCCTACTTATGTCGATAAAATATGCAGTACTTCACTTTGGACTGTTTTCGAAAAGGTTAAGGATGAAGTACAACAGTTCTGCTATTCAGAGAAGAAAAAGTTCATCCAAGTACGATTCCTTTTACTTTGACATGCTGAACTTAGCAAAATAGATAGTTCTGACTAATAGGGTAGTTTTTTTGAAATATTATTTTGTCATGTCGCTTTCGGTACTTTTCCCATACATTAATCATTATTTGTCCTAACATTCTTTGTTCCACAAATCATTAATCATCCGTACATTTGATCGGAAATTTTCATTCTTGGCCATGGTTTGTAATAATGACTCACGCCAATCGTTTTGACGGTGTTCCAACTGCGCATGTTACCCAAAACAAGATTTCTTGATCTTTTCCTTAGAATGCCGTAAGGATAGCTTTACCATGGGATTATTTTGGCTTTCTAATGACGTTGTATGGCTCTTGTTATGGGGTTAGGATGAGACTGTTACCGAAGTGCTCACCATGCCCTTCTAGCCATAGATTTGGAAATCCTAACTTAATGATTTTGAGTTGGTTTTGCCGCTGCTACAATCGTATTTACTTAACCTAGGACGAGGTATGACCAGCGAGATGAAGTTTCAGTTTAGCTTCTACCAAGAATCTAAGATGATACTTGTGGGAGCTTTTGAATCTTTCTAACAACTCGTCTTAGTCATAAAAAGGAACACAATCGATCATAACTCAAATCTAAGACTCTGCTCATAATTATTTCAAGAATTTTGACGTAAGGAAAGTGTTTTTCAAATAAATCAGAAGGTTCTTCGACTCGAAATCGAAAGGTAAGAAGAATTTTGCTCAACACGAGACAAGAGTATGACGGTTTTGCCTACTAACCTGGTTTTTTGACTCAATCAGAGATGAAAACTCTGTAAGCTCAACAAAGATTCGATAAAGACAGATCTAAAAGACCCAATTTTTAGAGAAAAGTTTGCTTTTAAATGACTCAACTACCAACTGATTAGGCTTTAACCACAAGAGTCTTTCACTTAGCGTCAACTAACATCAAGAGATGTTTTAGGATCTTTTGAATATCTCTTTAATGGTTTTTATGCAAGGTATCCGCAGACGTTACACGGTCCCCTTAGTCGGCGCCAAAATGTAGATGTGGAAAATCCTACAACTACATCCAAAGAATCACAAACACACACCATGAAGTAAACAAACAAGAGATGCACAAGAACACAAGATATACGTTGTTCGGTATGATTACCTACGTCCACGGGGGTAAAAGGATGATCTTAGTACTCGATTCAAAGTTACAAAATGTGTATCTCGCTAACAAATACTCTATTCTCACTCTCAAGCTCTTGATGTTCTCTCTTTCTCTTACTCATTACTTGGTCCTTAGCTCTCTACATGCCACAGCTCTGTATTTATAGCTACAAGTGATGATACATCCAAGTTACAGTGTGAGTAGCGATACATCTTCCTTGATGTTCTTCTTGGGTAGCAGGCGATATCTTTTCCGAGAGGTTATGCCGAGCCTAGTGATGTCTTCTCCCGACGTACATTCATCCGATATTGATTGCTTAGTGAGTATAGTCGATGTCGCCCTTGATACTCTCAGCCCGAGTCTTACTTTGACCAGGCCCTCATTATCTTCCCAACTACTTCGTCAGTGCATTTATTAGTCTTGTACTCGATGGCTATCTTATCCATCACATCCGACCTTTACACGTATTGTCTTCACGGGTTCCCTTGGTGTCTCTTTTCTTACGCCGAGCTCAGATAAAATGATTTGATGCTTCACACTCCACCTTCTATCGGTGCCTCATTGCCTAGGATTGCTCCACCTGGATCTATGGATTATTTACACCTACACTAGTATTGAACACAAAGATGCAATTCCAGTTGGCAATGAGAGACATCTAAGTAGTCTTGATATACCTCTCTTTTCCGCTAAGAAGAGGAGTTATGGGAATAACATAAGCTGGATTAACTCGTTGGATCAAGTTCTTTTATGAGAGACATCTAAGTAGCATTTGCACTGAATGCTACGTCATCAATCACTGTAAATATGCTTCTAAGGATGCAGTTGAATATCTGGCTAAAACTTATGAAAAGCTTTTTTTTTTTTTTTTTTTTTTTTTAAAAAGTGAAAAACATAAGGAAAAATATCACGGGTAACTCTTCCAGCTCTGATCATGCTGCAAAAGAATCTCCGAAGAAGTATATCAAGACTATAATTATTGTTCCACATAAAGGTGGTGTAGCAGTAAATTTAGATTTTTTGCTCAAGAAGGATGATCCTCACTGCTAAGAAAAATACATACTAGGAAAAGTCATGGCCCAGACACTATCCTTGCTGATGTGAAATCTTCTTCTGCAAACACCATTTAAGATAACAACGCAGACATTCAAACTACTCTTAGGGTCACAACAGGAGATAAGATATATTGATAGGTTGGGTGGCATTGCAAGATAAGCTCCTTGCTTAATTCTTCCGAACCTTAGAGACTTGAAAATGTTACCGAAAAAAAAAGAAGAAGAAATCTTGAAAATAAAAGAATAATGCATTCTTAAGTTTGATGAGTTAGTAAGATTTGTGAAAAATGTGATCTTAAAAACAAGATCGAGGTTGCTTCCTGGAGTTACCAAATTTGTAAAAGGTATCAATCCCTGACAAAAAAAAAAATTAAAAAGAAAAGAAAATACGATCTGATTCACTGGATTACCCTATATTGTCTGATAATTTCTTATCAAAGTAGAGAGGAGCAGAAACGCAGGGAAATTGTGCAGAAAGGAAGATATCATCATCACTAACAACAGCAGTAGTTTAAATTCAGATAAAACCCTAGATATAGAGTTTAATAACAACTTAAAAGAACAAGTAAAACATTTGTTATTAGTAGACCTGCTAGTTGTTTCGTGATGATCCTCCTCCTCCTCTCCGTGAGAAAACTCTTCCAAACAAACTGGTCCCAGATCCTTTAGATACTACCGTCGGATAATTGACCGGAACATAATAAACAACCTTCAACTTTGTTCAGAAACTTTTCCACTTTGATTGTTGAAAACTGAAACACTCTTTATAAGGAACTTGTCATCGCACTTCATATCCACCGGTGCTTCCTCTTGTGCTAGCATGGTTACTATAATGTCGCATGGTTTTCCAGGCAATACCACTCATGTGTTCGGACGAACAAAATACGTGTTCGGATTCGTCGATTTGATGTTGAACGCCACATGATCCTCTGTCTTGTTAGTTAAATTAAGACAACAGGAAATCAGCTTTTTCAATTCAAAGGGGGACCGAAGCTCTCCTGGTTCAACGCTTAAGAGATCATGTTATTTACTCATCACGGATGAAGAATTTTTGAGATTTAACAGTATGAAATTGGGGCTGGTTTTCAATTCAGAATTAGGGATTTCAGTGTATTATAAAATTTTGGGTGTTATTGTGTTTATTGTTGAATTGAAAGATTTGGTGGTGGAAATGGAGTTTGTAATGGTGGTAGAAATGGAGTTGCAGAGTTGCAGTTGAAGAGACTCGGTGCAGTGCTCCTTGAGTTGAAATCCACTTTAGATGATGAGATGCAGATTTGTACTGAATTATTGACATTATTAATACTCCCCAAAGAGGAAATTTGGGAGGAGGGTTGGTACTTGTTTCCATTACATTTATATAGTATATACTTAGAAACATAAACCCTCATTATTTATTTGTTTACCTCTTCAACTTCATTTCTAAATCATGATTATCTCACTCTCAATATCCAATTTGGGAGACTAAATTGTAAAAAAAACAAAACTATATTCTGCAAAAGTCAGTTTTAATCTGCTAATCACATGATTAAATTGTGGGTTAAGGTTTTCAAAAACAAAACTACATCTTGCTTTCCACAACTACCACCACATGGCTCAAGTTACTGTGTCTTCTAAAGTCAATGACAAGTCGTTTCTTTTTGCTTTTCATCAGACCAAAATGACTTTTCTTTTACACTTTTTCCTCGGCAGTGAAATACACTAGACTAGCTATCTAGAACTAGACCAATCCACAGATTCTTCATGCCAAGTCAAAACCTTCCCGGTCAGATAACGTCACCATGAAGTCAAAAAACACGCATTCTCTCATACCAAGGACTGACATAGCTCTTCTTGTTACCTCAAGAATCTTTTTTTTCTTTGTGATCTTTGTGACTATTGAGAGATGTGTGATACAAATTCGAGTGAGGAAGGTGAATCTTCATCACGTAAAGCTAAGAAAATACATACCAATTACGATGGAGATCCAGACATGCTTATTTGTTGGATTATGAAAATGATTTTACCCAAACTCAACTTTTTTCTCAAGCTCAAGATGATGACTTTATGAAGCCAAATACCGAAGATGAGTACATGGATGAGGAACCCAATACTAATAATACACTGGTATGGTTGTAGATGTTGTTTAATTTCTGTTTTGTAGCTTGATTTTACCAAAAGTTATGATTTTTGCAACTAGTTCGGCGCAACCGAGTTAGGTTCGGCAGATAAGATGTATGCCGAACCTTAACAAATAAGAACAGTTCGGTTTCTGCGATTGAGATATATATACGCCGAACTGTCATTCAATTATTTTCGCGCCAAATAATTTTCATGTTTCGGCTTAAATATGATGTGCTAATATAAGCCGAACCTTATACAAAAAAATTTATGAGTTACATTGTAATGTTCGGCTTACACGTGATCCAGCCGAACATCAATTTTTGTTTTCATAAATTTCAAGTCTTATGGTTCGGCTTATAATATTAGTTCCCAATAAGCCGAATCCATGTTTGACAAGTAGTTCGTCTTTATAAGTCAAACACGAATCAGCCGAACCTTTAGCTCGGCTTTCATAGAGTACTGCGTGTGAGCCGAACCTGACCCAAAACCTGTGCGATATTGTTGTAGATTGTTCCTGAAATGGAAACTATGGAGGATCAACCACCGCCTGTTGATGTCATTCATGAAGATACTAAAGATCACTTCCAAACTGACTTGGTAGGTAACATAGTTTATGTTTTATTTTCAAGTATGTTGTATGCAAAATCATTAATAAAACTTAACTTTTGTACTTGTGGATATGTAGACGTGGAAAACTAAAGAAGAAGCTGTTAAATGGGTTGAGGAACATGCTTGGAAAATCAATTGCGTCCTAGTTAAAGGTATACAAAGCCGAAAGGAGCGGGTAGAGATGATTTGTGAGAGGGGTGGGAAGAAAGTAAGCAAAAAGAAAAAAGGTGAGCCATATGTTGGTAAAACCGGGAAAAAATACTAAAACAAGGAAGATAAATTGTCCCTTCAAGATCGTCTTAAATTGGAACATAAATGAAAAAGTTTTCAAAATGAATGAAGATATGGATTGCCGTCATAACCACCCACGTCCAAAGGATCTTCATGGACATTATAGAGCCGGAAGACTCAAAACTTATGAATATACGAAGCTAGATAAAATGACACGAGCACGTATGCCACCCAGAAAAATTCTTAGCAAGTTGAAGGCGGATGATAAGAACAACAAGACTACGTTGCAACAAATCTATAATGCGAGAAGTACTTTGAGAAGAAAGGATTTGCAAGGTAGGTTGGTGATGCAACAATTATTGTGGTTGGCGTAAAAGAAGAACTATGCTTGCCAAAAGAAATTGGATGGATTCGGCCATGTGACTCACCTTTTTATTGCCCATCCGGAATGTGTGACGTTGGCGTTATGCTTCCCACAAGTTCTCATATTGGATTGCACTTACAAGACCAATAAGTATGAGATGCCTTTGATGAACGTTGTTGGTCATACGTCAACCAAGTCACCTTTCACCGTTGCTTTTTGTTTTTTGCATGATGAGTTAAAAGAAAGCCGACACACAGAGTAAGGTTCGACTTATTCATAATATTCAATAATAAGTCGATCCTGAGAAGATTTCAGAAATGTTATGGTTCGGCTTATATGTAATTTAATTATACAGCCGAACCATATTAGTTTAATCTGCAAATGAGATTAAATTACCTAAATTGTTTGAAATCATAAAATCACTATTACAAATTAACCATTATAAAATCACTAACCATTACAAAGTAACAATTACACGATTTTAATAACCAAAACGAGTTATGACAAACTTCCTAAGGATGTTGTAGTGAGCTTGGTATTTGAAATTTTTTCCTTTCCATCTACGCCATTCCTCTAGAGCTCGAACAACAATCTCATCATTTGTTTCACCTTTAAGATGATATCAATTGACAATCTGAACCATAGCTATGAAGTCCCTACCTTTATTTTTAATTGTTTCGATTCGACAAAACAATGACGCCATATCCCGGTTGTTAGGATTACCTATTTCATTGGTGAAGGCTTCATGAATTCTGACCAAGTAGTACATACTCATTTGACCCTTTACCCGTCGCTCGACACCCTTCTCTGGATAGTACGTTACGTAATGTTTGCAAAGACATAAATCTTCTTGTAGAGTGTACTTAGGACTAGACGCTGCCATTTTGTGCTTTGATAATGAGATATCATATGTGGATATATATATATATATATGTTTGACGGATTGTACTATTTGTAACAGCTATATTTTAAAATGTTGTTTAAATCTATCTGGTTCGGCTAATACGACTTTTATATTACAAGCCGAACTACACTTAACGTACCATCTCCAATGGCTAGTTTTTAAAGGAAGACATACATTTTCATTTAAAAGTCGAACCTGCAAATTTTTTGACCATCTAGTGTATCTCGGCGCAAAGTTCTCTAATAAATCTCGGAACTCTTCAGCCATCTGTAACATATTCCGAGCTCGTATCTTCTTCCTCCATGGCGTATAGCCCAAAGGCTTTGAATTCTAGCTTCCTAAATAAAATGGAATGAGAAGTTAGTTTTATATAAAGAAAAGTAAACAACTTTATAATGGAGCATTAAGCTTTTGGATTACTCACTTTTTCTTCATTAGTTTCGCTGGGATGATATTGATTAACCCATCCTAATACTCTGATGTAATCTTTCATCGTATAACGGATTTGTCAGAATCTTTCGGCTAATTCCGAACGCGTACGATGTTTAGGATTTCCATCTAACCGAAAATGGATTTCTTTTAGTTTTTTCCAAAACCTCGAATAATGCACATCCGGATGTTCACCATAAATACGATAAATCTGAATGAAAGATCTAACAAGCAACTTATCATCTTCTACGGTGAATGGTTCCATGAATTAGTATAGACGGAAACAATGAGTTAAGCATACCCAATGCTACGAATAGAACACTATATATAGAAAAAGACACAACGGATCTATTTTTTAGAAAAAGCAAAAAAACGCCGTTGTATTTTACAGAAGTCAGTGTAATGTTAGGCTCATATTAACGATTTCCTTATGAACCGAACTTGTTGAATAAAAGGTTCGGCTTATTCGTGTCTAGTATAATGAGCCGAACCAAATGCGTAAACCAAAATTTGTTCAAGGCAACGGGTTCGGCAACTACGAAAATTGTAATTTGAGCCGAACCATGTTCCTTTAAGTTGTTTCAAAGACCACCAAACATTCGAACCAAACATATAAAACCACTGAAAATTACATTAAAACACATGATTCAAGGTACTAAACCAAACAAGTGTATTTAACAAAACATAACAAACTAAGTGTACTTCACGACTCATAACAAAGAAAGTGTTCTTAAGAAAGAAATCCAGATATTCAAGGAAGTTTACACATCCAAACTTATAGTTCACTGACCACGACCTCTTTTCCCTTTAGGACGTACATTCTCGTCCTCTTCACCAGCTGGCCTTCCCCTAACAGCTTGACTTGAGCCTTCACCTTCTTGCCATGGCATCTTGCTCGTTGGCCTTTTTCCTGGTTTATTCGGTCATTTTCCTTTGTTTATGACTGCATCCCACTGGTTGTACCAATCCTCTTGCTCCTCCACTGTCATCTTAGTTTTACAAGAAATTCTTTTCTTCAAATTTCTCAACAACTCCTTACCCGTCGCAACCTGGTTCCATTTAAAGGTCAAAGAACTTTAATATTTAAGAAGTAACACTTAAACAAGTAAAAATTGAAGACATCGCTTACCATTGTTTTATATGCCTTTTGAATGTCAACGGCCTAGGACTTCTTTTTGGAAACCTTTGCCTTCTCCCTGTCAGCTACAACTTGACTTTCTTTATTGATAATAAGCGGATGTGAAATTTTACTATACCAATCCATATAGCCTAGCTCAACTTGTGTAGGACCGTCACCCAAAATATGTAAGTGGTTCATATTTAACTTGTTGGCATCCAACCTTCTCCAGTACTCTAAGGTTGGTTCTGGATCATATTGGGGCACCACGAAGAGGTGGTGCTTTTAGTCCCATAGGAACCCAATGGCAACAACCTGAACTTATCGTTAACCACTGAGAGCGTTTGGAAAGATTCTAATTGACGTAGAATGTGACGAGGATCATATATTACAAAACCACCCGGATAAAATAAAGGTCCATAGTACATACCTATCGGCATACGATTATCTTGAACAACATAATCTTCTTGAACATCTCTCAAATATGGGTCAAATACGACGTCACTCCCATCCAAAGAGTTTAATTTCTCTCTCAGATTAATAAACACATCTTTCTTATTTCTTTTCTTGGTTTCCTCAAACTCATATCGATTCGTTGTTGGCGTTGTTTTATCCCAACTTTCATGTACTTTGGCCAATTTTAATTTCGGGTAATGGTCATATACCCACACCTACATAAATAATTCAAGATTTCTCAAAATATCCTCAAACAAAGAAACTGAATTCCTATTGTCCATAAATAATTCAAGATTTCTCAAGATTTCTCAAAATATCCTCTGAACTATGAAAGTTCGGCGGACAATGAAAATTAACTAATATGCCGAACCTCCATAGCAGAAAGATCGGCTTACTAATATGCATGGTTTTAAGCCGAACTTTGCACTGAACAACCAATATTTTGTTTTAAATAAGAAAAAAATTGAACAACAAATTTAAATTTAATGAAGATTATTACCTGAAGCATAGTGAAATTTCCTCCAATGTTTGTACTTGCCAACCTAGATCCTTGTGCGAGTTGATTGAGTAGGTAGGCAAGTGACGTTGTCCCCCAAGCATAACTATTAATCGAGTGAACATCCTTGAAAAATTGGAGATATTTAGCACTCACCTTGTTCCCAGAAAGGTCTGGAAAGATATCTCTTCCAAGAGTGTACAACATATATGTTGTTGCAGTTTGATTGACTAACTCCTCAGTCATCACCAACTTTACATCTTTAACCCTCTCCGTTGTTTTCTCAAAATAGGTTTTCAACCTCAACAACTTGAACTTCTTGTTTTTCTTGTTGGCTGCACCTTTATCATCATGGGTAGAAGTGACATCTCTCACAGAACAACAAAACTCTAGTTCGGTTATTGATCTTGGCCAACCTAGAGTTTCCTTCGCCAACTTATACAACTCATCCCAACTCATATTATAAAACGCTGCATCCACGCTTTCGCCGGTGACACTAAGGCCCGTAATCTTTTGCGCGTCGTCAGGAGTGATTGTCATCTCGCCAAAGGGGAGATGAAATGTGTAAGTCTCAGGACAAAATCTCTCGCCAAAGGCGGAGGTTGTCACTCTATCACATTCTCGATGACCATATCTAATGGCAGGACATAAACCAGAGGCTTGCACTATAGCAATCACCTCAGGCACCTCTTTAAATAAATCCCATGTGCAGCCCTTTGATGTCTCAAAACTCTGACCGCACGAAAATGGTCAGGAGTCTCATATATCCTCTTAGCCCAAGACTCTCTGGAACCAATCAACACTTTGCCTCCGTCGGCTGGAAGACCGTGTGGTAAACCATCCTCTCGTGCATCTATTACATCATCATCATCAGGAATATGAAACCCAACAACACGAGGTGTAGCATCTTGATTCTCTGGTTGTTGTTGTTCTTCCACTTCAGGTTGATCTTCCACATATGGTTGATCTTCCCGGTTTTTCATTTTACCCTTTTGGTTCCTATACATTGTACAAAAACATAAATAAGTATAATCCTACAGAATACACAACATATCCTTAAAAACATAGGTTACATAACCAAGTTCGCTTTATACGAACGCCAGACGAAACTGCCGAACCTACGAAATTCCAAGATCGACGATGATTTAAATTAGCCAAAATGTTCTTCAGTTAAAAGTTCGGCAGCTAATAAATTACACCCTATGAGCCGAACCTTACTTTGTGTTCCGAAAAAACCTAGGTTTTTTCAATTAAACCTAATCTAACAATACAATAAAATGCATTAATCAACAAATTAAATGGTTGGGTTTGTATAAAATACCTTCTAATCCTCATTTCCGGGGTTTCTTCTTCACTTGATTGAACTTCTTTATCAATTTCAGTTTGAACTCCTTTTAACGGTTGTTGGTCTTCAATCGACGGATTAGAAGAAGATTTGGACCGCCTACCAATTGCTTTTTGTTTTCCACGAGCCATTTTATAGTTGTGTTTAATCGACGATCAAATTTTTATGAATCGACGATTAATTTCGGCGATGAAATATGATTTGAACCGTTTTTCTCCGACTTGGTTTGAATAGAGAAGAGGAGAAGAACCGAAGAGGTTCTTTTGATGTTCCTTATGCTTGACCCAAAAGAGAATTTTTTTCTTTTATATCAACTTAAAGGTAGTATAGTAATTTACAAGTTTCTAGAATATTCTAATACTTTCCAAATAGTTCGGCTCTTGATAAAATCTCAGTTTAAGCCGAACAGGATGGAACTTAGTGCCGAACTTATTACTAAGAGAACTGACGAATGTCACCAAATTAGTTCGGCTGTTAAACATTTATAAGCCGAGCTTTTTACTTAGAAAATTGAGGAATGTCAGAAAAGGGTTCGGCTAATACGTATTACATATTTATAAGCCGAACCTTATACTGTAACTTACGTATCGCAATGCACTCAAAGCATAACATTTCACTTAAACATAAAAGCATAACATTGTAGTTAAATATCGAAACATTGTACCGAAAACCAAACACATAACATTGTTTTCTTCAAGTAAATAAAATTGTGCTAAATTCAAACATTACTTAAAAACCAAACCATAAAAACCTAGTGTACTTCAATTTGAACATAATCATCTATTGAGCACGACCGCATCTTCCACCACCACGACCTTTTTTACCACCACTTTCACTCGCACCTTCACCTTCACCTTTGTTGATTACTCCATCCCAACGGCTGTTCATATATTATTTATCTTCCACCGCCATCTCCACATTGCAATCAATTTTCTTCTTCATAGTCTTCAACACGTCGTTACCCCCAGCCAACTAATAAAATTGAACATAAAATTTAGTTACAACATATAAGCAATAACGTACAAAAATATTTAAAACAACTTTAAAAGTATGCACTCAATATACCATAGTTCAGTAAGACTTCGAAACATCTTCAACCATGCTCTTTGTGTTCTTTCTCGTCTTCGGCTCCACTACATTTTGTGTTTGCTTTCCCCTCTTACCATCTACCAAAGCTTGACTTTCCCTATTAATGATTAAGGGATGGGAAATTTGGTTATACCAATCTATATAAGCCGGGTCAACTTCACAAGGATCATCACGCAACTCTTCTAAGTCAACCCAACTTAATTTGTTATCTTCCAATTTATCCCAACAATCAATGGTAGGATCGGGATCATATTCGGCATTCCATGAACTTTCCGTACTCTTTGTTCCCTTAGAACCCTTGGGCAACAACTTGAACTTTGGTTCCTCTAGCACCAGAATCGTTTGGATAAATCTATATTGACGGAGTACTCGACGGGGATCAAACACTGTAAAGCCTTCGAGATAAAACAATGGCCCATAGTACATCCCCAATGACATATCTTCATCCTCAACAACTTCATCATCTTCTTCATCCTTTTTGTATGGTTGAAATACAACTTGTTCAGCAGTCAAAGAGTCTAAATTTTCTCTCAAAGATATCAAGATTTCCCTTTTATTCCTCTTCTTATTTTCCTTGAAACTCCATTTGGCCGAGGTAGGGAATGTATCTACCCATTTGTCATCTTCCTTGGCTAAATTCAATTCCGGGAAATGGTCATATATCCATACCTACACCAACAATATTAAAAAAAAAAAAAAACACAAAACTTTATTAGGATCAGTAGAATTGGATCATGGAGGTTGTCGACTTTGGGAAACAGAAGCAAGTTCGGCTTATGTTCAAAACACAGTTTAAAGCCGAACCATCTAAGTAAATTAAAATAGCAACAGCCGAACCTCTAGAAAAGTAGGTTCGGCATAAAAAAAAAAAAACCAAAATTGAAAGCCGAGTTTTTTCTTGAAAATGGAACTACAATGTGTAAACTTACCTGAAGCATTTTGAAATAACCTCCAATGTTTCTACTTGTTAACCTAGACGCAGTTCCAAGTTGCTCGAATAGGAAAGAAAGGGCCGCGGTTCCCCAAGAGTACTTGTGGCAGCTTTTCAAATCCCTTAACAATTGAAGGTAATGAGCATTAACCTTGTTCCCACTGTTATCGGGAAATATAACACTTCCTAAAGTATACAACAAATACGTGGTAGCAGTGCGCTTAGCTGTGACCTCGTCCATAACCAACTCCCCCTTTGAAATTTTCTCATTTGTGTCTCCAAAACACTTTTTCAAAGCGGTGAGCTTGATTTTCTTCAACTTATTTGTGCTAGAATCCACAAACTTCACCTCTTTAGCAGCGCAGGCAAACTCCAATTCTGTTTTGTCTTTTGGACAACCAAGAGTTTCCTCAGCAAGTACATACAACTCATCCCAAGTCATTTCATAAACCGCTGAGTTCACATTTTTCCCATGTATTCTAAGACCACTAATCTTTTGTGCATCATCTGGAGTAATTGACATCTCGCCAAAGGGGAGATGAAATGTGTAAGTCTCCGGAAAAAATCTCTCACAAAAGGTTGAGTTTGTAAATGCATCAAATTCCTCTTGTGCATAGAAAATAGCAGGCCATAAACTAGATCCTTGTACTAAAGCCACCACCTCAGGTACCTCTTTGAAAATATTCCAATGTGCGGCGCTTTGGTGTCTATACGCGGACTGCATCCCTGTGATCCGGAGTCTCGTAAATTCTCTTCGCCAATGACTCCTTGTAGCCAATCAACACTCTTCCACCATCTTCAGGGAGACCATGGGGCAAACCACCCTTGCGAGGACGTATCACATTATCCGGATGAGGAATGTGCTTACCTGTCTCCCTTGATGTAACAACTTTCTCTTGTTCTTGTTCTAGTTCTTCTTCTTCCTGACCTTCCTCACCAATATATTCATCATTGTCATCCTCTTGTTCTACAGGCAAAGAGAAAGTCGTGTCAAATCCCCTTTTCCCCGCATGTAAGTTCTTTGGCCACCACCTCGAGGTTTGGGAGTTTTTGAGTTATAAGTAGTCACTTCCATTGTTCTCCTTTTAAGCTTGGCTTTGAATTTTCCCGGATGGGGTGCGAAAACAAATGAAAAACCTTAATTAGTTTTCCAAATTAAATAAATATGATTCTACTACACAATGTGATAACTCACCTATAAGTGGACAAGTTTACAGAAAGCTATTGGCCATACACAGTGTAAAGTTCGGCACATACGATATTTATCAATATGAGCCGAACAAGTTGCCCAACAGTGTTAGCCATGGTCAGACACAAGTTCGGCACATTCGATATTTATCGCAATGAGCCGAACAATGCACCCAACAGTATAAGATCGGTTATTAAATAATGGTATTCAAGTTCGGCTGATTATCATACAAAAATTTTTGAGCCGAACTCATTGGTTCGGCTCATACGATAATTCAAAATATAACAAGTGTTCAGCCGAACTGTTCTTCGTCTGTATAAAAAAAATAAGTTCGGCTGCTAAATTTCAGCCGAACACTACTCTGAAACTAACAAAAACCTAGACGAATCATCGATTACATGTCATAAATCAACGAAATACGCAAAAACTAGCAATGGGCTTGTGGGAAATACCTTTCTATGTGCAATTTTAAAGAATCAGCCTCTATTTCTCCCTCTCCAACACCGATCGATCCACTATCCTCTTCATCACCATCTTTTCCAAAAACCCTAGATTGAGATGCTACGGAAGCAACACCAGGATTCGGCACTGTATTTCTAGGGCATCGCTTAACACGAGGTGTCGTTGATGTGTTTAATTTATAACTTAATCGAACAAAGAAATTTTCAGATTTTTTTTCTTCAGTTTTTGGAGAAGAAGATGGGAAGAAGAGGGAGAGAGAAGTGTTTTTGGTTTTAAAAACTTAAAAAAAAAAAAATTGTTAAGTAACGGTTGTTAGGGTTAATTAGTGGGTAACGGTTAATTAGTGGGTGGGTAGTTAATTAGGGGGATGGGTTAATTAGTGGGAGAGTTTTGGGATTAGAATTTAATTTAGTGGAAGGGTATTAATGTAAATTAAACTATGCAGGGGTATTATAGTAACTTAAGCATCATTAGGACACCCCTTATAAACTATCATTAGATGGCATAGTAAGTCTGTATGCCCCAAAATTATCCCGTATGCCCCAAATGAGGGTTAAGAAAAATGTCCAGGGGCGGAGCCAGCCCATTGCAATGGGGTGCACTTGCACCCCTGCCCAGCTGGCTCCAAAGCCCATTTTAGGCTTTATATGATTATTTTTTTAACAAATAAGCCCAATTTTGCTAATTTGCACCCCTAGAATTTTTGGTTGCACCCATAGTAAATTTTTGCACCCCTTCTCATGATTCTTGGCTCCACCACTGAAAATGTCACAAATTACTTCAAAATTACAAGTTAATTTTTAATCGGCCTGCAATGAGCATCGCCCAGTACAAAGTTGACCAAAAAAGACATTTCTGCCATCAAGTGACAGATTAAAGACTCTTTTCAAATACCTTCTCTTGTTTGTTTTTTTCAAATGAACCGCACTATTCTTACAATTAGTCGGATCCCAAAGGGTAAGCACGCCCCTTGAAGATCCTGAAACAAACCAATTCCAGCATCGACCAGCTACCATAGAGGACACATAACCCTCTTCAGGAGTTCGCTTCAACATCCAAGCCATCAAAGCTTGTTTTTGTATCCCACAGTTCTGGGTACTATACCTTCACAGCCTCCATAAGTTGAGAACACACCTTCTCCTACCTCCCTCTTTTTTACTTCAGCAATGCCAGAGTACTTCTCAACAACATTGCTCAAATCTCAAGATACATAATCAAAAGAGAACATGTGTACCCTGCCATCACATGCGCCGAAACCTACTTGAGAAGAGCCCTGGAGCATTTTGGCGCACAATGCTTGGCTACCATGCAAGGGGTAAGTGAGCCTCGACCTAAACGAGATATCCTTCTCCAATTTTCTTGTATCCTATACCTTCAAATTAGAATCGGTGAACACAAAACAATGATCATCTGAAATGGCAACATCATTGACGGCCGAACGATGCTCCTGAAGATGTGCCACAAGTACACCACGAGGTCTCCACCCTACATTTGGGACATCAGATGCCCGAAAGGTCTATAACATTCCCCTCACATCATTTGTATATATTCCGCAGTTATCGATGGGCTTCGCTTTAGAGTTCCAGAAATAACCATGTCTGAAACTTACTGTCAATGTAGGCACTTTCATTTCCCCTACTTTCAGAATCACAAACAAATGTTTAAAACTGCTTTAAAGAACCACCACTTATGCAGAAAGATCCTGAAACAAGCTTAGGCGCTACAACTGAACCAGTTAAACCGAATGATCTGTTAACAGGATCGAAGGCATCGATATACGAACCAATCAAAAGGGAGTTTGCCCGAATGAGCTATTGCAGCAGTAGATCCCCATATTCGTTTTTCCATGCTAAAAGAGTAGAGAGGTATGCCTCCCGATGGTCCATCACAACTAATACTGTTCCCACCTAATTGCTGCATAGACCTGCTGATAGGTTTGTCTGCCTGTGAATCACAACTGAAACTAAGCCCACCTAATTGAAACGGTCCATCACAACTGAAACTGTTCCCACCTAATTGCCGCATAGACCTGCTGGTAGGTTTGTGAGCCTGTAAATCAAGTTGCATAACCATGCCACTTCCTCGCTGGATTTAGTTCCTGGCCCCACTCTTGCTCAGTTTTGCTGTTTCCTACTGTTTTGATTGCGCCGCCGAATTGCACAATCATAATATGCCCATAGAAAACTGCCCGAAGCTGCTCATCTCTGTCACTTTGAAAAGCTGGGAGGATGGGTGACAAGTCATTACTCTGTCTCTGACCAAAGAAGCAACATAGGTTCCCACTGTCCTGCAGAAGGGCTCTCCTGATATTTGGGGTCTTGCTTTGGATCCATTACCAGTTGAGCAACAACCTCCGCTGTGCACTTCCTAGGCTGTACAAGTTGGGTATTGTTGCTCTCCTTCGGCCGAGCCGATATCTGCCTGACTTAACGACTGCATAGAAAATCCGCAAGCTGTCAAAGCTAGTTTTGAAACGTTACTTGCATAACAAATTCGCTCACTTTTCTTCTGGAGCATAAATAGCATTTGAAGAATATACTCAGCGTAATTTTTCGGAAGGGATCATGCCATCGAGGTTCAGGTTGGAGGAAACCATTCAGATGTGAAGGTAAACACATTATTCTTTGGTTTGTGTTTAGCAAATCAGCGCTCAGATATAAGTCTAAACTTCATTGCAAGTTAGAGCATATATAAACGGATAATCATCCTGAAGTCCGTACAGTAATATTTTTGTCTGCTTTTATCCAAGTTTCACAACATAAAGCCTCCTATGATTCTCTACATATTTTGTAAGTACACTTGTTTATCTCCATTGCCACGTGCGCTAACAGGGTCCACGTGGATGACATCACTCACAGGATGACACAGAGGGGCATCCGTGGCACCCAGACAACGTACCATCTATCAAGTCCAACGGTCAGAAATAAAGGGGCACCCAAGATAGATAAGTCCCGCGTAGCACCCAAGGATGGCCTTAACACATCACGAGGTAAGATATGATCAACGGTCAGAGGTAGTTCAACTGACATGGACATGACAAGAGGACTGACACCACCCGGCGTGGACTGGGACACTCCAACCACCCGCATTTAATGTAGCTCAGAGAATACGTGTCGGACAACCAACGATGGAAACAAGAGTTGGTCAGCGTGATGAATCGGGATATAGTCGAAGCCGCGGGGTGACATAGAGATCCGCGGACCGCTCCCGCGGGATTATATTCCAGTCCACGTACAAGGCACAGAACACAAGAAGATAAGATCTCAACAACTCATTGTCAGTAGGACCCACCAAACTTAGCTATAATATGTACCCCCCTCCACTGAAGAGAGGGGGGGAGAAAAATAGGAACGAGAGAAGAGAGAGAATAGGGAGAAGTAAGTGAGTCTTAGCTCATGTGTTCGATGATCACAAGGTCTTGTGATCATCTTTGTAATCATTTATGTTTATAGTGAATCTCCTCAGTCCCGTGGACGTAGGCCTTAGTGCTGAACCACGTATATCGTTGTCTCTTTTACCTTTCGCACCGATACTTTCATCTACATACTCGTATTTCAGATCTATCTGGATCCCCGGGAGATGATAATGAGATCATGACAAACTAGAGGGGTTTGGAATCTATGAGTTATCATCCACCTATGCTCGATCCATATTTCTCACACCTCAGTGCACGTATTCAACCTTTATAAAGATTGTTTGTGATTACGTGGAAGTGTAACCCATTTCCCGTGCTCACAATTTGGCGCTAGAAACAGGGACCTTGTCCCGGTAAAAAGATTTATCTTTTCCTATGACTTCACAGCCTCAACCTCAAAAATTCTTATTTAGAAACGCAAACAGATCTACTCATGGATTCGTTTTTCGCACACATCTATGTCTATTGTGTTTTCTACCAACAGATCTGAGCATTATGTGACTTTTAAACAAACAGATCTGGGTTTTAGCTAACGGATCTGTTCTTAGACTCGGTTCTCATTTTTGGCCAACAGACTTGTTCTTAGACCATTGTGTTTTCTACCAATACATCTAGGTTTTAACTAGAATTTCAAACAAAGTTTCCACCAAAAGATTTGGGCTTTTTTGCAAATAACGACCCATGGATTTTATCTCGGGCAAATCCGCACCCGTGGGTTCCCTAAACTAACAACTCGAACACACTCATTACCGCTAGAAATCTAGTTTATAAAGTCAAAGTTAAGCTAACGGCTAACCCACGGACTTTCGGGTCTCGGATTACCTTTCATGTCCCTTGTGCAGATTATTACAATGGAAAGTAACAAAGATACTGGGAAGACAAAGATAACGCCAAGAGATACTCCAAGGACCACGCCAGCAATAACAAGGAGCAGACAAAAGGGCGAAGGACGAATAGCCGCGGATAACATGCAGGCCGGGGCGGAAAGTACGTGGCTCTTAGATGCGGGAAACATCGCAACGGAAGCAAAGAAGGCTGCGGCCGCAAGAGCTGCTGCACCAAGCAAGGGGATTTCTCAAGTGATTGCTTCCAAAGTAACAGCTGCAACCAGGCCAGCCGAGCCTCAGGAGGCTATAGCCGAATCAGTGATCCAGATCCATCCCTACGGAATGCCGCCGGACAATGAACAAGACGAACAACTACCGGCAGGATCCAACGGAATAATCGAGCCGGGCGTGCCGCTGATAGATGAAATCAATACCACAATCCCCGAGGGACAAGCTCAACTACAGGAAGGAATCCCCAATCAAGCATCGAACCAAATCTGCGCAAATATTGGCATAACCGGAGGAGCTACGGCGGAATCAACTAACGTACGCGGATGCGGTGGCCCCGTTAGCTCAAGAAAACCAAAGAACTAAGAGAGAAGATCCTCCGAAGCTCCGAACTAGCAAATCAAAGCACGACGAAGCCAACTCCCTCGGGTACAGAACGAGGGGACCGAGGGACGATCTTCGAAAATATCCCCGCAACAACTAACCGAAGAAGGATACCCCAAAGAAATGCGTGGAATAGTAGAAGGTCCGACCGGACTACCAACCAGAAATTCCAGATTACTATGACACGGAGGAGGCTACGGCGTCGCAACCCACAAGAAAGACACGCACTTCCATTCAAGACGAGCATTGTTTGGCAATGGAAAACCTCCGCGCGGAAATGCTAGCAGAGATCAATCAACTCAAGACCAGGCAAGGAGGTGGAAGACTAGAACAGATTATGAAGGAAGCAAACACTACCCCCCTTGCACGTCAGTTGGCTACGGCTACCATTCCGCAAAAATGTCCGGTCCCGACCTTTGAGTGCTACGACGGGTCCGCTGATCCCTCAGCTCATCTACGATATTACAACAGGGTAATGGCCAGGTGGGATTACGATGAGGCTATACTATGCAGATATTTCCCTTCAAGCCTGAAAGGATCCGCGTTATCTTGGTTTGATAACCTCAAGCCAGGATGCATTAATTCATATGATCAGCTCACCGAAAAGTTCCCCGGCCACCTACATGTACAACAAAGTTGTGAACACGTGGATGGACAAGCTTTTCTCACTTGCAATTAAGTACAGGGAGTCCGTTCGAGAATACACCGATAGATGGCACAAAGTATGTCAAGGCCATTGGACATGTGGATCCCGTGGTGAGTATTAATCATTACAAATGGGGGCTTGATAGGATGAGCCCATTGTTTGTCGAAATCCACGGTACCTCCCCAACCACCGAGGGAGATTTAAGGATAATCATTGAAAAGCATGCGAGGTTGGAAGAAATTCAGTAAAGATAACCCCGAGCGCAGGCACAACGAACCCCACGGACAAATTCCGTGGAACTAGTCGACAGGCCCAGCCCACACCAAAAGGATCGAAAAGACGATCACAAAAGGAGTGGCAGAAAGTTTGAAGACCGGGTCTATACGAAGCTCAACACCAGCTATCCCCGCATATTGAAGGAGATCAAGGATCGCGAAGACTTAGATTGGCCCTGGTCTAAAGGGAAACAACCACCAGCCTCGGCAGAATCCAAAGAGTACTGCGATTTCCACTGCTTCTACGGACACACTGAATGGAGAAATGCAAAAATCTCAAGATAGCAAGACAAAAGTCGATAGATGCGGGGGATCTCAAAAATATGTGGAAAAGGTTGGAATGGAGGATAGAGCCAAACGCAAAGGCATGGGTCCAACTACCCGAGGGTAACCGCACATTGAACTCTATATCCCGCTTCGGAAAGCAAAGAGCCCACCCTAACGGCACAAATAGGAAAACGGCGAGAAAACAATTTGAAGATTCTTGTGAGCATTACAAAGATAAACGGGAAGGAAGTAGAAGAGCACGAGGATTGGATGAACGCGCCTCTGATTTTTGAAGCCGATGATATGGAGGACGACATGGAAGATCACAATGACCCACTAATCCTCACATTGCCGATCGCAGGATGCAACATAAGGAAAATCCTCATCGATGGAGGAAGCTCCGTAAATGTATTATTTTACGATACATTCAAACGCATAGAGCTTAACGATGAGCAACTCCTGACTTCACACTACACCATCTACGGGTTCAATGGCACGGCTACGAAGCCCCTGGGGATATTGTCTTACAAGTGGATGCGAGCCCCACGAAAGTCGACACTCGCTTTAGCGTGGTAAACACACCTTCACCCTACAATGCCATTATTGGACGAAGATGGGTCCACAAACTCAAGGGAGTCGCAGCCTACCTACCATCAATACCTTAGATTTCCCACTCCCCTGGGAATAATGGAGATAAAGGGCGATCAAGCCTCCGTAAAAGAGTGCCACGCGATGCAAATACAACTCAACAACGAAGAAGATGAGAAAAGGAAAACCCGCAAGGCTCGTAGCAAGGCGGTATCCAAAGACAAAGCCATCAACGAATATCCGGAGGAAATCTCGGGAAAAAGCTTGTCTAAAAGGAACTCGTAGAGGGAAGCACGGAGGCCTCCACATCAAAGGTTAAACGGGCGAAGAATCCGAGGCTACCAAATAGCAATTAAAGAAAATGCCCCTTTGGGGAACAAAGCCCACTTTCACATCCTTGGAGGCGTGAAAGAGATCAACATAGGGACGGAGCAGAATCCAAGAAAGATCAAAATAGGAACTCTAATGGACGAAGAACGCGAAGCTTCGCTGATAACACTGCTAAAGGAATACGCGGACATCTTCGCATGGAAACTATCCGATATGCCGGGAATAGACCCAAAGACGGTACAGCATGAGCTGCGCATTAAACCCGGCACACCCCCGGTACGACAAAAGATACGAAAGGTGGCCACAGAGCATCACAAAGCAAAGAGAAACGGAGCTACGAAAGCTATTAGAGGCCGGTTTTATAAAAGAAGTCAAATACCCACGTGGATCTCCAACATGGTAATAGTACCAAAGAAAAATGGAGGGTCGGAATCTGCATCGACTTCACCAACCCGAACAAAGCGTGCCCAAAGGATAGTTATCCATTACCCAAAGATTGACCGGCTACTAGTCGACGCAGTAGAGGGATATGAAGAGTTGTCATTCATGGACGGATATTCCGGGTACAACCAACTATTTTTGGCGTAAGAAGACCAGCAACATATCGCATTTTACACACCCCATGGTCTTTATTGTTACGTAAGAATGCCTTTCGGGCTCCGAAACGCGGGAGCGACATACCAAAGGATGGTCGATGCTATTTTCAAGCCATGGATCGGCAAGACCTTAGAGGTTTACGTCGACGATATGCTCATAAAAAGCAAAATAAGAAAGAACCACCACCAGGACCTGAAGGACATCTTCGGAGCTATGAGAGAGCACAACATGAAGGTAAACCCGGAAAAATGCACTTTCGGGGTGACCTCAGGAAAATTCCTTGGATACCTAGTGACAAAAAGGGGCATTGAAGTAGATCCCGAAAAAATAAGAGCCATAACAAACATGCCATCTCCGAAGAACCTAAAAGAGGTACAAAAGCTCAATGGATCCCTAGCAGCCCTGGGAAGATTCATATCACGATCCTCGGATAGGTGCAAACTCTTCTTCAATATACTGAAAAAAGGGACTAAATTTGAATGGACGACAGAATGCGAAGAAGCTTTTTCGGGCATTAAACGATACCTAGCAGAAATCCCCATCCTTCAGAAACCGGACCCTGAGGAGGTTTTGGCACTCTACATTGCAGCAACAGACGACGCAGTCAGCGCAGTACTCGTCAGAACCCATACGAAGGAGGAGCAACCGATCTATTATGTCAAGAAGACCACCGAATTCGCAGAA
Organism: Papaver armeniacum; assembly: GCA_023531295.1. Taxonomy (NCBI): domain Eukaryota; kingdom Viridiplantae; phylum Streptophyta; class Magnoliopsida; order Ranunculales; family Papaveraceae; genus Papaver; species Papaver armeniacum. The sequence continues at coordinate 289,840 of JAJJWW010010882.1, forward strand.
CGAAACTACACGAGAATTGAACATGCCTAATCCTAGCCGTCGTATGGTCTACTTTAAAGCTGAGGACGTACTTCTTAACGCATGACATACGTATCCCATGTCGGGCACCCTTAGAGACCATCCTCAAAGGGGCGGGAAAAGTAGGACGAATAGCAAAATGGAGTACATACCTCGACCAATTCAACATCCACTATGAGCTCCAACACTCCCAGAAATCGCAGGTATTAGCAGACTTTCTAGCAGACCTGCCTTTGGACAACGAAGAAGAAGTACGCATACAAGGATGGAAGGCTATGGGCCCCCCAGACATAGAAAAACCAGAGCCAAATAATATTCTTGAGCCAGTGAACCCACGGCAATGGGAGGTCTTCGTCGATGGCTCCAAAAATAGAGAGGGCGCGGGGATAGGCATCGTCATCACCACACCCACAGGAGACAGAATCGTGCACGCATTCAGATTGGAATTCGAAGGCCATACCAATAACATCGTAGAATATGAAGGAGTGATCCATGCTCTCCGCTTGATAATTGAATTAGGCATACAAGAAGTGCGGGTAACAAGCGACTCACAACTGATCATAAGGCAGATAGGCTACGAATACAATGTGTACGACGAAACACTAGTGGTATACATGGCTCTAGTGCAAACATTAGCCTCCCAAATACCAAAAATCAGTTTCCGACATCTGCGTAGGAAGGAACTTAGACACGCGGATGCTTTGGCTTATATATCATCAATGCTTAAAGACGAAGATGTCAAAGCAATCAAGGTAACAAGAGTGTACGAACCATCCATCAAACTCCCGGAAACGTGCGCGGCTAACCAACGCAAATCTAAGGAGAAAGATATCTCTGACGAGGATGTCGGAGAATACATATTCGACGATTTCCAGAACGAGGACATTACGCGGCAAGCGGAGGAAGACGACGATTATAGTCGGGAGGCGATTGGAGATCGAAATCCGCTCTTTCCTCAAAGAAGGAAACTCCCCAGGACACCAAACAAGGCTAGGAAGGTGCAATCAAGAGCGGGGATGTACGAACTAAGAGACCAAGCCTTATATGAAAATCATTCCTCGGACCACTTCGTATTTGCCTATCCCGATCAGAGGGGCATATCGTTTTAAAAGATATACACAGAGGAGACGCAGGGAATCACAGTGGAATGAGATCCCTAGCGGATAAGGCAAAAACGCAGGGCTATTACTGGCCAACCATGATCCAAGATGCAGCCAGAATGACGAAGAGATGCGAAGAATGTCAAAGATTTGGTAAACGAATCCACGCCCCAGCTACAAAGTTGAACTCGGTCGATAGTCCTTGGCCCTTCGGGAAATGGGGTATCGACATAGTAGGCCCACTCGTATCAGGGACGGGGAAAAGAAGATTCCTAATAGTGGCAACGGATTATTTCAGTAAATGGGTAGAAGCAAAGGCATCGGCAAGAATTCGGGATTCTGACGTCTTCACTTTTATTTTTCAAAATATCATCGCAGATTTGGCATCCCCACAGAGATAGTCTCCGACAACGGTAAACAGCTACAAGGAAAGAATATTGACTTGCTTTTCGACACCTTCAAGATTCGGAAAAACAAGTCCACCCCCATATACCCACAAAGCAACGGACAAGCAGAAGCCACAAACAAAACCTTGGCACTCATTCTTAAAAAACAGCTAGACGAGCACAAAGGACGATGGTGTGAACAGCTGCATAACGTTCTATGGGCATATAGGACGACTCGAAGATCAGCTACCGGAGAATCCCCATTTCTACTCACCTACGGGGCTGAAGCAGTCATCCCTGCGGAAATTCTACTTCCAACTACAAAGACAGAAGCCTGGGAAAAGAACCTCACCACGGACATGATGTTGGAAAGGATCGACGACCTCGAAGAAAGAAGAGAAGCAACACTGCAAAGAATGGAAAACTACCAACGAAGGCTGGCCAGAGAATATAACAAGAAAGTGAAGTTTAGGAATTTTATAGAAGGGCAGTATGTGTTGAGGACCATTCCCCAATACCAGCGAGAAAAAAAGTGGGGAAAATTAGCACCAACTTGGGGAGGACCCTACATAATACATGACATCGCAGGAAATGGCTCTTACTATCTGCGTAATATGAAAGGGGAAATCCTCATGCACCCGTGGAATGCCAAATACCTCAAGCCATACTACCCATGATCAATCACCTGCGGGCGCATTTCAGAAGAAGAAAATGGACTTGCTAATCCACATGTTTCTATCTCTGACAAAGGAGTAACGCACCTTAATTTTTCAATCAATCCAAGTTTTCATGTCCAAATATCATATCCCGTTCTTTACCCACGCACATTCCAATTTATTCAAAACCCACAACCTATATACAACACATCATATGAACCACATGTATATACTACTTACACAATGTACATTGAAAACCATGTCACATCATAATAAAATATCGATGCTATTGTTACCCCGTGGATGTAGGCCGTAAGGCCGAACCACGTAAATCGTTGTACAAATTACTATTATTAGGAATTGACGTTATACTTAGTAAGAGGGATATCCTGCACAAAGCATGGATCATACCCACTACAATATACCGGGCAATATCCCGTGCAAAACACACACACGCAATATATCGGAGCATACACATGCGATCTCTCGTAACTCCTCCGTAAATGTCTATAAGTGTGTGACCAGAGGCGACTTCTTCTGAGAATGAGATATCCGTGCAATATTACAAGCCGCGAACTTAATGGAGTACATCCTTAAAAGTCGGCCAGACCCCCACCGTCCAGTGATCCTCCGGCCAAGGAGTTAGCCGGACGGGGTGCAAGGTCACAAGACGATTCCGGGATACCAACCTACGGAGTTGCACGAACAATACACTTTATCAAACTCAAAGATTGATATCCGGGGGTTACAATAACTACGGAATTTACCATTGTAGTTAAAGATAGACGTAAATTCAACAAAAATTCAAAATCAGATTTAAACACCAAAGTTTGATCTAATACATGCAGTTGATTACAAGCCCAGCAGGCAAAATAACAAAAACGCCAAAAAGGATAAGCAACCGAGATCAATACCTAGCATACTAACTACGGCCTCACCGAGTAGGAGGGTTATCCGTGAGTTTATCCTTCGGCGATGAAGGAACGCTACCACCCGAGGAGGGCCCAGAAGAACTTGAGGGGAGAGCGGGTACGGGACGCCGAGTATAATTCTTGGTTAACCCATGGTTTTTCTTAAGGTCCAGCTCAATCTCACCAAGAATCTTATTAATCTCTTCGGCCAGTTGTTTGCGGGCCATTAGACCTATGGCCACGCTCCTCATCTCAGCCTGATTTAAGGAAGTACAAAGCTGGTCTATCCGTTGATTAGCTTGCTTCAACGTTTCATCCTGAGACGAGGCCAGACCGCGATGATAGCTAACTTGACCCTCCGGTTGAACTACCTTAGCCTGAGCTTCGGCAAACTTTCCATCTGTGGCTTTAAGTCATTTGTACTTGAGCTCGCGAACAATAAAAGAAGACCGTGAGTTATAAAGATACAATTCAAAGCACACTCGATGACGAAGACGTATACCTTCACAATGATCAACCGCGGAATCCCTCGCTTCGCGGCATAATCATATTCATTTGATAACTTATCATAATCTACCCGCAGCAGATTATGAGCATACCGACTTGCGTTCGGGTCATTTGAAGCATCGAGCCCGAATGACGATGTCGATTAACCTCATCATTCTTCAATTCCAACCCCTTGTTGAGACGATACATAGTCACCTCTAAGTCCCTCTCACGTTCAACCTGACGAGCCACATCAGCTCGAGACGCGGACAGAGCACTGCTGAGAGCACTACATTCTGCCCTAGCATCGTCTCTCTCCTTGGCCAAACGCTGCATATAAGTCCGCACATCCGAGGGATGAGAAGACCGCGCTAGCCGCAGCTCGCCTTCCAGAACATTAAGTTTAATTTCTAAGGAGGAAATCTGCCCGCGGGCTTGCTCAAGATTATCCCGCGTCCATAAAAGAGCCCCGTTGAACAAATGGCGGTCATGGTTATTTCGATTTTGCAAATCTACCAAGCAATACTTTTTCTTACGCCATTCTTCGACCATCGCGTTATGAACATCCGCGCGGGCATTCCATTTAGCCGACTCACTCTTAAGTTTTTCAACTAACTCAGCAATGCGACCCTTTTGACGAGCCCTCTCACTCCGAAGCCACAACAATTCAGGGACTCCACCCACTGAAGATAGTACAGCGGGAGGAGGGAAGAAAGAGAAAACTCAGAATAAATAAGGAGCAGGAAACTAACAAAGAAGAGGGAGCGCAGACCTGAAATGGATGAGGAATTTTCCTCAGCAACAGCTAACTTGGCCTTAACCAGAGCCAACTCAGAACGTAGCTCGGTTATTTCTTCATCCTTAACGGAGACCGAAGCCTCGACACTCGAAAGCGTCTCTTCACAATGTCGAAGCTTCCCCTCAAGCTTCAGAGATTTGGCCCTAAAGAGCCGGTAAAGTTGGTGGTTACAATACTCACTTCTCATCATCTATCAGCAAAATGAGGGAAGTTAGCTCACATCATATTCGAACGAAATCATATTCGAACGCAATCAGGGATAAAAAGAACAGGACAAACCTCCAATAACCGCTGCTGGGGGTAACTGTACTGATACCCATCAGCAATAACCATCATGTCAGCAACGGTAAGGGGAGGATCCACTACAAGATCAAGCCCGCTGGCTACGAGATTTTTACCCCACCCTCGATCTACCGCCTCCTCAGGGGTTAACTCCATGTACCTACGAGTAAAAGCATCCGAACTCTTTTCCCCTTCAATCACGGGGCGGGATGAGGAACAACCAAAGCAAGTTTTTCTTTGCAGCCATGCCAAAAACAAAGATCATCGCCATCCGCAGCTAAGGATCGCGAGAAATCATCACGGGGGAGAGTCCGAGGTATTCCCACCATGAGCAGCACCAACATTACCTTGCACCAAGGCCCCACCAACAGTAGAGGAGGTACCAGCAAAACCCTCGGAAGGCACTACCAAAACCCCAGCATCAGACCCGCCAGATGGGCCACCAACGCAGCTGTCCTCGAGAACACTCCAATCATCACCAGCTGGAAGCAACGTGAAGTCCGAAACAAGCCCCATAACCGTGGACATGTCAAATGACTGTTCCCCAGATAAAACCTTACCAAAGGAGAACTCATAACAAGCACCCCCATCCTTGTCATCACTACTAAGAACAAGTCCCTTACCTTTATCTACAACATTCACACTGGACTTAGTAAACCCCCCGGCATGATTTCCATCACCACCAACACCACCAACACCACCAAAGATCCGAATCACCTCTACCACCACCGGTGGCGGTGGTCGGTCACCTTGACCACCACCGGTGGCCGGGTCACCTTGACCACCACCAAGGGCCGGGTCACCTTGACCACCACCAGTGGCCGGATCATCACCTCCACCATCAACGGCCCGATCGCCATCACTTTGACCACCACCAATGGCCGGGCCATCTTGACCGCCACCATTAGCCGAATCACCTAGACCACCACCACCACCACCACCACCACCACCAGTGGCCGGATCACCCTGACCACCACCAATAGCCGGAGCACCCGGACCACCACCAGTGGCCGGATCATCACCTCCACCGTCAACGGCCCGATCGCCATCACCTTCTTGAACAGGCGGAGAAGTCTCAATTCGCTCTTCCCTATCGGAAGAGTCCTCATCACCACACACGGGGCTATTTACATCCTCGAAATGAGAGGAACCCTCGGTGGGAGAATTCGATGATTGCTTGGGATTAATCTTCTTACCTCTACACACCTACAACACGTAATGATGAAAGAACCATTGGCATCACCTTTCCTTGGCATAATCAACATTATTTAAGAAAACGTAGGGGCATACATACGAAGAAAACAAACAACGCACCTTAACAACATCAGTATTCCGCGGAGGAAGATTAGCATCAGGAACATCTTCGTCTTCTGCATCATCAACATCACGGCTATAAACAAAATCCATACTAAGCAAAACTCATCCGCCAGGGGCAGTAGTGAGCGTAACGAGCGGGAGAAGCTTCGCGAGGAAGACTGTCAACAGTAGGCTGCCAACCACGGGGACCAGGAACCCAACCATAGGCCCACGGGCCAACGACTTCAAGAACAGTGGCAGACCACTCATAATCATGATCACGCTTGATTCTCTCCTCGGCAGGAATAGGAAGACCTTCGGCACCAGGAATCCTCGCCATCTTGGAATCACTTACCTCGCTCAAAAGGCGAACTTCCCCTTAATGAAGTAATGTTCCGTAGACTCTGAGACCACGGCTTACGAGTATTCATTAACATAATCTCCAAAGGATTTGTTGAAATTCTCAGGAGTATACCACCCCTTCTCCTTTTCTAATTTAGGGGCATTGCAAGTCATCATCGTTTTCCCCTTACTACGAAGATAGCATTCACGAAGATGGCGAAGATAGTTTCCGTCAACCTGTTGCACCCCGCGATTATGACTTTTCTTGCGAAGATCGCGCGGCTAGACAGGACCCGGTAGTAGAAATCATCACCAGCTTTATACAAGGGTAGCATCAAACCAGCCTCGAAAGCACCCACGGTTGTCAGCAAATGAAAGGCATCGTACTTGTAATTGGTAACCATCTCATAAGTTATGTCTTTATCAGCGGCATAAAAACGAACCTGAAAATGCTGAAGACCATGCTTCACCTTGAAGGCCTCGAGATCAATGTGTCGGAAGGTAAACTTCTTATTACCCAGAGATAAAGGACGGAAAGTAACGGCAGAATCTTCCTCGAAACCTTCCTCCGTAGCATCCTCCACAGAACCCGCAGCTTTCCTCTTAGGAGGAACTAAGTCTCCCAAAGACTCTATCTCCGTAGCCTTTCTTTTCGAAGTAAGAGTTTTAGTCGACTTACTTGAACTAGACACGGGTGGGTTAGTCCGCGTTGGAGGCTGAGTGCGGAGGGGCTGCACATCCAAAGGTTCATTGCGAAGGTTCTACCGCTTCTTAGGAGACCCACCCCTAGGACGAGTCGCGGCATACCTAGATCCCTGCGGAGGATCACCCCTTCTAAGTGAAGGCCTTTGACCGGAGGATGAGGATGTTCGTCCATCCCGAAGGTCACCCTGAGTAGGTGGGGGCGAAGCTCCACCCCTTACATTAGGATCACTCCGGGGAGATCGATGAGGGCTTGACGGAGGAGTCTGATAAGGAACCCGTGGATGATCGGACATGTCTGCGGGCACAAACACGAATAGGAGTTCAAGCCAGAGGCAGAGAAGATCAAAAATCGAGAAAATATCAAGAACAGCAGTGCAAAAGAAGAAAACCCTAAATTTCATCTAACAGTTGCCTAAACTCTCAGATCATTATCCGAATTCAAAAGAAGAAATAAAATCTAAGCATGGCCAGTGGAACACCCTACTCAGTAGCGTCGACTCTCAAAACCCAGGGTACATTTAAATTTAAATTCATCATCAAATCATCACCAGAAGATCAGAAACTCGACAAGCTTAAGCAAGGTGATTAAACGGAGTAAAAGGTCATACCTGAATCACGAAGAATCAATCAACAGCAGCAACAAAGAATAAGCAGCAAGTAACAACCACAGTAGCAGTAACCACGACAACCACGATAGCAGTAGCAGCAGCAGCGATGATGACAGAAGAAGTTAAGAAGATGAAGACAAGAACAAAGAATAAAACAGAGAATGTGAATTAAAGTCACATTCTCTCACTCTTCTCCTCTTTATAGGGAACCAGAAGGAACCATCCACTACCCAGAGGGCAGTTATGGCCGGACGTGGGAAACGTGCACAATAAATGCATGAAACACCTTTTTAGGAGAAGTTATGAGGGAGATAAAAACGTACCACACGGTTCTTCTTCCAACAAAAGCCAAACGCCCAGTCACAAGAAGAGGGGCAAATTGTAAGTACACTTGTTTATCTCCATTGCCACGTGCGCTAACAGGGTCCACGTGGATGACATCACTCACAGGATGACACAGAGGGGCATCCGTGGCACTCAGACAACGTACCATCTATCAAGTCCAACGGTCAGGAATAAAGGGGCACCCAAGATAGATAAGTCCCGCGTAGCACCCAAGGATGGCCTTAACACATCACGAGGTAAGATATGATCAACGGTCAGAGGTAGTTCAACTGACACGGACATGACAAGAGGACTGACACCGCCCGGCGTGGACTGGGACACTCCAACCACCCGCATTTAATGTAGCTCAGAGAATACGTGTCGGACAACCAATGATGGAAACAAGAGTTGGTCAGCGTGATGAATCGGGATATAGTCGAAGCCGCGGGGTGACATAGAGATCCGCGGACCGCTCCCGCGGGATTATATTCCAGTCCACGTACAAGGCACAGAACACAAGAAGATAAGATCTCAACAACTCATTGTCAGTAGGACCCACCAAACTTAGCTATAAATATGTACCCCCCTCCACTGAAGAGAGGGGGGGAGAAAAATAGGAACGAGAGAAGAGAGAGAATAGGGAGAAGTAAGTGAGTCTTAGCTCATGTGTTCGATGATCACAAGGTCTTGTGATCATCTTTGTAATCATTTATGTTTATAGTGAATCTCCTCAGTCCCGTGGACGTAGGCCTTAGTGCTGAACCACGTATATCGTTGTCTCTTTTACCTTTCGCACCGATACTTTCATCTACATACTCGTATTTCAGATCTATCTGGATCCCAGGAGATGATAATGAGATCATGACAAACTAGAGGGGTTTGGAATCTATGAGTTATCATCCACCTATGCTCGATCCATATTTCTCACACCTCAGTGCACGTATTCAACCTTTATAAAGATTGTTTGTGATTACGTGGAAGTGTAACCCATTTCCCGTGCTCACATATTTGAAAAAGGTAATATACCTATGTTTAGTCTTTCTAAAGCTAATACCATTACTAAAATAACTACATATCAAAAACAGATGTTATAAAACTGCTCCCCAAACATCACAATCAACCAACAGGAGTGATAAAACAAATAATGATAATGTGAATGTGAATAGCATGACTAACCTCTGGAGCAAGACAGCATCTCCTCCGCCCACCAGTGTCAAGCAAAAAGAAGAAATCATGGGGTTCAACTGACAGAAAGTACTAATGCGGATGGAACGTCAAGGCCTAGAGTACTTGACTCGTTCTTGCCAGAAGTTATATTTTACACTAACTTCAATTGACTCTTACCAGACAGTATCCTACCCAATGCCATTTGATGCATGGACAGGAGAGTTCAAGAGCTGAGAAAAGAGACTCGATGACTGGAGACCAAAGAGCCAACAAATTATTTGAACGGTTTCTCACGCTGACTTACCGTTATCTCTTTTGACTGGATACTACCCAAACGAACCCAAACCTATTGACGCGATAATTATGGATGCAAACCATTGAGGCCATTTTCATGTGAACACTGAGCTCAGAATTTTACAGTGGGATCTCTCTTGCCGTTGACAATAGAGAAAATAACATCGTTTCAAAGGATAAACAACGAGACATCAATAATGGTTTATGAAAATGTTTTTGTTACTAGTGTGTATCATGGAAAGCAGGATAGACTATACTGCTAATACTCAGCTTAAGTACCAATGTGACCAGTTATTGTAACTTCACTGTCATCATAGAAAACAGGCACCTCATAAAATGACTGGCCAAGCAAATCCAAAAATATTCAGGTTGTCTTCCCTATTCAAGATTTTCTTTAGTGGTGGCTACTGAAGCAATTTTGGAACTAACTGAATCAAAGTTAAACAATTGGAAAATTCATAAAACTTAGGAAGTGCGCATGAAATGTGTAAAGTGCAGCTACTATTGGTTAAGTCACTGACAATATATATTAATATATAAGAAAGTGATAGCCATTCCCATAAAATCTGATTGATGATATAAAGACAGAATAATAATAGTCTATATATATCACTCACTAAGACATTTTATCTAATTTCAACATAAAATTCTACCTAGAATATCCATTGCTAGTGACTGTCTAAAACAAAGATAGGAATCTGAGTTGAACAAATACTTAGTCTAAGGTATCAGCAAGCTATCTTTTCTACTGTTTTTAAGGGTAACCAAAGGTATCTGCTGTTAACTATTGTCTGGTCTTCAATAAGGTAAAGACAGGTATACCTAAACTCTATTGTTTCCTTGTTTATCATGTATTAGTTTTAGTATACTTAATACTATGTATGCAGCATGTATGAGCATCAAGTAGTTGACAAAAACAAGATGAAGTTAAAGCATAAAGCATGTTTTCCATGTTCATATTCATGTTGACGTTTTCAGATGTATACCTTGTGGTCCTAAGCATAGAGTAATGTAGTATGTATCAGCATATGTCGTAACTTGTAATCCGATTTAGTTAAGCATGCTTAGTAGCTAATAAAGAATATCTTAATCATGATTAGAGGCTCATATGCTAACAGTTTATACTTAACTCCAACTTCAATTGACTGTTACCAGACACAGTATCCTTTCCAAAGACATGGAGTCATAGAAAGACATTGATACATGGACAAGAGAGTTCAATAGCTGAGAAAAGAGACTCGACGACTGGAGATCCAAAGGTCAAAGCAACTGTTGAGAAAAGAGTAAAACTACTATTGTGCTACATCCTATAAGTAGGCAAACAGGGATCAGTCATAATTTGGTCACATGTGGGTTCTGATCATTGGCGAGCATCCAAGAGTTTTGTTGTATTTTGGACACCCACAAACACGATGTGAGAAAGATTCGCTATAAAGATGTAGATGACACCTTTATTCTGAGTCAAGAATAAAATCCCATGCAGGTTCTTAAAGTCAAACAGATATATGACAGATTGACAGTAGATACTTGCATATGCCCTGTATACCATTTTCATCCGTGTAGATGCTAAGATAAGATCAAGTAAGCCAAAAGGATTATTCACATCCCTCTCTGACTACAAAGAAAGAGTGAGAGAGAGTTTTAGCCGACCGTTATTCTCGTCGGAAATGGTGAACATCAACAGGACTGTAGACAACGATGGATTTGTGTCTCAAACAAGAAGAAGGTCAAGATCCAACGAATGCAAATCGATGAAGACTTACCAAGAGAATGCAAGGTTGAGACCGGATGTAACAGTGAGCAATGGGAAAAATATCAAGGTGGAAAGAAAAGTTATTGGTGCATCCATGGGAAGAAAAGGGAAGAGCGATGTGATTCATGTTGCAGTCTGGTCAGGAAATAAAAGAAGATTTTGTTGGCTTAGTTTTAGGGCCGGAATTTGGTTAACTCGTATCTTGAAGATGGAAGCAAATGGTGGTGATGGGAAGTTATCCAAATGGAATTTTAGAGAAGATGAAGATTGGATGTTAGCTGCTAGAGAAAAAAATGGTTATGGTGAGTATATTCGTCTTCAGGTTTCTCACAACAAGACATATCCAGATACCCTTTTTTTTCCTGCCGGAAACAATGGAACCGGATGGTGGGATACAGGGATTTTCTTGGAGGATTTGATGTCTAGTGTATCTAAGCAAAAAGAAAGGAAAGTGATCATGGAAGAATTACCATTGAAGCCAGCTTCAAATGCTTGGTTTGACACAACTCGAAAAGATTGCGGGCAACATCAGAAAATTCAGAATCAGTCACTTCTTCAAACTTTTGATAAGGGTCTAAACTCTTTTTGGCAAAGAACACTGGTTGTGGAAATTGTATCATTAGGCAATGATTTTGAATGGAAAGAAGTGGGAATATGGATAATGGCTAAGTTTGGTTGGACTATTGGATTTGAACTTCAGCCAATTGATGAACTCAAAGCTGTCTTCACTGTTAATACTTTTGCCGAATTCTCTAGGGTCAGAAAATTTAGTAATTGGAAGGTTGGAGCTTTTGATATTCAAATATACCCTTGGTTTGGTGCTATCAATGCAACTCATAAACCAAATTCAGAAAATATTAAGAAGCAATGGGTTGGAATTAAAGGGGTTCCTTATAATCTTTGGGACTTTTATACATTCAAAATTATCGGTGATAAATTTGGGGGGTTGATTGATGTTAGCCCGGAATCATCAATGGCAACAGACTTGACTGAAATAAGGATCTTGGTTGCTGGCCCTGTTAGTAATGGTGTTTGGTGTGAGGAACTATTTATTGATAATAGAGGAATGTGGGTTGAGATTAGATCTATTGGGGAGACATTAGAACCATCCAGAGAAGATATGAAACCTGTTTCCATCACTTCTGATCGATCACAGCATCCTCCTGGCTTTTTCTGGCATCGGAAACCAATGCCGGTGATCTGCAACAAAGAAGATGATGTAAGATTACGTGGCAGCATCGCAGTGGCTGAAGAAAACCAACGGGTTTCTGATCACGTGTTTGTAGCAGAGGGGTGTACGGAATTGGGTGGGTCAAAAGCAACAGCTGTTTTGGCAGAGAATTTGGGGACGTGTGTTGATAAGAATTTGAATTTGAATACTTCAAACGTAGAAGTCGCTAGGGAGGATGATGCTACAGATACACTCCATGATGATGTGTCCAATTCATTTCCACCAGAAATAATAAAAAATGGGCCTTCTTTGGGTGGTCAAGCTCATATAGTTTCAAAGTCAGGTGACAACTTAAATACTTCTCATATTTCTGGGCCCGGTGCTCATTTTTCCACTTCTGTTGGGTTAGCTTCTCATTCCATAAGAAGCTTAAGAAAACAATTAAAGTCTAGAAGTGAGATGTCTAAAGAGCAAACGACGTCCAGCTCATTGTCTGTCTCAATACATAAATTTGCTGATGGTGGAAATGGCAGTGACGGTGAAGTTAGTAAGGAAGCTCATAAGTCACTGTCCACAGGAGAGGTTAACAAGTCAGTGAACACTTCAAGTGAAGAAAATGATGACGCGACATCACAGACTAGTAGTAATGCGAGGAGTAATATTGATGCATCCAGTGATTCTTCAAATGCCGAAAAAGGTAAATCGGAAAAATTTAACACCCTTTACGGTAAACTTAAAAATTCCGGTAATCCTTCGGGTATTGTATTCACCGATCAAGAAATTTCTTTTGTTAAAGTCTCTATACTAGCTCATGCTAACGCATTTAAAGATGAGCTTGTGGTGGGAGAAATGGAAGGAAGTTGATTGGTTTTGCTTTTTGGTTTGGTTTGTTCGGGCTTGCATTTTTCTTAATGTTTAAAATAATATCTTGGAACGTGAACGGTCTTAACGATCCCAATAAAAGATTGAAGCTAAAAATCTTGTGAAACGGTGGAAGCCTACTATTCTTATGATTCAAGAGACGAAGCTTAGTGCGTGCAACGACCATATTGTGCGTCAATGTTGGGGAGCAACTCCGTGTAGGTGGATTGCGCTAAATTCTTATGGAAGATCGGGCGGAATTTTGTTGATATGGAATTCGGATATGATTGAAGTTGATGATTTTCTTGAAGGTATTTTTACTATAAGTATTTCTTGCCGTAATTTGGAAGATAATTTTCGTTGGGCTTTGATTGGTGTGTATGGTCCTTGCAATGTGCACGAGAAAAAAATATTTCGTACGGAGCTAGCTACCTTGCATGGTTATTGGGATGGAATGCCTTTGTGCTTTGGTGGAGATTTTAATGAGACAAGATACATGGTGGAGAGAAGAGGTTGTCGTAGAGTTTCGAACTCAATGAAATTCTTCGATGACCTATGTAATGAGTTGGACCTTATCGATTTGCCACTTTCCGGTGCGAAGTACACTTGGAGTAGACCACCTAATAAGAAGAGCAAAATTGACCGTTTTCTTTTTTCTTCAAATTGGGAAGATCATTTTCCAAATATCAACTTCAAGCGTCTTGCAAGACCTTTTTCGGATCATTTTCCTATTGAGTTATGCGCAAAGGACTCGGATTGGGGGGCTTGCCCTTTCCGATTTCAATTAGCTTGGCTTGAAGGAACTAACATAATTTCTCTAATGAAAGAATGGTGGGAATCTTTTTCTTTTGTAGGCACGGCGGGTGAATGTTTTTCAAAAAAGTTACATGCTTTGAAGGAGAAATTGAAGATGTGGAATCGAGATGTATTTGGGAACATCGATAGGGCTATTGACTCGGCGCTTACCAAGATGAAAGAGTTAGATGAGTTAGATGATGAAAGGGGTCTTACCGAAGTTGAAGAAAACATGCTTGTGACGGCTAAAGTGGATTTTGAGGTGGCACATCGTCGACAAAACGTATTGTTGAGACAAAAGTCAAGAATTAGATATTTTAGGGATGGCGATCGTAACACAAAACATTTTCATCGAGTGGTGAAAGGTCATATAGCTTTTAATAACATCAATAACCTTCGTATCAATGGACGTTGGACCGGGAACAAGGAAGAAATCAAGATGGGTATTGCAAATCATTTTGAGATGGCGTTTAAAGAAATTTCAAACAACCGTCCTAGAATCAAAAATATGTGTCTAAAGCGTATTGATGAGAATGCAAGTAATTGGTTGGAGAGACCTTTTAGTGAAGAAGAAGTGAAGAATGCAATTAAAGATTTGGGAATTGATCGTGCTCCGGTCCGGATGGATTTCCTATGAAGTTCTTCTTTGTTTGTTGGGATTTCCTAAAAGAAGATTTGATGAAGGTTTTCGAAGAATTTCATGACCACAATGTTCTTCATTCGTCATTGAAAAACAATTTTATCGCTCTTATTCCTAAGAAGGCGGGTGTAGAGGAAGTAAAAGACTTTCGTCCTATTAGTCTTATTGGAAGTGTGTACAAAATCATTTCAAAGGTTTTGGCGGGAGCGTCTAAAGGTATACCTTCCTACTCTAATCTCAACAACTCAATCTAGTTTTATTAAAGGAAGACAAATTCTTGATGGAGTATTGATAGCAAACGAATGTGTGGATTCTAGACTTCGTCAAAATTACCGGGGTTGGTTTGCAAGCTTGATTTTGAAAAGGCGTTTGATAATGTGAATTGGAATTTTTTAAATGAAGTCTTGTTCAAAATGGGGTTTGGTGGTGTTTGGAGGGCTTGGATTAGAAATTGTTTAACATTCTCAAAGTTCTCGGTTCTTGTTAATGGATCGTCTTCCGGATACTTTGGTAGTGAAAAGGGACTTCGTCAAGGAGACCCTCTTTCTCCTTTTCTTTTTACTATTGTTGGCGAAGTCTTAAGTTGTATGTTGAGAAAAGCACAAGAACTTGATCAAATCTCGGGTTTTTCGGTCAAGGAGGGTGGAACAAAAATTAATCACTTGCAATTTGCCGATGATACTATCATATTTCTTGATGCTAAGAGGGAACAAGTTGATTCCCTTCGTTACCTACTTCTTTGTTTCGAACTAACGTCGGGTTTGAAGATAAATTTCTCTAAGAGTAGCTTATTTGGAGTCGCGGTTGAAGAGGAAGTTGAAAATTATGCTAACATGTTAGGGTGCAAGTTTGCGAGTTTTCCTAGTATATATCTTGGCCTCCCTTTGGGCGATAAGGTTGGAGGCACTCAAAAATGGGGAAAAATATTTGAAATTTGTGGGAAAAGAGTTTCTTCTTGGAACGGAAAAACAATTGCAAGAGGAGGTAAGTTAACTCTCATCAAAAGCGTTTTAGCTAGTCTCCCCATTTATTATCTCTCGATTTTTCTTGCTCCTTGCTCCATAACTAAGAAAATTGATAAAGTTATGAGAAATTTCTTATGGGATGATGAAAATAACAAAAGAATTCACAATATTGGTTGGAAATTGGCTTCAAAACCAAAAGAAAAAGGGGGTCTTGGTATAAGAAGAACTAAACAAGTGAACTTGGCTTTGCTAAAAAAATGGTGGTGGCGCTTTGGAGTAGAGAAAGATGCATTGTGGAGGAAGATCATGGTTGAAAAATTTGGCGAAACTTTTACCGGTTGGGAAACTCTCCAACCCAAAGGACCAAAAGGTGGTAGTTTGTGGTTTAATATATATAAAGAGCTTCAAGATTTCAACAAAGGTATTAGATTCAAGATTGGAGCGGGCAAGGAAACTCGATTTTGGGAAGACTCTTGGCTAGGTGAAGGAAGATTATGTGATATGTTTCCATTGGCATATGAAGCCTCTAGGACCAAGGAGTTTGTGGTGGCTAGTATGTATGAAGTTGGGGGAGATTGTTTAAGGTGGGTGTTTATGTCTAGGCAAAGATACTCTCAAACCATTTCTCGTGAAGTAACAACTATATTAAATCTTCTTTCTTCAATCTCTATTCAAGAAGGTGTTTTGGATAGCCGAGTTTGGGTCGGAAATCATGGTCAATATACGGTTAAGGATGGTTTTAGGAGCGATGAAGATCAAGGTGAGCCAAATTTTCCAATCGATGTTGTTTGGAGCCGGGAGTATCCATGCAAAATCAACTTTTTTCTTTGGCTTCTTTCTCATGATAGGATAATGACGGCGGATAAGCTATTAAGAAGAGGTATGGATGTTTCAAGTTTATGTTGTTTTTGTGATGAAGATGATGAAACTAGCTCGCATTTATTCTATGATTGTTGGAGAATCCGGAGAATTTGGGACTACTTTGTTGAAGGATGTCGCTTTGATTGGACTTACAATTCAAATGTGACTACAAATGTGAAGTCTTGGAAGTTTAATTGGGGTGACGAAAGACTTAGTCAAATTTGGAATAACATTCCGGTTGCAATATGGTGGTGTATATGGAGAGAACGAAATGCAAGAGTCTTTGAAAACAAAAAGAAAAATTTGATAAGCCTCCTTAGAGATGTTAAACTACAAGCATTCTTTTGGGCCGATTCGAACACAAAGATGATGGGTTTAACGGCGAATATGGTGATTGCATTATGGGACTCTTTATTCCGGCGTTTGTAAACTTGTTTTTTTGTTTTTTTTGGGTTTGCCGGGATGTTTTTCGCTATTTTGTTCTTGCTTGTATTCATTGGGTTGAGGTACCCCTCTTAAGTACCTCTTCTTTTAATGAATTTTCACTTTGACCGATCAAAAAAAAAAAGATCAAGTAAGCCAGTATTTTTTGGAAGAAATAGCAAATGCAACTAAGTGGTGGCAAATGACGCGACTCGGGACTCTAACTGAATCGAAGTTAAACAACTAGAAATCTATGCAGATGTGGTCATGAAATGTGTAAGCCTGTAATGTATCTTTGTTAATAGTCTGCAAACAAATCATTGTTTTAAATCCTGGTAGTAATCTGCAGGGTACCGTTAACATCACAGAGAACTCTGCCTAGTTAACTCTATTAATCTTGTAAAAAAAAAATTGATGAATTAAGACAAATTTTAGCGCAGCTACTATTCGTTAAGTCACTGACGAAATTGCAGAGTTGACAAATTAATATAGCTTAACCTAATATAAGAAAGCTTAAAACATTCCCATGAAGTTGTATCGATGATATAGTGACAGAATAACAATAATCTACACATAGAACTCACTAAGACAATGTCAATAGCATTAGGTTTATGTAAATGTTACTTTTATTTAATTCTAAAAGCTCGGGAGCTACAAATACTACACATAAAATGCTGTCCAGAGCAGTTATGAGATAAAATTCCTGGTTTTAAGAGAAGTGTATGTTTTTGTGCCATAGTCAATCCTAGTCCGCAATTCTATGGGCCTAAAAGTTGTTGAAGTTGCTTGAACATCATGTATTTTAAAGAAACAAAAATAAATGTAAAATGCAAAATACTGTAATTAAGCAAGGGCCGTGTTTTATATAGTTCCTTTTCAAAAGTATTGACGATCTGTGAGCATGGTAACATCTTATCTAAACAGCATTGTGATATTGTTTACTGCCATGCTTCCTACGATAAAGATACTAATAAATCTGGTGCGGGTACTGTCATTTTCAACCAAACAGGAGAATGCAAAGGATGCAAGACAGTCGCAGGACAAGCCTTGAACCCGGAAGAAGCTGAATGCCTAGCCTTGTTTGAAGCTGCAAAGTGGGCGAAAGCAAGAGGCTATACCAAAATTTGTTTGCGGAGTGATGCTAAGAATGCTATTTCTTTCCTAAATAAAAGATTGAA
Source organism: Papaver armeniacum (assembly GCA_023531295.1). Taxonomy (NCBI): domain Eukaryota; kingdom Viridiplantae; phylum Streptophyta; class Magnoliopsida; order Ranunculales; family Papaveraceae; genus Papaver; species Papaver armeniacum. The sequence goes on from JAJJWW010010882.1 coordinate 307,861, forward strand.
TCAGAGAAGATGGTTCAATAACTCTATCATGGAGGATTGTCTCTTTATTCTAAGTAATTTTACTTATGTCAAAACAGAGTATGTTAGTAGAAATTTTTCAAAACAGAGTATGTTAGTAGAAATTTTAATAGTTGGGCTGATAAAGCAGCAAAATATAGTAGAAGATTCAGTGTTTCGGGAGAATGGTTGGACATGAATCCTCCATTTGATCTAAACCTCATGTAATCTTTTTCTATATCAATATATCTTCCTTTTCTAGCATAATAAATAAAAAATAAAAAAAGTGTGTTGCCTAATTTTCCTTAGAGATGCTTATACAAGCTAATTTATGTTTAGACAGTAATAAAAATATGGATATCCCTATGTGCGGCATATACAAAAACATGAAATAGGCAGGACCCGGTAACTAATTTTTGTTGTGATAGTGAAATGATCCGATTAATTTAGTATGATGAGTGGGAGAAGATGCTGCTGCTTTAAAAGTATGTGGATAAATGGGGAGTAATTGCTCTCAGTTGTGCAAACCCATCAAAAGTTAATTGCTCTTGAGACAGAGAAACCGGTATTGATAGAGAGAAGTATAAGAAAATTGAAATAAGATTGTACATGTACAACTGGGAGTCAAGGACTCAAAATTCTGCATTCGGCAACACAAGTAGCCCTAAAATTTCATTGCAGTGCCACTAATTAGCAAGCATGAGTTGGCAAAACAAACTATGTAGTTAGCCTTTTCTTGAACTTTCGGATTACATCCAGTGGGCTGCACCTCTTCCACCGCATTAGGTTTTCATTGTAGGTAAAGCCACAAACGCACACATTAGGTTTTCACGTGGTGCCTACAAATAGTTTTGATAAAATATATGATGCATTTCAAGTTCAATTGTACTGTTACAAATAAGTTGCAAAATGTATGATGCATATCAGAAGATAACTTATAGAAGTCTAAAAAAAACACTTAAGAAAGTAAAAACTACTAAAACATGAGTTCTAAAGAGACTCAAATACATAGATAAAAGACCAAATCTAATTCTCCTTTCCCACACTCCACTTGTTAGATTAGTGACAACAAACTACATAGAGATTCCTTAGGAGAAGGAACTCTATCAAACACATCGCAAATCTTACAAATAGCATAAGCACCTTCACTTCCACAGATATATAAGCCCAAGAGCCAAAGTGGACTTGGAGGAAGCCAAGACCTGACAAACCCTGAAGCACAACACCAGCCATAAGAAACAGAGAAACAATAACATAGGATAATTTGATTCTGCATTTTACGCGATTGTCTTCCAAACCTTCACTAGTTAAACCTCCAATATAGGAGATCATCAAAGGAACCAAAATGAAGGCAAAAATGCCAAGAAACATGATCGACCCCAAACCATAATACAAACCATCTTCAAATCCACCCCCACTGATTGTTTTGATGCCGAAGAGAAAGTAGGCAATCAAACAGAAAGTGGTGGGCATGGTAGCAACAGCCGGCATTTGAAGATCTCCGAATGCTCCAATCCAGTACTCAGCATCGGATCTGTCATGAAATTCTCAAATTAATATACAATGATTCAAACTCTAGATCATTTACCCAATCATGAGGAGGAGAAAGAAAAAGATGTTCAAAATCTCTTAACAACGGAATCATGTATATCTATCAAAATCTTTTAACAAAGAAATCAGACTTCTCAACTAAATCAAATTTTCAGCCAAAATTTCAATTTCATTTTGGAACACACATTTTTGCATACAAAAACTATTTCTCAAATGCCAGCATTTTGTGATCAGGAGGAGAAGATGTTTTATATCTCTTAGCAAGGAAATCATGTAAATCTATCAAAATCTATTAACAAAGAAATCAGTAATCTCAACTAAATCAAAATTTCAAATTCATTTTGGAACATAACAGACAAACCAAAATATCAAATAAGCTGAAAAGAGAGAAGAATATCTCAAAAAATATACTACTAAGCAAAAGATGGACCAAGGCCAAAATCCATAACAAAGCAGAACACTGCATGATGAATTCAACAATGGAAACTTGCAATTTTTAAGATGTCCCGCAGGAAATTTTCTTTTACAAAGACTTAAAAAATTCAATCCAAGTATTCTCCTTTAGAAGACAGCTTGAATCCATGAGTACATGTTTGGAAACAGATCCAAATGCCAGCATCAGGAGGAGAAGATTTTCTAAATCCCTTAACAACGAAATCATATATATCTATCAAAATCTCTGGACAGCGAAATCAGTATTGTCACCTAAATCAAATTTTCAGCCAAAACTTCAAAAAAATGAAGAAATTATCAAACCCATAACTCAAACTCATAAAAATGAAGAAATTAACAAACCCATAACAAAAGGACATACAATCAAGCAATGGTGATGATAATGAAAAGCAACAAACAATTCAATATTCAGAAAGCCAGACACACAGATAAACTTTAAAACAAAAACATAAAAGTGAAGAAGAAGTACGTTTACAAGTTAGAGGAAACACACAAGAACAGGAATTTACCTTGGGTCGCTGCTTTTCTTGTCCATTTCCGTGAAGAAAAAGAAGAAAACCAAATAAGTTGAAGAATAGAAGCACTTGAAGAAGAAGAAGAATAAGAAAACCAGATCCCGTTGAAGAACAGAATCACTTGATGAAGAATACCAAACCCAAATCCACTTGAAGAAATAAGAGAACAAGTGAAGAGGAGCCAGAAATTATCTACCCTCCTCCCTCTCACATTTATTATACAGAAGGGGTCCTCTGAAAATCAAATTAAGAAGACATCAATTTTACTGGCTTGCAGTCAAAATAATATGGGACCCACACTAGATAACTTTAAGTTTGAAAATCTTCGAGGAAGTGTATTACGAAACTGCAGTCAATTCATCGGCACAGGTAACAAAGTAAAAATGGGCAACTACTCCAAAAAGATTAAGGAGCATAATTTGTGGCTTTGCTTTGGGTTAGCAAATATAATCTAATTTTGTCAAGGATTGGATTGAATTATCTAATTGTTGAAAATCAAGTCAGATAGCAGCACAATCTGAAAGAGTATGAGATACAGGGGTGAAGTCTCAGACTTTTGTGTTAGCTTCCATGCAAGGAGAGAGAGTAAATAAATACTACACTTGGATATCAGATGTAGGATTCAATAGTGAGTCTAGACAGATGATGAGACCTCAAGAAAAACTCTCCCTCTACACAGTACATTATAATTTCCCGTAATAATTTATATGCTTATTAATAAGTGGTCTCACACTCCATTTGTCAGACTGATATACTACTTTTTGACACCAGCTTCATATGAATTGGATGCCTCCCATATATGCTACTTTCAGTGCGATGATTGTTCTAGTACTAGGGACTCAAAACACGCAAAAGCCAGACAGAGTAAATAAAACAACTGGGTGGGAGTGGGACACACACCAATTTAAGTTGGGTTCTTCCTTCCATTTACAACGACAATAATGTGCTGTGCATTTGAACATAGACACTTAGTGGGAATCGAATAGTAATAGTAATAAAGTTTGATCTCAAGATGTTGAGATTAGGTGTAACTGAAAGTTGACAGGAAACGTAATGGCTTCCAAAATACTTTTAAGGGCCGGGTTCAACAATTGAGATCAGATTAACATTAATGAGCTAGAATAAATGGTGGATGAAGTTTTGCATTTTGACAACACCCAAGTGATGCTTATGATGTTTCTGAACGTATGCGCTAGAGAGATACAAGGAGGGTTTACTGATAAAGTTGATTCTTTTTCCATTAATTACAGTTCTCAACGTCCAAGCTATACAGTTTACATCCCTAAACTTTGTTGGCGACCAAACACCTAATAGCTGTCAGAATGACGTATTTAGCCTCACAATTATACTAAATTACCTGACGAGGTGAACTTTTTTCGGAGTCATTCTGGTTAGTACTGTTGATTTCTGGGGTCAATGGAAAAAATCAGGGGTTTACAAGGTTGGTCGTAGAAAACTATACCAAAAACTGAGTTTTAGGGGCTTTTGCGGCTAATTCAAATTCACAACGGCAGACCTTGGGTTGTGGTTTAAGTTCCGGTCAGATTTTAGCTTACATGACAAACGTTTATATCAAAGGGACAATTTCAGAACACGGTGACAGATTCTAGTCATATGACAAATTTGGTTCACGTAGCAACACATAGAGTTTATTTCGAGTCACCGTAAAGACTTTTCCGTTAAGAGATAGGGTCTGAGTTAAAATGAAACGTTTTTGTTTTTGGTTGGAGGTATTCGTACTTTTATGGGGAAAAAAGTCAAGCGAAGAACTTAGCTTATGGTATTAATATTATGAGTGATAATTTGGTTACTGTGCATGTGTAAGGTGGATTTACGGAGGCTTTGAATCGTGACCTCATCTTGATATTATGGTGAATAAAGATTTTTGGTCAATTTTTTATACATGCAGTCCTTTTCCAAACAGGCGGGCAGGCTTTTGAGTGTTTTAAAGTAAAAATAAAAATCAATGCCAGGCAGAGAGTAAATAAAGCAACTGGTGAGAGTGAGACCCACACTAATTGAGTTGTTTAAGTAACACTGCATTTCAAAATGACAAATAGGTTCTTCATTTGGCAACATTTACAATGATGCATTGTGCATTTGAACATAGACACCTTAGTGGGAAAAGTTACAAAGTTTGATCTCAAGGATGTTGAGATCAGGTGCAGGTACAACCGGAAATTGACAGCAAACATACTGCTTTCCAAAATACTATCAAAATGATCTTATAGCCTGTTTGGATTGCACATCAAAAATAGTTTTTCGGTTTCTAGAAATCGAAAAGTTAGGAGTCCGTTTGGCTGTCAAAATTTCAAAATGGCTTCTTGAAGTCGAAAAGTTAAGTTTTTGTGAAGCAAAATAGTTTTGCTTCTGACTTCTGCTTCTGACTTCGACATCCGGAGAAACAGAAGTCAGAAGCATATTTGTATCCAAACGTGATATTAGGCTCTTACTAGTATGGGATAGAGGGTGTTTCAGTTATGCACAGTGCACACTATTTCCAATCCTAAAAATGGTGCCCACAGTTTCATTTGGTGTAATAGGAAACTAATACAATGTGAATTACCACAACACGTCCGGTGGGTGTGTGCAATTTGAAGTAAAAATAAAAAGGGTTTTTTTAACAATATGTCCCTTTTTATAACCTGGCGAGATTGGGGTATACCCAAACTAATTGGGGTATACCCAATGAGAAGGGGACATGGTGTGTCATTATTAAAAAGTGTGATTTTACTTTAATACCCTTGAAATAATTAAATCTTAAAAATAAATTCATTTCTTAATTTCATTAACCATAAAATTAAAAAACTAACCAACTCTTAATCTTCTCTTCTTCTTCATCTTCATCTTCCATCAACCAAACCCATATAAAAATCTCAACTTTGATTTTCCAAAAATAATGTTGACTCTACCAGCGAAAAGAAGACTATAAATGATGTTTAAACTTAAACCCATCATTGTGTTGTGTGATTTGATTGTTATATCAGGTTAGAAATCGAAATTTATGATTTCTGTGTCTTCGGCCGGCAAGGTCGTGACATGCATATCTTGCCGACTTTTCATAACGAGTCATGGCGGCGATAAAAAAAATTTCAACGGCCCAGGCGAGGTATTTTTGAAGACCTTGCAGGCCAATACAAATTTAGGAAGGGTATTTTTGAATACCTTCTTATTAAAAACAATTGGAAGGGTATTTCTTGAATACCTTGCCGGCCAATAAATTTTTTATGTCATCTCCTGTATGTCAAAAAACAAAAGTCGGCAAGGTCGACGATGAAGATCATGCCAGCCACTTTTGGCCGGCGAGGTCGGCGATGAAGATCTTGCCGGCCACTTTTGGCCGGCATGATCTTCATTAGTCGACCTTGCCGACTTTTCATACTTTCAGAACTAAAAGTGTTGATTTATTCTTTGATTTTGAGTATGATTTCATATAACAGATTTGCAATCCCCTTTTTAGAAGTATTTTGGTTGTGTGCTTCATTTTCGTTGCAAGAGATATTCTCAAAAAAAAAAAAAATCATCAAATCCCACAAAAGTCAACCAATAACAAAATTTCATAACTTAAAATTCATAAGTTTTAATCTATTCAATCAATTTAAACTTAATTAATTAATCTAATCAAACTTTTAGTGTTAATTAAACGAGGGCAATTTTGCCATTTTGAAAATATTTGGTTAAGGGGTGACCTCTTTTACTTCAAAATGACCCTATTTTGTCTCATTGGGTATACCCCAATTAGTTTGAGTATACCCCAATCTCGCCAGGTTTTATAATTGTAATTACAAATATGTCACTCTTTCAAACAGAATTATAAATATGTCCCTCTGTTAAGTTTTCCCATCCGAATTTTTGAATACAAAAATACGGTGCCACGTCACATGTATTTACACCCAATTGTGGACAAACCTACTCAACATTTAACTCCAGGTAGTCAAATGTACCAGTTGACGTGGAATCATTACACGTGACAACTATACACGTCACCTCTGCACTGTACCCTTCCTTCCAAGTGCAACAACACCATTTCTTCCATTTATCTGGCAATTCAGCTCTAAACCACAAAGCAACAACTGCATTACCACCGGCCAGTTCCATGGCACAACTAACTCTTGCCTCCTTGTATCAGTAACAATATCAGCTCCATAATTTCCTTTCCATTTGCTTCAATTGCACAACTTGGACATCCATTCTGCATAACTACCAATTCTCAAATGAAGAAAAACATTCCCATCAGCAACACCATCTCAAACTCCATCAACTCGCCATTGTAAGCAATAGCATCAAATAATTCTCCATATTACACATGTACATAAAACTAATCACCAATAACAGCTCCTACTCGTCCAATGTAAAAACCATCAACCATCTCCAATTATACCCACCACCAGTTCACGGATCAACAACATCTCAATTGCTCAGCGTCGACAACAGTTGTTTCATTGGGTTCTCGATCTAAAACTAACTCGAATCGCGATTTCAAAAAATCACCACATCCAAACCCATGAACCTCAGCACCACTGATTCCATCTCAACTTCTCAAAATCCCTTTCAAACTCCCCACCGATTCAGAGACAAACCATGGTTGCAGACTCCAACTTCTCTGTAACATCATCTTCATATTTCAGCACCACCAACTCCTAACCTCTTTCCAAAATCTAACCACCATGAACCAACAAATCAACAACAACAGACTACTTCCTCCATTTTCTCGGCTTCAAATTCAATACCTCCACAGTTACGTTCTTGCCTTACTTCTGAGACTCTATATCACCATTTATCTGTCCTCCAACATCAAATCTTCTGCACATACAACAAGCACAAAACCAAACAATTCAAAAAAAAATTACCAGTCAATAACATCCATGAATCGAGAAATTAAAAAATCCCAAAATTTCAAAACTAGGGTTTCAGGAAAAATCTCCAAATTTATAAATTAGGGTTTCGAAAATGAAAATTAAATATCAAAGAAGGGTAAATGGATTTCATCATATTCATTTCATCGATCAAATCGAAAAAAATCATAAACCCTAAAACTACAGAATCAGCTCGAGAATTTTGAGAATCAAAAGAACCCTAAAAACTACTCTTTTATCAGTGATTCGAGCAAAAAATAAACCCTAAAACTACAGAAACAATTCTCGAGATAAACATAAACCCTAAAATTACAACATCCTTTTGAGAATAAAAACAACAAGAACATCTTCTTACCTTACATTGCTCGAATCACTTTCATCACTACCCATCTTCACTAACGTCGATTACACAGGATCAGTTCTTCATCAAAAGTGACCTTGAAGAGAAGAAGAGAAGAGACAGGCGGAAGTGAGGGAAAATGGGTAGGTTATGATTTTAGGGTTTCTTCGCATATCATATATATCAAAAGCCTCTGCCGTACGATCACACTGTCTCATCTACTAGCTGTTAGATCATTCTCGGGATTTATTACACGTGTCCCTCTTATTGACGTATGATCTTCCTCGAGACGAATCGATGTTAGATTTCAGATTAACTCGAGTTAAGATTTCAGATTAATTAGTAGGGATAAATTGGTAATTGACCTGGTTTATTTACTGTTTTTAGGTGGGACCAAAATCAGTTAACGGGGAGTTAACACCGTTTGGACAGAAACCACTAGATGAAGGACATTTTTCTAATTGTGTTTCAAACAATGACACTTTTGTAATTAATATATTATGAGAGGTACATTTTTGTTTAATTCCCAAGTAAAAATCAATGTTATGCCTGCCAGGCAGAGAGTAAATAAAGCAACTGGTGAGGGTGAGACCCGCACTTATTGAGTTGTTGAAGTAACACTGCATTTCAAAATGACAAATAGGTTCTACATTTGGCAACATTTACAATGATGCATTGTGCATTTGAATATAGGCACTTTAGTGGGAAAAGTTGCAAAGTTTGATCTCAAGGATGTTGAGATTAGGTGCAGGTACAACGGCAAATTGACGGCAAACATACTGCTTTCCAAAATACTATTTAAGTGATCTTATAGCCTGTTTGGATTGCACATGCAAAATAGTTTTTCGATTTCTAGAAGTCCAAACATTTGGAATCCGTTTGGCTGTCAAATTTTGAAATGGCTTCTAATAGTCGAAAAATAAATTTTTTTTCGAAGCATTGTGCATTTGAATATAGACACCTTAGTGGGAAAAGTTACAAAGTTTGATCTCAAAGATGTTGAGATTAGGTGCAGGTATAACCGCAAATTGACAACAAACATACTGGTTTACAAAATATTATTAAAATGATCTTAGGCTCTTACTGGTATAGGATAGTGGATGTTTCAGTTATGCACAATGCAGTAGTGCACACTATCCGATCCAATCCTAAAAATGGTGTCCACAGTTTCATTTGGTGTGATAGGAAACTGATACAATGTGAGTTACCACAACACGCATGATGACATTGTAGTTGCTAAAAATCTAACAACCACATCCACTTTGAATCCAACCCTTAAGATAAAGATCTACTAACAAGTAAGAGGAGAAGTGCATCAAAGTAAACATGAACACAAGGGTTTTACGTGGTTCGGCCATTAATGATGCCTACCTCCACGGATTTTCACTATGATCGGAAGTGTTACATACAAACTTCATTAAAAGGGATTGGAGTTCTAGGTGATCTATAAGTTCTAGGAGGAAGAAAATCGATCCCCACAAACATCTCTCTCTTTCCCTTATAAAGGGGTAGGGATGTACACGAGTTACAATAATGCCCTTAGGGCTGACTAGTTAGGATTAGAGCTAGCACGGTCTTAATTCCTATAAACGATTGTATCTAACTAAGCTACTTCTGCCTAGATCTCTCGACACGTGTCTGTTACATATTTTCTGCTCCTACATTTATGCCCCTTTTCTTGAGGTTTGTTCGAAGAGCAATCCTTAAGAAAATACTGCGTCTGCGCTGTTGTTGATGTTTTGCACTCGGTACCTTCACTTCGGGTCTCGGCTTGGTGATAATTCTCTGTGCGTTATCAAACTGGTTGTTACTGGACTATCAACTTGTAGCGATTTGGGCTTTTCGTTGGGCTGCGAGTTATTGAATCTGGGCTTCTTAGTAGCATGCCTCCCGACTAGGTTGTACTTCCCGATTGGTTCCGATCTTGTTGTACTTCCCGATTGGTTCCTATGTTTCAACTGTACCCGATGTCGTGTACTTATTTCCTCTTTACTCGGCTCTGGATTTTTTCGATATTGCAGACGAGTTCGAATCGTGCTGTTATATTGGCTCGACGTCAAGTGTCTCGTCTTGTAAGATTTATCCACTTTGGTTGATTTGAAATTCTTGGGTATACTTCTGGCTCTGTTTAAGCTTGCATCTGGAGTTCAAATTCCTCGTTGGTAGCAGTTCTCTTCGGGACATCGACTTTAACACTTGTTCAAGATGGTGTCTTCAATACAACTGAATATGGAGGGTCCATGATTCGAAGAGACTATTCAACTGTGTCTAACTTTGGTGATAAACAGCTCTCTTGGTGCTGCTGGCTATAACTTCCATGTTGCATTCTTGTTAGGAAATTCTGATGTTGAGTTGCTCTTCTCGGTTTTAACTGGATTCCTTTTCTGATACAAGTCTGGTGGTGTCTGCCTCTGTTGTGGGTCCTTTGTTGAGGTAAGTTGATAACTTCGGTTGAGTGTGCATCGGATGAGCGTTGTGGTCAGCTTCACGTCTTTACATTATTGCTGAAGGAACTGAGCAGAAGAATACAAACTGCGTGTAGCAGTATGCATACTTGCCCCTATTCTTATGCGAAGTTTCAAAGCAATTCTTGACTCAAGGGTAGTTGATTGTTGTCGTCGCGCTGTGGTATTCCTCGTGACTCTGCTGTCGTATGATCGTACTGGCTAGCCTAGCTAACAGTTGTGGATCATGACTTTTGCCCCGAACTGTCTATCTCCCTTGGTAATTGTTGGAGCTCGCTTCGAGATGCTTGCTAGTTTCTTTTCTGAAGTATATGAAGCATTTCTGAACTGAATAAGCCCTTGACAATCTGGTCATGCACTCATCATGTTCGGAGTTGTCGCGATTACGCCTCGGTATTCAATGCTCAAGCTTTGCCTGGTTCAGTTGGTCTCAGTCCTTAACGAATCGTAGTTTAAGTTCTCTAGACGAACATGGGTACCTGCTGCTCATGCAGAGGAGTGGTAACTGCACCGTATTACAAACATTTAATAATCAGATTCACAATTCTATCATGTCTCGCGGGCATAGACCTTTCCAAGATTAAATGGGGGTGATATAAGGGTGTAAAAACAGTTCTAGATCTGTCACATAATCATAAGTGTTACCCGAATAATTTAGAATGCTTCCATAAAGACAAATCAGGAGAATACACTTGAATGTAAACAGTTTTGAAAAGAGATGCAGTTTTAGCGCCTGGTTGGGGGTTTGCTGTTTTCTACTATTTTGTATGGAGTTTGCGTCGTGCCCAAAGAGGTTTATTATACGACTCTAAGGATGTAAACAGTTGCTCCCGTACTCACGATGTTGTTCACTAAGCAGGCTCATGGTACAAATCAGCAAACTATTTTTTGTCTAAAGTGAAAAGACTACATGGCATGTCAGTTTCTTGGGATAGATATACTTAGTCTGTCTTGTGAACCGGCTTGCCGATCTTGGTGTCCTCGATTTGCTTCACCTGATGAGGGTTTTCTCGCGCCGCTCCTCCAAAACATTTTTCTTGCGGTGTTGTGACTGTCCGATTGTTGTTGAAGGGACTGCACAAAGGAATACCACCTGCACCTTACTAGTACGCGTACTTGCCCCTATTCGTTTGAGTAGTCTCAAGACAACAATCGTGTCCAATGTTTGCCCCTGTCCTTAGTTTTTGTGTCTTTCTTCTTACCCAAAGGTGTGTGCCCCGACCTGTAGTAAGAGACACTTAAGCTTCGACATTGTCAGTGGGCTTGCCATGGTGGTGGTACAAACAATGTCATATTCGCATTTTTAAAATAAAAAATGTCACAGGCATCTACGGAATGATCTACATATCATTTTGCTAAAACAACTTGCTACGTTTGAGATAAGTGATACTTAGCTCATTTTTTCGACAATAAATTTTGGTTTTGCTGCAGACGATGGAGTCCATAAATTCCTTTATTCGATATTACTTGTTTCGTGACTAGATTGTGTAGTTTATTTGCGACTTTTCTTGCTGCCTGTGATGTCGATGCGCACGGTTCGTTGCTGAAGCTCTTTGTTTAATTCATAAACTCGGGAGACTCTGTGATGTCGTTGCCTCCTTCATTTGGCTTGTGATCTTGATCCGTAGCTTCTGCTGTGGACAATTCTCGACCGTAATCATAACCAAGACAATTAGTCTTTCTCGTGTAGCTTCTGTGCCCCTGTAATGTAGCCTCCGGGCGATATTTAGCTCAGTTTGTGTTATCCTGGCATAGTTCGGATTTCCATCGGCCAATCCCTGTTGAAGTTGTTTGTTCACGAGCCGAATGATGTGTCTCGGTAAGCTGATTTGACCATGTGCTTAGAATTAGCCTATGTTAATGACGACTTGCAAACTCCGATGTATACGCGTTATTCAAGTTTCACACGCCGATAACTTGATGAGGGTCCGTCGTCGCCATTGTGTTGCCCCCGATAGCGACATACATCTCGTGCCCCCGTGGGTGACCTCATTGGTGTTGTTTCCAAATGAACCATTCAAGTACCACTTTCCCTTGACGAGTTAAGTCCACTTCCAAAGTTATGCATGACTGTTCATAGTCTTAGTGTACACGTTTTCCTGTAATACTAATCATTTCAAAGTAGAGATTAGTTAATATTCCATATCTGTCGAACACACTCAACAGGGAGGGTCATCGGGCCCAATGCCATGTCCCGATTGAGGTATCTCATCACCATCATTTTGATCTAGTGGTATGGTACTTGGTCATTCCTAAATTCTATTGGCCCGATACCCCAAGGAGTTATCAATTAACTGTCTTGGGCAAGTGATTTCGGCCACTTGCGATGGGAGCAATGTTGTATGCTCGACTGTCGAGTACTCGTGCCTCGACAATCGGCCACTGGCTTCCAACCACCAGGGCCCTTAGACTACCTCGGCACTTGCACACTGCCATCGCCCCGAGTTCGAATAGCCCGTCGAGTGTAAGTCGCCCCGGCACTTGCACAATGCCATCGCCCCGGGTTCGAAACGACCATTAGACGCTAGCCCGGCTCCGTCCGGGGCTCTTAGATCACCTCGGGCCATTCCGATTGATGACCCGAGTACGAGATGACCCGTGTTACTTTACATTACATTAACAACCCAAGGCGTCCCCCAGGCTATTATTCACCGAAGTCTCAGAATCTATCCGGAATCATAACTGCTAGACCATTTCAGGCCATTCCGTTTGATGACCCGAGTACGAATGGTATGTCGTTGCGTTTGTCATTTCATCGCCTTATCGTTGTATGTTTCATACAACACACTGTGTTCCACAGATATTTGATTTCAATCCCGCTTGGTTGCCACACTCGTGATATTTCCCGAAGTCGCAGTCGATTGTTGTTGCGAGGTAATCAATTCCATATTGGTGATGCCCGAGGTGATTCACTGTCCACCGATCGAGGGTATGTCCGAGTTGTTGCTTGTTGGCCCGAAGTGATTGTTGCTATTTTGGTTCATAATCATCGATGCTCACCATCATGTCACTGTCGTGTCTCGCCCGAGTCTCCTCAAAGACCCAGTATCCTGCAAAGCCTTTATTCTCGTGATAAGAAAACCGCTTTCGTGATGCTCGAATCGGGAGTTCTTTGCTGAACTCTTCATATGATTTCATCCAAAGACCTTTCGATGTGACGTTCATGACTGATTGATATATCTTGGTGAGGTTAGATGGACTGCCGTAACTAACTTGTTTGGAGCGGTTGTCGCGATCGAGTCCGTTGATCATTATTATGTTGATCGGGTGCCGCGCAATCCGATTTGTCCGAGCTATACAAATGGCATCTTAATCTTAACTTTCCCCTTTTATGCGTCTGCGCGTAATGCTAACTGACTAACTGAAATGAATAATATGATCAATCCAAGTTGGCTGCTGTCCGATGATCATTCGAAACCAGGAAGTGTTCACCACTAGAACCCGAGATGGATTGGATATGTCTTGATATGAACTGACGCGACTAGGTGTAGCAGCTTGGTATATTGCTTTGTCCCGAGATGACTGATTGTTGTCCATAGTCCGACTGGCATATTCTAATGAACTTTACGGACATAAGCGAACTGGATCATTCTGTCGTGCATCCATTGCATACACCCTCCAAGCGGTTAGAGTCTCCTTATCGACCTTTCCGACCTCCTGTGGATTCAAAAAAGGTGAGTAACTGTAGGATGAAAAAATCATGCACACCAACATTTTACTTTTATAAAGATGATTACATATGTAGAGCCGATTTTCAAGTCTCACTCAAAATGTTTAAGTGTATTCCCATCAAGTAGCTACCTAAGGCCGATTTTCCACATACTAAGGTCAAGCTAAACAGAGACTCGAGTGTTTAATGTATTAAATAAATATTGATGACATCTTGATGTTCGATTCAAACATGAGTATGAGTATCTCAATCGTAACCAGTCTTAGCTGAACTATATCGTTATAATGCCACGTCAAAATTCATAAGGAGAATTATGATGAACCCATGAACTATGGGTACTAGTCCAATGAATGTATGCCGTGTGTTCCATATCTCGTTTAATGAAGCAGCATGCGAACAAACTTCTTGTACGCTAAACAAAGTACAAAGGTGTACGTGACAATGATAGACTGAGTTTCTTGCAGAATTCTTAAGTTCATTTTAATGACTTCCTATGGCCCGGTGACGTTCATTAGATACAAGTAATAAGCAACGGGAACCAAAAGATAAGAGAAGGAAAGTGTGATGTCCAATTTTTTGTCCCGAGCCAAGCTTGTATGGTGCTGAAGTTCGAGATGGTCTGGGCAATCCTTGACTTGTCATATCTGGAGCTGCCCTGAACTTGATTGGTGTCATTCATGAGAGAACTTATGCATCACTGTGTGTTTTTGTGTGACAGGATGTGTTGGTTAGGAGAAGTGTTCTTAGTTATCGCCCGAAGAGGATGAATGCCCGATACGTGCTGGTCATCGATGTTTCTGGCTGGAATCCAAGAGGATCGTATGTGCCCCGATGTGATCTGGCGCGAGTAGGTGCAGCCTGAGACACTACTTTGTTTTTTTTCTGAGTTGATTGATCTGAACTATCTGAACTATTTGCTCCAAGATAGTCTGAGTCGCTTTCTGATTTGAACTATTTGTTCCAAGATAGCTTCCTTAGACGAAATGATGTTCCATGAGCAGACTAGTGTGGTTAACTCTAAGATGGTTGATCCAAAGTGATCGTCCGTAACAAGATTCCTCCAAAATGATCTCACTGAAGGGCCAATATACGATCCATCGTCATTTTTCTGCAACATCCAGTCAATTAAGTGAGTACCCCGAGGCCTAAGCAAAATTTAAGCCCGATTGCATATGCCAAATCTAATCGACAAAGGTATTACTAACTACATGATTTATTTTTGCCAAAATTAGGCCAAAAAGTGGGTACTTAATGTTTTTCGAAGTAATTTCAGGTGGGTTTTTACAATTATACACAAAATACGATTGGATGACTCACTAGCATTTGAATGATATACGTATCATAATGAACGAATTCGTTACATGCAGTATTGAATGAATTTAAGAGTTTGAGGGTGGTGACACTTAGCTTTCATTTCCACTGGCTGGTGCCATGGCCTGTGTTTCGGTAAGTGACAACTCTTAATGCTATACATCAGCTTCGATCCTCTTTGACCTTGGCAAACAAGTGATTGGTGTTGCAGCAACTCGTGACTATCCCTGAGGTTGACCTCCTCCGTTGGGTAGTTGTTTCCTTCCAATTACACGATTCCAGTAGGTTCTCCCGGTGTTGAGTTGTCATGTCTGGTGTTGACCGGAGATGAAATCTTGAGCTTTCCCGAGAAAATCACATCCGAGATGGTGATTCATGGTGATCCGAAGAAGCATATGTGAGTCAAATTTGATCGTGTGTGCAGTTCTTCACCCAATGGAGGGTAGTGACCAGAAGTTGGTGAGACCTGAGCTAAAGGTTGTACGCAGGAGTGCAGAAATGATTTTGGCACGAGACAGATGATCCAAAGTGATTATTCATAACAGTATCTTCCCGAGCTGATTTTGCCGGAGGTTCAATATTCAAATAGAGAAATTTCAATTCCTTCATCATTTTCTGCAACAAGAAGTCACGTAAGTGGGCACTCAAGGTAAACCTAATCCAAATTGCATATTCAAACATTCAAACTGCAACTATAGCGTTGATGAAATGATCTGTGACCTCCAAAATCAGGCTAGAGTTTCTTTACTTAATGCCTTTTTTAAAATAACTTATGGCAGACGGGTTTTTACGATCATTAAACAAAATCTGGTTTGGACTATTCTATAGCATTTGAAAGTTTAAATTGTCGTAACAAACGAATTCGGATATTAAACGCGCTGTAATGAGCTAAGTATTTGAGAGTGACGGTGCTTAGCTTTCATTCCTGACAGTTGAGAATGGATATCAGCTATATATTGCAATCTGATCCGCGCTTCCGAGGTGGCTTGGTCAAAGAGGATTGTTTCGCCTCCATGAGCAAAGTTGCTCCTCCTTTGGCGTCTACGTCATCGCCCAACGCTCATCCAGTGCGCTGCCAAAATCCTTTTGCTTCTCAACTGGTTCTCCGGATTGGATTTATGCACCTGCGACTTTGGTTCGGATGAGTAATGGGTGTAAAAATTAAATGACCCCTTGCAAATGTCATTGTTGTAGATATTCGGCTAAGATATCACTCTAACAACACAGGATTATCAAGAACAAGATAAACAGCATGTTCAAGTAGGCGAGATTACATTTAAGAATTAAGCAAATGGTTAAGGTGATCATCTAAGCAATCAGATTGATGTGTCCTTAAGAAGTCTAATGCATAGATACAGGTAGTAAAAGCAATCAGATTGAGTGGTAATGAAATTACTCAAATGAAAGGCTCGAATTCATAGTGAATAAACATGGATCGACAGCAGTATTCCACGATGACTAAATATTAAGCCGAGTTAGAAAATTTGTAATTCATAGATACAGTAGTAAAAGCAACTCATATTTGCATGCCAAACTTGTACGATTTACTTTCTCAAATATTATTCATGCTTTCTTAGGTGGGTTCCATTTGACTAAGCCAATAGCTCTTATATGAATAGGTTCTAAATAGCAGTCACTATGCAAAACCATAACTTGTAAAATCATAAAGAAGGAATTAAGATTGTTCCCTGCTATAGAGGAAGAACCCGATGGAGATGTGTTATTCTGGAACGATCCGACTTAACTTTCCCGAGTTGATATGAAGCGACTGCCCTGATCGATATGGTTTACCTTTCCCGACATGAAATCAGCCGACCCGAGCTAAGTGTTGCCGGTGAATGGCCGATGTGATTGTTCCAATCCGTTACTCGAGTACCTGCCCGATGTGACCTGGCCCGAGATGATTTTGATCCGAGTAAGTTAACTGATTTGCCCCGATGTGGAACTACACGAAGCTGAGTTGCTCCAATTCCCATTGATGTTATGAACAGACTTGGTCCGAGCTGGTCATTGACATGAGATGTACCAATGAATCCAGAGATATCCGGACTCCGAGATTGATGCTATGAATCGACATGATTTAAATAACCCGATCAAAGCTTGATTGAACTAAAACATTTGGTCCCGATGATGATCTCTCCCGAAGCTAAATGTTGAGACCCGATTAACCTGATTGTGATTCCACGTATTTTAATCACTTAAAGAGCTAAATTCGATGAAGTCCTGAATTTGACTCTTGTGACCGAGCCCGAGATGTATTCTACTGAAGTAGCCGAATCCGATGTGTGTGACAGTTTGTCCCGTGACGATTTTAGATTTCCTTTGAATTTTAGTTGATGACCCCCGATTAAATTGATGGTGTTTTCACAGATCTCATCTTCCTATCTCGATAGTGGAGGTTAGAGGTGAAATCTACATCAGCTGCGTTATTCCAATCATTACTGCAATAACAAATCAACCGAGTAAATGGCAAAGAAGAGTAATTATATCATTCAAGGTAGAAAAGCCCCAGATGAAACAAACAGATAGATCCCCAAATCAGCTGAGAATTCCTTCATTCAATATCTTCAAAATAGATTAGCTGGGTTTGTAAAACAAGATTTGTTGATAGCGAATCTCCCCTCAAAACAGAAATCGATTACAGATTTTGAAATAAAATCCAATTTTTGTTCAAGAACAAACCCTAGTTTTTCATAAAACATCTTTTGAAAATTTGTACTCAAAACTTTCAGATCGAAGTGTTAACAAACATCTTTGTATGTAACTCTGGTTCCCCACGTAACTACCGATCTTTGTTTTGCCGTTTGATGTCTGAAGATAGCTTTCTTTAGACCGAGTTCCACATTTACCCTTCACACTTCGACGCTCAGTAGTCAGTAGATCAGTACAGACTTCACTAGAACTACTTCTAAGCTAAAAACTACAGATTTGAGACTCTCGGTCCCCTTAGTCGGCGCAGGAATGTAGTTGCTAAAAATCTAACAACCACACCCACTTTGAATCCAACCCTTAAGATAAAGATCTACTAACAAGTAAGAGGAGAAGTGCATCAAAGTAAACATGAACACAACGGTTTTTACGTGGTTCGGCCATTAATGATCCTTACCTCCACGGATTTTCACTATGATCGGAAGTGTTACATACAAACTTCATTAAAAGGGATTGGAGTTCTAGGTGATCTATAAGTTCTAGGAGGAAGAAAATCGATCCCCACAAACATCTCTCTCTTTCCCTTATAAAGGGGTAGGGATGTACACGAGTTACAATAATGCCCTTAGGGCTGACTAGTTAGGATAAGAGCTAGCAAGGTCTTATTTCCTATAAACGATTGTATCTAACTAAGCTACTTCTGCCTAGATCTCTCGACACGTGTCTGTTACATATTTTCTGCTCCTACATACATGATTATTAACTGTAGTCTCTAAGCCATTTGACACGTATCTCACATCGCTTTGCATTCTTATTTCCCATTCATCTTCATGAACCATTTTGAAACAAGATTGCTAATAGGGGTAGCCAGATTACGCGTGTACTAAAACTAAAATAAAAAGACAAAACAAATTTTAATATAGGACAAAACAAATTTTGCCTTGGCATGGTACACCCCCACCTTACCCCATCACAAGCCTTGATTTTGAAATGTTAGTTGTGTCAGTGTCACGATGACTAACCAGGACGGCAAATTTTGGGACTTGGTTCAATTATGAGTCCGATCAAGCGGCATATTTTACATCACAATAACGTATTTAGGCTCACAATTATCGAATTATTCGATGAGGTGAATCTTTGGGGGTCATTGATTAAATTTTGAATCCGTTTTTTGGTTAATTAGCCCTTAGATTTGAATTTTTAGGTCAATAAGACAAGTAAAATATGGCTTTGGTTTAAATAACCATCTATCCAAATCTTATGGTCCTAATATCCTCGGTGGATATTTCACCCAACCTTTATAACTTATTATATATCTCATTTACTAAAATATCCTTTTTATCATATCTCTCCGGTAGCCTCTTCTTCTTCGTCGATTTATTTTATCTCGCCGAACTGAATTCGCATCTCTCCTCAGATGATAACAAAAAATTGGAGATTTTCATGGCTGCAAAATTAGGTCTGAAGTTGCTCGGGATTGTAAACCAAAGATAGCTGTGAATTTACTGATTTTCTCTGTGGGGATTTGGTTCAGTGAGGAATTGGCTTGATGTTTTATAAATTGTCTCAATAAATCAAGCAGTGGCGGAGATGGGCTTGTTTTCGATGGAGAAGTGGTGGCGCTGGATTTCAAACCAAAATTATCCAGATAATTCAATTGGGAGTGAGATCAATATTTATAAAGTTAGGGTTTTTTTCTTCTAGGTTTAGTATCTACTGTATGAATCGAAGACGGAAGCTAAAGTTGTGTGGATTGAAATTGAAATGTGAAATATTGGTATGAATTGATCTTAAGAACAAGATTCTCAATTCTAAATTTTAATTCATACAGATTTCAATTTCAATTTTAATTCTTTAGCGGTGTTTGTTGGTTAGTGGCGGTGGTGGAGGAGGAGGGTGACGGTGATAACAGTGAGGAGATAATATTGATGGAGGTGGTTGCAAGTCTAGTATGGATTAGTTTTTTTTCCCCAGAGAATGGTACTATTAGTAGCAATTACATCACAAGCACCAGTGGACATGTAGTGGGGTATCAATTTTTGAGTGGAAGTGATGCAATATGATCATTTGATTTCTTGCTGCTGGTAAGTTATCAACAATCACTGCTCTTCAATGTGTAGATATGTTTTAGTGATCTATGCATGTTTTGCTCGTTAGAATAGCAATTAATGTTAGTAACTTGTCTGTACACTAGAATTTGATGTTATTATCCTCTGAATTTGAGAGAAAGATAGGTAGATTAGTTAGGAACAATTTATTAATTTAGTTCCGGGATCGCCTAAAGCTGAATAGGTACATGTGTTTTTATTCCCCTAATGCATTCAATATGAGAAATTATGTTTCTTCGCAACTAGCTATGCTGATTACAAATTCTAGTAGCAGGCACGCTTGGTCCTTTTGCACTTACTCTACCAGCCTGATGAGGATAGGTCTTGTACCGAACTTCCTTTGAACAAGAATTCGTCTATGAACTCTAATTAATTACTTTAGTGGTGGTAGAGGAGGAAGGTGACAGTGAGGAGATGAAATTGTAGGAGACGATTATAAATCTAGTATAGGATAACGAATTACAATTGGTTTGAAGTTTAGAGGGTTCATGGTACATTGGTACCCCTTGTTGCCACCAGTTAGCCATTGTTTTGATGGGGTCATTGGTGATTGACTGACGAGGGGGTATACTTGGGTTGGCAGCCATTGGGAAGCATTGAAATGAAATAGTGAAGCTGCCCAAAACAGTCACTCTAAGAAATGTCTCAGATTTTTCTTTACAGCTTTGTTTTCACATATGCATTAGTAAGATTGTTTTACACTGTAAAAATGGTGTATTTTTATCGTCAAGTTGGATACCAGTAAGATATACCCTTCGATCAGAATGGATACCAGTTGAAGTTCTGTGGTTGCTATGAAGAGAAAACCTAGATGGATACCAGTTTGCGAACTTTGTTGATCAAGAGAAACGGAATGTGGCGTGAGACAAGTCCGCGAACTGGCGGAAGTTCTCGGCCCGAGAATTTCTGCTGGAGTTTGTGTACTCCTTCCATGAGCTTAAGTCTGCGAACCCAGTCCGCGAACTTGAGTAGGTTATATCTAAAATCGGTTGTTCTTGAACTAATGCTTATTTAGAAAAGGAATGCTTTTGCAAACCGTGGCTATAAAGTTCATGAACCGATTCGAGTGAATCAAACCGTTTTTGCTTCGATTGTGTCTTGTGTAGTTACATAAGATCTAAGCAATTGAACAACTCTCTAACTAGTTCATTTGAGTCATTTGAATTAGTTATGGTGAAGAAGAATATGGTTGATATGAAAGTGATCAGATGGCTAACCATTTGGTTGACTATTGTTGAACCAAAAAATGTTAATGTTTGGGTACGGTTCATACACCCAAAATTGAACATTTCATTTGTGTGTAACAAGCTAAGGTTTCGATCCAACGGTTGATAAATATTAGCTTGAATCTAATCAGGTTTTTATCTAACGATGAATATTGAATGCTTTGTTGCCAAGCTAACATTGATTGCAAACCCTGATTTGAAAGACTATATAAGGGAGAACTCTAGCAACTGGGAAACCTAATCCCCACACCTTACGTGTGATACTAGTTGCAAAAGCTAGAGTCGATTCTCCTTTAACCTTGGGTTTTCTTCTTCTAAAACCAGGTTAACGACTTAAAGACTTCATTGGGATTGTGAAGCCAAACCGATACTACTTTTCTTGTAGTCGTGTAATCTGATCTTGTTGTTTTTATCGTACGAGTACAATTGAAATAATTGGCTTGAGATTTATATCTCCGATAGGCAAGATAGAAAAGAAATCACAAACACTTCGTCTCATCGTTTGGTATTCCGCAATATCTTTTTTCGATGCGTCGATTAAGATTATTATGAGGTGATCAATAATACTAGGCTGTTCTTCAGGAATATAAGTCTCGGTTATTGATTGGTTCATGTTCACCTTGATTTATCAAAAGACAGAACAAAACTCATAGGTTTATTCGTGGGAGACAAATTTATCTATTCTGTAGACTTTTCTGTGTGATACAGATTTGTTTATTAAAATCTTCGACTTTGGGTCGTAGCAACTCTTAGTTTTGGGTGAGATCAGCTAAGGGAATCAAGTACGTATCATCCTGCTGGGATCATAGGCGTAGGAGCATAAATGTACCTTGGATCAGTGTGAGATTGATTGGGGTTCAACTACAGTCCAGACCGAGGTTAATTTGGAGTAGGCTAAAGTCTATAGCGGCTTAATACAATGTGTGTTCAATCTGGACTAGGTCCTGGGTTTTTTCTGCAAAAATTGGAGATTTTCATGGCTGAAAAATTAGGTATGAAGTTGCTCGGGATTGCAAACCAAATATAGCTGTAAATTTACTGATTTTCTCTGTGGGGATTTGGTTCAGTGAGGAATTGGCTTGATGTTTTATAAAATGTATCAATAAATCAAGCAGTAGCGGAGATGGGCTTGTTTTCGATGGAGAAGTGGTGGCGCGGGATTTCAAACCAAAATTATCCAGATAATTCACTTGGGAATGAGATCAATATTTATAAAGTTAGGGTTTTTTTTTCTAGGTTTAGTATCTAATGTATGAATCGAAGACGGAAGCTAAAGTTGTGTGGATTGAAATTGAATTATGAAATATTGGTATGTATTGATCTTAAGAACAAGTTTCCCAATTTTAAATTTTAATTCATACCGATTTCAATTTCAATTTTAATTCTTTAGCGGTGTTTGTTGGTTAGTGGCGGTGGTGGAGGAGGAGGGTGGTGGTGATAACAGTAATGAGATAATATTGATGGAGGTGGTTGCAAGTCTAGTATTGATTACTTTTTTTTTCCCAGAGAATGGTACTATTAGCAGCAATTACATCACAAGCACCAGTGGACATGTAGTGGGGTATCAATTTTTGAGTGGAAGTGATGCAATATGATCATTTGATTCCTTGCTGCTGGTAAGTTATCAACAATCACTGCTCTTCAATGTGTAGATATTTTTTAGTGATCTATGCATATTTTGCACGTTAGATTAGCAATTAATGTTATTAACTTGTCTGTACACTAGAATTTGATGTTATTATCTCTGAATTTGAGGGAAAGATAGGTAGATTAGTTAGGAACAATTTATTAATTTAGTTCCGGGATCGCCTAAAGCTGAATAGGTAAAATGTCAGATAGAATCCCAGCAGGGTACATGTGTTTTTATTCCCCTAATGCATTCAATATGAGCAATTATGTTTCTTCGTAACTAGCTATGCTGCATTATAGATTATAGTAGCAGGAACGCTTGGTCCTTTTGCACTTACTCTACCAGCCTGATGAGGATAGGTCTTGTACCGAACTTCCTTTGAAGAAGAATTCATCTATGAACTCTAATTAATTACTTTATTGGTGGTAGAGGAGGAAGGTGACAGTGAGGAGATGAAATTGTAGGAGACGATTGTAAATCTAGTATAGGATAACGAATTACAATTGGTTTGAAGTTTAGAGGGTTCATGGTACATTGGTACCCCTTGTTGCCACCAGTTAGCCTTTGTTTTGATGGGGTCATTGGTGATTGACTGACGAGGGGGTATACTTGGGTTGTGTACATTGGGAAGCATTGAATAGAAATAGTGAAGCTGCCCAAAACAGTCACTCTAAGAAATATCTCGGGTTTTTCTTTACAGCTTTGTTTTCACATATGCATTAGTAAGATTGTTTTACACTGTAAAAATGGTGTATTTTTATCGTCAAGTTGGATACCAGTAAGATATACCCTTCGAGCAGAATGGATACCAGTTGAAGTTCTGTGGTTGCTATGAAGAGAAAACCTAGATGGATACCAGTTTGCGAATTTTGTTGATCAAGAGAAACGGAATGTGGCATGAGCCAAGTCCGCGAACTGGCGGAAGTTCTCGGCCCGAGAATTTCTGCTAGAGTTTGTGTACTCCTTCCATGAGCTTAAGTCTGCGAACACAGTCCGCGAACTTGAGTAGGTTATATCTAAAATTGGTTGTTCTTGAACTAATGTTTATTTAGAAAAAGGAATGCTTTTGCAAACCGTGGCTATAAAGTTCATGAACCGATTCGAGTGAATCAAACTG
This sequence comes from Papaver armeniacum, assembly GCA_023531295.1. NCBI lineage: Eukaryota > Viridiplantae > Streptophyta > Magnoliopsida > Ranunculales > Papaveraceae > Papaver > Papaver armeniacum. The sequence continues at coordinate 331,749 of JAJJWW010010882.1, forward strand.
TTTTTGCTTCGATTGTGTCTTGTGTAGTTACATAAGATCTAAGCAATTGAACAACTCTCTAACTAGTTCATTTGAGTCATTTGAATTAGTTATGGTGAAGAAGAATATAGTTGATATGAAAGTGATCATATGGCTAACCATTTGGTTGACTATTGTTGAACCGACAAATGTTAAAGTTCGGGTACGGTTCATAAACCCAAAATTGAACATTTCATTTGTGTGTAACAAGCTGAGGTTTCGATCCAACGGTTGAGAAATATTAGCTTGAATCTAATCAAGTTTTCATCTAACGGTGAATATTGAATGCTTTGTTACCAAGCTAATATTGATTGCAAACCCTGATTTGAAAAACTATATAAGGGAGAACTCTAGCAAGTGGGAAACCTAATCCCCACACCTTACTTGTGATACTAGTTGCATAAGCTAGATTCGATTCTCCTTTAACCTTGGGTTTTCTTCTTCTAAAACCAGTTTAACGACTTAAAGACTTCATTGGGATTGTGAAGCCAGACGGATACTACTTTTCTTGTATTTGTGTAATATGATCTTGTTGTTTCTATCTTACGAGTACAATTGAAATAATTGGCTTGAGATTTATATCTCCGATAGGCAAGATGGAAAAGAAATTACAAACACACTTTGTCTCATCGTTTGTGATTCCGCAATATCTTTTTTCGCTGCGTCGATTAAGATTATTATGAGGTGATCAATAATACTAGGTTGTTCTTCGGGAATATAAGTCCGGGTTATTGATTGGTTCCTGTTCACCTTGATCTATCAAAAGATGGAACAAAACTCATAGGTTTATTCGTGGGAGACAAATTTATCTATTCTGTAGACTTTTCTGTGTGATACGATTTGTTTATTAAAATCTTCGACTTTGGGTCGTAGCAACTCTTAGTTGTGGGTGAGATCGGCTAAGGGAATCAAGTACGTAGCATCCTGCTGGGATCAGAGGTGTAGGAGCATAAATGTACCTTGGATCAGTGTGAGATTGATTGGGGTTCAACTACAGTCCAGACCGAAGTTAATTTGGAGTAGGATAGAGTCTATAGTGGTTTAACACAGTGTGTGTTCAATCTGGACTAGGTCCCGGGGTTTTTCTGCGAAAATTGGAGATTTTCATGGCTGCAAAATTAGGTCTGAAGTTCCTCGGGATTGCAAACCAAAGATAGCTATGAATTTACTGATTTTCTCTGTGGGGATTTGGTTTAGTGATGAATTGGCTGTATGTTTTATAAATTGTCTCAATAAATCAAGCAGTGGCTGAGATGGGCTTGTTTTCTATGGAGAAGTGGTGGCGCGGGATTTCAAACCAAAATTATCCAAATAATTCACTTGGGAATGAGATCAATATTTGTAAAGTTAGGGTTTTTTTTTCTAGGTTTAGTATCTACTATATGAATCGAAGACGGAAGCTAAAGTTATGTGGTTTGAAATTGAAATGTGAAATATTGGTATGAATTGATCTTAAGAACAAGTTTCCCAATTCTAAATTTTAATTCATACCAATTTCAATTTCAATTTTAATTCTTTAGCGGTGTTTGTTGGTTAGTGGCGGTGGTGGAGGAGGAGGGTGGAGGTGATAACAGTGAGGAGATAATATTGATGGAGGTGGTTGCAAGTCTAGTATGGATTACTTTTTTTTTCCCAGAGAATGGTACTATTAGCAGCAATTACATCACAAGCACGGTGGACATGTAGTGGGGTATCAATTTTTGAGTGGAAGTGATGCAATATGATCATTTGATTCCTTGCTGCTGGTAAGTTATCAATAATCACTGCTCTTCAATGTGTAGATATTTTTTAGTGATCTATGCATGTTTTGCTCGTTAGATTAGCAATTAATGTTATTAACTTGTCTGTACACTAGAATTTGATGTTATTGTCCTCTGAATTTGAGAGAAAGATAGGTAGATTAGTTAGGAATAATTTATTAATTTAGTTCCGGGATCGCCTAAAGCTGAATAGGTAAAATGTCAAATAGAATCCCAGCAGGTACATGTGTTTTTATTCCCTAATGCATTCAATATGAGCAATTATGTTTCTTCGCAACTAGCTATCTTTTGCATTATAGATTATAGTAGCAGGAACGCTTGGTCCTTTTGCACTTACTCTACCAGACTGATGAGGATAGGTCTTGTACCGAACTTCCTTTGAAGAAGAATTCGTCTATGAACTCTAATTAATTACTTTATTGGTGGTAGAGGAGGAAGGTGACAGTGAGGAGATGAAATTGTAGGAGACGATTGTAAATCTAGTATAGGATAACGAATTACAATTGGTTTGAAGTTTAGAGGGTTCATGGTACATTGGTACCCCTTGTTGCCACCAGTTAGCCTTTGTTTTGATGGGGTCATTGGTGATTGACTGACGAGGGGGTATACTTGGGTTGGCAGACATTGGGAAGCATTGAATAGAAATAGTGAAGCTGCCCAAAACAGTCACTCTAAGAAATATCTCGGGTTTTTCTTTACAGCTTTGTTTTCACATATGCATTAGTAAGATTGTTTTACACTGTAAAAATGGTGTATTTTTATCGTCAAGTTGGATACCAGTAAGATATACCCTTCGAGCAGAATGGATACCAGTTGAAGTTCTGTGGTTGCTATGAAGAGAAAACCTAGATGGATACCAGTTTGCGAACTTTGTTGATCAAGAGAAACGGAATGTGGCATGAGCCAAGTCCGCGAACTGGCGGAAGTTCTCGGCCCGAGAATTTCTGCTAGAGTTTGTGTACTCCTTCCATAAGCTTAAGTCTGCGAACACACCGCGAACTTGAGTAGGTTATATCTAAAATCGGTTGTTCTTGAACTAATGTTTATTTAGAAAAAGGAATGCTTTTGCAAACCGTGGCTATAAAGTTCATGAACCGATTCGAGTGAATCAAACTGTTTTTGCTTCGATTGTGTCTTGTGTAGTTACATAAGATCTAAGCAATTGAACAACTCTCTAACTAGTTCATTTGAGTCATTTGAATTAGTTATGGTGAAGAAGAATATAGTTGATATGAAAGTGATCATATGGCTAACCATTTGGTTGACTATTGTTGAACCGACAAATGTTAATGTTCGGGTACGGTTCATAAACCCAAAATTGAACATTTCATTTGTGTGTAACAAGCTGAGGTTTCGATCCAACGGTTGAGAAATATTAGCTTGAATCTAATCAAGTTTTCATCTAACGGTGAATATTGAATGCTTTGTTACCAAGCTAATATTGATTGCAAACCCTGATTTGAAAAACTATATAAGGGAGAACTCTAGCAAGTGGGAAACCTAATCCCCACACCTTACGTGTGATACTAGTTCCATAAGCTAGATTCGATTCTCCTTTAACCTTGGGTTTTCTTCTTCTAAAACCAGTTTAACGACTTAAAGACTTCATTGGGATTGTGAAGCCAGACGGATATTACTTTTCTTGTATTTGTGTAATCTGATCTTGTTGTTTCTATCTTACGAGTACAATTGAAATAATTGGCTTGAGATTTATATCTCCGATAGGCAAGATAGAAAAGAAATTACAAACACACTTTGTGTCATCGTTTGTGATTCCGCAATATCTTTTTTCGCTGCATCGATTAAGATTATTATGAGGTGATCAATAATACTAGGTTGTTCTTCGGGAATATAAGTCCGGGTTATTGATTGGTTCCTGTTCACCTTGATCTATCAAAAGATGGAACAAAACTCATAGGTTTATTCGTGGGAGACAAATTTATCTATTCTGTAGACTTTTCTGTGTGATACAGATTTGTTTATTAAAATCTTCGACTTTGGGTCGTAGCAACTCTTAGTTGTGGGTGAGATCAGCTAAGGGAATCAAGTACGTAGCATCCTGCTGGGATCAGAGGTGTAGGAGCATAGATGTACCTTGGATCAGTGTGAGATTGATTGGGGTTCAACTACATCCAGGCACCAAGTTAATTTGGAGTAGGATAGAGTCTCGTAGTGGTTTAACACAGTGTGTGTTCAATCTGGACTAGGTCCCGGGGTTTTTCTGCGAAAATTGGAGATTTTCATTGCTGCAAAATTAGGTCTGAAGTTCCTCGGGATTGCAAACCAAAGATAGCTATGAATTTACTGATTTTCTCTGTGGGGATTTGGTTTAGTGATGAATTGGCTGTATGTTTTATAAATTGTCTCAATAAATCCAGCAGTGGCGGAGATGGGCTTGTTTTCTATGGAGAAGTGGTGGCGCGGGATTTCAAACCAAAATTATCCAAATAATTCACTTGGGAATGAGATCAATATTTGTAAAGTTAGGGTTTTTTTTTCTAGGTTTAGTATCTACTATATGAATCGAAGACGGAAGCTAAAGTTATGTGGTTTGAAATTGAAATGTGAAATATTGGTATGAATTGATCTTAAGAACAAGTTTCCCAATTCTAAATTTTAATTCATACCAATTTCAATTTCAATTTTAATTCTTTAGCGGTGTTTGTTGGTTAGTGGCGGTGGTGGAGGAGGAGGGTGGAGGTGATAACAGTGAGGAGATAATATTGATGGAGGTGGTTGCAAGTCTAGTATGGATTACTTTTTTTTTCCCAGAGAATGGTACTATTAGCAGCAATTACATCACAAGCACCAGTGGACATGTAGTGGGGTATCAATTTTTGAGTGGAAGTGATGCAATATGATCATTTGATTCCTTGCTGCTGGTAAGTTATCAATAATCACTGCTCTTCAATGTGTAGATATTTTTTAGTGATCTATGCATGTTTTGCTCGTTAAATTAGCAATTAATGTTATTAACTTGTCTGTACACTAGAATTTGATGTTATTGTCCTCTGAATTTGAGAGAAAGATAGGTAGATTAGTTAGGAATAATTTATTAATTTAGTTCCGGGATCGCCTAAAGCTGAATAGGTAAAATGTCAAATAGAATCCCAGCAGGGTACATGTGTTTTTATTCCCCTAATGCATTCAATATGAGCAATTATGTTTCTTCGCAACTAGCTATGCTGCATTATAGATTATAGTAGCAGGAACGCTTGGTCCTTTTGCACTTACTCTACCAGCCTGATGAGGATAGGTCTTGTACCGAACTTCCTTTGAAGAAGAATTCGTCTATGAACTCTAATTAATTACTTTATTGGTGGTAGAGGAGGAAGGTGACAGTGAGGAGATGAAATTGTAGGAGACGATTGTAAATCTAGTATAGGATAACGAATTACAATTGGTTTGAAGTTTAGAGGGTTCATGGTACATTGGTACCCCTTGTTGCCACCAGTTAGCCTTTGTTTTGATGGGGTCATTGGTGATTGACTGACGAGGGGGTATACTTGGGTTGGCAGACATTGGGAAGCATTGAATAGAAATAGTGAAGCTGCCCAAAACAGTCACTCTAAGAAATATCTCGGGTTTTTCTTACTGACTTTGTTTTCACATATGCATTAGTAAGATTGTTTTACACTGTAAAAATGGTGTATTTTTATCGTCAAGTTGGATACCAGTAAGATATACCCTTCGAGCAGAATGGATACCAGTTGAAGTTCTGTGGTTGCTATGAAGAGAAAACCTAGATGGATACCAGTTTGCGAACTTTGTTGATCAAGAGAAACGGAATGTGGCATGAGCCAAGTCCGCGAACTGGTGGAAGTTCTCGGCCCGAGAATTTCTGCTAGAGTTTGTGTACTCCTTCCATGAGCTTAAGTCTGCGAACACATTCCGCGAACTTGAGTAGGTTATATCTAAAATCGGTTGTTCTTGAACTAATATTTATTTAGAAAAAGGAATGCTTTTGCAAACCGTGGCTATAAAGTTCATGAACCGATTCGAGTGAATCAAACTGTTTTTGCTTCGATTGTGTCTTGTGTAGTTACATAAGATCTAAGCAATTGAACAACTCTCTAACTAGTTCATTTGAGTCATTTGAATTAGTTATGGTGAAGAAGAATATAGTTGATATGAAAGTGATCATATGGCTAACCATTTGGTTGACTATTGTTGAACCGACAAATGTTAATGTTGAGTGCGGTTCATAAACCCAAAATTGAACATTTCATTTGTGTGTAACAAGCTGAGGTTTCGATCCAACGGTTGAGAAATATTAGCTTGAATCTAATCAAGTTTTCATCTAACGGTGAATATTGAATGCTTTGTTACCAAGCTAATATTGATTGCAAACCCTGATTTGACAAACTATATAAGGGAGAACTCTAGCAAGTGGGAAACCTAATCCCCACACCTTACGTGTGATACTAGTTGCATAAGCTAGATTCGATTCTCCTTTAACCTTGGGTTTTCTTCTTCTAAAACCAGTTTAACGACTTAAAGACTTCATTGGGATTGTGAAGCCAGACGGATACTACTTTTCTTGTATTTGTGTAATCTGATCTTGTTGTTTCTATCTTACGAGTACAATTGAAATAATTGGCTTGAGATTTATATCTCCGATAGGCAAGATAGAAAAGAAATCACAAACACTTCGTCTCATCGTTTGTGATTCCGCAATATATTTTTTTTCGCTGCGTCGATTAAGATTATTATGAGGTGATCAATAATACTAGGTTGTTCTTCGGGAATATAAGTCCGGGTTATTGATTGGTTCCTGTTCACCTTGATCTATCAAAAGATGGAACAAAACTCATAGGTTTATTCGTGGGAGACAAATTTATCTATTCTGTAGACTTTTCTGTGTGATACAGATTTGTTTATTAAAATCTTCGACTTTGGGTCGTAGCAACTCTTAGTTGTGGGTGAGATCAGCTAAGGGAATCAAGTACGTAGCATCCTGCTGGGATCAGAGGTGTAGGAGCATCAATGTACCTTGGATAAGTGTGAGATTGATTGGGGTTCAACTACAAATCCGCATCGGAAGTTAATTTGGAGTAGGATAGAGTCTATAGTGGTTTAACACGGTGTGTGTTCAACGGACTAGGTCCCGGGGTTTTTCTCGCGAAAATTGGAGATTTTCATGGCTGCAAAATTAGGTCTGAAGTTCCTCGGGATTGCAAACCAAAGATAGCTATGAATTTACTGATTTTCTCTGTGGGGATTTGGTTTAGTGATGAATTGGCTGTATGTTTTATAAATTGTCTCAATAAATCAAGCAGTGGCGGAGATGGGCTTGTTTTCTATGGAGAAGTGGTGGCGCGGGATTTCAAACCAAAATTATCCAAATAATTCACTTGGGAATGAGATCAATATTTGTAAAGTTAGGGTTTTTTTTTCTAGGTTTAGTATCTACTATATGAATCGAAGACTAAGCTAAAGTTATGTGGTTTGAAATTGAAATGTGAAATATTGGTATGAATTGATCTTAAGAACAAGTTTCCCAATTCTAAATTTTAATTCATACCAATTTCAATTTCAATTTTAATTCTTTAGCGGTGTTTGTTGGTTAGTGGCGGTGGTGGAGGAGGAGGGTGGAGGTGATAACAGTGAGGAGATAATATTGATGGAGGTGGTTGCAAGTCTAGTATGGATTACTTTTTTTCCCCAGAGAATGGTACTATTAGCAGCAATTACATCACAAGCACCAGTGGACATGTAGTGGGGTATCAATTTTTGAGTGGAAGTGATGCAATATGATCATTTGATTCCTTGTCTGCTGGTAAGTTATCAATAATCACCGCTCTTCAATGTGTAGATATTTTTAGTGATCTATGCATGTTTTGCTCGTTAGATTAGCAATTAATGTTATTAACTTGTCTCGTACACTAGAATTTGATGTTATTGTCCTCCGAATTTGAGAGAAAGATAGGTAGATTAGTTAGGAATAATTTATTAATTTAGTTAGGGATCGCCTAAAAGTCTGAATAGGTAAAATGTCAAATAGAATCCTTAAGCAGGGTACATGTGTTTTTATTCCCCTAATGCATTCAATATGAGCAATGTTTCTTCGCAACTAGCTATGCTGCATTATAGATTATAGTAGCAGGAACGCTTGGTCCTTTTGCACTTACTCTACCAGCCTGATGAGGATAGGTCTTGTACCGAACTTCCTTTGAAGAAGAATTCGTCTATGAACTCTAATTAATTACTTTATTGGTGGTAGAGGAGGAAGGTGACAGTGAGGAGATGAAATTGTAGGAGACGATTGTAAATCTAGTATAGGATAACGAATTACAATTGGTTTGAAGTTTAGAGGGTTCATGGTACATTGGTACCCCTTGTTGCCACCAGTTAGCCTTTGTTTTGATGGGGTCATTGGTGATTGACTGACGAGGGGGTATACTTGGGTTTTGAGACATTGGGAAGCATTGAATAGAAATAGTGAAGCCGCCCAAAACAGTCACTCTAAGAAATATCTCGGGTTTTTCTTTACAGCTTTGTTTTCACATATGCATTAGTAAGATTGTTTTACACTGTAAAAATGGTGTATTTTTATCGTCAAGTTGGATACCAGTAAGATATACCCTTCGAGGAGAATGGATAAACCTAGATGGATACCAGTTGAAGTTCTGTGGTTGCTATGAAGAGAAAACCTAGATGGATACCAGTTTGCGAACTTTGTTGATCAAGAGAAATGGAATGTGGCGTGAGCCAAGTCCGCAAACTGGCGGAAGTTCTCGGCCCGAGAATTTCTGCTGGAGTTTGTATACTCCTTCCATGAGCTTAAGTCTGCGAACCCAGTCCGCGAACTTGAGTAGGTTATATCTAAAATCTGTTGTTCTTGAACTAATGTTTATTTAAACAAAGGAATGCTTTTGCAAATCGTGGCTATAAAGTTCATGAACCGATTCGAGTGAATCAAACCGTTTTTGCTTCGATTGTGTCTTGTGTAGTTACATAAGATCTAAGCAATTGAACAACTCTCTAACTAGTTCATTTGAGTCATTTGAACTAGTTATGGTGAAGAAGAATATGGTTGATATGAAAGTGATCATATGGATAACCATTTGGTTGAATATTATTGAACCAACAAATGTTAATGTTTGGGTACGGTTCATAAACCCAAAATTGAACATTTCATTTGTGTGTAACAAGCTAAGGTTTCGATCCAACGGTTGAGAAATATTAGCTTGAATCTAATCAGGTTTTCATCTAACGGTGAATATTGAATGCTTTGTTACCAAGCTAACATTGATTGCAAACCCTGATTTGAAAGACTATATAAGGGAGAACTCTAGCAACTGGGAAACCTAATCCCCACACCTTACGTGTGATACTAATTGCATAAGCTAGAGTCTCTTTTCCTTTAACCTTGGGTTTTCTTCTTCTAAAACCAGGTTAACGACTTAAAGACTTCATTGGGATTGTGAAGCCAGATCGATACTACTTTTCTTATAGTTGTGTAATCTGATCTTGTTGTTTCTATCGTACGAGTACAATTAAAATAATTGGCTTGAGATTTATATCTCCGATAGGCAAGATAGAAAAGAAATCACAAACACTTCGTCTCATCGTTTGTGATTCCGCAATGTCTTTTTTGCAAGCGTCGATTAAGATTATTATGAGGTGATCAATAATACTAGGCTGTTCTTCGGGAATATAAGTCTCGGTTATTGATTGGTTCCTGTTCACCTTTATTTATCAAAAGACGAAAAAAAAACTCATAGGTTTATTCGTGGGAGACCAATTTATCTATTCTGTAGACTTTTCTGTGTGATACAGATTTGTTTATTAAAGTCTTCGACTTTGGGTCGTAGCAACTCTTAATTGTGGGTGAGATCAGCTAAGGGAATCAAGTACGCGCATCCCGCTCGGGATCGAGGTGTAGGAGCATAAATGTACGTTGGATCAGTGCGAGATTGATTGGGGTTCAACTACAGTCCAGACCGAAGTTAATTTGGATTAGGCTAGAGTCTGTAGCGGCTTAATACAGTGTGTTTAATCTGGACTAGGTCCCGGGGTTTTTCTGCATTTGTGGTTTCCTCGTTAACAAAATTCTGGTTTCTTTGTTTGTAGGATCAGAATATCGCAACATCAATACCTTTGCGAAATCTTTGTACAACACACTGCGAAGATATCACAGATTGGTTACAGAAATGACGCAACAGATGACGACAGCCTAAACATGAGAAAGATGTGGAAACCTAGCGAGATTTAGGAGTGTTGATAAATTTAAAATTTATATACTTGCGAGAATATCGCAAACCAGATCCGAAAATAAAGGATAGCTTAGCTGTCACCCACTATGTAATATCCTATATAAAGAGCCGAACAGGCTTAAGGTAGAGAGAGATCTTTTGAGAATGGGGAGAAAGTTTTGAGGAGAGAGAAAGTCTAGAACAGTAGTTGTATTCTTGATTTCATTTCCTTTTTGTAAAATTCCCATACACAATTAATAAAAAGTGTGATTGTTGATCTTAAAGATGTGTTGATTATTATGAATTCTTGTGAGGGATGTATTGTAGGATTTCCTGCAACTACATAATGGCGCTAGAAACATGAATTGGTCCATAAGATTAAAGATTGCTATTAAGACTATTCAAATCAAGAAAATGATGAAACAAATCGATAAATCAGTTAAGGAAGAGAAAATTAAAATCAAGGAATGCAACAGAAGGTTGAAGTGTAGTTTGATCACAAAAGCAATGATTAATGAATTCCATGAAAACATCAGAGGGAGAATACATAAACGAGATCTTGAAGGAAAGAAAATCACGAAGGTGGAGAAGGTATCACCCTTGAAAGATTGGGAAAAACAGAAAATTACTTTCACAGCAACAGAGGTACCAAAAGAAAATTTGAGCCACACATCTCCTTTGGTAATCACAGTAACCACACGGAAAGAAAAGGGGAAATCAGCAAAAACTATGGAAGAATGGATAATAAACAATACTTTGGTGGATACAGGGAGTTCGGTGGATATAATATTTTACCATGCATACAAATAAATGGGGTACAAAAATGAAGAGATGTCTCCTTCAACATATCATATTCATGGCTTTGGCAAATTTACAACAAAACCAAAGGGGGAAATAGAGATGCGAATTTTGCTATGAGAGATTGAAACACGAGTGACATTATGTGTGGTAGATATGGAATCGCCATACAACATGTTGTTGGGAAGGCCATGGATACACGCAATTAAAGCTGTAGCATCAACATTACATCAATGTATTAAATTTCCTATGCCGAGTGGGATTGGTGAAATTAGAGGGGATGTTGATAAAGAGAAATTATGTTATCAAATTGAAGTGAAGCAATATGAAGGACGTGCAAAGAAGCGAAAAAGTCGCAGAAAAATGGCGAAAGAGGCAAAGAAAGAAGAAGAATTTAGAACTTACATGATAAGAGCAGATGAAGGAAAAGGAATACCCAGCGAAATTTCGGAAGAAGGGAATGAACTTGCGAATGAGATAAAAGAACCAACACCTATGGGAGAACCTGAGACCAGTTACACCACGGCGGAACCAACATAGGAAGTGAATGTTGGAACCAAAGAAGAACCCAAAATACTAAAAATTGGGACTACGATGGAGGCAGATGAAGAAGAAAGAACTATTGGTCTTTTACGAGAATATAAAGATATTTTCGCATGGAACATGGATGAGATGACAGGAATAGATCCGTCTGTGGCGTGTCATAGGTTGGAGATCGACAAAAATGCAAGGTCATTCAAACAAAGAATCAGAAAAAATCGCAACAACGTATCATCCCCAAATAGAAGAAGAGTTGCAGAAGATGCTTGATGCAGGAATCATAAGACAAGCTAAATACCCGGAGTGGATAGCAAACATGGTTGTGGTTCCAAATAAGAATAATGGGATAAGAATTTGTATAGATTTTACCGATCTAAATAAAGCTTGTCCGAAAGAGAGGTTTTCAGTTACTGGATATTCCACAAATGGTTGAATCAAGAAGCGGAAATGATAGAATATCTTCTCTAGACGGATACAAAGGCTACAATCAAATCCATCTTGCTGAAGAAGATCAAGAACATACTGCTTTTTTTTCTCCAAGAGGGTTATACTGTTATACAAAATGCCATTTGGTTTGCGAAATGCTGGAGAAACATACCAAAGGATGGTAGAGAAAGTGTTCGCGAAGTGGATACACAAAATATTAGAGGTGTATGTAGATGACATGTTAATAAAAATTAAAGAAGCAAAATATCATGTCCAAGATCTGAGGGAAATTTTTGAACAAATGAGGCATTTTAACATCAAAGTAAATCCAGAGAAGTGTATCTTTGGGGTTGCGTCAGGAAAAATTTTAGGCTACATTGTATCAAAAGAAGGAATACAAGTTGATCCAGCGAAAGTGCAAGCTGTTCGTGACATGCCAACACCATCGACGGTAAAAGATGTACAGAAGTTAAACGGACTCTTAGCTTCTCTAGGAAGGTTCATTTCGCGATCATCAGACAAATGTAAACATTTTTTCAACATACTCAAAAAGGGGACGAAGTTTAGATGGACAGATGAATGCGAGAAAGCTTTTCAAGGAATAAAAGAACATCTGATAAATATATCTATTTTCCAAAAAACAGAACCAGGAGAAGAATTATTAATCTATCTTGCGACAACTTCGCATGCATTAAGTGTCGTGTTATTACGAGAAGACGCCGGAGTTGAGAAACCAATCTATTACATCAGCAAAACCTTTAATGCCGCAGAGAAAAATTATTCAAAAATTGAAAAACTAATTTTGGCATTAGTTTATGCAGCATTTAAACTTCGCATATATTTTCAGGCACATAAAATAAGGGTGTTGATAAAGGTACCAATTGAGTCAGTAATGAAGAATTCAAAAAGGTCAGGCAGAGTTGAGAGATGGAATGCACAAATAGGACATTTGAAAATCAAATATGAAATACTATCTTCACCCAAATAACAAGTTGTCGCAGATTTCTTAGCAGAATTTCCTCTAGAAGATGATGAAGCTGTGGAGGAGATGATGGATGTGGAAGAAGAACATGGAAATCCAAGAGATCTATTAACAGAGCCAAATAGATGGGGAGTATTGGTGGATGGATAGTCAAATGGGGAAGGTAACGGAGTTGGAATTGTTTTGATTTCGCCAGAGGGCACCAAAATGGCTTTTTCCTTCAGACTGGAGTTTACATCCACCAATAATGAAACAGAATATGAAGTTGTGATACATGCCCTGAAGTTCGCAATAGAAATGAAGTTGGAAAATGTGAGAATTACCAGTGATTCGCAGCTAGTCATTCGTCAAATAAAAGAAGAATACACTACAAATGAACCATCCTTGAAGAAATACAAGAAACTTGTTAAAGAATTGTCAGCGAAAATCCCAAAAATAAAATGGAGACGTATATCAAGGAAAGATAACAGACTTGCAGATGCTTTTGCTTTTATTTCAAGTATGATGACAGACCCAACTGCGAGATGCATAAAGATACAGACACTTCTATCACCATCAATCAACAAAGAAGAAGAAGAAGAAGAAGTAGACGTAATGATAATAGAAGATGGCGGAACCAGTATCGAAGATTGGAGAGCAGAACTTCATGCATATATGATGAAAGGAGAAACACCAAGAAATAGATTGGAAGCACACAAACTAAAGAGCCGTGCGACAAATTATGAACTAAGGGATGGGGTATTGTATCGGAGATCCTTTAACGGACCATCACTCAGACGTTTGACACGAAAAAAGGGAGAAGAAGTTTTAAAGGCGTTACATTGTGGGGATGCTGCCAATCACAGCGGCGGAAGATCTTTGGCATACAGAGCAAAAATGCAAGGTTATTACTGGACATATATGCATGAAGATGCAAAACAAGTATCAAGACGTTGCGAAGATTGTCAAAGACACGGAAAGAAAATACATGCACCTGGAGAACCATTAACATCCTCAACAAGTGTATGGCCTTTTGGAAAATAGGGTTTAGACATTATGGGACCGTTTTTACCAGGATCTGGACAAAGAAGATATCTAATTGTCGCTACAGATTATTTCACAAATGCGTATAAAGGCAAAGATAAAGACATTAGTGACAAAGACATTTTTACATTCATATTTGAAAATATCATTTGCAGATTTGGAATACCCGTACAATTGGTATCTGATAATGGGAAACATATAAATGTTACTCAATGCATTTAAGATAAAATGTGGAAAGTCAACCCCTCTATATCCACAGGCTAATGGACAGGCAGAAGCAACAAATAAGACAATCGCAGATATATTGAAGAATAAATTAGAAGGGCATAATAGAGCATGGTGCGAACAGGTGCATAATGCAGTATGGGCTTACAACACAACCAGGCGAGAAGCTACTGGAATGTCACCTTTTTGTTTAACATATGGAGTTGAGGTAGTGCTACCGACAGAAGTTATTATTCCCACAACAAAGAGAGAAGCTTGGGATAAAAATCTTAGTGCGGGTATGATTTTAACCAAGTTAGATGAATTATAAGAAAAAAAAGAAATGGCTCTACAGCATATGGAAAACTACCAGCAAAGATTAGCTCGAGAATATAATAAACGTGTTAAAACACGAGAGTTTCAACCAGGTAACTTGGTGCTGCGAGAAACACCAATATATCAGCGAGAAAGTGGTGGAAAACTAGCAAAAAAATGGGATGGGCCTTACATCATTAAGGATATAGTTGGAGCAGGGGCATATAGATTAATGGATCATGAGGGTAAAGATGTGGGTCATAGAATTGATAGACCGTGGAACAGATTATACTTAAAGAGATATTACCCATAAAAGATTTTGGGAAAGAGTAGACTGCGAAATTATGTATGATTGAAACAAAATGAATCTATGTGAAGATCTTATGAAATAATAATTGCGAGATTATACAAAACAAGAAAAGAATACGCAAAAATTTCGCACGGATAATGACAAGAGATAATCAAAGATTAATGACATACTAGAAAGGGGCGAACCTACTATGGCGTATACCTTAGTTCGCGAAATCAAAATTTCGCAAGAGGAAAATATAAGACCTAAAGTGCGTCATAGAAGGGGGTACCTGTTGCATGGCTCAGCGAAAAGGTTACACCACCCATAGAACCTGAATCATGGAGATTTGGGGTCAATAAAGCCCATCCAGGAGAGGTACCTTGGATTTTCAACCTAAGCTTATGACTTACGTTGGATGACTGAGGGTCTCTTATAAGAAGTGCGGCATCTGATCAAGGCGCCGAGGTACACGGTTGAGCCAAGGGTGCCTGGGGCGTTTGAAGCGTCTCGGCCATTCTTGGCAAGTCTTGACTCATGCTGCACACGGCCCGAAGAAAACCCCACTTAGGGTGCAGTCTTGTAATCATAATCCATATAGGCAAAAGGGTTAAGAGGCTGCGAAAACAACTGGTTGTTGTTAAGACCGGATGGGAGGAGCCAACCTTGTATGGTAGAGGTACGTCTCCTTGAAGGGGCAACCGGGGGGAAGATAAGGGCGGCACCCTCCATTAGGGAGCTAATAAGTGTCTTAAGACGCAAATGTCACGAGGCTTTATATTCGCAAGAATATTTAGGCTTGTCATATTTGTGCGACAATCCTGAAGAGGCAATAATACAAAAGAGAAAGATAAGGCGAGATCAGTGGGTCAATACATGAAAGTGTAAAGACGTCCTACGATTTCGTCGCAAGACGGCAATGTCATGGGGATTTATTTTCGCAAGAACATTTAGGCCTGTCATATTGTCGCAACAAAAATTATAAGAGAAAAAAGTTAAGGCATGATCAAGGGGTTTTTGCATGAAAGTGCAAAGACGTCCTGCGATTTTGGCGCAATGACAAGGGGTGGCGAAATAAGACCTTTAACTAGGAAGGCAAAATAAGACCACATGATGCAAAAAAAAAAAAAAAGAATTAACTATTACTTATGCAGATAATTCATCACAAGAAAGATAATGAGAGGCAGTATGGGAATTATTAAACAACAAGCATTATCCTTCTCGCTAATAAGCACAATAATAAAAGAGTAAATACATTTCAAAGTTGACTAAAGTACACCACTTGCAAGAAGTTATAAAGATGAAGCAACCCAAACAAGTAAAATTACATAAGAAATTCAAGCTTTAAGGTTTGTTTTTCCAGGAGAAGATGAAATATTTTCATTAATTTTTTCGCCAGAAGGAGATAATGGACGTTCTTCGCCAGTATTCTCACTTTCGCCAGTCCTCCCTTCATTCTGGTTTACTCTAGTCTCTTCTTCATTTGGGTTATCATCAACAGTTGCATCATTAGGAGGAATTTCTTCTTCATTTGCGAGATCTTCGCCACTTTCATAATAATAACCGCTATCAGGAGAATAGGGAACTTCATCGTCATCTACTTCCAAAGGTTCGAAAAATGTAGGAGGAAGAGATTTGGACAACAAGATATCATTCACAAGAACTTCAGCTCTGAGATGAAATTGGCGAAGGAGTTCTTTCTGATGATTCCTACTTTGTATATCTTTGAATTAAGCAAGATAATCAAATCTTCTTTCTGCCCGATCGCGAGAACAAGCAAGGGTGGAGGCAAGTAATGCATTCTCTTTGTGAATTTTGGCGAGCTTAGACTCCAAAACAAAAATGGAAGAATGAAGATTTTTCTCAGATTTTGCGAAAACAAAGAAAACAGAAAATTATTCAGGCGAAGGATTCGCGAGGAAGATATCAAAAAAGGACTTAACAAAGAAAAAATGGTTGAGGCAGTCAAATTTTATGACTACCTTCCTTTTGTGAGATAAGATATTGGGTTAAAGCCAAGCAACTATTCTCCAAGTGGTCCATTGCATCATCAAACTTATCTCCAACTAAACCTTTTAGGCGAGATTGAAGATTGTTTTCATTAGAAATGAGCAAGGTGTTTTCCTTCGCAAGAGAAGTGTAGGATTCTTCGAGCTTGGAGTATTGATCTTTGAGTTGACTTTCCTTTACACTTAAAGTTATTCTACCCTGAATAAGTTTATCTCTCTCAGCAGAAGACGATTCTATTACTTCTTTAAGTTTATTTCTCAATGAGCAGAGAGATTGTTCTTGATCATTACATATTTTTTGGCAAATGTCAAGTTGTTGCGAAGAGATCGCCACCTTATTTAAAAGAATTCGCTTCTCTTGGATAGGGTTTTATTCTCATCTGATAAAGTTTCCAACTCCAAATTAGCTTTAATCAAAGAATAAGAGAGGCGAGATTATTCACTACTTAATAAGTTTTGCTTCTGAACTAATTGAGTATTCTCCTTGGTAAGATTATCTATTTGATCAACAGAGTATGTATGAAGATTATCTAATTGGTTATATTGATCCATCCAAGCATCTCTATCCACACGGGCTTCTTCAGCGACGGATTCAACTTGATAAATCTCTATTTTTCGTTTCTAGTTTAAAACTTAAAGGGCGAACAATGGATTTAAAAAAAAGAGAGATAGAAGTTGTACCTTTTAATTCTTCGTTCTTCTTGCGAAGATTGTCATGATCTAGAGAGACATTCTGAAGCTTTTGATTTTCAAGATGAAGAGTGTCACATTTCAAGGTCATGGATTGGAGATTCTTCTTCAAAGTTTCAACTTCATTCTCTAAGGATGTTTGCGAAATCATTCTGTCAGAGCCAAAATACTTACTCAAAATTTCGCAGACACCAAATTTGATAGGATCAACGGAAGATTTCTTGACATAATTCAGAACATATGATAAAACTTTGAAAGCAATATCTATCCCTTTCAAAGTTTCTTTCGTAAAAGGGAGAGATTCGGATGAAGAAGTGGTGATGATCGAAGGTTGGGGAATTGAAGCATTCTTTACCATAGATGCGTCATTCGAAGATGAAATCTGATGAAGATCAATGACTGGGGGAGAGGTGGTGACAAGATAAGAGGTATCAACGGCAGGAGAAGAGAATGGTTCATTCGCAATAGGGTCATTAAAAGGAATTCCAACTACAGAAAGATCAGTTACTGGGGAGAAATCTGTGGCGATACCTTCGCGAATAGGAAGTAAGGATTCAGCTTGAAGGATTAAATGCAGGAAATGGGACGGAAGTTTCAACATTTTTAAGGTGGCGAGATCTTTTGTGGGATTTGTCGACATTTCCATCAGCCTGCGAATCACAATTCAGATAAGAAACAGAGGCAACAATATTGTTACTAAAAGAATAGTGTTTCTAACTACCTTGCTATTCGAATGCTTTCTTTTGTTTACATCGACTCTTTGCTGTGAACCCTTGGGAATATTAGGGTTTTGGACCGTAAATTTGGTGCTGAAGGTGTTTTTGCTGAAACAAAAATAGTACGGGAATTACAAAAAGATGAACAAAATCGTATAATCAAATAAGACAATTTCAGTAGATGAGATTAACCAGTTTCACTAAAAAGAAAAACTAACCTTGATGGTTCCATAAGAACAGTAGCAGAAAGACGAATTCATAAAAAGTTGCAGGCGATGAAGATTTACAGAGAATGTGGAGATGAAGAAGACGAAGTAAAAGAAAGAAATTATTTCTATGATAGATCTCTTCTTAAATAGACAAGAAAGTGATGACCGGTCAGCATTGAATGCGCCGGTGGGGAGGGGAATATTGGACACATGTAAGCGGTTATGCTTAATTCATGGAATCTTATCGGTAGAGAATTTAAGGAAAGAAATGAACAGTTGCGGCATTTTGAAATAATAATTCTCATATCATTCTCTCCTTCGCAGAGAAGACATGAGAAGAGGCAAGATGTAGGATCAGAATATCGCAACATCAATACCTTTGCGAAATCTTTGTACAATACACTGCGAAGATATCGCAGATTGGTTCTGTAAATGACGCAATGTGATGACGACAAATCCTAAACATGAGAAAGATGTGGAAACCTAGCGAGATTTAGGAGTGTTGCGAAATTTAACATTTATATACTTGCGAGAATATCGCAAGCCAGATCCGAAAATAAAGGATAGCTTAGCAGTCACCCACTATGTAATATCCTATATAAAGAGCCGAACATGCTTAAGGTAGAGAGAGATCTTTTGAGAGTGGGGAGAAAGTTTTGAGGAGAGAGAAAGTCTAGAACATTAGTTGTATTCTTGATTTCATTTCCTTCTTGTAAAATTCCCAAACTTAATTAATAAAAATTGTGATTGTTGAACTTAAAGATGTGTTGATTATTATGAATTCTTGTGAGGGATGTATTGTAGGATTTCCTGCAACTACATTGTTATTTCTATTCCGCATTATATTTGTTTATATAATTGAAATATCACAGGTTGTGCGTTGTTCAGTCAATTAGAATATCCGACCTTTAGGGTTGTTGATTTAAATTGATTGACACTTGGATATTGGTCTTTTGTACCATCCTAGTTATCTCTCTTTGATAAAGACTCGCAGATTTCTATTTGCTTGAGTAAAGATCAAATCGAGAGATTGAGATATAAACTCTTTGATATACTTTTATCTAGATTGAGTCTGACTGTCTAGTTGATTCTCTAGAAAGTATATTGGAGTTTTTCCATACAGATTGCTAAGAGAAATATTGGGTGTGGTTGTTAGACCCCCGGGTTTTCAATTGGTATCAGAGCAGGCAAACACGTTTAAGACCTTACAAGTTTATGTTTGTAGCGATCTGACTCTATGGACAGAGGTGCTATCTTTATTAACGTACCACTAGTCTTCGATGGCTCTAATTACTTATGGTGGAAAATTGTTATGCGATCTTTTCTTCAAGCGCGTGATTTTCAATCATGGGTATATGTTGTTAATGGATATGATCCTCCCGTCGTGTCAGTTGGTGATGTAAACGTTCCCAAGAATATTGGTGAATACATCCCTGCTGTACTTGCTGCAAAGCAAAATTCCGACGGTTTGAATGCCATCATACATGCCATTACCCGAAATCTTCAACACCATGTGACAACCTGCACTAAGTCGCAAGAAGATTGGGATATCTTAGAAATCGTTTTTGAAGGTAATACCAGTGAAAAGGAATCTA
The DNA here is from genome assembly GCA_023531295.1 of Papaver armeniacum. Lineage (NCBI taxonomy): Eukaryota > Viridiplantae > Streptophyta > Magnoliopsida > Ranunculales > Papaveraceae > Papaver > Papaver armeniacum. Next base: position 351,521 of record JAJJWW010010882.1, read on the forward strand.
GGATTCAAAACCTTAATTTCGATTGGGAAAACCTTCGTATGGCAGATGAAGAAACATTTTGATGAGTTTAATCACAAAGTGTCTGAAATTGTTAATGCGTCGTTTGCATTGGGTAAGACTATTCCTGAAAAGGACATTGTGCTGAAAATTCTCAGATCGCTGCCATCAAGTACGATTCTAAAAAGCATGCCATCATTGAGGGAAATAACCTTGATATACTATCCAGAAATACCCTAGCTGGAAAATTAAAAAATTTCGATCTTGAACTTGAACAAAGAGAGAAACGTAATCTGTTTAGCAATCATGTTGCTACATCTAACCGTAAGTCTCGACGTTCTAAATTGACTGACAAAAGGGATGAGAGTTGCTTTAATTCGACTATGTCACTGTTTATACAACAGATTAAGAAATCTCTTAGACAGAGAAAAAGAAAGCTCAGTCAATCAATAAAAAGGTTCAGAAAAACTATGTTAACAGTTCCAGTTTCATGTGTTATAGAAGTATTCACAATACTTTCAATTGTCCTGATACGGAAACGAATGAGATTACGAAAGCTTGGATGGCTACTCTTGACTACTGTCCAGAGGATGATATCTATGATGGTTCTCTTTGCTGATAATCACGTCTCTGTCCTCCTAATAGTCCTGACTATTCCACAATAAACAATCTTACTTCCTTTGAAATACTTGAAAATGAAGTTTTAATTAAAAGGATTAAAAATTTGGAATATCAACTGTCTAATTTAAAATTGGATTTGATCAATCGTGATTCTTACAAAATATATCGAACTTCCTCGACTATGAATTCTCAGCAAATTCCTCATAATTATATATCATTCTCAAGTCACCTTGACAACAAGGATCATATAGAAAATCACAAGAATTTATCTATTCCTGTGATTTCTTCTCATATTCATCAGGATAATCTTAAAACCTGTGTCACTGTGGAACAAGAAAAGTTCTCCCTCTGTCAAACGTGTTTTGCAGAAGAAGAAAAAGAAATCTCATACAAAACCCTTATCCTTTGTAAAAGAGGTTTCCAGTAGAGTACATAGTTTACGAAAATCAACAATCAAGGTATTCAAATCTGTGCTAAAAGAAAGAAAGGATGATGAAGATAGCTCTTCTTTCTTAAAAGCAAAACAGAAACAAAGTATATTACATACTGCATCCCCTCAAAAGAAGCTAACCAATTCTTCAAAGAATTGGAACAACTACAGGTTGTAATGTTGTATTGATGATTTTTGTTTATCCCTCGTAGACAAAAATCATAATCTTCAAGAGGGTTGTGATGAACGTTTTCTGTTATTTAGCATAGATGTTTGTCTGTTCAAACGTTTTTTATTAAGAATCTTCTCTGAAGATATTTTTAGAATTTTGGTCAAAGGTCATTTTGGATTTATATCCTATCCTCAGTTGCTTTTAAAATGAAGTTTTTCTCCTCAGCATAAACATTTCTTCTATCTTCACTATCATGTCTTCTTCAAGTCTTTCTAGTAAAGAAGGTGATGTTTAGACTATTCTTTTTCCTTCTAAGAAGATATGTTTCGACTCCTTTGATAATGTGATGAGCTCTGATATTCACTGTTCCTCTCTGGATGGGAACATCTCTGTCTCTCAGTTTGATAAGCTCTCTTTAACCATGAATCTCGTCTTAGAGCAAGTTCGTTCCCTAAAAGGTGAACTTGAAGCTTCTTACAAGAAACTAGAAGAAAAAATGGATCATGTGGAATCGAGGATTGATTTGATTGAAGAAGAACTTGATGAATACAGAGAGTTTGAGAAGAGTACTGAAAGTAAGTGAAATGCTTTATTGGAGTTTTATCTAGTAAATCTTCTATTTTTATGTTTTTTTAGAAGCTTGGAATAGCCATTATTGTGATTACACAAAGCTATGTCCAACGTTTTCATCTTCATGTTTTTAAATTTATTGGTTTAAATTCTAAACTTGTTTGGAAGATGATTTTTGCAGTATTAATCTTTATGGTTTTATATATTGCAATTTTTTATGGGATATGTGTGTTTGCTTCCGTGAACTATGATTGTCCCATATCTTGTCAAAAGTAAAGTCTTTCGTAAATCGATATTCTTATATTGATAAAGGAATGAATGGACTTTTGACAAATACAAAAATTAAGCCTATATTGTCAATTATTTATGGAAGATAGGTTAAAATCTTTTGTTTTCAAGGATTATGTCTATTGTATGTCATGGTGCAAATTGTGATGAAAATAGAATGAATTCTTGTGTATTCCGCAGTAATTGATCTTCCCTGATCCATATTTTTTGAGTATTACTGTGAGGCTCCGTAATGTGTCTTATGTTGAGCACTAAAACAATCAAAGTTGATTATTTTCATGATTAGCTTTGTTTTTGTTTCGTAAGGTATTTTATGTCGAGCATATTGGACTAAATTAATCATCTTGTTTGGTTATTTAGTTATGAATCCGTAAGTTTTCTTATGTTTGAGCGTTCTTGACTGGGTTGATTATTTTCATGATTAACTTAGTCATTGCTCCATAAATTCTCTTATGTGAGTATGGCCAATTAAATTGATTACTTTTGTGATTAGTTTGGTTGTGTATCTCGATTAAATTAATTATGGGTTCTCTTGTGATTAATTTAATTGAGTATTTTGGATTCAAATTCATACTTGTATGTGATTTGTTATGTCCAAAGAAATCCTTCTTTTCTTTCGAAATTAAGGTCGCTCTTGTTGTTCTTTCGGGAATGACATATTATGGGGGAGAGTTCTTTTTGAACTTGCGCTTAATTGCCATATCTTTGTGGGGAGTGCGGTTGTGGAATATTATAGGGGTTATCTTGTATCTTTAAACTCCTTGATGAATGCATTTAGCTTCCTCTTTATGATTGCATCTAAAAATAAGATGATGTGTGTTTCTTTCTTTTGGTCATGAAATGTCTCTTTCGGAAATTTCATTAGGATCCCGTTCTTGTACCTTTGCCAATTTTATTGGAAAAAAGGGGGAGAATTAATATGTAGTTCACACTACAAATACAAATGGTTTTCGGATCATAATGTAAGGGGGAGTGGTTTCCATGTGAGATGGAGTATTGACTAAGGGGTGGGGGGGTGGGTGATACATATCACCATAGTATTGTTGTTGAAGTTGTGATACAATTGGACTTTTTGTTGTGTAATGATACTATGACATTGTATAACAATGATTGAGAACTCTTGTTTTCTTATTGTTATAGCTACGGATTTTCAACAACGATGATGCTAAACTTACAACCTTTGGGATCATTGGAGTACTTGGAAGTGACGAAGATTTCGAGTAATGTTGAATATTAGACATGTGGAATAGGATCTATAAAAGTTAATTTATTTATTTTTTGTATTCCATATGTATTAATAGTTTTGTCACTAAAATTGACAAAGGGGGAGATTGTTAGAGCATTGCTCGGTCGAACTCGCATGCGTTGCTATCTCAAGTATGTTTGTCAATGTTAGTGATCAAAACTATAAGTCTTGACTTCTAGCCTATGTAGCTAAAGGTCTCGGACTAGGATAGAAAGTGTAGTTGATCTCAAGAACTCCATGGCAATCATCATACAAGACGAAGGACTACTCGAGGAACCAGTGGAACTTCATCGACTAAAAGGTATGTGGAGACTTGAACTTATCTGTCACTCAAAAGTCTATTGACTCTATCTCCTACTCTTAAGACAAAAATCGTTTAGACGTATAGACTTTCATTATACACATTTGCTATTTCGAGCTGAGTTTAACTCGCATATCTATTTCTCGAAATATGTGTTGGTAAGCTTTCGCTTTAGCCGAATTCATCTTTACCTAGTGACGAAAGTCATGTTATGTTTCAATCACTTTGGAAATTGCTCTGACAAAAAATGGTATGTGAATAACGGCTATATAACGTTCTCTGAGAATGTTTCAATGATTGAAATGAGAGTTTAGATTACATAACCATTGGTAGGATATAAGCATTGTTGTGGAAACACATATATGTATACGTCCTTATTCCTTGAACCAAATTTTGTGAACTTTGTTGATCAAGAGAAATGAAAGTGGCATGAGCCAAGTCCGCGAACTGGCGGAAGTTCTCGGCCCGAGAATTTCTGCTGGAGTTTGTGTACTCCTTCCATGAGCTTAAGTCCGCGAACCCAGTCTGCGAACTTGAGTAGGTTATATCTAAAATCGGTTATTATTAAACTAATGTTTATTTAAACAAAGGAATGCTTTTGCAAACCGTGGCTATAAAGTTCATGAACCGATTCGAGTGAATCAAACCATTTTCGATTGTGTCTTGTGTAGTTACATAAGATCTAAGCAATTGAACAACTCTCTAACTAGTTCATTTGAGCCATTTGAACTAGTTATGGTGAAGAAGAATATGGTTGATATGAAAGTGATCATATGTCTAACCATTTGGTTGACTATTGTTGAACCAACAAATGTTAATGTTCGGGTACGGTTCATAAACCCAAAATTGAACATTTCATTTGTGTGTAACAAGCTAAGGTTTCGATCCAACGGTTGAGAAATATTAGCTTGAATCTAATTAGGTTTTCATCTAACGGTGAATATTGAATGCTTTGTTACCAGCTAACATTGATTGCAAACCATGATTTGAAAGACTATATAAGGGAGAACTCTAGCAACTGGGAAACCTAATCCCCATACCTTACGTGTGATACTAGTTGCATAAGCTAAAGTCGATTCTCCTTTAACCTTGGGTTTTCTTCTTCTAAAACCAGGTTAACGACTTAAAGACTTCATTGGGATTTTGAAGCTAGACCGATACTACTTTTCTTGTAGTTGTGTAATCTGATCTTGTTGTTTCTATCGTACGAGTACAATTGAAATATTTGGCTTGAGATTTATATCTCTGATAGGCAAGATAGAAAAAAAATCACAAATACTTCGTCTCATCGTTTGTGATTCCGCAATATCTTTTTTCGCTACGTCGATTAAGATTATTGTGAGGTGATCAATAATACTAGGTTGTTCTTCGGGAATATAATTCCGGGTTATTGATTGGTTCCTGTTCACCTTGATTTATCAAAAGACGGAACAAAACTCATAGGTTTATTCGTGGGAGACAAATTTATCTATTCTGTAGACTTTTTCTGTGTGATACAGATTTGTTTATTAAAATCTTCGACTTTGGGTCGTAGCAACTCTTAGTTGTGGGTGAGATCAGCTAAGGGAATCAAGTACGTAGCATCCTGCTGGGATCAGAGGCGTAAGAGCATAAATGTACCTTGGATCAGTGTGAGATTGATTGGGGTTCAACTACAGTCCAGACCAAAGTTAATTTGGAGTAGGCTAGAGTCTGTAGCGGCTTAATACAGTATGTGTTCAATCTGGACTAGGTCCCGGGGTTTTTCTGCAAAAATTGGAGATTTTCATGGCTGCAAAATTAGGTCTGAAGTTGCTCGGGATTGCAAACCAAAGATAGCTGTGAATTTACTGATTTTCTCTGTGGGGATTTGGTTCAGTGAGGAATTGGCTTGATGTTTTATAAATTGTCTCAATAAATCAAGCAGTGGCGGGGATGGGCTTGTTTTCGATGGAGAAGTGGTGGCGCGGGATTTCAAACCAAAATTATCCAGATAATTCACTTGGGAATGAGATCAATATTTATAAAGTTAGGGTTTTTTTTTCTAGGTTTAGTATCTACTGTATGAATCGAAGACGGAAGCTAAAGTTGTGTGGATTGAAATTGAAATGTGAAATATTGGTATGAATTGATCTTAAGAACAAGTTTCCCAATTCTAAATTTTAATTCATACCGATTTCAATTTTAATTTTAATTCTTTAGCGGTGTTTGTTGGTTAGGGGCGGTGGTGGTGGAGGAGGGTGGCGGTGATAACAGTGAGGAGATAATATTGATGGAGGTGGTTGCAAGTCTAGTATGGATTACTTTTTTTTCCCCAGAGAATGGTACTATTAGCAACAATTACATCACAAGCACTAGTGGACATGTAGTGGGGTATCAATTTTTGAGTGGAAGTGATGCAAGTTTGATTCCTGCTGCTAGTAAGTTATCAAAAATCACTGCTCTTCAATGTGTAGATATGTTTTAGTGATCTATGCATGTTTTTCTCGTTAGATTAGCAATTAATGTTATTAACTTGTCTCGTACACTATAATTTGATGTTATTATCCTCTGAATTTGAGATAAAGATAGGTACATTAGTTAGGAACAATTTATTAATTTAGTTCCGGGATCGCCTAAAGCTGAATAGGTAAAATATCAGATAGAATCCCAGCAGGGTACATGTGTTTTTATTCCCCTGATGCATTCAATATGAGCAATTATGTTTCTTCGCAACTAGCTATGCTGCATTACAGATTATAGTAGCAGGCACGCTTGGTCCTTTTGCACTTACTTTACCATCCTGATGAGGATAGGTCTTGTACGGAACTTCCTTTCAACAAGAATTCGTCTATGAACTCTAATTAATTACTTTAGTGGTGGTAGAGAAGGAATGTGACAGTGAGGAGATGAAATTATAGGAGATGATTTTAAATCTAGTATAGGCTAACGAATTACAATTGGTTTGAAGTTTAGAGGGTTCATGGTACATTGGTACCCCTTGTTGCCACCAGTTAGCCATTGTTTTGATGTGGTCATTGATGATTGACTGACGAGGGGGTATACTTGGGTTGGCAGCCAGTGGGAAGCATTAAACAGAAATAGTGAAGCTTCCCAAAACAGTCACTCTAAGAAATGTCTCAGATTTTTCTTTATAGCTTTGTTTTCACATATGCAATAGTAAGATTGTTTTACACTATCAAAATGGTGTATGTTTATCGTCAAGTTGGATACCAGTAAGATATACCCTTCGAGGAGAATGGATAAACCTAGATGGATACCATTTGAAGTTCTTTGGTTGTTATGAAGAGAAAACCTAGATAGGTTTATTCGTGGGAGACGAATTTATCTATTCTGTAGACTTTTCTGTGTGATACAGATTTGTTTATTCGTGGTATCGTCAAGTTGGATACCAGTAGTAAAAGGGTTGTCGTTCACTCGTACTTGATGATATTGATTTTAAGAATTAATAAAAGAAAATAAAAGAAAAATATATACAAATATTGTCACAGGATGAATAGAGTTACTGGGACTAGGATTTCGTCGAATTCATAACATAGGGTTCAATTTATTTATTCTCAACAATTAAAGCTCAATAAATAAAATTAACATGGACTCTGATTTTGCCAAGGTAGATTCTTAAAAGATTGGTTGTAAATCCTAAGCATGATGTATCAAAACATTTAAGCTAAGCATACCTCATCAAATTAAATGACAACCAATTAATTCAAATCATATTTCAATTAAAATTAATGCAAAAGTCTAAAAAAAAGAATTAAATAATTTTACCCTAGCAATGGTAACACGTGTCCTCCGGGTGCTTTGATTGGTATTTCCAGAATCTTCAGCAAAATGTAGGTGGGTCCGACTATGAGCGGTAGTCTTCATGTCGAAATTGCATCGGGTGAGAAAATCATTTGATGTTATTATTGATCACTTAATCATTTGAAAATTACTTGAAGCTAGTGGTATGTGTAAAATTACCATTTTTGTCTTCTAAGAATGTTTCAATGATTGAATAAAAGTTTTAGAACTACTACCAATGTCGGGATACAACACAGTATGCATACCTAGTATGCTAACTGTGAAGTACTAGTTCATGTGAGGAACTCTTGTTTGTGAACGGGTTTACCCGTGAAAGGTCCGGAACTTTGGTTTGCGAACAGTGTTTTCGAATGGCAAGACTAGGCTAGGTCTAGAACTGTGGTTCGTGTACTTAGTTTGCGAACACAGTTGGTAGGTTCTAAAATTGGGAAGTATGACATCTCATTCTCATGAACTCAGGTTTGTTTGCGAACTAAAGTCCCTAGAACTTTAATGAATTGAGGTATGCGAACTTGTTTTGCAAGCCATGGCATTATGTTCATGAATTGGTTCTTGTACAAGTATTTTGTACAATAATAAACCAAGCCGAATATGTTTCAAATTTTTTATGGATATTTCTATGAGATAGTGAACATTTGAAAAACTCTCTTAAAGTACATTTAGATTCATTTGATTATCTATCATGATTGATTGTTTATCATATTTGGTCTATAAGTGTTAAATGAATATGGCTAAGCTAAAAGTGTTCATATGGCTAACTTCGGTCAATTGTTATTGAGCCAACTTGTTATACACGTTTAGGTACGGTTCACCCGTATCCAAATATAGGTATATTTCATTTGTGTGTATCAAGCTAATATCATCCAATGGTGGAGACTGATTTCTTATTTTATAAGCAAACTTAGCTTGCATCTTAAATCAGAAGTTCATCTAACGATGGATATTAATTTATTTGTTACTAAGATATATATCTTAGCTTTGATTGTAAGCAACCATGATTTGAAAGACTATATAAGGAGAAACTTTAGCATCTGGGAAACTTAATCCTGACACTCTCGTGTGTCCTAGTTGCAAACTAGATTCGATTCTCCATTAACCTAGGTTTACAGTTCTTCTGAAAAACGTTATTAGGGTTAACGACTTAAAGACTTCATTTGGCATTCGTGAAGCCAGATCCAACTATTTTCTCTGTAGTTGGGTATTCTTATCTTATTTTTCTATCATATTGAGTTTAATCTTCTCTAAAGTTTTCTCTAGATTTATCTCCGATGGGTAAGATATAAAAAATAATCACAACAGTTCTTTGTCTCAGAATCTTGTGATTCCGCAATAACTTCTGTTAGAGCATTGCTCGGTCAAACTTTCATGTGTTGCTATCTCAAGCATGTTTGTAAATGTCAGTGATCAAAACTATAAGTCTTAATTTCTAGTCTACTTATAGATGTCTCAGACTAGGACATAGATTATGTAGTTGAGCATTAGACTTCACGGCGTTCATCATTTAAAGACGAAGAACTACTAAGGAAAGCTTGTGGAACTTCATCAACAAAAGGTATGTGGAGACTGAAACTCATCTATCACTTGGAAAGTCTATTTTTACTCTATCTCCTATATTTATACATAAGTCGTGTTACGATATAGTTTTCTATTATACACATTTGAGATATCGAGCTGAGTTTAACTCGCTTACATGTTTCTCGAAATATGTGTTGGTAAGATTTCGCTTCGACCAAGCTCATTTTATATTCTTGACGAAAGTCAAAAGATGATCATGTAAAAATTGTCGAGTAACATCTTACATGGTTTGTGTGATACAATCATTTGATGTAGACTTGGAATGTTTCGTTATAATTATTTTAATAACTTGAAAATTGCTCTGATGTTAATAGTGTGTGAAAAAAGGATATTTCATCCTCTTAGAAAGTTTCAATGATTGAAATAAGAGTTTAGATTACTTAACCATTATTGGATATGACATGTTGTGTACTCTTGCACATATGTAATCCATATCTGTGAACCATAGTATGCGTACATGTTGGTATGAGAAATCCGGGAACCTAAGTATGCGTACCCGTTTGCGTACTGGCGTGAGGTTCATGTCCGAATATTTCTGCTGAGATTGGAAGTACGCGTACCCGTTTGCATACTGGAAAAACCCAATCTTGGTCCGGGTATTTCAAGTATGTGTACCCATTTAATATCTTGCCGAAATCCTTCGTACAAATTCATAAACTTCATAGGTTCAAATTAATAGCTAGTTTAGGATAACATCAAGGTGCCCCATAACAAATGGAAGGATTTACTTAGTATTGTTTTAGGTTAAAAGTTACATTACGTGTGAAGAAAAAAAAAGAGTTTAAAAGAATAAAAATGAACGGAGGTGATGCGTGTCGTAGGTGCTCAAATTAAATTACTTATTTCCACACAATTAACTGGTAATATAATGGAAGTAAGGATCGTTCCCACGAAGAGCAGGGAGATTTAGTTGTCAAAAGTGTCACAATGGGGGGGGGGTTTGTTTTAGAATGTAAACAAAATAAATAAAGCAATTGAAAATAATTAAGTTGCAAGCAATGGAGAGAAATATGATCAGGGAATCCTTCTTCGTTACTAAACCGTCATCAAGTTATTATATTCATCCATTAATACTATTAATCACAAATTATTACCAACCGTGGAATAACAGCTAGCTCAGTGATATCCCCTAAATTCCTTAAATCACTTGGGTGGAAGCTCTCCAATACCAGATTCTATTCTTGAAACCACCTAGTAGTAGCTCACTCAAGGTGTAATTTGTCCGAATGCTTTATCTTTTGTGAATTATAGATTGATCCTAGTAGTTAGACTCTTAGCTCAAGGTCCACTTTCTAGTGTTGTTTATACACACAATCACTACACAAAATCCCTCTGCAAGGTCTTGTGTTCTCTACTTTTGTATGAATCATTCGACTATTACTTATCTCCTAACTCAATACTAGCATTTGATTGAATCAAAAAATTAATTCAGTTGGCCACCTAAACAATCTATCAATCAATCATAAATATTCTAATTAGTATAAACAATCAATAATCATGTGAAGAACTTCAAAATAGATTTATATAATAACTCAAATCATGTCTAGAACTTAGAATTCATCCCCAATCACTAAGAAGTTTAGCTACTCATGGTACTAACAAAACCCATGAGTTTCATATGATAAAATGGTAAAGAAATAGTTACGGTGATGAATCGCTCCAAAACCCTAGCTTTTTCTTCTCTTGAGTTCTCCTCTCCAATGGCTTGATAAAAGATTATATGGTCCTCACAAAAATATTAGAAGTTCTCTTAAATAGGTATCCAAGTTGTTGTTGTACCCGTGCGCCAAATCCCGTGTCGAATGGTTGCCAAAAACTAGCTAGAATCCCAAAAGAAGTCGCATCCTATACTTGGTCGTGCATGGAGTGGCTGAAATAGCCAAATGGGCTCATAAACGAACTGGACAGGCCCAGCCCAAAGCACTATTAGCCTGTCAGTCTGCCAGAACTGACAAACATATACCTTTTCTTCCAATTCCCGCGGACAGACATCCTACCGCGAGCGATAATTTCTGCTGGATTATCTTCACTCCGTCAGAATCACGGATAGTTAAGCCACCGTGAAAATACTTTTCCCCTGGATTTCTAGTTTTCTCCCGTAAGATTCACGGACATACTCACCTCCGTGAGAATTCTTTTTACCTGGATTTTGGTTTTCACGACCATCAAACCTCGGATACTCATGCCTCCGTGATTTTTCCAACTCCCTGACTTTTCCTTTCTCGACCCAGCCATCCACGGATACTCTGGTAACCGTGAGTTTCCAATTCTTCTGACTTTTCAATCCCAAGCCAATAAATCCACATATACCAGGCCCTCCATGAAACCTCCTTATCATCACTACCAAACTCTGTCCTTAGTTATCATCCAACTCGAGCTAGCCATCTCGCATCCGTAATGATCACCGCCGCCAACACCCACCGATGCCCCGAGTTACAATCGTTTACAAGACTCTCTAAACCGAGCTTCTCCTATCTCGCTTCATCATCTTCTCTGTTCTCGATCATATCGAGCTGAACTCACAGCTCCAAGTATACCCTGTTTTGTGAACCAACTCGAGCTGCCTGTTTGTTTCAGCTTCAATCATCACCAGCCAACCACCGGCAGTAGCAAAACGCACTCCACATCTCTTTGAATCACAGACTCCATCGCTGCAAGCTCTAAACTTCATGACCATTACTTCCAATATCTCTCGACTCCAACTCACTGTCAGACCATCGTCATTACCTGCAAGAACCACGAACAGCAAACTGTTCTTTACAGAACTATCGATCTCTCGATTCCTTGTTCTTCATCAAGCTTTAGTTCTTCCCTGGCCATCCACCATGCATGACTCCATTACAATGGCAGCAAACTCGAGCTCCATCTTTCGTCATTGCTGCCATTAGCTCACAGCAAAGCTCGATAAACCCAACACAATTGAACTGCCATATCTTCTCTGTCGATCTCTGTCTCTTCATCACTGCGAAAACCAACTCTTCAGTCCAGCGACTTTCAGTACCACTGGCACGAGCATCACCTTCCTCATCTTCTGCCGATAATGGCAGCATCCATCTATTGTCACAGTTCCGAGCTCTCTTCCTGTTTTGTGTTCAAACTCTCAATGTCAGAACTGAACCACATCTCTGTTGAAAGCAGCCATGCATATTCTAGCGTCATCTCTTGCCGTTTCACGTAACTGAGCTCCAATGCTTCACGAACTCCATCAACAGCAACCTCGCCTCCAGCCCTCGAGATTTACTGTCAATCATCACAGCTTCATCATCACTGTCAAACCCGAGCACATCCTTTCTTCCATCGACAGCCATCAATCTTCATTACCTCCACAGCGTCCCATGTTATCAATCAACCACAGCTCGATTACTCTGTCACTGGCAGAGCTTCCTTCTCTGAGATTTTTACAGCGAACCCATTTTTCTATCACTGCCATCATACAGTCTCGTCACTGCACGTTAACGATAATAGCACAGCACCAAAGTTGAGCTACCAGCGTCACATGAATCTCCTCCATCTTTCTTCAACCGGATTCTCGCCTGAAAACTTAACCCGCAACTCAAGTTTTCCTGTGAGTTGGAGAAGATGATAGGAGCCCGTAGTAGATTACCGGGTGCCTTTAGTGACTTTTGAATCTTAGCAGCCCCTTACAGATTGGCTACCCCTTATAAATTCTGTGCGCACAACTTTGCTTGCTTCAAATGCCCATAAAATCTTCATACGACGTCGGAACGACTCCATTCTTTCGTCGTTGGCTTTGTATTTTCGTCCTCTTCGAGATGATAGCATGAACTCCTAAGTTTGAACGAGTTCCACTTGGTCTTTGGTCCTTCTCCGCTTTCGGCTAACTTCTTTTATTGCACAATTAAGTGCCAATTCACTTCTTTTGGATGATTCACCTAGCAAAACACAAATAAGAGAAAACAAACGTAATATACAATAATTTGCAAGAAAATATAGCAAATACTAGCATGGATTCGACACAAAATATATGCAAAATATGCACTTAACAGGAGGCCAAAAGGAGATGTTGAGTTTGGTGATAGAGGTGAAATTAGGCTACATGGGAAGCATGAAATCATTATTAATGGTAAGCGTTTAACCATCTTTGATCTTTTCCTATGGTTGATAACCAAATCTTGTACTTTTGAATTTTTATTTTTATGTCACAATTGCTCTTAGGGCTTGGCAAAGGAAGTTGTGCATAAGCAGATCGATTTTGATGTTTTAGGGTCGATATTGGTGGCGTTCCGGATACTGAGGCAAGTTTTCTTTAGACTCTTCTCATTCAGACTGATTTGGTAATCAAGTTAAGTAGCCACTAGATAGTAAATTACAGATAGTAGTTAGGGTTTACGTAGAAAACGACCATGATAGGTGGATTTCATAATTTTGATTTAATTTTATCATATTGTAGTGTTTTCCGTTCTCTATGATTAATTTTACGCCTTTTGCTTGCATTTTTATCAAGCTATACTGTGAACTAGGGTCATGTTATCCAGAATGAAGATACGCGTGTGTTTGTGATCATGATAAACGTGTGAATCACTAGAACTTCCGAATTTCATGGTGGTGTTTACTCCCATGTGTTAGGTACTAAATGGATTCAGGTCGCAACACATGACTTTTGTGAGTTTCATATCTAAGACTGTAAAATATATGGGTTGATATATGTTTAATCCATGGTTAGAATGACTTTGTTGACTAGTTACCATATGAATGCATATAAGCTATTGGATGTTCCATGTATGGACTGTACACCACTTTTGAAGAAAACATGGTGTATTTATTTTCCTATTACTTTGTGTTTAAAGGCTTAGTTACCAAAGGAAAAATTGTTTTATGGTGTGTTATGTACACTAAGGCTTGTTGCGATTATGTTAGTCTTAAATGGTTGAATGACAGTGATGTACGAAAACTAGTTGTTTGTGAGGAAGTCGTCAGAAACTTCAGTGTATATACCGTTTGCCCATTAATTCTTAGTGGTGGTTAGTATTTGATTATGGTGAATGGTTAGTAGAGGAAATAAATTTAAGGATATGGCGTTGCGCTATTTCCTTTGTATTGGGTTTGTTTTAAGTCATATGGGAGCTCTTGGACGAGTAAATGTTTTATTTAAGAAAACCCATAGTCATCAGAAATGCGTGTTGGATAAGTTCCGGTGTATAGTTGGATGTTTGGGAAGGTGAATTGTTATTAAACTTTGTGATTAGATCTCATGTTTCTTTTTGGATGCGTTAATTAGATTTTTTTTGTTTGTGCAATTTAGTTACTATTGTGCCTACGTTAGTTGTATATGTAATTTGATAAGCTCCGTGGATAGTTTTCTCAAATATTAAAATGTTTTGGTGCTTTCTTCTAAGTGCTTCAATTACATTTGTGTGTAAGTTTAATGAATAGGTAGCATACCATATTTTAGACGTTTTGTTTGTTAGTAAGTTATTTTTCCAACTCTCGTCTTAATACGGAGTGGCTATCGAGAACTTGCTTGGAGTTTAACTCTTGTTGATAATTTTGTTTACAGGTATTAATGTCGAGAAGGTGGTTGTTTGGATACTCATTCGTGTAGCTTCTTTAGATAAGAGGGGATATCTATTATTTTATTTTATTTTATCCATTGTTCTAGTGTTTGCCGAACTTTTATGGTGAGGGGCTACAAGATTTTGGGTACCTCTAGTAATTTTGGGTTAGAATCCTTTGACAATTGTAGTTGTTCGTTCGAGCCAGTGTCATTGAAAGTTGTACCATATATTCATGATTTTTTTTTTTGATAAATTAAATGTTTCTATAAAAAGGGTTTATTTTTATCATTTGTCTAGTATATAGTGGTTTGTTCGTTAGGAGTAATGGCTCAATTTTTTGCGCAAGTGCCGATCGGGCTTATGAGAATACTTAGGGTTGTTACAGTTGGTATCAGAGCTTAGGTTAGATAACCTTCGGGATTCGGGAGTGAGCATAGAATGTTTTCGTTGAGTGCTTCCATGGTTCGAATACGCTATAAATCTTGGATAGTGTTGTTTGTTTGATTTGGATATGAAATTTTCTTATGTAAATTATAATATCCACAATAGTATTGGATTTTCGTAGTGTTCTCGAGGTGGAAGCAAGTTTTCCATGTCTTTGTGCTGGCGGAAATTGATTTAAATTGGGTTATGTAGGTAGTTACTAAGACTTCGTGATAGATATAAGCTTTAGAAATTCATATTTTATATTGCAGTATTGGGCTTGTGTTGTAGTGCCGATGGTGTATTTCTTATGTGGTTGGGGTAATTTTATATTGTTGTGATGTCTGATTTTTGCATTTTGGTGTCGGCTGAAATCTTTGGAAACATCGTTAACTGATGCTTATCATTATAGAAAAGTGGGATCTGTAGTCAAATCTAGTTATTTTGGGCACTTTTGCTATATGCTGTTAGTCAGGCATTTATGGGCGTACACAGGTGTGAAAATTAACCAGACTCTACATGCTTTCTTGATAAGTGAATTGGATACTTTAGGATTTAAGTTCCGTGCTCTAGTACGTATCATTAGGGGAGTAAAATCTTTAACTTATACGTTTAGAGATTTAAAATTCATAATATTACTTGAAGATGACAAAGTTTGATAAGTTTGAATCTGATGTGTTAATTAAATTACATAGACACCGTCTTATATTTAGTTCATAGAAGTTTAGACACATGGTAGATGAGAATGGTAAAATATTACTTGGTGGTTGTGATGCATTGCACTATTTTAAGGGAGAAAAATGGTTTGGGAAGATTAGTTTGTTTTATGTGAATATATAAATTTGAATTCAAGTGGTAGTCACTTAAAACTATGCACCGACCACCAAGGGGTCAGTTAGGTTTGTTGCGATGGTGGTCCAGTGGTACACTGAAGAAATGTAATAACTCTTGAAATGATAAATTTGCTTGATTTGCAATGATCATTTTCTCGATTTACTCCTTAGAATGTGTGTTGTGTAGCTGTGAGAGGGGTTGATAGTTGTATAATGATATGCTGGGTGTTTGGACTAATCTATTAATACTAGTTATTACTTGAGGATTTTTAGTGGCTGTGTAAGTTTAAAAGTTAGACTTACTGGGTCTAAAATTATGATCCCAGGATATACGATGGACCTAGGTGATTTAAATCGAATCTCAAATGGTGTATGAGGTTAGTCTTGTTACACCATTTAATCTAAGTGTTCTAAAAATGGGCATATTAATTCGATGTATTAAAGAATGATGTATGGGGTTTGTCATGTTACATCGTTTCGAAGCGTATGATGTTATAATAGGTATATTGATTTTGTCTCTTGTTATTGGTGTATGAGATCAGTTCACACCAATCCTATCCCATATTGGAATGCTACACTTATTGGGTAGACATTTCAATATATGGTAAAGGCTAAGGCTAGTCTTGAGGTCAAGATATGTCCATGTACAATTACATGACTGTTGAAAGAAAATAAGCTAGACATTATTTCTATTGTCTTGGATCTTTAAACGACGTGCGGGATTAGTTCTACTATGTCATTTAAGTTGAATGTTTCCAAAAAGGGCATCCAGATTCGATATGAGTAAGTTCTTCGGTGTATGAGATTTGTCCTGTTACATCTTTCCAAGCACTATATCGCCAAAAATGGGTGGCTGAATTGGGCTTGTCCCGTCGATTATGATGTTTAAGATAGAATATGTTATATCATAGTAGTATGTTAAGGGACACTGTAAATAATTGGTTGACATCCCACTAGTGAGTCTGAGTCTTTCGTATTTGTGAATCATAATGTGGCAGATATTTATACGTTTGACATGACACTTTATGGTGTCATGCTATGAATTAATTAGTTGATTTTGATCTTGTGCAATTATATACATGCTTTCACAGGACAACCTCTAGATCAACTTGTGGTGATATTGCATACTTTGTGTAAATCTGTTGGTGATGGATTTTTTTTCTTAGCCATAAGCCTGTAAAACCTAATTAGTGTATGATCGTTGTAGATATTTTAGTAGTGGGCAACATTCTAGATGTTTACCAAAAGATCTTGGTTTCTCGTTAAATTACTAGGTGGATGTTGTAGAGGACTACTAACCATGTTCCTCTAATAGTTTCTCAATTATTATATGGTTTTTAAATTGTAATACAAGAGCTAAA
Source organism: Papaver armeniacum (assembly GCA_023531295.1). Taxonomy (NCBI): domain Eukaryota; kingdom Viridiplantae; phylum Streptophyta; class Magnoliopsida; order Ranunculales; family Papaveraceae; genus Papaver; species Papaver armeniacum. The sequence continues at coordinate 368,637 of JAJJWW010010882.1, forward strand.
AATAAAAATACACCAGTTTTTAGTGTTGGGTCTCATCTGAGCTCACCTTCTTAGGTTTTTGTAGTGATGTTTGTTATGGAGATAAAGTTTTCACATGTGTGTATGGATCACCGTGTTACCATTATTAGGTAAAGTTGGAGAAAGTCCAATTGGTGCTATAAACAAATAATAATAATAATAATCACCCTTAGGACTGGGTTTTGACGTGGTAGAGTGTTTTGGAGTCATCCTGGTGCCTTTTGGACATACCTTTATTCACTGATATTTATGGAGCATATTACCCATTTTCCAGTTTTTTGTGGTAACTATCTATGATACCCTTGTGTACTCTAAAACATTAAAAAAATGTCATTAGTGAGACGTGTGGTTACTGCTGTTGTACAAGTTTAAATAATGCCAGTTTCTGCGAAAAACTCTCAAATGTGCATTTTACCTAGATGGTGTAAGTTTTGGGCCAGGTGGTATCTGAAGTGTTAGGATTTTGTAGATTAATGATGAGTGCCAAATATTGCATAATTATACACCTTTTTATTGGCACTTTACTCATCTTTTGTGCTCATAAATCAGATATTATCCCAGATTCTGTATTTTCTTTGTTTTCAAGAATAAATATTTGTATTAATTAATTTTGTGTTTTTAGGTAATAAATAAAGCTCGGAGAAACTGAGGAGTCCACAGAGCGATGAATTGGAGTCGAGCATCTATGGAACAGAAAGCCAAAGCCCGCGCGCAACAGTTGCAACCCAACAAGTAGCAACTCATCTAGAAGACATGGGCTTGAGCTAGACCCGACCCGCGACCCGGATCCGAGCCCGTGCACTCCAAGCCGTTGAGATCTCATCTTCCTGCATCCTACGCTCGCTGCCTCCTACACATCTTCGCATGATACTCCCGCCCAACACCAAAACATCCCAACACTTCCTCAGCCGATCAGATCTGTCCCCCAAGATCCAACGCTCGCTAGGCCCGTCTCATCATCATTCGATGTACCTACCTCACAGCAAAGTCACTCTCTCTCTCAATCAACAGATCCATAGAAACACATCATCATCAGCAAGCGGAGCAACATCAGAATATTCGAAGAAAAGTTGATATAGTCCAAGGTTTGCGTGCAACAAAGAAAAGAAAAGAAAATAAGATGAGAATTAATGAAGTTTGTAAAATCAAGACAATACAAGTTATGGAAATTGTGTGATATAGTCCTTCATCCATGGATTTAGTAGTTTTATTGTTTTTATTTTCAATTAATGTATATAGTGAAGTTGTTCTTAAAAAAAAAAAAAAAAATATATATATATATATATATATTGTAGTTTATTTTCTTAGTTTTGATACCACCATGGTAAAGAAGAGTTCAAGAAGAAAAATCCAAACAACAAGGAAATTGAGTATAAAAGTTAAAAAATTGTCAAGTTTTGTGAAGTTTAGAAGTTCGTCATCAACAATTGAAGACCGAAGATTGAAGACGTTTCTATGGTTCTTATGAGAGAGTGATATTAATTGCCGATCGGGTGAAAAGGTAAGTGAGTACTCCCACCCCTTGCTAATGGTTGATTTCCTTTCTTAGAGATCATCAGAAAAAGATTCTTTTTGTCCACACTTTTGTGGAGTCTCCAGATTTTATTTCGGAAGGTTATCCTTCTTACCGACAACGTGTGCGGGATTTCTATCTTTATTCCCGCTGCACACATGAGAGACTAAAAAGCGATCTTTTTGAGTGCAATTATCATAAAACCCTAATAGTGAGGCGAAGTCGAGGCTTATGATCACAATCGAATCCGAATTCTTTCATATGGTATGGTTACTTCTCGCTCAACTCTTAAGGATGAGAATACGTTCTTTAGTAGTTCTAACTTCTTGTTACTTGTATGCAGAAACTCTATGTCCTCATAGTTCCTTGGATGCTGGAGACTCTTTTACACTCTGAAGTTGGAGAAGGTTTTGTGGGTACACCTCTGGTAAACCCTCACGAGACTACAACTCGTCCACTAGGGACACCTAGGGGTTTAAAGGCTTAGTGCATACGCTAAATGCATTCGAGAGACCTGCGACAGGGGTATAGTTAGGATTTCTTATTTTTTGTTTCACTTGAGGACAAGTAAAATTCAGGTTTGGGGGTATTTGATGAGTGCCAAATATTGCAGATTTATACACCTTTTTATTGGCACTTTAATCATCTTTTGTGCTCATAAATCAGATATTATCCCAGCATTTACGAGTTTTCCTTGTTTTCGAGAATAAATATTTGTACTAATTAATTTTGTGTTTTTAGGTACTAAATAAAGTCCAGGAGAATCACGAGGAGCCAAAAGAGCAAAGGATTGGAGACAAGCATCTATGGAGCAGAGAGCCAAAGCCGCGCTTGAATCGGTTGCAACCCAACAAGGAAGACTTGGGCTAGAGCTACCCATGACCCGGATCCGAACCCGTTCGAGATCGCGTCTAGCTACATCCTACGGTCGCTCCATCGTTCACATCATGTCTTGATACTCCCTATCCACACCAAATCTCCTCATTCTTCCTCAGTCGTTCAGATCTTCCTCACCAAGATCCAACGCTCGCTGCAGCTTCCTCATCGTATCTTGATACACCTGCCTCACAATGAAGTTACCTATACCTACACCATCGAAAAAACCCATCGACCTAACCTCATTCCTTCTTTTCTTCTTCTCTTTCTTCTTTCTCCCAACAACTCAGAGAAAAAACCCATCCCTTCTCCTTCACCTCCCATACTTGTTGCAGAGATCGCCACCACCACCACTCCATCTCTGTCAGCCGCACCATCGCCATAACCACCTACTCTGCCACCCTCGCATCACCCATCTCCATCCATAGCTTCTCTCTTAACCTAGAAGCTAGGGTTGAGATGATTGAGGCTAGGGTTTCACCAAATCCCTTTGCATGGACGATTTCGAGCAAGAGAAAGGCATGGGTTCGCTTAATTTGTAAGTGGGGTTGTTAGATAATTATTTTTGGAGAGTATAAATTCAGGGTTTTGAGAGATGAGAGAGGCAGTCAGTCTTAGAGTTTTGTTTTAGGGTTTGAGTCTTTGCAATTGTAATTTGATTTTGGTTTTAGCATGTTTAGTATGGGCTAATTCTGTATTGCTAGGATTTACATGAAACCCTAGCTCTGTGCTGTGGTTCAACTTAATGTGAATTATTCTTAGCATGCTTTAATTGATAAGAAAGTTTCATTGTTAACATCTCAATGCCCTGCTCTCACAATGAATGTCATGCATCCATTGTAGTTAGGTTTACATTGTGTTGAGTGTGTTCAGCTCATATTTTGATTGCTAATGCTATCTCTTAGATTATTTGTACTTAACTAGACATCTAATGCTCGAGTAGTACTCGAGTTGATACTTGAAACTTCAAATGGTGAAACCCCTTAGGTACATGATAGAGTTGACACACTATCCTTACCTGCCTTAGGAACAAGAATATTCACTTTAGTTGAATTGCATAACTTGAAATAGTGGTGGATTGGCAATCCTAGTATCCTTCTTAATCATCTTTTATAGTTCATTTTGCCTCAGTCTTGCAACCTTCAATACAGTCGTAAAGACTATAAACAAAAGCTTTGTATCTCTGTCACGTCACTTGAATTCAGTCGAGAAGCTTAGAATAACCTAGCATCCTCTAGTTCCCTGTGGAAAGACCTGTGCTTGCCACTGCCTTCAAGGCTCTGTGCACTTGCAGATTAAGACATAGGAAAAGCCTCTTTTAGCTCCTATCAATTAACGAAGATTTAAAAATTACATAGTGTGAGAGACTTAAGCAGCTCTCGTCATGGAAGTCTAAAACATCTATATTTGCTTGAATAGTTCAGTATTCCTAATAGGAAGATGTCATGGCTTTATTCTTTGAGATGTTTACTAGTTGTTGGGTAGAAATGGTAAAGGTGAAAATTTGGTCGGTGACATTTTGGTTCAACCATACGTAAGAATAGGGATTTTAGAAGCTTCTTCTGATAATTAGTTTTATGACTCAAATTTGGGTTTAAGAAGTTAAGTACGACAGTTGTGATTATATCTTCCTTTATTTTGGGGTTTTCCTAGATCTAGCTAGACGAGGGCACGATGCTGTGATCCTATTTCAGTGACATCCATGTTAACTTAATTGTGCATTTTACCCTATACTTTGCTAACAACATGGAGCGATTTCTTTTAAGTTTAAAAGAAAAATTAATTATTTTATATAGTTGTTTGTGGGTGAAAATAGTTTCTGCTGATTTCGGTGATTTCGGGTGTGTGGGTGAGAAACGAATTTAAACCCTAAACAATGTACTGCAAGGGAGTACTTTAGATTCGAGAGATCAATCTGTACAAGTCCGTCCTAAACCAAGAAATGTCCGTTCCAGACTTGCTTCGGTCACAAAGTAGAGGAGAATGGGTTGGTTTTGGGGAGGGAAGCAAGGAAAGTGATGAGACCAGAATAGTTGATTCTGAAAGAGTAGTTGAGTTACGACTTGTATCAAAAAGTGGGAAGCTAGCATATGGAAAGCTAGTAAACATTTTCTGAGTGGTGTATGCTCCTGACTGAACTTGTTGTTCGGTGGAAATAGGTAAGACCTATTTATACAAGTCGAAGTGAAACGTACTCTGGTCTCATTAAGGAATGGAAAAATGGGTGAATAAATGGGAGGTGGTAACGTTAACGCATGGAATTGATGTTCCATAAAACCGTTAACGCATGGAATTGATGTTCCATAAAAAAAGAACGTTTCACATCAACTCCCTGTATTTACTAACCGCATCATCCTTATGACGGGCGTAGTGTACGCCGCACGATGTAAACTGCCAAACCAATACCCAAAGAGGATCCCCAGTTTGTGATATGTGTTGATGTCTCGAATGTTTTGTGAAAAACATGTAGCATGTTGTTATTGCATGGAAAGTCGCACTGAGGAGACTTGCTAGCTTGGTGACCTTCGACGGTCGAGATTTTGCATCTCAAGAGGAAAGATAGCTGTTGATCGTCGCACGCTTTCGTTTTGGTAGCCGCGTAGGGAAGTCCAGCATGGTGACGTGTTTAGGTTGGCATGTCGTTGGCATGGCATGGTTTGGCGTGGCCAAACTTAGGTTTACGGGCCAAAGGTTACCATGCGTCGTCTGGTAAACTTGGATGGCTAGGATTTGCTCATGGGATTGAAGGGGGATCGTTGATCATCGCACGCCTTCGTTTTTGGTAGCCGCGTAGGAAAGGCCAGCATGGTGGCGCGGCTAGGTTGGCATGCCATCGGCATGGCATGGTTTGGCGTTTCCAAACTTAGGTTTTCAGGCCAAAGGTTACCATGCGTCGTCTGGTAACCTTGGATGGCTAGGATTTGCTCATGGGATTGAAGGGGGGCCGTTGATCATCGCACGCCTTCGTTTTTGGTAGCCACGTAGGGAAGGACAGCATGGTGGCGCGGCTAGGTGCGTTTGGCATGGTGGGGTCAAGGGCTTAGCATGCCGTTGGCACATGGCGCGGCTAGCACGGCTAGGGCCAAGGCAAGGTGCATTTTGGCTTGTCATGGTGGGGCCAAGGGTTTGGCATGCCGTTGGCCCATGGTGTGGCTATCATGGATAGGGTCAAGGCAAGGTGCGGTTTGGATTGGCATGTGGGGCCAAGGGTTTGGCATGTCGTTGGCACATGGCGCGGCTAGCATGGCTAGGGCCAAGGCAAGGTGCGGTTTGGCTTGACATGTTGGGCCAAGGGTTTGGCGTGAATGGGTTGACTTGGCATGGGGGGGCCAAGGGCTTGGCATGCCATGGGCGCATGGTGCGGCTAGAATGGCTAGGGCCAAGGCAATGTGCGGTTTGGCTTGGCATGTTGGGGCCAAGGGTTTGGCATGCCTTTGGCACATGGCGCGGCTAGCATGGCTAGGGCCAAGGTAAGGTGCGGTTTGGCTTGGCATGTGGGGCCAAGGGTTTGGCGTGAATGGTTTGGCTTGGCATGGCGGGGCCAAGGGCTTGGCATGCCGTGGGCGCATGGTGCGTCTAACATGGCTAGGGCCAAGGCAAGGTGCGATTTGGCTTGGCATGGTGGGGCCAAGGGTTTGGTATGCCGTTGGCACATGGCGCGGCTAGCATGGCTAGGGCCAAGGGAATGTGCGGTTTGGCTTGGCATGGTGGGGCCAAGGGTTTGGCATGTCGTTGGCACATGGAGCGGCTAGCATGGCTAGGGCCAAGGCAAGGTGAGGTTTGGCTTGGCATGGTGGGGCCAAGGGTTTGGCGTGACCAAGCTAGGACCGTGACCAAGCTATGGTTTACGGGTTAAAGCTTACCATGCGTTGTCTGGTAACCTTGGACGGCTAAGATTCGCGTCTTAGATAGAAAGATGGCCGTAGATTGTTGCAGGCCTTTATTTTGGCAACCAGCGTTGTGCATGGCGTGTTGGAACGGCAAGCATGGTTGGCATGCTTTAGCGAGAAGGTGTGGCTGGCATGGTTTGCCATTGGCACAGGGGTGCGGCTAGCATGGTTGGTATGCCTTGGCGCGGTAGGTGTGGCTGGCACGGTTTGCTATTGGCACAGGGGTACGGCTAGCATGGTTGGCATGCCTTGGCGCGGTGGGTGTGGCTGGCACGGTTTGCCATTGGAACATGTGGCGTGGGAATTAGGGTTTTGGCCCATCGAAACCCTAATTAGTAATTAATTAAAAAAAGGTACCCTGGTAATTTTCTCGCAGACATATTAAAGGGTTCAATAAATGCGTTTAAGTCCTGTGACGTCACTGTATGACTAGGGTTTTATGACTTTACCCCTAAGATAAAAACCACCATCAGCATTAAGTCCCCTGCTTAGCTCGGAACAGGGGCGTTGTTGTGAGGTAAGCATAAGATGGTGAAAAACAAGGACAGAATCGAAACGTAAATTATGCAAGATGGTCAGGAAGATCCGTCTAACCTTTTTCGGGAAGTAAGGAGTGGTACTGCAGGTTAGGCTAGAATGGAGTCGCTAGTGTAGTTTGATGTGAAGGGAAGCTGCTAGCATCGGTTGGCTTGGACTTGGAGCCATTAGCACTGGATCGGCTTGGAATGGAAGTCGCAGGTATCATGCGGCTTGGAATGGAGCCGCGAGCGTTGGATTGGCTTGGAACGAGCCGTCAGCATTGGTCAACTTGGAATGGGAGCCGCCAGCGTAAATTTGGCGCGGGCGTTGATCTGTTGGCCTGGCATGGCGTGAGCGTTGGCTTCGGGAAGACAACAACTTGCTTCAGTTCCGTAGGAAGGTGGCGACTTTTTCGAGAGGTAAGTAGAGTTTATGATCTCCGTGTTTGGGAAGCCTTGCATAGATTCTATTTGTGGTGTAGACCGTGAAGCGGTGAGATGAAGACCGTCAGCTTAGTCTGGCTATGCATCATCTTGGCTGGGTTAGGGAACATCATGACGCTGGCTCGGCAAGTTGTTGGTGTTGGCGCATTAGCATGAAAGGCGCGGATTGTTGCAAAAACTAAACGTGGAGCACTGGCAAGACTGGCACTGGCAAGGAAAGCGCGGATGTCTTGGGAGTGGCAAGGCTTGCTCTTGTAGGACCGATTTTGTTTCTTCATGCGCGGCTTTAACAGTGAATTCTTTCCTTATTCAAAAATCTGGAAGCGTTACACCCATAAGAGAGTGTTACTTCTCCTTTCCCCTTTTTAGGGTTTGTGCAATACATATATTGCTGGTAAAATTTTATCATCTTCCTCTTTCCAGTTGTTCGTTGGTGAAGGTAGGGTAAAGCTCGTTCCTCCTCCTGGTTTGGTACTGTGATGGAATCTCCTAGCAACGATCGTACCTCCTTTTTCCGAGAGATAAGTAGAATTCGCGATCCTTGCGCCTTTCAGCTTTGCGTAAATCCTGGTATGGTTGTGCGTCTTCAGGGCTAGGCTTTTGGAACGCGAGGCGGAGCTGCTAGCATAGACTTGGCATGAAAGGGACCCATTAGCACTGATTTGGCTTGGAATGGGCGTGGGCTGCTTGACAAAGCGTTGCCCAAGCATGGCGTTGGCAAAGCAAAGGTGCGGACTGTTTACACGGTGGTGGCTTGTCTTCGCAGGACCGGTTGCCTTTCCTCCTTACTTAGCCAAAATAGGAAATCCTTTCCTTATCCAAATTCCGACAGTGTTATGCTTTCGGATGGAAAATTTGCTTCCCGAGATATTGCTGGGGAAAGTGCTTGAAGAAGCTCTGACAAAGGAGTTGGCAACTCGCGCATCCTCTTTCTATGACCAGTTTCCCCTTTTTGCTGTTTTTCTTTGTTCTATAGACGTCTTGGTGCTTTTGCAGACTTATTGTTATCTTCTTGGTATTCATGGCGAATTTAGGGTTTCGCCAATTAGCATCCCGCTTGCGGTTTCACATCTTTGAATAAAACTTCTTATTTGAAAGACTTCAATCTTCCATTAGAATATGTTGTTCGATCTTCCATTCCCTTCAGAGCTCCTGAGTAATTGAATAAGGCACTTCCTGGACGTTTTCAGCTTTTCTGGTCGTGACCTGATGGTTGATCGTGTCTTTGAGCTTTGACAGTGAAAGGATTTCGTGTAGATCCCCAGTCCCCAAGTATGGTTTACATATTTCCATCTTCATAGTGATTGCTGCTGCGGTGAGGCTCTGACTGGTATCAAAAAATGAGCGGCAATAGTTCTTGGTAGCAGATGTAAACATAAGAGACTATATTGTCGTGGAAACAAAGTAGGTTGGCTAGAATTGTATGGGAATCCATGGAAGTGAAAGGATGGGCTGGATACGTTAGCGAGCAAACTGTCCATGGTCATGAGTTTTGGCGGGATGGATCAAAAGGTGGCCATGACTACGAAGATTGGCTGTCTACAATCATGATCCTTAATATGGGGAGCGTGGTGGCATAACCCTTTGCAGGAAGGAGTGGTGTTGAAGAGAACGTTGAAGCGGAGCCACTTCGGGAGTGAACATTTAAATGACGCCTTGCAACTCTCAGAGCTTTGACGGTTATCATGTTGAAGTCGGAGGCTGCGTAACATTCTGTCAAACTCGATATCCCTCAAGTGAACAGAGGTTAGGAGTCCCCAGTTCCTTCTATCAATCGTGTTTTCCAGGAGAGGTTGGAGTTTGGGAACGGCTTCCCTAGCTGGAAACGTCTGCTTTCCTGATGCGGTGCGGTTGCGGGATGCAAATATGTCTTGACGCTACGCTTTGGAGAAATACATAATCTCACGTAACTATTTCATCATAGACTGTACGACTTTATGGGCGAAGTTCCCATCGTGCAGGTCCTGACGGGAAGAGGGTCTCTGTGAACTCAGATTGGTTGCTGATTTCCTTGGCTTTCGATTTTGGAGAAGTCTTCCTGATATTTACGTGTGATGAAATTGGATTGTTGATCCCCTTCTACTGGGTGTTCAAGAGCAACGCGAGCCTCTTCATATATAAACGCACTTCCTGCTGAAGTGCTTTTTGTCTTTTCATCAAATCAACAGTGGTAAAAGGAGGTCGGCTTCTTTCGGCTCTTCCAGTATCTTGCCCTGATGGTGGAGTAGCGTCTCTGGTGAAGGTTGGAGTTGTCATGCTTGAAGAAACATTGGGGTGGCGGAAGCGGCTCTGGTTCTGGTGGTCGTGCAGAGATGGAAAGGTTTTGATCACGGAGTGCTGGAGCCATGGCGATGTTTCAAAGGGTGAGGATGGCGCTGCTTTGGCTGGTTGTGGAGCGGAGAAGATGGTGCTGGAAGGGAGCAAGATGTTAGCGCTGGAAGGATGCAATCCGTTAGCACAGGGTGTGGTATAGTGGCTGGCATGCGCGTCTGGTAAGCGCATCTGGTATGCGCGTCTGGTAAGCGCGTCTGGTAAGCGCGTCTGGTAAGCACGTCTGGTAAGCGCATCTGGTATGCGCGTCTGGCAAGCGCGTCTGGTATGCGCGTCTGGCAAGCGCGTCTGGTATGCGCGTCTGGCAAGCGCGTCTGGTAAGCGCGTCTGGTAAGCGCGTATGGCATGCGTGTCTGGTAAGCGCGTATGGTAAGCGCGTCTGGTATGCGCGTCTGGTAAGCGCGTCTGGTAAGCGCGTCTGGTAAGCGGGTGCAGGAAGCTTTGTCTTCGATTGACGACATGTGCAATGTGACTGGTCATACTTTTTCTGAGGATGTAATCTAGATTTGGAGGTTCCATCGTGATATGTGTATAAAGTTCGAGTTCAATGCTCCTTGGTTCATTGACGGTTTCTCTGAGGTTGAAAAGTTCTTTGGTCAAAGCGATTCGAAGGTCCTTCCGCAGACATGGTGAAGAAACAGGAAGCGGAATTCAAAAAATTATGGAGTCAGCTGAAGTTGAAAAGGGTGGCTCTCCAGAGCACGAGGGAGGACTTTGCCAAGAGGAGCAAGTCGCTGCTGGGAAACTTTCCTTGAATACATTTCTGTCTTCTGAACTTCTTATTTTTAGGTTTTTTTTTTTTTTTTTTTTGAAAGGCAAATGAAACGCCTAGTTCATGGTTTTGATTTTCTGGAAAAAAAATTTTTTTGGGTTGATAGACAAGTGTTAGCTATGAGGGTTTTGGATTATTATTCGGGATGAACCGTTTTAGGATGAGGCTGTTTTTGGTTATGATTGAAAGTTTTGCAGGCATCCCAGGAAAACCATGGAACTGTGCGTTTGGTAGATGAAATGGGGTGAAACATAACATGGTTATTGGTTTTATCATTCACGTGAAAACTTGAAAGAGCGCACCACGTATCTTGTCTAGGTAGGACTTACTTGGTTTTTAGGTCTCTTGATGAAAAGGAAACCTTCCGGGTGCACAACCGAGTTTTATGGGAAGCACCGCCGTGATTTTCGAAAGTCCCCAGTCGTTACTGAGTTTCCTCATAACCGAGTCGCTGATTCTCGGGCGGATCATTTGCTTCAATTTTCTGGGAACTCCCCAGTCATCCCTTGTCGTGTCATGACTGATAATCGAGTCATCCGGTAACTGAGTCATCGATCCTTGAGAGGATCGCCTGCTTCTACCATCTTGGTGTCTGGGTCGAAGCATGAGATCGATGGTCGAAAATTGACATTGTAACCGAAAGATCAATCTCCCACTGTGGTCGCCAATTGTTTGTGGGTGAAAATAGTTTCTGCTGATTTCGGGTATGTGGGTGAGAAACGAATTTAAACCCTAAACAATGTACCGCAAGGAAGTACTTTAGATTCGAGAGATCAATCTGTACAAGTCCGTCCTAAACCAAGAAATGCCCGTTCCAGACTTGCTTCGGTCACAAAATAGAGGAGAATGGGTTGTTTTTGGGGAGGGAGGCAAGGAAAGTGATGAGACCAGAATAGTTGATTCTGAAAGAGTAGTTGAGTTACGACTTGTATCAGAAAGTGGGAAGCTAGAAGATGGAAAGCTAGTAAACGTTTTCTGAGTGGTGTATGCTCCTGACTGAACTTGTTGTTCGGTGGAAATAGGTAAAACCTATTTATACAAGTCGAAGTGAAACGTACTCTGGTCTCATTAAGGAATGGAAAAATGGGTGAATAAATGGGAGGAGGTGGTAACATTAACGCATGGAATTGATGTTCCATAAAACCGTTAACGCATGGAATTGATGTTCCATAAAATAGAATGTTGCACTATTAACTCCCTGTATTTACTAACCTCCTCATCCTTATGACACTTCCTTATGACGAGCGTAGTGTACGTCGCACGCTGTAAACCGCCAAACCAATACCCAAAGAGGATCCCCCAGTTTGTGATATGTGTTGATATCTCGAATGTTTTTGTGAAAAACATGTAGCATGTTGTTATTTCCTGGCAAGTCGCACTGGGGAGATTTTCTAGATTTGTGACCTTCGACGGTCGAGATTTTGCATCTCAAGAGGAAAGATAGCCGTTGATCGTTGCACGCTTTCGTTTTGGTAGCCGCATAGGGAAGGCCAGCATGGTGACGTGTATAGGTTGGCATTCCGTTGGCATGGCATGGTTTGCGTGGCCAAACTTAGGTTTATGGGACAAAGGTTACCATGCGTCGTCTGGTAACCTTGGATGGCTAGGATTTGCTCATGGGATTGAAGGGGGGTCGTTGATCGTCGCACGCCTTCGTTTTTGGTAGCCGCGTAGGTAAGGACAGCATGGTGGCACGGCTAGGTTGGCATGTTGTTGGCATGGCATGGTTTGGCTTGGCCAAACTTAGGTTTTCGGGCCAAAGGTTACCATACGTCGTCTGGTAACCTTGGATGGCTAGGATTTTCTCTGGGATAGAAGGGGGACCGTTGATCGTCGCACGCCTTCGTTTTGGTAGCCGCAGTAGGGAAGGCCAGCATGGTGGCGCGGCTAGGTTGGCATGCCGTTGGCATGGCATGGTTTAGCGTGGCCAAACTTAGGTTTCGGGCCAAATGTTACCATGCGTCGTCCTGGTAACCTTGGATGGCTAGGATTTGCTCATGGGATTGAAGGGGGACCGTTGATCGTCGCACGCCTTCGTTTTTGGTAGCCGCGTAGGGAAGGCCAGCATGGTGGCGCGGCTAGGTGTGTTTGGCTTGGCATGGTGGGGCCATGCTAGCCGCACCATGCGCCCATGGCATGATAAGCCCTTGGCCCTGCCATGGCAAGCCAAACCATTCACACCAAACCCTTGGCCCCACATGCCAAGCCAAACCGCACCTTGCCTTGCCCTAGCCATGCTAGCCGCGCCATGTACCAACGGCATGCCAAACCCTTGGCCCCACCATGCCAAGCCAAACCACACCTTTCCATGGCCCTAGTCATGCTAGCCACACCATGCGCCCATGGCATGCCAAGCCCTTGGCCCCGCCATTCCAAGCCAAACCATTCACGTCAAACCCTTGTCCCCACATTCCAAGCCAAACCGCACCTTGCCTTGGCCCTAGCCATGCTAGCCGCGCCATGTGCCAACGGCATGCCAAACCCTTGGCCCCACATGCCAAGCCAAACCGCACCTTGCCTTGGCCCTAGCCATGCTAACCGCACCATGTGCCAACGGCATGCCAAACCCTTGGCCCCACCATGCAAAGCCAAACTGCACCTTTCCTTGGCCCTAGTCGTGCTAGTCGCGCCATGTGCCAACGGCATGCTAAGCCATTGGCCCCACCATGCCAAACGCACCTAGCCGCGCCACCATGCTGGCCTTCACTACGTAGCTACCAAAAACGAAGGCGTGCGACGATCAAGGGTCCCCCTTCAATCCCAGGAGCAAATCCTATCCATCCTAGGTTACCAGACGATGCATGGTAACCTTTGGCCTGAAAACCTAAGTTTTGCCATGCCAACGGCATGCCAACCTAGCCGCGCCACCATGCTGGCCTTCCCTACGCGGCTACCAAAAACGAAGGCGTGCGACGATCAACGGTCCCCTTTCAATCCCATGAGCAAATCCTAGCCATCCAAGGTTACCAGACGACGCATGATAACCTTTGGCTCGAAAACCTAAGTTTGGTCGCGCCAAACCATGCCATGACAACGGCATGCTAACCTAGCCACGCCACCATGATGGCCTTCCCTACGTGGCTACCAAAAACAAAGGCGTCCGACGATCAACGGTCCCCCTTAAATCCCATGAGCAAATCCTATCCATACAAGGTTACCAGACGAAGCATGGTAACCTTTGTCCTGTAAACCTAAGTTTGGCCACGCCAAACCATGCCATGCCAACGGCATGCCAACCTAAGCCGCGCCACCATGCTGGACTTCCCTACGCGGCTACCAAAAACGAAGGCGTACGACGATCAACGATCCCCCTTCAATCCCATGAGCAAATCCTAGCCATCCAAGGTTACCAGACGACGCATGGTAACCTTTGTCCTGTAAACCTAAGTTTGGCCACGCCAACAAAGATGCCAACCTAAACACGTCACCATGCTGGCCTTCCTGCTGGCTACCAAAACGAAAGCGTGCAACGATCAACGGCTATCTTTCCTCTTGAGATGCAAAATCTCGACCGCCGAAGGTCACCAAGATAGCAAGCCTCCCCAGTGCGACTTGCCAGGCAATAACAACATGCTACATATTTTTCACAAAAACATTCGAGACATCAACACATGTCACAAACCGGGGGATCCTCTTTGGGTATTGGTTTGGCGGTTTACAGCGTGCGGCGTACACTACGCCCGTCATAAGGAAGTGTCATAAGGATGAGGCGGTTAGTAAATACAGGGAGTTAATGTTGAAAAGTTCTTTTTTAAGGAACATCAATTCTTTGCGTTAACGGTTTTATGGAACATCAATTCCATGCGTTAACGTTACCACCTCCTCCCATTTATTTACCCATTTTTCCATTCCTTAATGAGAACATAGTACGTTTCACTTCGACTTGTATAAATAGGTCTTACCTATTTTTACCGAACAACAAGTTCAGTCAGGAGCATACACCACTCACAAAACGTTTACTAGCTTTCCATCTGCTAGCTTCCCACTTTATGATATAAGTCGTAACTCAACTACTCTTCCAGAATCAACTATTCTGATCTCATCACTTTCCTTGCTTCCTTCCCCAAAACCAACCCATTCTCCTCCACTTTGTGACCGAAGCAAGTCTGGAACGGCCATTTCGTGGTTTAGGCCGGACTTGTACAGATTGATCACTCGAATCTAAAGTCCTCCCTTGCAGTACATTGTTTAGGGTTTAAATTTGTTTCTCACCCACACACCCGAAATTACCGAAATCAGCAGAAACTCTTTTCACCCACAAATAATAGTGAAATAATATTTGTATTATCTAGTATGGTTATGGATTGCATGTGACTCCTTTTGGATAACATTGTCGTGTATTTCATGTGTAATTAAGAGAATAATGGTTCGGAATCAAATTGTTTAGTTGCATTCGAATAAATAGTAGTGCGGTAAAAAAAATCGACTCAAGGTGTTACCCATTACAGTATGATGAGGTTTGGGAGTACGATGGAAGTATTTCCTATGCAAAGGTTACTCGACGTTTTGCTTTGTTAAAGATTAAAGTTTGGCACACCAGTTGTAAGTGCCAGCAAAGATGTCAGATGTACCTGGTGCAATTCATATTTTTGTTCAATGTAGACATATGAGGGTCAAGGAATGAAACAGCTAATTTGAGTGTATTGATAATACAACTGGATAACGCTTACTAACTCATTCATTTTGGAGCGGCAAGAAAATTATAAGAGAGAATTGTAGGCATGTAGGAAATATACAGATTATATCTTCATTGTGCACATCCACAATTTTTGGAAGCAGTAACCCGATTTCGAGACGAAATCCTCTTTTAGTAGGGTAGACTGTAATATCTTGCCGAAATCCTTCATACAAACTCATAAAATTCATAGGTTCAAATTAATAGCTAGTGTAGGATAACATCAATGTTCCCCATAACAAGTGGAAGGATTTACTTAGTATTTTTTTAGGTTAAAAGTAACATTACGTGTGAAGAAAAGAAGAAAAAAAAAACGAGAACAAAAGAATAAAAATGAACGGTAACCAAAAGGAGATGTTGAGTTTGGTGACAGAGATTAAATTAGGCTATATGGGGAGCATGAAATCATTCTTAATGGTAAGCGTTTAACCATCCTTGTACTTTTGAATTTTTATTTATATGTCTCAATTGCTCTTAGGGCTTGGCAAAGGAAGCTGTGCATAAGCAGATCGATTTTGATGGTTTAGGGTCGATATTGGTGGCGTTCCAGATACTGAAGCAAGTTTTCTTTAGACTCTTTTCATTCAGACTGATTTGGGAATCAAGTTACATATAGTATTTAGGGTTTACGTAGAAAACGAACATGATAGGTGGATTTCATAATTTTGATTTAATTTTATCATACTGTAGTATTTTCCGTTCTCTATGGTTAATTTTACGCCTTTTTCTTGCATTTTTATCAAGCTAGATTGTGAACTAGGGTCATGCTATCTAGAATGAAGACACGGGTGTGTTTGTGATCATGTTAAACGTGTGAATCACTAGAACTTCTGAATTTCATGGTGGTGTTTACCCCATGTGTTAGGTACTAAGTCGATTCAAGTCACAACACGTGACTTTTGTGAGTTTCATAGCTAAGAATGTGAAATGTATGGGTTGATATATGTTTAATCTATGGTTAGAATGACTTTGCTGACTAGCTACCATATGAATGCATATAAGTTATTGGATGTTCCATGTAATTTTAACTGTTTATATGATTTCACACGAGCAACTCACATCTTATTATTAATAACCATTCTGATATATTTCAAACTTGACAAGTCTTGTTATAATAAGAAGAAAAACTTGCTTTAGCTAATAAGAATAATATAATATTAATATGATGAATGTGATCATTTTTTTTATGAACAATATACAAAGTTGGTGTAAAGGTGCACAAATGATTAACAAATAAGAAAAGGATACAATGTGATTATAATCAATCAAGATACAATAGGAAAAATTAAAATTTAATTGTTTTCATATATATCATATCATATGATTTATAAGATAAAATAGAAAGTTAGCTTTAAATTTATGTGTAAAGAATAAAAAAGTTAAACTTATCTAAAAAAAATAGGATTCTGATTTTTGCAAAAACAGAGAAAACAATAGATTATATTCTGATAACGTGCGAAAAAAATTGCTTAGTTATTAGAACTACGTGCTGATAACGTATTATTATCAAATAAAGAAGATACAAAAGTAGAGGAAAACAAGAAAACGGGAGATTTTATTCATGTGTGTGTGATCACAAAGTTTTAACCATTATTTATATGGATAGAAGACTTAATACCCAAGTATATGGAAACTTTAATCTTGGACTCGGAGTGCATCTTATTCATTAGACTAAGGTTTATAACATGTGTGTGTTATCAACTAGCTTTGCCTAGATAGTAAATAAAATTTTTATTTTTTGACTTCACATATTTATGAACACGCAACTGATCTTCTATTGATTTTTTTCCTTGCTTTGCCTTAAAATAAAATAAAATAATGTAGTAGAGATGGACTACTGTGAACTCAAGAAAAAGTTTAAAAAGAGAAACTATTGTGAACTCACAAATCAATCATCTTCATGCTGAAACTGAGAAGTTGTAACGAAGAAGAAGAAGAAGAAAAATGGGTGATTAAAATTTTGACTGAACCACTGTTGATGGGTGAAAACTACTCTGGAATTTGGTAATTTGGGGTGTGGATGAGGAATGAATCTAAACCTTCAACAAATGCATCTGCGCGGTGAGTGCTTGTAGATTCGAGAGATCAATCTGTGCAAGTCCGGCCTAAACCAAGAAATGGTCGTTCCGAGACTTGTTTCGGTCACAAAGTGAAGGAGATGGGGTTGATCTTAGGGAGGGAAGCGAAGAAGGTGTTGAGATTGTGAAGGTGTTGGCTTGCTTATGACTTGTCGAAAGATGAGCAAGCTTACGGTTGATGCAAGCATGCTCTGAGTGTTTGAATACGGTTTGTATTAACACTTGGTTTCTGTCGTCTGAACTTGTGTTGTTCTCCGTTATTCCCTTGTTTTTTTTGGAAATAGGGCGGAGACCCTATTTATACAAGTCATTGAGCCTCATTCACGTTTCTCGTGGGAAGTGGAGGTAGTGGAATGATGGAGTTGTGGAGTTGTGTTTCGGTAACACACGACCAGTCTTACCCACTTTTCCCTGTTCATCTCTAACCGTCCATGACTTCCTAACACGTTCTTGTGATGGCGCGTTGCACGCCGCACGCCGTAAACCGAGACCAATACCCAAAGTATGCATCCCCAGGTTGTGACATGATTGATGTCTGGAATGTGGATCGTGGATCCACTAAAGATAGCATGTAATCTTTGAATTGAATAACTGCGTTATTCGGAAAGTCGATACTTGTGAAGTACCGTGTGTATTTTATGCGAGTCGCATTACGGTGTGGTAAAGTGATGGGTAATGACTCCTCACTAACCAAATAACTCCTGACCATGGTTGTATAACCAAGCTGGTGAGGTCGGACGGACGAGATGATGTTTGAGACACTCATCTGCGACCGTTGATGAAATTGGGGTTTTTAAAGAGGTGCGCAAGCATCACTCTTGACTTGGTCGAAACCAAGCATGGGAAGGATTTTGTAGAGGACCGACCATACATGCGTGTTGACGGCATGATGGTGTACACGTCCATGTCTCACCGTCTCGTGAAGATGCAATCTAGGCCACTCAATTTGACCGTCAAAGAGGAGTGGTTGAGATCGGTTGCGCGGAAATCCCTTGCCGCAAAGGAGTTGGAAACCGCATGACATCCCAAGTTTGGGCGTGCGTTCCAAGACGACCCATCTTGGTCGGTCTTGGTCGATCATACCAGCATGTAGGTGGTAGGCTAGTGTTCACACCTATACCCGATTATCCCATGAAAACGTGATCTAAGCCACTCAAATCATCCGGTGAAGTTGAGCGGTCGAGATCGTTTAGGATTTGGGAGATGTAACCGCGTGAGTTTGGTCGGGCGTTTTGGATTAGCCGGGCATGGTATGCCTTGGCCGACCGCAAGAGGAGGTAGATGGGCCCACGGTGGTCATCTTTGGTATGACCGGCCTTGGTTAATCCAATCCGTGACCCTCCATTCGTACCGGAGAAGATGGACGCGCGTGATGACTTGAAGCCCTAATTTTGGCTTTCAAAGCCGCGCGACCATGCTCTTTTGGGCGGACGAATTTGTTGTAACCAACCATGGTTGGCTTTGACCGATTGGTCAAGTGTGTAGGCGGTCACACGGTGATTGTGTCGACATGCTCCGGGCCTTTTGAGTCTACATCTACACCCTCCATCTATGCCTGCGAAGATGGACGGTTGAGACCGTTTTGCGACACATGTAATATGCCGCAAACCCTAATTTAGGGTTTTCCGTCCATAATACTTGGTATGGAAGGTTTCTTGGCAAGCGAAGGCCAATGGTCGACCATGCGGGGTCGTTGTGTGTATTCCATACACGCAGGGGTGATGGAATTGATCCGTGGTCATCCAATCATGCTTGTGGAGTTGGATGATGCGATCGAGATCATATCCGAGACCGATACGATCAAGTCCGGATGCTCAATCGGGCTAGTATAACACACCGAGAGGGGCTCAATCGGGCTAGTATAACACACCGAGAGGGCTCGGGCTAGTATAACACACCGAGAATCGGCTGTACGGGTATTTCGTACATGGATTCATTATAGTGCTTGGAGGTTCGTGTTACTCACGCCAAGAGTAACACTCGGTCGTCATGCCACACCGATAATGGGTACAGAAATACAAGGCCGATATGAAATTCACGAGGAAGGGATTGTTGCCGCATGCTCCAACCTGGAGGAATTTCATGTATTCACGAATGGGATTGTTGCTACATGCTCCATTCTTGGCGAATTAAGTGAGGAGTATCCGTCACTTATAAACGGCTTTATCTTTTACAAGATGTCGCCGCATGATTTTTACGGTTACTTACAAATTTAACCTTAAACGAAAATCCACCATCAACATTAAGTCCCCTGCCTAGCACATAATGGTTGCACTATTGTGTGGTAGGCATGAGATGGTGACATACGAAATGACCAAGCTAGAGTGAATACATATTTACCAGGATAGTTTCACATTGTCGGCGTTTCGGAACTGGTCGGTCTTGATTAAGGATGCGAAGGAAGCGGGACTTGATCCGGTGAGTCGCTTTGGTTCCTCTTGTACATGTATGAGCTCGGCCGCTCCTTGGTGTACTTCCTTAGTTATACACGGCCTTCCTCGGGTATATTTGATAAGCCTTGTTGATTGTTATCCCGAATTAGTAGCCTTCATAGGTGGTAAGTAGAGACTTCTCTTCCTTCGGGATTACGTCGACTTGTGAGATTATAAAGAATCATCTCAACGTGGTCGTTTATTCTATATCCCAGGGTATCTCGTGTCTTGCTCTAATTTTCTGATTAGCTGATCGATAGTTTTGATGATCCTCTCTTCTTTTTTTTTTTTGTGTGTGCTCATAACCTCTTCTTCTCTCGCAGATTATCATGGAAGCGGTAGACGCTCATTTGTTGCTTCCCGTAAAGAAGTTTTGAAGTTGACAAGCCCGAAAACCATGCGCATGGAGAAGTGATGGCTAAGATCGATCTTCCTCTTCGTGAAGTATTTTGTCTTATACGGGGGATGTCTATCTCCCACCTTCGTATTGTCGAGGACGTATCCGTGCACTTTCACCGCAATTGACATGGAGGAGCGGCGGAGGCGCGAGGAAACGCTGCGGACACTAGTAAGCGCAAGGGCGAGAGATTTGCGGCCGCGGTTGAAGAGGCGGAGAGTTGAGCATGAACGACCCCGAATGAAGGCAAGTGTGATTACCCGGTTCAGACGGCGTGATAATCCTTGATTCCCGATACGGACGAACCCGAACATTCGAAGGCAATTTGCATGGCCCCCGGTGTTGCTATGCCCTTTGATGCTCCCGCCGAAGATGTTGGGATGGAGTGCGCTGCCGCTGCGGCGGGGATGCCCGTGCGAAGTTGAGGAAGATCCCGGAAGGAGGTGCATCGACAGTGACGGAGGCCGACGGTGATGTGGGCGAGACCGACCCTCTTGATGATTGAAATTTCTTTTTTTTTTTTTCTTTCCAAGTATATTCGCATGCTCGAACATCTTCCTTGTACTCAGTGGCGGCTGAGTTCAAGGTTTTTCTTTTGATTATTTGAATAAAGCTTTCCTTTACAATCCTTTGCCAAGACTGTAACCGAACCTTCTCAGGCGCAAGGGTGCGCCTTCATACATAATTCTTAGTGATAAAAGAAGTTATACTGTAATGGAATATCCATGGACCTGTGATGCAATATCTTCCCGGCTTTGTGGGCGGATGGCTCAAATCATTTTCCGCACACGTTCTATTCCCTTCATCCCGTGAGATGTTTGCTTAGGGTTTCTTTTCTTGCTCCAGTGGACTGATTTAAGCTGACTCAGGGGTTGGTGTTTTAGGAGTAAAGAGGTTCTCAGATGAAAATAATGCTTCAATTGAAAATTGAAAATTGAAACCCTAGATATGAATGCAAGTATTGCAATCATTTTCTGGAGGGATTACAAATATGACATGAAATTATAAAAGGAAACACGCTGGAAAAATATAGCACGGCGCGTTTTAAGGTGTGTAGGATCCGGAAAGTGGTAGCACAAAAGTATCTTAAGTTCGGTAAGGTTTGAGCCATCGTGAGTGAACTGTTATGCCCTCCAGGGTTATCGGCGTTGATGAGCTTGCGGTAGCCACCTAGGATAACATACGCTACAGGTACGGTTCATCTTCTCTTTTGGTGGGTGAGTCAGGTAGAGTGGTCATCTTCACCGTCATGTTTCCAACATTGAATGTAGTCGCCTTCGTCACTAGGTCTCCAATTCCGAATGGGTTTGAGCGTGCAGACACTTGGACCTTGGCCTTGTTGTCTTTGACCAAGACAGCTTCTATGCTCCTGATAAAACGTTTGAAAGGGGCGGCTTCCCATTCACATCTCCTAGCCGGGGTTGGTTTGTCGGTTGGAGCCAGTCCCCAGGACTTGTCAGAATGAGGGGCGGTAGTTTGCAAGGAGGGTTGTGTGATGAGACTTACTTGAGACCAGGAACCTTTCGGTGTATGCCGACAGCTCTCTCCGGAAAATTGTGTTACGTCGGGAAAGTTGTCGATGCGGCAGCAAACGATCATCGGGGGTCCGAAGGCGTGTTGGAGATTCTCTCGTGTGCGACACGGTAGAGAGGACAGACCTCCAAAGTATGGCTTTGTTGTCCCGCATCCAAGAGCTTCCTAGGATCATGTCGTAGTTGGGATGGTCTTTGACTATGTAGAACTTTGCTTGCGTCGAGGCATCACCCAATTTGACTTCAAGATCAATGTATCCATATGCATCTCTAAGCTCTCCTCTGAATCCCCGACCACGGTTGGATGACGGGTAGCTTCTTGCTTCGAGATCTTTGCCGCTCTCAAGGTCTTGACCGTAATGATGTTAAACTAAGCCGTATCGATCAACGCGTTATCGAACTCAACGTTTCTCAAACGAGTGACGGTTAGGAGTCCCCGGTTTCCATTGCTCATGTCTTTTAGGAAAGACCGGGGCTCTTGACCGCTATCGGATGCAAACGTCTACGACACAACGTGGTTGAGGGCCGCGAATATGTCTTGACGCTGTCCCTTGGAGAAATATAAGATTTCACACATGTGCTCCATCATAGATTGCACGGTCTTGCTTGAACGAGTCCCCGAAATCATGCGGTTCTTGATAGGTAGAGGATCTCTATGAACACCTTCGTTCCCAAGCCGGGAGTTCCCCCTGTCTCTACCTTTTCCCCGAATATTTGTTTCAACCTCGTTGCAATCTTTGGTTGGATGATGGACGAATCTGTGGTAGCAACGATATCTGGGACTGCTATTTCTTCCTCGGTCGGAGGACGCCCGATAGGGGGTAGTTTTACGGCATCATCTTGGATCCACGCTTCCAAGAGCTCTATCACTTCATTCATGGGAAAAGGAAAACCCGTGTCTTTGGCGTTTTGTGCGGGAGTTTTGTCTGTTCCTTTTCGAGACGAAGTCTTGTGTGCCGAGGATGTTCGCTTGGTTTGTTGTTCCGTTATCGAAGCTTTCCTCTTTTCTCCTCCGCTTACCACACTCACGAAGGGCCGTGTTGTATTGTTTGTTTGTGAGACGCCCGCTTCCTCGACTTTCACGCAAATCTTCACTTCGAACAACTCGGTTCTTTCTAGTAGTCTTTGGTGCAGTTGTTGCTTGAACGTTTTGCGGCTTCGTGGAGTTCGAGAGAATGTTTGAAAGCCAGATTCTCTAACGGAGCGCGGTATATGGGTATCATCCCATTGATGCATGATTCCACCAATTGCCGTTCGGTAACATTCGGGTCGTGACGATCAAAGTGCTTGGGTTCGAATCTTTTAACGAAGTCGTTGGGATGTTCATTGTTCATTTGGAGAATTCTTCCTGTGTCCGAAAACGTGATTTGTTCAGACACGAAGAAATACTTCCTGTATAAAGCACTGACCATCTCGCTCCAATTGGATATGTTGTTAGGCGCAATGTTGTTGTACGGTGTATGCCCTCCCGTGAGTGATTTTGAGAATTCTTTTAGGCGTAAAACATGATTGTATTCATGTTCCCCCAAGGCTTCCAAGAATTGAGAAATGTGTTCGCGAGCATTACCATCACTGTCGTAGAGGAGAGCTGGGAGAGGTGTAACCTTTTGGTAGAGGAATCCGTTGCACATCTTGAGGGTACGGGGTGATGTTGGTGTACGTCCGTTCGGTCCCCTTTTCCTCGATTTTGGAGAAGTCGCTCTAGATCTTCACGCGTAATGAAGTTGGAAGACTGGGCCTCTCTCCCCTTGGCGCTCGGGAGCAACACGAGTTTCTTCATTCATGTGAGTCCGAGTGGAAACACCTGCTCCGGGTGTATTGAATGCATCTCTCGCCGACTCCAAGGGTTGCCGTGAATCTTGCGGCAATCGTTCAGTCAAAGTTTTAAGGAAAGTGAGTACCTCTTTCTGAGTTGAGGCCATGTCTGTTTGAGTTTTAGCAAGAATTTCTGTTTCTCCATCAAGTCTCTGCAATGGTACTAGACGGCGGTCTTCCTCTTGTGTCTCCGGCTCCTCGTCCCGATGGAGGAGTGAAAGTTGTTGCCTGGCAACCACTAGAGGCGTTACGCTCGAAGAGATGCCAGGATTTGCGACGCTCTCGGCTCGCAGTGATGGGAGGTGTTACACCTGCTGGGATGTCTCCTGCTCCGCTAGTGTTGGTGACAGAGGTAACGGCTCCTCGAGATGTGTCGGCTACGGTAGCTCCACTGACAGGCACGTCAACACCGGGAGTGTTATCCACGCTAGCTCCGTCCGAATTGATTGCTGATCCAGACACGAGTTCCACCATCTTGAAATAAATTGTTGATTGAATTGGTTCTAAGATCTACCCTTTTTGAAATTGATGAAATTGAATCGGATTTCAAAGAAATTGATTTCACGACCGAGAGATTAATCTCCCACTGTGGTCGCCAATTGTTGATGGGTGAAAACTACTCCGCAGAATTTGGTAATTTGGGGTGTGGATGAGGAATGAATCTAAACCTTCAACAAATGCACTGCGCGGTGAGTGCTTGTAGATTCGAGAGATCAATCGTGCAAGTCCGGCCTAAACCAAGAAATGGCCGTTCCGGACTTGTTTCGGTCACAAAGTGAAGGAGATGGAGTTGATCTTAGGGAGGGAAGCGAAGAAGGTGTTGAGATTGTGAAGGTGTTGGCTTGCTTATGACTTGTAATGAAAGATGAGCAAGCTTACGGTTGATGCAAGCGTGCTCGAGTGTTTGAATACGGTTTGTATTAACACTTGGTTTCGTCTGTCCGAACTTGTGTTGTTCTCCGTTATTCCCTTGTTTTTTTTGGAAATAGGGCGGAGACCCTATTTATACAAGTCATTGAGCCTCATTCACGTTTCTCGTGGGAAGTGGAGGTAGTGGAATGATGGAGTAGTGGAGTTGTGTGTCGGTAACACACGACCAGTCTTACCCACTTTTCATGTTCATCTCTAACCGTCCATGACTTCCTAACACGTTCTTGTGATGGCGCGTTGCACGCTGTAAACCGCCAGACCAATACCCCAGTATGCATCCCCAGGTTTGTGACATGATTGATGTCTGGAATGTGGATCGTGGATCCACGAAAGATAGCATGTAATGCTGAATTGAATAACTGCGTTATTCAGAAAGTCGATACTTGTGAAGTACCGTGTGTATTTTATGCAGTATCGCATTACGGTGTGGTACGGTGATGGGTAATGACTCCTCACTAACCAAATAACTCCCGACCGGGTTGTGTAACCAAGTCTGGTGAGGTCGGACGGACGAGATGATGTTTGAGACACTCATCCGCGAACCGTTGATGAAATTGGGGTTTTTAAAGAGGTGCGCAAGCATCACTCTTGACTTGGTCGAAACCAAGCATGGGAAGGATTTTGTAGAGGACCGACCATACATGCGTGTTGACGGCATGATGGTGTACACGTCCATGTCTCACCGTCTCGTGAATATGCAATCTAGGCCACTCAATTTGACCGTCAAAGAGGAGTGGTTGAGATCGGTTTGCGGCAGAAATCCCTTGCCGCAAAGGAGTTGGAAACCGCATGACATCCCAAGTTTGGGCGTGCGTTCCAAGACGACCCATCTTGGTCGGTCTTGGTCGATCATACCAGCGTGTAGGTGGTAGGCTAGTGTTCACACCTATACCTTATTATCCCATGAAAACGTGATCTAAGCCACTCAAATCATCCGGTGAAGTTGAGCGGTCGAGATCAGTTTAGGATTTGGGAGATGTAACCGCGTGAGTTTGGTCGGGCGTTTTGGATTAGCCGGCATGGTATGCCTTGGCCGACCGCAAGAGGAGGTAGATGGGCCCACGGTGGTCATGCTGGTATGACCGGCCTTGGTTAATCCAATCTGTGACCCTCCATTCGTCACGGGAGAAGATGGACGCGCGTGATGACTTGAAGCCCTAATTTTGGCTTTCAAAGACGCGCGACCATGCTCTTTTGGGCGGACGAATTTGTTGTAACCAACCATGGTTGGCTTTGACCGATTGGTCAAGTGTGTAGGCGGTCACACGGTGATTGTGTCGACATGCTCCGGGCCTTTTGAGTCTACATCTACACCCTCCATCTATGCCTGCGAAGATGGACGGTTGAGACCGTTTTGCGACACATGTAATATGCCGCAAACCCTAATTTAGGGTTTTCCGTCCATAATGCTTGGTATGGACGGTTTCTTGGCAAGCGAAGGCCAATGGTCGACCATGCGGGGTCGGCTGTGTGTATTCCCTACCTGCTTGGGGGTGATGGAATTGATCTGTGGTCATCCAATCATGCTTGTGGAGTTGGATGACCGCGATCAGATCATATCTGGCAAGCTAAGGCCGTGGGTATTCCATACCATGCTTAGGGTGATGGAATTGATCTCGTGGTCATCCAATCATGCTTGTGGAGTTGGATGATGCGATCGGATCATATCAGGAGACCGATACGATCAAGTCCAGGATGCTCAATCGGGCTAGTATAACACACCGAGAGGGGCTCAATCGGGCTAGTATAACACACCGAGAGGGCTCGGGCTAGTATAACACACCGAGAATCACATGACGGGTATTTCGTACATGGATTCATTATAGTGCTTGGAGGTTCGTGTTACTCAGAAGAGTAACACTCGGTCGTCATGCCACACCGATAATGGGTACAGGAAATACAAGGCCGATATGAAATTCACAGGAAGGGATTGTTGCTGCATGCTCCAACCTGGAGGAATTTCATGTATTCACAGAATGGGATTGTTGCTACATGCTCCATTCTTGGCGAATTAAGTGAGGAGTATCCGTCACTTATAAACGGCTTTATCTTTTACAAGATGTCAGCGCATGATTTTTCTGGTTACTTACAAATTTAACCTTAAACGAAAATCCACCATCAACAACCACAGTCCAAACAACTCACTCTCGGTGAGGAACTTATACTCTAATGCAGGAATAAATGTTGTTTGGTGAACTACGGGTCCCAGTTGGTCACTACTTTATTCTCTTATATGGCTCCGCTCTCCTAGTACAATACAAGTTCAGGGCCCCGAGATTATAATCACAATACAAATTTTGTACAGTGAGAACAAATTTTCAACAATGGGATAAGTAGTGGATCTGGAGTCTTATAGGCAAATTTTGTCTTACAGTCAAGGAAAATTTTAGTTTTATATGCCAACAGGATTTTTTTTATTGACCATGGATTTTTCAATTTATCTGTGCCAGTTCTAGTTTCCTTTTGATCTTTGGATACTTCAGTATTATCAATTTCGAATAAAAAATATCACGATGTGCGATTTAAAATTTATCATCAGAATAAATAAAATAAAATAATAATAATAATTAAAAAAAGATTGTGACTTATAAGACAATTTGGTGCACCGGAATTTATCTCGTAACTAATGGTTTACAAAGTTACACTGAATCTCAAAATAGGCCATAGTGACTCAAATATGTCTTAAGGGTTAAAGTACCCAAATATATCTTAAGGGTTAAAGTATGTATATTAATCTAAAATTTCCATGGTAAACTTGAATGAATCTAAGTAATTTTTTGCTAGAAAAAGTACGTGACACAAAATTAACAAAGGCCTAAAATTATTAGGGCCAAAATTTACCTAACAACCCAATATTTACCAACTTATATATGCATGCATGTGATTGGCATGTAAAAAAGAAAAAGAAAAACTAAGTTTCAAATTTTCTAATAACATCATTGACTTCATCTTGCTTTCCACAACTACCACGACATGACAAAACTAAACTAGTCGGTAAATTGAGTTCACTGCATACCTGTCTGTAGCACTCATTTAAAACATTATTGAGAAGTATGGCATGAACAATAGAACATCATCCGTATTCAAAACAGATTGCAGGAGATCATTATCCTACGACCTTCAATAATTTCCAAACCTTCACCACTTAAAAAAGAAACCCCCATCATGAGTCCAAAAGCAACAAAATAATTTGATGTAAATCTTGTTAAAAAAAAAAAAAAAATGATGTAAATCTTTTTAAATTTAGGGTTTATTTGCCTTGCGTCTTTAGGGGCGCCTCCAAACGAATTAGGGACGACACAAAAGGACAAAATAGGTCATAATCGGAAGGTTAATTCATAATCGGAAGGTTAATCCATAATCCCATTTTTTAATGGCCAAACTACCCTTTACAATCGGGAGGTAACTATACAATCGGTAGTTAATCAACAATCGGTAGTCAAGATAGTTCATATAACTACCGATTATACAGTGGCTCTCTTTTTGCAAAATATCCTACCATAATCGGTAGTCAAGATAGTTCATATAACTACCGAATATAGAGTTGCCCCAAAATGTGATTTTGCAAAAATCCTCTTTTTTGAATTTTGGTTGAACATATAATCGGTAAGATAGGAAGAGCTATCATGACTTCCGATTATACGATCGCTTCTCTTTGCAAATATCCTACCATAATCGGTAGTCAAGATAGTTCATATAACTACCGAATATAGAGTTGCCCCAAAATGTGATTTTGCAAAAATCCTCAATTTTTTGAATTTTGGTTAAGTCTATAATCGGTAGTAAATGAAGTTATCATGACTTCCGATTATACATTGGCTTCCTTTGCAAATATCCTACCATAATCGGTAGCCAAGATAGTTCATATAACTACCGAATATAGAGTTGCCCCAAAATGTGATTTTGCAAAAAAATCCTCTTTTTTTTGAATTTTGGTTGAGCCTATAATCGGTAAGAAAGGAAGAGCTATCATGACTTCCGATTATACAGTCGCTCTCTTTGCAAATATCCGACCATAATCGGTAGTCAAGATAGTTCATATAACTACCGAATATAGAGTAGCCCCAAAATGAGATTTTGCAAAAATCCTCTTTTTTTGAATTTTGGTTGAGCATATAATCGGTAAGATAGGAAGAGTTATCATGACTTCCGATTATATCTTGACTCCCGATTCAATTATTCTCGAGAATTAAATGACTGTGTCGGCAGCGGACTGAAAACCAGAAAAAAATCCAAAACAGACTGAAATTCAATTTTCTCGTAGAAAAAAAAATTTCTACGAGACGCTGTCTCGCACTCTGCAAGGGGGCGCTGCCCCCTAGACCCCCGCGACCTGACTTGTCAGGTCGAACACACCGGGAGGGCTACGCCCCCGGACCCCCTGCACTTTTGTATAGCGTCCCGACATTGTATTCATACCACGTCCATGCCCGTACCGAGGTTTTTTCAACTGCATTGGTTGAGCCTATAATCGGTAGCAAATGAAGGTATCCCGACTTCCTATAATCCAAAGATAATCGGTAGTCAAAGATAGTTCATATAACTACCGAATATAGAGTTGCCCAAAAAGAGATTTTGCAAAAATCCTCTTTTTTTCTAATTTGGTTGAGCCCATAATCGGTAGTCAAAATAGTTCATATAACTACCGAATATAGAGTTGTCCTAAAAATGAGATTTTGCAATCGGTAGCCAACTAAACTACCGATTATGAAGGGGCATACAAGTATTTTCATCCTATTTTGTCTTTTGTGTCGCCCCTAATTCTTTCGGGGTCGCCCCTAAAAGTGCCAGGTTTATTTGATCCTCGAGTATTACTGTACTCAACAACAACCTTAAACGTGTGGGTCCCATATTAATTTGGGACCCACAATATCCTTAAGATGGCAACTGTAAGGTCCACAAGCAAAACAGTATCTCATAGTATTAAAAAATCAAGCGAAGAACGGAAAAATACATAATGACAAAAATCAAAACTGCATGCCTTTTGTTTACTGGAAATTTCTGAGGAACCCAAACTTGTCTCCTCTCTCTTCTAGAAACCCGTCATTAAAATGTCTTATATTTATAGCCCAAAGTACAAAGTCTACGGTTAAGATTAACAGTTATAGATTAGATTTAAATTTTCACATTTTATACAAGACCAAATTAACCTTTATAAATTACATAATATTACCAACCAAAATAATAGGGAAACAATTACATTTGGCCGTTTTTTGAGGATGAAAGTTTCTCTTTCTAGGTAAAACAAGAAACTAATTAACTTATGGCATTATTTTGGGCGGTAGTTATGCTTACTAACTTAATTAATTGCATGAGAATCGGACCATAGTTAATCTCTCTTAAAAAAATTCTAGGATAATTCCCAATCATTACGGGTGTTTTGTTAGGGGAAAAACTTAACCGTTCGTGAATCTTCATAAATTCATATCGTTAGTTATTTTAATTTTTTACGGCTTCACCTAGTGTGAACTGGTGATAAATAATTATCACTTTTTAAGTAAAATAGAAATTTTCATGAATCTATTTCGGTGAAAATCGCAATTTTCCTTTTTTCTTATCAAGTGAAAAACATAGTTTTCGTATCTTTCTCAGGTGAAAGTTCAAATTTTCACTTTATTCTTACGTGAAAGTTGCAATTTTCCTTTTTTTTATCAAGTGAAAACTATAATTATCATCTTCTTTTTCGTGTGAAATATTCAATTTTCACGTTGTATCCGAGATTAATATGGTGATAATCCAATTTGTTTTTCCCCATACGCTATTAAATTTATTTTTATTGTGGTGTAATTAATAGGAGTTATTTTAGGGGTGTTTGCATTATTTTAGGGATTGGAATTTATTTTTATTGTGGTGTAATTAATAGGAGTTATTTTAGGGATGTTTGCATTATTTTAGGGATTGGAATTTATGATAAGGATTTCAAATAAAAAAACGTTTTTGGCTTAACAAACATGCAACGGTTTTAATAGGAGTTATTTTAGGATAGTATAACGGTATCAAAAATAATTATTAATTTAAGTTAAATTAAGGAAAAAGGTTATTTATGTAATCACGTCTTATTATAAACTAATTATGGGTTCAACATATTTGAAAACTTAATGGTGGGTTTTTAATATACAAAAAAACAAAATTGGGCTAGAGATAATTTTCCCCCTTTTGTTTATGCCAGCCGCGCTAGTACCAAGAGCCTTCACAAGTTACTTAATTGAAACACCAAATTACAATAATTAGCAATCCAAACCCGGGTTAGTATACCTAATTAATTACCATCTATTGCATTTCAAAAATAGCAATACCAAAAAACTGGGTTACTTTTACCTTGCGAGATTGGGGTATACCTAATGTGACAAAACCCATGTCATTTAGAAGTAAAACATGCCACCCCTTAATCATGTATTTTCAAATGGTTAACTTGTCCCTGCAATGATTAATACTAATTTAATTGAAATGATTAGATTAGTTAAATTAGTTAGTTGATTTATACGAGTGGATTTGTAAATAATTGAGAGCGAGAGATAAAGTAAAGTACTAGAAGAAGTCTTTTTTTTTTTTTCGGGGGGGGGGGGGGGGGGGGGGAGTCTTCTAATTTTCCTCTTACAGATGAGTACTTGTATGATGATCTACCAAATCATGATCAAATGGATTATATGCATGATCCTCACTTTTATTTTCCTCAAACTCAAGATGGGTACGGAAGTGATGAATGTCTTGAGCCAAACGTAGAATCTAATGATCAAGAGGAAGGAAATGGAGCTGCAAGTAATCAGGTACACAACTTACGTGGTATATATTGTGATTTTTCCATGCAAATGAACGATTTTGCTCTTTTTTTTTCACTTTTGCTGCCCAGTACCGGCGAGGTTGACGATTATCGACCATGCCGACTGTAAGCGTCGGCGTGGTTGTTAAGTGCATATTTTGCATATATTTAGTGTCGAATCCATGCTAGTAATTGCTTAGTTTCTTGTAAATTATTGTATATTACATTTGTTTTATTTACGTTTTGCTAGGTGAATCATTCAAAAGAAGTGAATTGCCACATATTTGTGGAATAAAAGAAGTTAGCTACAAATGGGGAAAGGACAAAGACCAATTGGAACTCGTTGAAGTCTAGGAGTTCTTGCTATCATCTTAAAGAGGGCGAAAAGACGAAGTAAACGGTAAAAGAATGGAGTCATTCCGAAATCGTACGAGAAAGTTGCAAGCGATTGAAGCAAGTCAAAGTTGCGATAAGTTGTTGAAGCGCAGAATTTATGAAGTCACCAGCCTATTTTACTCGGGATAGCCGTTCAAGGAGTATCCGAAAGTTGAACTGTCGATCACGTAAGACTGACAGTTGAAAGCATCGTCTTCTCCAAATGCAGCAAACTGAGAAATCTCAGTTGTGCCGTCGTTGATGGAGCTGTGATCAGAATTCGTTGGTGATGAGTGTTGATGCTGGAGTTAGTTTGATTGCTTCCAGTGAAGTTGTGGCTCGACAAGAAGGAAGATGACGGTGATGTTGGTTGCCATTGTCTGTGGTTATCGGATCTTAATAAGCTGAACGGGGGCAGTTAAGAAGAAACGGAAGTTGACTGAGATGGGTTGATGGCTGCTGCCATTATCGGAGATATAAGATTATCCGGAGCTGGGAAACATGGCAGCAATGGAGAGAGTTGGTATCGGGTATTGGCTTTGCTGCCATGGATGGATTGAACGAGAAACCGAGTTGGTAATGCCGCTTTGCTATCGATTGAGGTAATGGTGATCGGCGATAGATGACGAAAAGAGTGATGATATTGGGACTGTGGTGTTGTTGCTGGCAGTTGATGAAGCTCAAGAAAATACTAGTGATGGTGGTCGAGTTTGAGCTAATGGATTGAGTTTGAGAAAAGAAGAGATGGAAGAAGAAAGAATAATAGTTGCATCCAATGAAGAGTTTGATGGGAAGTGATCGGCGATGAAGAGCTCGAGATGAAGTGTTGAGACTATTAGTCCCACATTGTTTGGGCAATCTAAGATCCTGATGTTTATAATCTCTTACTCCACTCATTGCCAATTGGTTTTGAGTTGGATGCCCGTATTTTAGCATGGTATCAGAGCAGGCTATTTGTGTCGAGTCAGTTGACCGCACCTTTACTCGCGTCACCCGATTTAATTGTCCACGTGTTAGACCCAACGAGGATACACGTGAGGGGGCGTGTTGAGATTATTAATCCCACATTGTTGGGCATTCTAAGATCCTGCGGCTTATAATACTTTAGGGCCTCTCCACTTCTTGCCAATTGGTTTTGAGTTGGATGCCCGTATTCTAACATGAAGATAGAGAAGTGATTGATGGCAGTATTGCTGCTACCAATGGGATGCGATGGATAATGAAGACATAGCTGTTGTTTCCGTAGAATGATGCAGTCGAGCTTGGTGACTGTAGAGAAGAACGGTTGGAGTCTGTGATCAAATATAGAGTATATGGAGATCGAGATTGGGAGAGTCCAGGGAATGTATAAGATATGAAAGTTGAGAAGCTACCAGGAGAAGTTAAAAATTCAGAAGAAAATAAATTTCACGGCAACCAGAATATCTGTAAGAGATCTGGCCGGAAACATCAAACTCAAGAAGAAATTATTCTCACGATCACTAGACTGTCCGAGGGAATATTGGTCGAGCTTAGAAACTTCAGATGATTTGAAAACTCATGGAGAGATGTCTAACCGTGACTCTGACCGAGAGAAAGAAAAATCCATGGGAAAATAATTCTCACGGATGTTCGTTTGTCCGTGGGAAAATCAAGAGAAGCTGGAAATATGCTTGTCAGTTCCCTGGAATTGACAAGCCAATGACGAAACGGGATGGACCTTAACAGCTTTGTTCATGGGCCCATTAACTAGGCCTGAGTTTCTTGACACGACCAGCTACAGACGTGAGCCTTGGGGTGGTGTTTTGGCAAGTCTTTGCAACTATTTCGACCGGGATTTGGAGCACGGGCGCAACTATAATTTGGACACCTATATAAGATATTTTTATATCTTATAATCATGAATCAAGCCATCGGAGAAGAGAACTCAAAGGAAAAAAATCTAGGGTTTTGGAGCGATTTCATTATCGTAACGATTTCTCTTCCATTTTCTTATATGTTTAACATGGGTGTTTCTACATCCATGAGTAGCTAAACCCACAATTGATTGATGATGAATTCTAAGTTCTAGACTTGATTTGGATTAATATATGCATCTATTTTGAGTTCTTCATATGATTATTGTTTGCTTCTACTTTAATGAATGTCTATGATTGATTAATTGATTGCTCTAGGTGGCCAACTATAGTAGTTTATAGATTGATTTATTGCTAGTAAAGGGTTATGATATCCGTGTCATTGTTGAATAACCCATACACAAGTTGAAAACGAGGGATTCTGTGGAGCAATCTCGTGTAGAACAACATTAGAAAGTGGACCTTGCGCTAAGAGTCTAACTACCAAGATTAACCTAAGTCATAAAATATAAAGCATTCGACCAAGTTACACCTTGAGTGCGCTACTACTTGGTGGCTTGGACGAATAGAATCTGATATTCGAGCACTTCGGTATCCAGTGACCAAAGGACTTTAGGGGATATCACTGCGCTAGTTGTTATTCCACGGTTGATAATATAATCTATGATTAATGATGAATTGATGAATATATTAACTCATTGACGGTTTAGTAACGAAGAAGGATTTCTCGATCATCTCTCTCCATATTGCTTACAACTTAATCATTTGATTACTTTGTTTATTTAATTTGAACGGGGTTTTTGTATCACAAGTTTGGTCACCTTGGATTTTTATGACTAGTTCTGTTAATTTAGTGAAATTAAGATCACTAATTTGTTGCACCCACGACACGCATCAGTGGTTTATATTACCAAATGCCCCGACTTTTCATGAGCACTATTCAAGTCGGCATGGTAATAAATAAGAACCCTGCCGACTAAGAGTACTCACTGATCAAAAAATACAAAACCCAACTACATTATCAGATCATGTGTCAGGTTATATAAAAGGTAGACAGATTTAATCCTATGCTGGAAATCTGGCTTTCATTCTAGTCCATTTTCTCATACTGCACTGGTGACTTTAAATGCCAAGAAATTGGATTAGTGCACTGTGACTCTTTAAGGAAATGCAATTGGAGGGAATTGGTCAGGATGAGGTTATGATGGATTATTGCTTGTGCAAGTTGGGTTGCATTGTCATAAGTTTATTCGAAAACATGGTATTACAGTTGATCTTAAACTTAGTATTGCACTTGTTCATATGTATGCAAAGTGTGGGTGTTGAGCGAGCGAGAAAAGTATTTGAACAGATGCCTGAGAAAAGAAAGATACTAAAGCATGAATTTCGATGATTATCGTGCTTCCTTTTTTCATGGACTTGCAGAGGAAGCATGCTCCAGCGTGGGATTCAACCAATAGTGGAGCATTATGGTTGCATGGTTGATCTACTTTGCCGAGCTAGGTTTATCGAAGAGGCATATAAGTTTGTTGAAGACATGCCAATAAAACCAAATCCAATAATCTGGAGAACACTGTTGGTTGGTTGTACGAGAAAATGCATTTTGGATGAAGGTGTTTTCGTGGCCACTGAATCCAAAAAACTACCTGGTCCTCTGCAGCGACTTCTCAATGAGGGAAAGTGAGTTTTGTCAGGAAAAAGATAAAGGAGAATGGGATCCGAGCTATTCCTTGTTGTAGTTCAATAGAAATGGATGTATTTGTTCAGTAATATATGGTGTCAGACAGATCACATCCAGAGGCAAATAAGATAAGGGAAGTATTTCTGTCTGGCATGATCCGTGAACGTCTGATGTTCTGCAAAACATGGATGACGGAGAGGAAGAAAATTCTCTTTGTGAGCATCGTGAGAGATTTGCCATTGCATAAGGGCTGTTGAAAACAAAATATCCTACAATAATTAGCGTTTGTGAAAAATTTAAAGGTCTGTGCAGATTATCATGAAGTTGCAAAGAGTATCAGCAAAGTTTACAAGAGGGAGATCATTGTTAGATATAGAGTATGATTCCATAATTTCTTAGACGGGGCTTGTTTTGCAAAGATTACTGGAAATGGGTTGCAAAACACTGTACTACACCATCACCTATGTTGCATGGACACGCCTAGAAAGATGCGGTAACCGTGTTGGACACATGATCGGACACGACACGGTTACGACACGCCACATCACGTGTCGCGTAAAAATCGACATTTGCACTTTGCGGACACTATTTGAACACTTTCGGACACACCATAAATGATTAATTTTGGTATGGAAATCAAAATAAATTAAATGCGAAACGAATTTAGTCGTCTTCTAGTCAAATCCAAACATTATTTATGAAAAATTTGATCAAAATGTTATTATTATTAATTTTATTTGTTAATAATCAAGTATTTTGAAAAATAAAAATAATTGTTATTTTGTGTAGATTGTTGTAGAATCTCATTTTAATAATTTGTGTAATACATATAACGTGTCCCCGTAACTAACATTTTTGATATTTGACGTGTCCCCGTAACTGTATCGTGTCGTAACTGTGTCCCGTGTCCGTGTCTGTGCAACATAGACCATCACCTTCTGCAAAATATGATTAAAGAACATTGTTTCTTAGCTGCACATTTAGATGTGCATTTTACTGGAACACATCTTAAGTGTTCTAAGAGGCAAGCACAACACCTCGCTGAACAAAAAAACAAGATTTACGTGTGGCTCTCAGGATCACTTGTTGAATTGCAGTAGCAGTTGGAGTATGGTTCTTTCTCAAGTGATGAACAAGCGCCACAACATTTTCCATTAACAGATGCAAAATATGCTCTCTCACCCCATTCATTCTTCAAGCCTTTCAACAATTTATCTTAATTCCTGCAAACAATAGGAGCTATAGCTGCCAATTACTAGCATGATATCTATATCTACGGTTCAACTGCTGGTGTTACTTGCTTTTTATCAACTTTGCACTTTTTTTCCCATGTACAGGGGCCAACTTTTCATCAACTTTGTACCTTGTTACAATGTATGCCAACTTGCTTTAAAACAGAGGAAAAGGAGTATTTGAGCCAAACAATGGCTCCATCCTTCACAACAATTAAAGTTGTACAGTGACTTGGTAAATCATGTCAGTCAAGATTGCACAGTACTTCCTCAACAGTCTCTATGGCCTGTACTGTATGATGCAGCTGCCCTGGATTGGCATAACCAGAAGCTGCCTTCCTAGTTATAGTATTCCTAACACGCTTTTAGATTACATTCCCAGATTCACACTAAAGCATGGTAATAATAATATATCTGAGTCTCCGACATACCAAAATTCGGAATTCAATTTATTTATTTTTTTGACATTTATACAATTTAACTCACATATACAACTTATTTCCAAAATTTAACAGTTTAAAGTCGCGGACCTCACTCAGTTGTCTCAGGCACTACGCATAAGGGTGTCGCGGTCAGCTCACAAGAATCTGTCATTTGAAGCATCAGACTTCTTTTTCTTGTTAGCTGAGTTGGCTTCTCAAGTGCTGAACCTCTGCCACCAATACATCTCTCTCACCCTTATACTGTTGAACCTATAAATGCAAGGAAAGAAAGAAAGAAAAAAAAAACGTAAGTACTAACAAATAGCCTAGAGAAAAGTTTAAGAAGTCATCTTCTGAGGAGCTAATATGTGTAAATAGAGAAAGAATAGAAGCACTAACAAGGAGATCCAATTTTGAGATTTCTGCAGTTTGCTTGGCACAGAACTCTTCAAGAGCCATTTCTCTCCTAATCGCTCCAGCTAAGACCTTTTCTACTGCCTGCAGGTGAAACAAGTACAATGAGACACAAGACTCTTGGCACATAAACAACAAAAACATCAGCAATTGGCGTTTGTTCCATACCTTTGAACAAACTTCCATATTAACATCAGCTTCTTCCATGAGCTTATTAACACAGGCAATTATGGGATCACTGGAGGAGAAAGATTTTCCCTGAGAGCTTTCAGAGACCTCTCTTTCGTTGATGTGATTTTCTACCTCAGTGCAGAGCTTTTCAACTGCCTCTTCGTCAATTTCCATCTCCACATCATCGTCATCATCGACATGAGGTAATATCAAAGGATAATTGAGGCTCCTTTTCAAGATGCTCAAGCTTCTGCGTGCTTTCGAACTTGTTGTGTATCCTCCGTTAGTGCCTGCTGCTGCTGGATTTGCTTTCGCACGAAGAAGTTCATCCTGTTAATAGGAACAAAAGAGATAAGACAAATGAGAAAATTAAGTAAAACATCTTTAACTTGAAGTTGCAAAGGTAGAACCTTTAGCTGGTGAATCATTTCCTGCAAGACCTTCACATCACCTTGCGTTACTTCATTAACAGTTGCCTTATTTTTAATTGCTTTTGCACGCTGGGCAAACCTCAGGGTACTGACTGTTTCATTCTTACAGCTGTATCATTTCCATCCACATGAGTTTCCAGATTATAGAAATTACTATAGTCCACAGTAAAGCAACATCCAAAAAAATTACCTTTGTACGGGGGAAATAGCACATATCATTGCTAGTCTTGCATTACCACCCAAGGATTCCTGCAGCAAGAAAGTCAGCCTGGAGTCCCTGTATGGGATATGTCTTTGCTTCCCAGTTTGTGAAACATCAGCAAGAATATTTATCACGTTCCTGAAAATTTAATTAAAAAATTGCCATCAACACCTACACATGACTTTTGATCTAGACATAAAATAGTGAAGCTGGCATGAATACATATCAAACTGAACCTAACTACACATGTAAGTGAATAAATTCAGGGTATAATCTAAAACGCAAGACCTAACTACCCAACTAAGTGAACTAATTCTCGGGATAATCTTGAGGTACCAGACTACGCATGAAAAAAGAAGAAAGAAGTATTACCCAAGCTGAGAAAGGGATCTGT
The DNA here is from genome assembly GCA_023531295.1 of Papaver armeniacum. NCBI lineage: Eukaryota > Viridiplantae > Streptophyta > Magnoliopsida > Ranunculales > Papaveraceae > Papaver > Papaver armeniacum. Next base: position 406,775 of record JAJJWW010010882.1, read on the forward strand.
TAATATTGCCTGATTCCTTCAAACGTTCTCCAGCAGCACCTGTAAGCTTTTGTTTTTCGGATCCAGCAAGATCAACCAGATTTATTCTACTTGTCTTGCAACTACTCAAGCCTTCTGATATACCCTATAAACGGAACTCTAGGTTAGATGGAAATCCTGAATGATTACATAAAACTAATTCAAACCAAAAGATTACCTTGTAACGTGACTCCACAGTACAAGTGAACAAACAATGAGAACGAGAACTTTCTGCATTCATATTAGTCGCGCCAGTCCTCCTGTTTGCCAGTCCCTGTGTATTACATGATGGGGAAATTACAATTAAATTCTGTCATAGAGACAATTTATAGATTACTGAAATTACATCCTTGTAGAGACAATTCTAATTCAGGGTTCATTGTTTGTTTCTGGATTTCTTGTTAGTACACTAGTATGATGATCATCTAGGCATCCCCTACATACACATCATACGCACTCCACTTTCCTCAAAATTCTAGGATGTGGTGAACAGAAACACTCTACGCACATCCTTCAAAGAATGTGAACTAACTAATAGCTATTTATGCCACCAACAAGTAGCATGAACATAGAAAATAGCACATTATAAATTTAAAGACGGACTTCATATTTCCACACCTTAATCAAAAGCAGCCTCACATCATTCATGGTACATACACCATGCTCAGTAAGATTCTCAACATAGACACCAGCTTTCACATCTTCTCTAATCTGGAAAACATTTACCACATCAATGTTAAAAAAACACCGAAGCATAGCAAAAGAAAGATAAGCAGATGATGACACATCATATTTACCATGAGGTTCCTTTGACTTGGATCCAACAGATCTGTTATCTGTTCATTGTAAATCTGTTGCAAGAATATATAAGAAACCATAAACACCGAAACAAAAAACAGCTTAAATGAACTTAAACAAAAAACATTCAGGAATCCCACCTCAAGAAAAGAACAGCGACAACGATACTTAAGTTGCTTATCAGCATGCTTCGCCTCCTCCTAGTAAAAGGAAATATATCGTTTAACAACATCAACCAATTTTGATGGGTTTTATTAATTACAGAGATGAAACTCACCTCACTCATGCGTGAGAAAAGCTGCTCGAATACACGAGGAGCTAAACCATGTTGAGCACCAGATGGATTGTATTCCAACAATGCGTTGGAATGTCCCCACATTGTATAGGTTTTTCCACTAGCAGTCTGTTGAATTAAGTGAATTCAGATACCAATGCTTCTTTATACAGATATCTTACTTTGTTCCATCGGAGACCTCTAACACGCGCGAGGTTAAAAAATGTGAACAACTCAAAGATTTTAAACTTACACCAATCAATTCCAGTTTACTTGCACAATACCATAGAGTTTGGACTAAGCAACAGTACTCATCGTATCCAAAAAGAGAATCACATACTTTATTAGAAACACAACAAGTTGAATCAACAAAGTTAAAGTATGAAAACAACAGCACACTTTCCTTCAATTAACATGACGCGACATCACGTGAATAACAAGAATTTACATTAAGCAGAAGCATGAGAACTGGACAAAGTTTTTTTTTTGACATCCTTTAGCTCCAACAACCGTGAAATATGTTCCTGTACCTAAGGTTTACACTAAGACCAATCTAGCCGAATATGTTCCTACACCCATTGACACCAATCTAGCTGAATCCGAGCTTAATCAAGCTCACCATTATCATCATATTTGACAGAACATACAGAAGCAAGATCCAAAATCAACCATGAGCACATATTTTGTCCCCCAAAAAACAAACAAATTGAACCCTGACAAACATATTCTATACATTCATGTTAATAAGATCCAATTAGTATCCCAATACCTGGCCATATGCGAATATGGAACTGTTAAACCCCTCCAAGCAATTCTCCACAAAAGGAGCACCTATTAGCTGGTATACATCTTTCTGAAAGAAATTAATGATACAATTGATACTATTAGAAGCAGAAAATGAAAGACACGACAAAATTACCCCAAACAACACTACTGAAGAAATTCTTACCTGCGATGAACTTGTATCTGCAACGTAATCAAAGGTGAAGGTCTGATCAAGGACTGATAAAGATTCTTCCGACACCTTTTCTACTACAATCTCATCATCCGCATCCGCATTTGGAGGACGAATTCGAACTATTACCTTCATAATTATTTAAAAAATCAAAAATGAGAAACCAAAAGAATCTAAAATCATTGACACAAATCTCAAAATATCCCTACATATAAGCTTATTAGATCTTGATTAATATAATTTAGGGTTTCTTACAGCAAAATTCCCCTAAATTTGAAATTAGGGCAAACGAGATAAAGAGCTGCATACCTGAACACCAGAATCGGAAAACCGAGGAACAGGTTCCATTATCACTTTTCCTTTTGAGTTGCAAGACGAATTAGAAGAAGGAGGAGGAAGAGGACATTTCCTTTTACCAACAGAAGAAAGTGGTTTAGCCGTGGTTACAGAAGGCGATTCAGGAACACTGTTTTCATGAACACATTCCATTATCACTTTTCTTTTCAAAGGATTGGAAGATTTAGAAGAAGGTGGTCTAGGAGGAACAGGAAGAGGTGTTTTCATTTTAGCAACAGAAGAAAGTATTTTTGCAGTAGCTACAGAGGGAGATGATAATGGTGGAACGTTTTCTTTCGATGATTTTGTTTTAGATCTTAGTTTACTATTAGGATTCGGTGATATGCAATTCTTCATTGTGAAGAAATCTAGAGAGAATTGAGAAAAATGAATGAGATGGCCTAGAAATTTACAGTGTTTTTGAAGAGAGAGAAGAGACAAGGAGGTGAAGAAAGAAAGAACGGGCGGGAGAGAACTTAATCCTTAATGATGGGTTTGGATGTAGAATTTAAAAGGTGGAATGGGATTTAGTAGAATTACGTTTTCTTTGGTACGTTTGGTTGCCCAAATCCTTAGATTCACGTTTCCTATAGGAATCAGTTTTCCAGCAAATCCTCCGTATGGAGTCCGACCCCTCCCCTTAAGATTTGCTGGGAAACTTATCAAGGGATTTATGAATCCACTTTTTTTTTAACTCTAAGTCTCATATATATGCAATTTTAAGATTTGTGGGTAATGTTGAACCGTACAAAGACTTTAAAACAAAAAAACTCTATAAATCCTAAGAATTTTAGTTGAGTTACCAAACACACAGAGGATTTATATAAATCCCAGAATTTGTAATCCCATAGGATTATAAATTCCAGGAAATGATGAATTCTGCAAACAAACCCACCATAAGAGCATCTCCAATGCATAGGGTCAAGGTCGTCCTATGTGGAGGTCATCCAGAGAGTTGGTTATGTGTGGGTCATTGCTAAATGACAAAATAAAATTAATGTAAATTTTTTTTACCTCAAGTTGATCTCCAACCCCCAAGGTATTATCTAACAAACATTATTTGTATTTAGAGACAAAATAATGATGTGGCTTTAAGACCCAAGGTCATAGTGAAAGTCTTATTTACACTTTCTCCATTACCCCCATTTAGCCATGTCAACTCTTTCTATGACCTTGACCTTTGTGTTGGAGATGGAAATTTGGTGCAAAAAATCTTAAATCCTAAGTGTCATTCATTTTTAAGACCTTTACCCCTTGCATCGGAGATGCTCTAAGAGTCGGCAAGGGTACTTACGTGTGTGACGTGTCGTTGTACAGGAGACCGGCAAAATTGCTTTGGTGATCCACGTTGGCACAATACCAACACTGGTGACACCCGAGTCATACCATAACCAAGTTATGAAAATGTACCGATGATGACAATGCGGGGTTTTTTAGTTGAATCAATTTGATTAACGTGTTTGTTTGTCAGATTCATAGTTAAGGATTGATTGAGTTTCCATGGAGACGAGATTACATTTTAGGATTTGATCTCCGAGAAGAAAAAGAAAGCAACGAACAATCGGGTAGAAGCTAATGAATAAAACTAACGAGATTAAAATGGTTGATGAGTGTTTTTATGATGAAAAAAAAATGGTCTTACTTGTTTTCAAAATGACTAACTCGTACCGATTGGTGTAAGTTTGGACTTTTTGATATTAGGCTTGAGAAGACAGGATTAAAGTGGCTAAAACCTAACTGGTATGGGACTAAAATGTCTAACGAAAATGTTAGATACGCCGTGAAGTGCAGCACCGTGTGAGAGGGTGGTGGGGCCCACTCATGTCCCACCCCTATCCCAATGCAGAGAGGGTGATATTGAGGCCGTCAGATCCCCTCTCGGTGCACAACACTGTACTGCACTTCGGTGAGTCTGTCATCACTCTAATGTCTAAAACCCAACTAGTATGGGAGTAACCGTTAATTCCTACTTGCTAGATTCTAGGAATTTTTTTAAAACAACATTGACAATTCCATTCAAAAGCTACGGCTATAAATAAATATTTAAATCAAAATGTGATAATGTATAATGATTGGGGACGTAGGTGTAAATAATCCACAGGGACAGGTGGAGCCATCCTGATCAAGGGCGCACCAAGAAGAGCAAGTACTAGAAGCACTGAATCATCTCATCAGATCTGGACGCGAGAAAAGAGGAAGGGAGACATCACGAGATGTCGACATAAAAGAGGAGAAAAGTTCTGATGTGAGGCTCATCGGGTTCGAGGGCAATTAATACACTGACAGAGTTGGTGAAGAGATAAGGAAAACTCGGCCTAGGTGGGACTAGGCTAGGAATCTAAGGGGCGACGTCGATCATCTCCACCTAACAAGCGATATCGAGTGATGATACCACTCGGCTAGATGCCTTGACTCGAGCAAAAGAAAAGATCGGGTAAAGCATCAGCTAGTCGCCCGAGAAGAACATCAAGGAAGCTACATCCGGCCAAACACTGTAATACCGATGTATCACCATTTTAACTATAAATAGAGATCGTGTAGAGAGCTAGTGAGGGCAAGTAAGAAAGAAAGGAGGGAGAGCACACCTAGAGTATTGAGAGAAACATACATCTTGTAACTGCGAACCAAGCAATAAGATCATCCTTTTACCCCGTGGACGTAGGTTATCATACCGAACCACGTATATCTTGTGTTCTTCTACTTCTCTTGTTAGTTTTTTTACTTCTTTGTGTGTGTTTAGAGTTTCCTTGGATGTAGTAGTAGGATTTTCTACACCTACATTCTGGCGCCGACTAAGGGGACCGTGTAACATCTCCGGATACCTTGAGATCGGTTACCAAAAGAGAGGAATCCAAGCTCCTAAATCACCTTGAGTGTTAGTTGAAGCTAAAGGAGAAACTCTTTTGGTTAAAGGTGTTGATAGCCCAAGCTTGCAGATGGCTTTCTGTTTTTCATAAAAATAATTTTCTTAACAAAATCTTGTTATGCTTCTAGCGTAAGATTGTTTTTTTTCTTGCTTTCGGTTGAGTTGAGTTGTTAAGATTACACCACCAAACTAGACTGCTTGCTTGAGTTGTACAAGCGAGTTATTAGAAGATCCGCAAGCTCCCGAATAACATCTTTTGATGTTGGTAGAAGCTAGAGTGAAATTCTACCTCGTTGTACATCTTTCCGTCTCAATCATTAGATCTGCAATACTCTAATGGTTGAAGTACATGGGATGCTAGATTTATTGTTTAAATTATATCTATGTGATTAGAAGCTCGGTTCCATTACATTGGTTGTCGTTTACCTAATCCTTGAAAGGCTCACGGAGTGTTAGTTTTAAAAGTAAATTTGTTTAGTTGTTTTCACCATAGTTATTTCGTCGAATGAGTGACCTAAGATTTCTTACATTATGAGTGAGGGATTATGGTCGGGAAAGTTCGATTAATCCTCTCACATCGAGTCAAGTGTTTCCTGTTGAGTTAAGATTGTCTTTTCTTGGATCTAGGTTAAGCGTCATAACACCTCAAAGCTCCCGAATGGATCATCTGTGATGATCGGTAGAATCTAAATTGAGACGTTATCCCGCCGTTTAAACTTTCCTAGTGAGTTAAATAAAGTGTAATAGTAGTGAGGACAAAACTAACTCGAAGACATCGAGTTTAGCTTTTCGGAAACTACGGATGAAAGGAGTATAGTGAGCACTTTATTAATAAGTCTCATCTGGATCCAACACTAAAAGCCTCACATCATCAGCGGTAAACCAAGTGAATCCTGTGGTACGATTGTCTTCGGGAATTTCCGGCAATCCGCACAGGTAGACCGTCAGCACGATAGCTGATGAAGATTGTCGTGATTGTCAACCGTAGCCAAGAAAGAAATCTTTCGATTTAACGTACGGACGATTAATGGCTTCTGGCACAAGGAATGTTAGGACAAATAATGATTAATGTGTAGAGGAAGTACCGAAAGCAATGTGTCAGGGCAACTTTTCAAAATTTGTCTTTTACGGTCAAAGACCACTTGAGTGCTTAGATCAACACGCAAGTATAAAACGGAATTGTACTGCAAAAACTTTTTCTGCCCTATGCAGAACTGCTGTACTGCATCCTTAACCCTTTCGAAAACAGTTCGGAGTAAGTGTTGTGTACTTTGCTTACGTAGGTAGGGACGGACGGGCGAGCCGAGGCGAAAGAGTAACACTGAAGGCGATGGCGAGCACCTCTAGAACGAGCAGGATCCTCGGGAATCGAACCACAGCGAGATCTAGTGCACAAAAAGGACTGACGGATTCCCGACAAGAGGACACCCGACAAAACCATCAAAGCGAGACTTAGGCACCAGTCAGAGGCATAGAAACGGTGATGAGGAAGTCGATTTAGGTCGAGACGATGATCTCCCACCAAGGATACTGAGTATCAACCCGAGCCAGATGATGCACGGGGACATGGAAGACGGAAGAACTGCATCAGATACCGAGGAAGAGGAGGAGGTGCAAATGATGCAGGAGGAGCGGAGGCGATAAGGGCAACCGGTGGATTACCAGCGTATAATAGAACAAGAAGGAGAAAGGCTTAAAAGAGTGCGCCTAGGAGTGGGCGACCTTAACCGAGATATCCCACCGATAGCAATTGACCTCCCCATAGCTCCAAATATTCCCTTTGTTATCCCTCAACCGACTGAACCTCCAACCGCACCCCTCAACATAACTGGAAACCAAGTGAATGGACACTCTATCCATGAGAGCACTGACCCAATGTTACTTGCCATTTTGGCAAGCCAAAGAAGGCAGGAGGACCTTATGAGAGAGTTGCAGAGAAGAAACCTAGCTTTGGAGCATGAAAACTATCAACTCCGCAACATGAGGGCCGGGTCAAGAGGGTCGTCAAGTCGAGGCGCCTCCAGCAGTCACACCCAGCCGAGAAACACCCCAAACCCACCCTTGGTCCGAGAGCGCATGCCGGATCTTAATCGCCCAAGGGAAGATACGGTCATGAAGATTCTTCGACCGAGGAAGAGGCGACAAATGAGGCTACGGGAGCGACAACCAAGCAAAATATTGAGCAAATTGAGAAGATGGTCAAGAAATTGACAGGAAATGGCGAGGATGACAAGCTGGCGGAAGTAATCAGTGAAGCACAGAAGACGTCGTTTACTAAGGAGTTGTATCGGACTCCTTTCCCGCCAAAGTGTACACTGCCGACCTTCCCATCTAGATTTGATGGCACAGGCGATGCAGGGGAACACATAAAAATGTACAACATGTCCTTGTTGCAGTGGGCGAACTGCGATGTGGTAATGTGCAAATTTTTTCCGGCAAGCCTGGAGAGTGAGGCAAATAACTGGTTTTATACCCTGCCTGATGAATCCATTGGCAGTTACGATGTCTTGGTGGAAACCTTCTTAGAAACTTACATGCATAACAGTATAGCTCGGCCCAGAGTAAACAAGCTCTTTACGCTTGCACGAAGATTCAGGGAACCGTTGCGATCTCTAACAGACAGATGGAGGAAGTTATGCACTGACATCGGGAAGGTACCAGTCGACCAACAGATCTTCGGGTTCGAAAATTCATTGGGGAAGTCAGATCCTATTTGGATAGCAATGTACACCGAGAAACCCAAAACATTAAGAGAGATCAGGAAAATGCAAGAACATTACATCGCCCTAGAAGAAATACAGGAGGGAGCACAGAATAAAGGAATACAAGAAGCAAGCGTTACAGTAGAGGCAACCCCACGAGAAGATTCTAAGCGACCGGAGAAAAGGCCGAGCACACAGCATCATAGGGAGAACAAAAAAGTTTGGGTCGAGAAAGGAAAGAAGCCTCGTCACGAACCTAGATCTTACACTCCACTAAACGCACCATTAGAAGAGATATTCAAAGAAGTCGAGAAGAGGAATGATATCCGATATCCTAAGACTCGGGAATTCGGTTTGACGAAACAAGGAACCACCCGAGTTTTGACATTACCACCGGTTTGAGGCCATTCAACTAACGATTGTCGGGAGGTGAAAGACATCGTCCGACACCTAATCCGAGATGGATATTTACGACATTTCGTCAAGACATCGCCGACACCTGCTCAACCCGACGTCCCACTGCACCAAATAAGAATCAATCGTGGCACCCAGTTTGCCTGCAACACCATATCACACTCGGCAACTCAAGGGTTCGATTTGGGAACCGGTATCACCTCGAGGATTCATAAAAGGGATCGATCGGGCAAGGAAATCCTCAGTGTGGCCAAAACCCTGCCCATGGAACCATGGATGATGCAGCCGATCACCTTCTCGGCGAAAGACGTACCATTGAATGGTCAAGCACATGGGGATCCCTTAGTAATAACTTTGCTGATCGAGGAATGGGGCGTCCGAAGGATATTGATAGACAGCGGCAGCTCAGTCTAAGTCCTATTCTATGACACCTTCAAGAGGATGGAATTGTCCGATGACATCTTGATCCCGTCGACCTACCGAATCTACGGCTTGAACGGTACGGTGACGGTACCAAAGGAGAAGTCACTCTCGAGTCTCGGACGGGGAGGGATTCCTCGACACACTCACCACCTTTTGCGTGGTCGACGTTGTGTCACCATACGAGGAAATTCTGGGTCGGCCTTGGCTTGAGGGAATCAAGGGAGTCGCCTCGGCGTATCACCAAAGATTGCGGTTCCCATATTATCGAGGAGTAGTAGAAGTGCTAGGCGACCCCCAGGCGGCGAGATAGTGCGTGCAGATAGATGTCCAGCAGAATGAAGAGAGGCGATCGAGGAAACGCCAAGAAAAGAACAAGTCTAAGGAAATAAAGGCGGGAGAAGAGTTGGAAAAAGTGATGTCACAAGCCATCGCTACCTATGAAGCTGGCGAGAAAGAGATCTTATAGCAATCACAGGAGCCGGTAACAGTCGGCGAACCAAAGCAAAATTTCTCGGCCTTAGAACCTACCCGACAAATCAATCTGGGTACCGAGGAAGAGCCAAAAATAGTGAGAATAGGGACTCTCTTGACAAACGAACAATCTCACAGTTGACAACTCTTTTGAAGGAACACATGGATGTATTCGCACTGGCAAATGCACGATATGGAAGGAATTGACCGAGTTCTGCTCGCATCACCTGCGGATAAACCCCAAGTTCAAGCTTATCCGACAAAAGATGAGGAGAATTTCACCCGAGCTGCAAACGGCGGTGGAGGCTGAGTTAAAGAAGTTGCAAGTAGCAGGAATCATTCGAAAAGCCCAATACCCGCAATGGATATCTAACATGGTGATAGTCCCTAAAAGGAATGGAGGTGTTCGAGTCTGCATCGACTTTAGCGACTTAAACAAAGCATGCGCAAAGGATAGCTTCCCCCTCCCCAGCATCGATCAGCTAGTAGAATCCATAGTCGGGTATAAGGCGATAACACTCATGGACGGGTATTCAGGGTACAACCAAATACCCCTGGCCCCCGAAGATCAAGAGCATACATCCTTCTTCACACCGAGAGGGTTGTATTGCTACACCAAAATGCCATTTGGATTGAAAAACGCATGTGCCACTTATCAAAGGTTGGTGGAAGACATGTTTGAAGATAAAATACACAACACCATTGAGGTATATGTGGACGACATGTTGGTCAAGAGCAAGGTGGCCACCAACCACATCGACGATCTACGAGACATATTTCAAACCATGAGAAGGTACAAGATGAGGGTAAATCCGGCCAAGTGCACTTTCTGGGTCACCTCGAGCAAGTTTTTAGGGTACATAATCACCGACAAAGGCATCGAAGCCGACCCAGATAAAATCAGAGCCGTCGTGGAAATGCCATCGCCTGTAACAGTTAAGGACGTGCAACGATTAAATGGGAACTTGGTAGCATTGCGACGATTCATCTCTCGGTCGTCTGACAAGTGCAAGGATTTCTTCGGGACATTAAGGAAAGGAGATAAGTTTAAATGGACCGAGGAGTGTGAAGAAGCATTTCAGAAAATTAAGCAACATCTCGCGAGTCTTCCGGTGTTACAAAGACCCGAGCCCGAGGAGATACTGACACTATATCTTGGGGCAACCAGTTATGCCATTAGTGCCGTACTAGTCAAGAACATTGGAGGGGAGGAAAAGCCGGTGTATTTTATAAGCAAAACCATGAATCCAGCAGAGAGGAACTACACCAAGATCGAGCAACTAATATTAGCATTGGTGTTTGCAACACAGAAGCTTCGGATGTATTTCCAAACTCACAAGATTCAGGTGCTCACAAAATCCTCCATAGAATCAGTACTCGACAATGCATCCAGGTCGGGACGGATCTCTAAGTGGAGTGCACAAATAAAAGCGATTCGACATTTTTTACGAAATGAGAACAGCAGTGAAAAGCACTGCAAAGTGGCCGACTTTCGCGAGACTTCCCCCTCGGCGACGAAGATGAAGTAGAAGACATCCCCGGAATGGAGGAAGACCGAGAGGACCCGTCCGACCTACTCGAGACATGCAACCCGAAACGATGGGAGGTTTTCGTGGATGGGTCATCCAATAAAGACGGATCGGGCCTAGGATTGGTCTTCACGACGCCGAAGGGCAAAAGGATGGTCCACTCCTTTAGGCTTGAATTTAAAGCGATTAACAATGTCACGGAATACGAAGCGGTAATACATGCTTTGCGTTTGATAGTGGAGATGGGAATCCAAGAGGTACGGCTAACAAGCGACTCTCAGCTAGTCGTCCGACAAATCAGCGGGCAGTACGCCATACATGACCCCTTATTACAGAAATATTGGGAGCCCGCCCAATTCTACATCGGCCAGATACCGAGCATCAAGTTTCGGCATATCTGTAGGAAGGACAATCGCCACTCGGACGCCCTAGCATACATTGCCTCCATGTTGACAAATGCAAGCGTCGAAGGCATCAGAGTTATGAGAGTCTTAATGCCCTCGCACACGAGATCAGACATCGGCGCACATGTCGCACAACCACTACCGATCGAGATCGGGCCGATGATTGGAGGAAACCGATTCACGAATATCTCGAAACAGAAAGTTGCCCAAGGGGCGACCCGATATCAACAAAATCAAAAGCAGAGCAGCTGCGTACGAGCTTCGAGACGGCACTCTGTACAGAAAGTCATACCTAGGACCATTACTAAGGTGCCTGAGTAAAGAAGAAGGGCATACAATCCTCAACGAATTGCACTATGGGGCAGCGGGAAACCACAGCTCAGGCCGTAGCCTAGCAACACGAGCTAAAACCATGGGATATTTTTGGCCTTACATGAACGAGGACGCGAAGCATATGGCCCTCATCTGCGACGAATGCAAAAAATTTGGAAAGAAGATACATGCACCTGCAGTAACATTAAACTCTGTTATCAGTCCCTGGCCTTTCGCTAAATGGGGGATCGATATCGTGGGACCATTGCATGTCGGATCGGGGCAGAGGAAGTACCTAATTGTAGCTACCGACTATTTTACTAAATGGGTAGAGGCCTCTCCATTGAAACACATATGGGATAAAGACGTTTTCCGATTCATCTGGTAACACATCATATGTCGCTTTGGAGTACCGGCAACAATCGTCTCTGACAATGGGAAACAACTACAGGGCAAGAATATCGACTTGCTATTCAACACCTATAATATTCGAAAGAGCAAGTCTACACCCCTATACCCTCAGAGCAATGGACAAGCCGAGATCATAAACAAGACCATCGCCGATAACCTGAAGAAGAAGCTTGACGGGGAATATGGAGAATGGTGCGAAGAACTTTATAACGTTTTGTGGGTATATAGGACAACTCGCAGAGAGGCAACCGGATTATCGCCTTTCATGTTAACATATGGGACCAAAGCCATCCTTCCCACAGAGGCAATGATACCTACAACGATAACCGAAGCACGGAGACGAAATATCTCAGCAGATCTTATCCTGGCTAAACTCGACGATCTAGAAGAAACAAGAGAGATGGCCCTGCAAAAAATGGAAAATTAGCAACGAAGAATCCAGAGAGAGTACAACAAACGGGTTCGACCAAGAGAATTTCAACCAGGGAAGTTGGTACTAAAGGATCTACCCAGTTATGAACGTGATAAAAAAGGCGAAAAATTAGCAGCACGATGGGGAGGACCCTACACCATTGTTGAGAAGGTCGGTGAAGGGGCATACAAGATACTAAAACCGGACGGAACACCTGAGCCACGACCGTGAAATGCTACGCGACTAATACTATATCACCCATGAAAGCAGGTATGATATATTGTCATTTATTTCTGTGAAAGGCCACGTGGGGTTGGAAATATGACAAGTGCGTCTAAATTGCCGTTTCGAACCCGAGGCGATGGCATTGTGCAAGTGTCGGGACGGCTTACACTCGAATGGTCGTTTCGAACCCGGAGCGATGGCATTGTGCAAGTGCCGGGGCGACTTACACTAAGACGGACTATTCGAACTCGGGGCGATGGCAGTGTGCAAGTGCCGAGGTAGTCCCAGGGCCCTGGCGGTTGGAAACCAGTGGCCGATTGTCGGGGCATGAGTACTCGACAATCGAGCAGTCAATATTGCTCCCCTTGCAAGTGGCCGAAATCACTTGCCCAAGAAAGTTAACCGATAACTTCTTGGGATATCGATCCCCTAGAAATTAGGAAAGACCAACTACCCTGCCACTAGATCTCGAAAGACGGTGATGAGATACCTCAATAGGGACATGGCATTGGGCCCGATGACCCTCCCTGTTGAGTGTGTTCTACAGAAATGACATTTATGATTAACCAATCTACTCATGTTTATGCAGGCATACATAACTTAGTCGTAAAAATAAAAACCATACATCATCGACATAACTCAAACGAAACGGTAACAGGGATAGTAATGTCAGATAGCAAGAAAAAACAACCAAATTGGCGACGCAGCACCCCATTAAAAGCGTACGAGACAAAGAAGGTGTCCAAGCGGATTACAACCCATTGCAAAGGGTGAAACAGCGACGTAGCGCAACAAAAGACGAACTTACTCTTTAGGAGAAACTGGCCCCGGAATCGCCCTCTTAGCAGCAGCATCGGCTCGTTTCTTATCCAGTACCTCCTTTATGTCGGCTTTGACCTTCGCAACAAGCTCATCATTAAACCTTGCCTTCCCAGCAGCAAAGTCTTGTGTTAGCTGCATCGATGCCGCTTCAGCCGTGGCCACCTGCCCGAGTAACTGAGCCTCCATGGCCAATAGCTGCACCTCCTTCCCCCTCAATCGGGCATTATCCTCTTCAAGCGATGCCACCTTCCTTTGCTCGGCTGCCAGAACACGAGAGCGTTCAGTCACATAGTAACAATATTAAAACACCAACAAGGAAAACACAACATAAGGTACACCACCTTCTAGCAAAGAGGTGACTACTCTAACGGTCTCTTCAGACTCAGACAAGCTACACTCGAGGGAGGATATCTTGGAGGAAAGTTCTAGATATCGTTGTTCGTTAAACTCGTTGGAGGGGCAGTATTTCTTATGATCACTCCATTCGGTTCTCTGCCGAGAGTGTGCTAACTACAAACCTGATAATTGGGCTCGAACCCACTCCAATTCTTCAGAAACTTTCTTGGACTCTCTAAGATTCTCAAGGGACTCTTGACTACATTTTTCAGCAGCATTCTTCTCCCCCAGAATTCGAAGCCGATCTGCATGCAAATCTCGAACCTGAAGTCTTAATCGACCACATTGACCTTCTAAGTTGTCGGCCAGTAGCGTTTTGTCAGCAGCGATATCCTGGATCCGAGCTAAGCTCGCCCTAAGATTGTCAATCTCCTCGGGGACATACTCAAAAGTCTCGTAGCGATGTAGTTTGGATTGAAGATCTTCAATCTCGGTCTCTAAGCGATCGATCTTATCGTCCTTATTAACTATCCTATGTTGTAAATTCGAAACGTGATCCCGTTCTATGTTCATTTCCCTTTTCAACAAACGACACCTCGTGGCAGCGTCGGCCTCCGCACTAGAAGATTCGGCTAGGCAAGTAGTACTAAACTCAGGATATTGGCACTACAGAATCAATCATAAACAGTTGAAAGTTAAATAAATACCTTGGGTCTCGGCCAATTGCTTCTCCAACCCCCGGGATCGCTCATGTTCCTGTTGTAACAAGAGACGAAGACCCTCTCTCTCGACGACCTCCTTGCGCTGAATGACAGCGTTCAACAACGAGCGATTGATATCCTACAAACACCAACATCGTTAGCACTTACCCTATGGCACGAGGGCATAACCTGAACAACACAACTCACCAGCAGATCAAAAGTGCTTTTCAAACCAGCATCATACAACGAGACAGCCTTGATATTCTCTTCATCAGAAAGAGAGGCAAATTCAGGAAAAATGAGGGCCCCAAGAGAGTTGCACATAGGGCCCGAAACAGTAAAAGAAGTACTGCTTCCTGAGTTAGGAACCACATGAGAAAGAGGCTCCAACAACTCGCCCCCAACAGCGAAGTTCTCTTCATCACGAATAACCACATTTTTTCCACCACCACCAGACTTCTCCGCTTGCTTCGGCTCTTCTTCATCGCCATCGACATCATCCTCCTCATCGAAAAGATCATCATCATCATCACCATCAGACTCAAGATACACAACGCCATCGACAAGAACAATCCCTTTACCATCTAGCTGCTGGGGCACAGTTTTTTCCGGGGCAGATATATCGCCCTTGGTCTCCTTGCCCTTCCCTTTGGGCTTCCCACCTATAAGGGTAGACGAAACATCAGAAGATTTCGGAGGCGACTTCCTCATGAAATGTGATAAAGGCATCCGATCATCGGGATCCTCACCATCCCTCGCCGAAGTACCACCAGCCTTGTCAACTTTCAGCTTCTGCGCATGATCCGATGTCAGAACCATGCAAGGCAACAAATAGGGGCACGTACATGTACGTCAATAAGAAAACAATATATTTGTTACCTTCCCTGTCTCCTCCTCGGCTCCTGCAACTCTGTCCCTTTTCCGAGGAACAAGAGACTCAGAAGGAATGCCCTGGGACTTAGGCTGTAAAACACAAAAATTAAAACATCACCCTACGAGTCGCCCGAACCAATCGGTTAAGCCAAAAAACTGGGAAATACACTCACCCGATCAATATTGACCACCCAGAAAGGATAAGACTCGGCCGGAGGAGGAAATTTGCCGCTCAGAAGACGGCCAGAAATAGCCAAAGGAACTCGGTCCCATGCCGCGTCGCTAGTATGACGGGCATGTCTGTTGGAACTCTTCCCTTCGGGATCTTCGTCCAACAAAAGCTTCTTGAAGCCCTCAGGAAGAGTCTTATGGCGGTGAGGGCTAGCAGCGAAACCGGCAAGATCACCATTGGTAGCAGTCCCGCTTCGATAGTTATCGGCAAAACTGGTAGGAGTATAGTCGCTCGCCTGGGAAGGATCGTAAGTAGACCAAGCAGTAGGAGTACACTCGCCTCGACTGCGCCTTTCTCATTCGGACAAGATACGAAAAGTGTTGCCATTCCATTAAGCCAAGGCGCGGGACGGACGGATCTTAGAAAGGACCTCGTACCAAAATGAGCGGCTAGGATCGTACAAAGGAAAACGCAGCCCGAGCTCTAGCTGACCCCTGGTGACAATGGTCGCCTCGGCCGAATGAGGAAACTTTAGAACATCATCTTTCTTTAAAACGCCTCTTTGGCCCGACAAGAGCTTGACGTCATAGCCATGAAGGTCGAACTCATCTTTCAACTGTTGAACGAATTGCTCATCCGACAAGTCTTTGGCAGTTCTCTTGTCAGCCCTACATGAAAACGAAGAAGGATTATCAGAAAAGATATAATCCAGAGCACGATAATCATGCTTAGAAGGGCTCTATATAACAAACAAGGAATCAAGCGATACGCCGTCTTCATCAGAAAACACATAGCTCACGCACCTTTTTTCTGTCATGGAAGGAGTTGAGGACGCCATGAAAGCTAGTAGAGGAAACGGCAGGAGGAGTAAAAATGCGACCGGAATTGGAAGTTGCAGCGGCAACGGAAACAAGGAAGACACGGGACAATGAAGAAAAAAGGAAGGAAACCTGCGGAGAAGATAACTAATAACAATGAAGAGAAGGCAGACGAGAACGGAGAGAGAAGAGAAAACGAAAATGGCAAAGGAAAGTATAAAAAGAAAAAAGGGTTTAAGGGTCGAGCTTATAAACCTCACCTGTGGTAACCGACGAGGAAGGTAAACCGGTTGCAGTAACCAAAGAATATGGGGAACAGCATGGCCCGAAACCCGGCATGACTGAGGACGTGGGAAGACGAGGCGGTTTCTTCCCCTCGTGTCGCTCACACGAGTGGAAGAAGGGGAATAAATGTTGGTGTAAATAATCCACAGGGACAGGTGGAGCCATCCTGATCAAGGGCGCACCAAGAAGAGCAAGTACTAGAAGCACTGAATCATCTCATCAGATCTGGGCGCGAGAAAAGAGGAAGGGAGACAGCACGAGATGTCGACATAAAGGAGGAGAAAATTTCTGATGTGAGGCTCATCGGGTTCGAGGGCAATTAATACACTGACAGAGTTGGTGAAGAGATAAGGAAAACTCGGCCTAGGTGGGACTAGGCCAGGAATCTAAGGGGCGACGTCGATCATCTCCACATAACAAGCGATATCGGGTGATGATACCACTCGGCTAGATGCCTTGACTCGAGCAAAAGAAAAGATCGGGTAAAGCATCAGCTAGTCGCCCGAGAAGAACATCAAGGAAGCTACATCAGGCCCAACACTGTAATACCGATGTATCACCATTTGTAACTATAAATAGAGATCGTGTAGAGAGCTAGTGAGGGCAAGTAAGAAATAAAGGAGGGAGGGCACACCTAGAGTATTGAGAGAAACATACAACTTGTAACTGCGAACCAAGCAATAAGATCATCCTTTTACCCCGTGGACGTAGGTAATCATACCGAACCACGTATATCTTGTGTTCTTCTACTTCTCTTGTTAGTTTTTTACTTCTTTGTGTGTGTTTAGAGTTTCCTTGGATGTAGTAGTAGGATTTTCTACACCTACAGGGGATATAGTCGGAGATCACTGATTTTTTATTTATGAACATAACATAATTGTTTCTTTGTGGTAGCATCACTTCGGCTGTGTGAACATTCTAGGTGATTTTACAGTGTCGATATACTTCAAAAACCTCGTAATTTTCTACTTTATATATATTTTCTTTCACTTTTAGTTCAAAGAGTTCCTAAATCTACTTTTTGATTTTGCATTCCCACATCGCTATAATTTGTAGGCTTTTGTTAACTTGTATACCCGTATACGTGTTAAGGTTTAATAAAGAATTATTTTATTTCTTTGGAAATTGTGTGTTTTTGTCTTATTCTACTAGAAATTGGTTTTTCTTGTACTAAAAACAACAATTTTTTTTCCCAATGCAAAGAATTACTATTTTCAATGCAATAAAACAAACAATTCTTGTTTCCAATGCAAAAAATTGTTGTTTTAATGAACCTTAACATGTATATGGGTATACAAGTTAACAAGACCCTAATTTGTATTCCACTTTAGAATTGTGGCATTAAGATTTCCCTTTTGTTTATAGTACAATCTCATCATACATTAAAGTAAACTAAATGTTTTTGATTTTCATAAAGAAGATTTTGTCCCGGTATTAAAATTTTACCCACAAAACTAAAATACCAAAATACAAATTGTAGTATTTTTTTCTTTAACACAAACGAAAAAATGTTGGTTTCTTAATTTTAGAAAATTAAGAAAATAGGTCCAATGGCCGGACAATCTACAAATATGGTCATGGTGAACGAGTAAATGTTGTTGTTGGAGAAATGGATGGGTGCCAACTAATTACTACGATGACTATCATATCCTGAAACTAGATTTGAATTTTTTTTTCAAACATATTCATTATTTCTTTAGCAGAGAAAGTCATTCAATACCTTCATCAATTCTAGCTCCTCGCAGTCACCACCACCACCAATACCTCCTACGTCAACTCATGTTTCACTCGCCACCTCTACCACGTTTATTGATTCCCTATACAGTTGAAAAAGCGGGGGCCTAACAACCACACCCAATATTTTCGTTCGGCAATCTGTATGGACTAACTCCAATATAATTCCAAGAGAATCAACTAGACAGACAGACTCAATCAAGGAAAAATATCCAAGCGTTATATCAATCACCTCACAATAATTTTAATCGTGTGGTAGCGAAACAAGATATTGTGAAATCACAAACGATGAGATGAAGATGTTTGTAACTACTTTTTATCTTGCCTATCGGAGATTAAATCTCGAGCAAATCTTAGAGAAGATAGTACGCAATCACGATAGAAAACAACAACATCAGAAAACGCAACTACAGAGAAAATAGTTGGGTATGGCTTCAGAATCCCAATGAAGTTTTCAAGTCATTAACCTATAATAGTTTTAGGAAAAACCTAGGTTAAAGGAGAATCGACTCTAGTCGCAACTAGTATCACACAAAAGTGTGGGGATTAGGTTTTCCAGTTGCTAGAGTTTTCTCTTATATAGTCTTTCAAATCAGGGTTTGATAGCTTAGAAACAAAGCAATCAATATTTACCGTTAGAATCTGATTTAAGATTCAAGCAAAGTTTGCTTAAAACCAAAGCAATATCTCTCCACCGCTAGATGGTATTATCTTGTTACAAACAAATGAAATATACCTTCATTTAGACATGGGTAACCATACCTAAACGTGTATATTCAGTTGGCTCAACAATAATTAACCGAAGTTATCCATATGAACACTTTTGTATTAACCACATTCATCTAACACTTCAAGATCAAATGATAATCAAATGAATCTAATTGTGTTACTCATAGAGTTGTTCAATTTTTATATTCTCATAGAAGTATACAAGACACAATTGAATCAAAATCGGATTTTTGATTCATGAGAATCAATCCATGAACATTTAGCCACAGTTTGCAAAGATTGCATTCCTTAATTTACAAATGTATTTGTTCATGAGTATGAAATCATACTTAACCGATTTTATAACTTAATCAACTAAATTCGCAAACGGGTACGCAAACTTAAGTTCCGGACTTTTGTTCTTGTCCGAAAAATCGCAAACCGGTATGCATACTGTCGTCCCGGACCTAACTCAGGTAGAACCGTTCGCATACTAGTATGCAAACCTGGTTCCCGGACTTCAACAGTTAAAATCATTCGCATACTGGTATGCAAGCTTGGTTTCCATACTCCGAATCATACCACAACAGTTTGCATAATGGTATGCATATTGTGCTATATCTAAACAATGGTTAATTGTTTTAAACTCCCATTTCAATCATTGAAACATCCATAGAAAACGACAATGGTTGACTCACACATTCCATTAGCATATAAGTAATTTTCAAGTGATCGAATGATCAATACGAAACATTCCGAGTTAACATCAAATGTCTGTCTCACACAAATCATGAAAGATGTTTCAAGGAAATTTTCACATGATCATATTTTGACTTATTATTTAGTTTTCAACAAATAAATTGTTTCCAACTAAACTCGTCAAGAATAATGATGAATGTTGCTAAAGCAAAAAGCTTCCAAGACAAATTTCGAGAAATAGATAAGCGAGATAAACTCGACTCGAAATATCAAATGTGTATAATGTAAAAGTCTATATAGCTATACGACTTAGTCTTATTAGGAGATATAATAGAATAGACTTCTGAGTGATAGATAAGTTTTAGTCTCCACATGCCTTTTCATTGACAAAGTTCCTTCAAGCTCTCATTAGTAGATATTTGTCTTCAATCAATGAACGCCGTGAAGTATAAAACTGAACTAAAAAATCTATCTTAATCCGAGACATAGCTATAATTAGACTAGAAATCAAGACTTATAGTTTTGATCATCTAAACTTGACAAACAATCTTGAGATATCAACGCTTGCGAGTTTGACCGAGAAGTGCTCTAACAATCTCCCTCTTTGTCAATCTTAGTCACAAAACTATCAATACATATGGATTACAAAATAAATAAACTTTGTAGCTTCTCATCCAACATGCTTGATTCCCTTGGTTCTTCAACATTCCTAGAATTCTTCGTCACTCCAAGTACTCCAGTTATTCAAAACGTGTTCAACTCAGCATCATTGTTGTTGAAAATCCGTATCCATAGCAATAAGAAAATAGATGTTCTCAATTATTGATATACCGTGTCATAGTATTATTACATAGCATCAAAGTTCAATTGTATCACAACTTTGACAATAATACTACATTGATATGTATCACTTCCCCTTAGTCAGTACTTCATCTCACAATGAAATCCACTCCCCCTTAAATGAAATTCTCAAAGAGATTATTCATGACTAAAAGAGAACATATCAACGGGAGACGAAGATTATTCATGATTATTCAAAGAAATATCAATCACCTCACAATAATCTTAATCGTATGGTAGAGAAACAAGATATTGTGGAATCACAAACGATGAGACAAAGATGTTTGTGACTACTTTTTATCTTGCCTATCGGAAATTAAATATTGAGCAAATCTTAGAGAAGATAGTACTCAATCACGATTGAAAACAACAAGATCAGAACACGCAACTACAGAGAAAATAGTTGGGTCTGGCTTCAGAATCACAATGAAGTTTTCAAGTCGTTAACCTATAATGGTTTTAGGAAAAACCTAGGTTAAAGGAGAGTCGACTCTAGTCGCAACTAGTATCTCACAAAAGTGTGGGGATTAGGTTTTCCATTTGCTAGAGTTTTCTCTTATATAGTGTTTCAAATCAGGGTTTGATAGCTTGGAAACAAAGCAATCAATATTTACCGTTACAACCTGATTTAAGATTCAAGCAAAGTTTGCTTAAAACCAAAGCAATATCTCTCCACCGTTAGATGGTCTTAGCTTGTTACACACAAATGAAATATACCTTCGTTTAGATATGGGTAACCGTACCTAAACGTGTATATTGAGTTGGCACAACAATAATTAACCGAAGTTATCCATATGAACACTTTTATATTAACCACATTTATCTAACACTTATACATCAAATGATAATCAAATGAATCTAATTGTGTTACTCATAGGGTTGTTCTGTTTTTTATATTCTCATAGAAGTATACAAGACAAAATTGAAGCAAAATCGGATTTGATTCATGAGAATCAATTCATGAACATTTAGTCACGGTTTGCAAAGATTGCATTAATTCCTTAATTTATAAATGTATTTATTCGTGAGTATGAAATCATACTTAACCGATTTTAGAACTTAACCAACTAGGTTTGCAAACGGGTACACAATCTTAAGTTCCGGATTTTTGGTCTTGTCCGACAGTTCGCAAACCAGTATGCATAATGTCTTCCCGGACCTAACTCAGGTAGAACCGTTCGCATACTAGTATGTAAACTTGGTTCCCGGATTTTAACAGTTAAAACCATTCGCATACTGGTATGCAAACTTGGTTTCCATACCTGAATCATACTACAACAGTTTGCATATTGGTATGCTTACTGTGCTATATCCAGATAATGGTTAATTGTTCTAAACTCCCATTTTAATCATTGAAACATCCATAGAAGACGACAATGGTTGTCTGACACATACCATTAGTTTATAAGTAATTTTCAAGTGATTGAATGATCGATACGAAATATTTCGAGTCGACATAAAATGATTGTCTCACACAAATCATGTAAGATGTTTCAAGGCAATTTTCATATGATCCTATTTTGACTTATTATTTAGATTCCAACAAATAAATTGTTTCCAACGAAACCCGTCAAGAATAATGATGAATATAGCTAATGTAAAAAGCTTCCAACACATATTTCAAGAAATAGATAAGCGAGATAAACTCGGCTCGAAATATCAAATGTGTATAATGTAAAAGTCTATATAGCTATACAACTTAGTCTCATTAGGAGATAGAATAGAATAGACTTCTAAGTGATAGATAAGTTTTAGTCTCCACATGCCTTTTGTTGACAAAGTTCCTTCAAGCTCTCCTTAGTAGATATTCGTCTTCAATCAATGAACGCCGTGAAGTATAAAACTGAACTAAAAAATCTATCTTAATCCGAGACATAGCTATAATTAGGCTAGAAATCAAGACTTATAGTTTTGATCATTTAAACTTGACAAACAAGCTTGAGATATCAATGCTTGCGAGTTTGACCGGGAAGTGCTCTAACAATCTCCCTCTTTGTCAATTTTAATCACAAAACTATCAATACATATGGATTACAAAATAAATAAACTTTGTAGCTTCTCATCCAACATGATTGATTCCCTTGGTTCTTCAACATACCATGAATTCTTCGTCACTCCAAGTACTCCAGTTAATCAGAACGTGTTCAACTCAGCATCATTGTTGTTGAAAATCCGTAGCCATAACAATAAGAAAACAGATGTTCTCAATTATTGATATACTGTGTCATAGTATTATTACATAGAATCAAAGTTCAATTGTATCATAACTTTGACAATAATACTATGTTGATATGTATCACTTCCCCTTAGTCAGTACTTCATCTCACAATGAAATCCACTCCCCCTTAAATGAAATTCTCAAAGAGATTATTCATGACTAAAATAGAGCATATCAACGGGAGACGAAGATTATTCATGATTGTTCAAAGAAATATCAATCACCTCACAATAATCTTAATCGTATGGTAGCGAAACAAGATATTGTGGAATCACAAACGATGAGACAAAGATGTTTGTGACTACTTTTTATCTTGCCTATCGGAAATTAAATATTGAACAAATATTAGAGATTATAGTACTCAATCACGATTGCAAACAACAAGATCAGAACACGCAACTACAGAGAAAATAGTTGGGTCTGGCTTCAAAATCCCAATGAAGTTTTCAAGTCGTTAACCTATAATGGTTTTAGGAAAAACCTAGGTTAAAGGAGAGTCGACTCTAGTCGCAACTAGTATCACACAAAAGTGTGGGGATTAGGTTTTCCATTTGCTAGAGTTTTCTCTTATATAGTCTTTCAAATCAGGGTTTGATAGCTTGGAAACAAAGCAATCAATATTTACCATTACAACCTGATTTAAGATTCAAGCAAAGTTTGCTTAAAACCAAAGCAATATCTCTCCACCGTTAGATGGTCTTAGCTTGTTACACACAAATGAAATATACCTTCGTCTAGATATGGGTAACCGTACCTAAACGTGTATATTGAGTTGGCTCAAAAATAATTAACCGAAGTTATCCATATAAACACTTTTGTATTAACCACATTTATCTAACACTTCTACATCAAATGATAATCAAATGAATCTAATTGTGTTACTCATAGGGTTGTTCAGTTTTTTATATTCTCATAGAAGTATACAAGACAAAATTGATGCAAAATCGGATTTGATTCATGAGAATCAATTCATGAACATTTAGCCACGGTTTGCAAAGATTGCATTAATTCCTTAATTTATAAAAGTATTTATTCGTGAGTATGAAATCATACTTAACCGATTTTAGAACTTAACCAACTAGGTTTGCAAACGGGTACGCAATCTTAAGTTCCGGATATTTGGTCTTGTCCGACAGTTCGCAAACCATTATGCATCCGGACCTAACTCAGGTAGAACTGTTCGCATACTGGTATGTAAACTTGGTTCCCGGATTTTAACAGTTAAAACCATTCACATACTGGTATGCAAACTTGGTTTCCATACCTGAATCATACTACAACAGTTTGCATATTGGTATGCTTACTGTGCTATATCCAGACAATGGTTAATTGTTCTAAACTCCCATTTTAATCATTAAAACATCCATAGAAGACGACAATGGTTGTCTCACACATACCATTAGTTTATACGTAATTTTCAAGTGATCGAATGATCGATACGAAATATTTCGAGTCGACATAAAATGATTGTCTCACACAAATCATGTAAGATGTTTCATGGCAATTTTCACATGATCCTATTTTGACTTATTATTTAGTTTCCAACAAATAAATTGTTTCCAACGAAACTCGTCAAGAATAATGATGAATATAGCTAATGCAAAAAGCTTCCAACACATATTTCGAGAAATAGATAAGCGAGATAAACTCGGCTCGAAATATCAAATGTGTATAATGTAAAAGTCTATATAGCTATACGACTTAGTAACATTAGGAGATAGAATATAATAGACTTTTAAGTGATAGATAAGTTTTAGTCTCCACATACCTTTTGTTGATGAAGTTCCTTCAAGCTCTCTTTAGTAGATCTTAGTCTTCAATCGATGAACGCCGTGAAGTTTAAAACTCAACTACACATTCTATCCTAATCTGTGACATAGCCATAAGTAGACTAGAAATCAAGACTTATAGTTTTGATCATCTAAACTTGACAAACAAGCTTGAGATAGCAACGCTTGCGAGTTTGACCGGGCAGTGCTCTAAAAATATCCCCCACTGTCAATTTTAGTGATAAAACTATCAATACATATAAATTACAAAATAAATAAACATTGTAGCATCTCATCCAACATGCTTGATTTCCTTGGTTCTTCAACATTCTTTGAATTCTTCGTCACTCCAAGTACTCCAGTTATTCTGAACGTGTTCAACTCAGCATCATTGTTGTTGAAGATCCGTAGCCATAACAATAAGAAAACAGATGTTCTCAATTATTGATATACCGTGTCATAGTATTATTACATAACATCAAAGTTTAATTGTATCACAAGTTTGACAATAATAATACGTTGATATGTATTACTCCCCCTTAGTCAATACTTTATCTCACAATGGAATCCACTCCCCCTTACATAATGATCCGTAAACCATATGTATGTAGTGTGAACTACAAAATAATTCTCCCCCTTTTTTCAATATAAATTGGCAAAGGTACGAAAACTAACGGGATCATAATGAAATTCTCAAAGAGATTATTCATGACTAAAAGAGAACATATCAACTTTGTTTCGATAATTTCACATAGTCGAAACTTAGTGTATTCATTAAGGAGTTTATAAAGATATAAGATAACTCATACAATATTCCACAGCCGCACTCCCCACAAAGTTTTGACAATTAAACAAAAGTTCAATTAAGAACTCTCCCTCATAAAATGTCATTCCCGAAAGAACAACAAGAGCGACCTTACTTTTACAAGAAAAGAAGGGTTTCTTTGGATATTAACTGATAGGTGTAGAATACACCGTATTTACTATACAGAGTTTATGCTTTCTTTGCTAGTTTTCTTGTAAATTATGTATTTTACGCTTGTTTTGAGTTTTGTAGCTACTTTGGAGTCGCACGGAGGAAAAGAAGAAGAAATCACCCAATTTGAGCCAAAAGGGCAAAAAGGTCATTTTACGGAGCAACTAATATATGGAGCTCGTTAATGTTAAGGGGTAACCCTTTTGGGAAGTTTTAAAGACAGACTAATCAAGGTTAAGGGGCAACTCTTTTGGGAGAAGTACTAGTAGCAGTCCATCCAAGGTTAAGGGGCTATAACTTGGTTACCCCTTATCAGAAGAACCTGGGTACTAATATCCTACCCTACTTTACCTTCACCCTAAATCGAGAAAGGGTTTTCTTTCTCTTCAATCATTTTCATTTATTTATTCTCACCTGGAAATTGAGAAGAAAAGCAGTCATGGTCATTGATCGGTGTTATTGAAATCGAGAGAGAGAGAAGCGTAATCGAGAGAAAAGATGAATGATGAGAAGAATTAAAAGAGAAGAAATTGGAGATCGAATTAGGGTTTCATTCGGGGTTTCCCCAAAAATGGAATTAGGGTTCAATAACGATAGAAATTGGGGTTTGCTTCAACTGGAAATGATGAAGATGAGAAATTGAAGTTCGTAATGGGTTTGATTCGATCGAATGGGTTAGAGTTCTGGCACGTGAAGAGAGTTGCAGTTCAAAGATGGGTTTCGACTGACATGGAAACAAGGGGATCTGGTGGTGATTTTGCTATTGACTGAAGGGCTGTATCTGTGCTGGTTGAGATTCAGAGAATGAAGCTGTTGTTGTTTGATATTGATTAGGCTTTGTTGGTTTAAAAGAAGATAGAGCTGCTGAGTAACGATGGGTCTGTGGTTGAGCTTGAGAAGCAGAGGGGTCTGTAAATCAACAAGAAGAAGAAATTGAACTAAGTATGGGATTGTAACTATGGGTGCGTGGATGAAGAAGAATGATGTTTGAACAACACGAGAGAATGAAGTGTGTATGAAAGTGAGATTGGAAGAGATGGTGACGATTTGAAGCATTACAATGTTGAATGAATGCTTGAGCTGCAATAGATGTATGTGTAGGGTTTCGAGTTAGATGGAGATCTTTGGGTATGAGCAATTTGGTGGTGAGTGTATGCGGTTGAGGTTGCATTGCTATTGATGGCTCGGAGTTGAGGACCAATTCGGGGAAATACTTGGTGGTTGAGTGGTAAGAAATCGGATGGTCGAGCTCTGGTGGCTTGGTAAGGCGGGCAAGATGGAGTGCGGGCTTCTTTGGAGGTTGGCTGTGGTGTTGAACTCGGGGATAAATGGGCTTTGAGTCGGGCATTAGTGCAAGTTGAGCTGAGGTCAGGTGCAAGTTGAGTGTGGTATTGTGCAAGAAGATAATTGGTGTTGGGTTTGTGTTAAGTGCGGGTGGCCTTGAGTTGACGGGGGAGTGAGTTGAAGTTTAATGGAAATGAAATGTTGAGGTGGAGGTGCGAGGCATGAGGGAAGGCACTTTGCCATCTTGGTGGTAGTGATGTGCAAGGCTGGTTAAGCTTAAGTTGCGGGTCCGAGTCATGAGCAAGGATTGGAAATGGGTTAAGGCGTTTGTAAGATATGTTTGTGGTAAGCTAATCTTGGTAAGGCCGGTGGCTATGACAGTGGTTAGCAGGTAGCTTTGGGTATGAGATGATGGCTTTGGTGCTTAGAATGGTGCTTGTGGATGAGGCAAGCTGGTGTTCAGGCAGGCTATGGACTGATCTTTGCGGTGGCTAGGCGGGCAAACAGTGGAGGTTATGGAGCTAAATGACAATGAGGTCTGCCTCAAATGGGATTGTGTTGAAGCAGCAGCAGGGAATTGCAGAGAGGTTGAAGTTGAGCTGAAATTTCAGGTGGAACTAGGTGTTGATGCTTGTCTGAGGGAAGATGGTGGATGTATTGTTGCTGCAAGAGGAATTGGCTGGGATGTATGAGGCTACAGGGAGTGATTTGAAATCCTGTGACAGTGAAGGTATGGTTGAGAATGCAGGGCCATCATGGCTGGAGAAATTGCTGAAGCACAATCATGGTACACTAGCCGTACTGGCCAAGAAGGTGAGCCAAGTATGCTTTGAGAGTTAGCATCGGCTCGAGTCTAACTTGGCTACTCGACTCGTCCGGTGGGCCGACTCATGATCGACCCGATTTGACTCACATATGTTGGACCAGGTTTGACTCAATGGTGACCCGAGTTGAATCGACCGTTTTGACCCGTTGACCGTTGACCGGATTGACTTTGCGGTCACACGAGACACTTTCCGACTATTCGGCGGATTCGACCATAATACCAGTTTTACGACGAGCCCAAAAAAAAATCCAGAATTTTCTATGGACTTCTCTCATGGGTGTGAAGACTTGGGCTAGGAATTGGATGGAGAATTGGACTCAAATTTGGAAAGAGAAGATGGAAGAAGAGAAAGATTTGAATTTGGAAATTGAATTGCTAAAGGAAAAGGATTCTATTCCTTGGAAGATTTGGAGAATATTGAAGCCTATAAATAGAGAAGTTTTCTACATCTCTCTACACACATCTCTACACACACAACACTTTTCTTTTCTTATTCTTTGTGTGAACTTTTAGCATGAGTAGCTAATTTTCTTATTGATTGAGGATGAATTCCTAGTTCTTAATATATGATTTAAGTTTTTGTTTTCAATTCTATCTTGAGATTTTTCACATGATTATCGATTGTTTTTACTAATAGGAATGTTTATTCATTCATGATTAATTGATAGATTGTTTGGAGTGCACGCTAAATCGATTTGTTAATTGATCTATATCTAGTATAAGTTAGGGAATACGTAATCGCTCTCGACACTTTACACAAGTAGAAAACACGAGACCTTGCGGAGGGATTCCGTGGAGCGATTGTGTGTAAAAACAACGCTAGAAAGTGGACCAAGCGAACCAGAGTTTAACTACTAGTACTAAACCTAAATTCATAGATCTTAATGCATTCAGGGAATTACATCTTGTAAGCGAACCTCAAGGTGGTTCTTTTGAATAGAATCTGATAACTAAGCGGACCTGTTATCCTACGGTTGGTGATAATCTGTGACTAATAACAAGTAGAAAAGAACATAACTTGATTCATTGTTTTGCAACGAAGAAGGATTCCTTGATTTTGTCTCTCTTATTGCTTTCAACTTTATCTTTTAATTGCTTTGTTTATTTTCTTTTGCTTTTTACACCCCCCTTTCGTGACAATTTTTACAACTAGAATCTCTTGCTCCTCGTGGGAACGAACTTGACTTCCATTATATTATTTTTAATTGAGTGGAAATATTGATTAATTTGATTGCACCTACGACACGCATCATTAACAAATCACATGAGACATGAATTTGTATCCAAAAAACTCGAATAAATCAACCACAAGAAGACCTTAATGATTAATTTAATCAGAAATGCTCAACATAAGAAAACTTACAGAGCCATACAGTACTTGTAGGATCAGAATATCGCAACACCAATACCCTTGCGAAATCCATGAATGACACACTGCGAAGATATCGCAGATGGGTAATAAAAATGACGCAACGGATGACGACAGCATGAACACGAGAAAGATGTGAAGACCTAGCGAGATTTAGGAGTGTTGCGAGACTTAACATTTGTACACTTGCGAGAATGTCGTAAGTTATATCCGAAAATAAAGGACAGCTTAGCTGTCATCCACTATGTAATGTCCTATATAAAGATCCGAACAGGCTTAAGAGAAGGAGGGAGATCTTTTCGAGTGTTGAGCAAGTTATTAAGAGAGAGAAAGTCCAGAGCAGTTGTTAATTCTTTAGTTTATTTCCTCTTCATCTTGTAACATTTGTGAGATTAATCAATAAAGATTATGATATTTCATCTTAAAATGATTTAATTGTGTGAATTCTTGTGAGGGGTGTAGTGTGGGATTTCCTGCAACTACATACGGCGCTAGAAACAGGGATTGATTGAAGATTGATATTATGATTTGAAATAATTTGGAGTAATATGAAAGGAATTTCATATAATTTTCAACAATTCACTAAGATTGAAAAATGGCTAGAAGAAGACGTGCATCAAAACAACCAACAACTATTAGAAGGAGTAGGAGACTTGCTGGAGAAGGGAGAGATGAAATGGGGGAATCTTCAAGAATGAACACAAGGAACAATGGAGAAAATCAAGTTCAACCGCCAATTAAGCGTACACCAATACAAAATAGAACTGTGGATTATGACAGAGTGAGTGTACATACTTGGCGATCAGATTTTGTAGATGAAATGTGAGAAGAGCAGGAATTAGAAAGCAATGGACGAGAAGAGAGAGACCAAGAAGAAATTGGAGGAATAATTCATGAAAATGAAGAGAGTGCAGCGTTAGAGGCATTGAGGTAAACAATACATGAAGAAAGGCGATTAGAAGCAGAAGAACGTGCAAATCTGACAAGGAATAATCATGAGTTGAGGATGGAAAACATGAGATTACAAAATAGAAGGTCAAGAAGCACTACAAAGTCAAGTTCAAGATCAGTTGAAGAAGAAATAAGACGAAATTTTCCTGTAGAAAATGCTAATGAAGAAATTCAAGAGGAAGTACAAAATCCAGGCGAAGAATATCGCGAAAGAAGAGAAATAATGGAAGATCGTTATATCCAACGTGCTGAAACTCTTCAAAATGAGCAAAATGATAGAAATCAGGGAAATAGGCAACGTCAGGGGCGAAATAATCAATATGGTGAAGAAAATCAGGAAGAAGGAAGGAGAATATTGCATGGGAGAGAAGCACATAGAAAGCAACGAGAAATTGAAGATGAAATTGAAAGACACTACACTGAACAAGCACCTCTATCTTGCGAGATGGAAAGACTGAGAGCAGAAGTGGAAGAACAGGAGCTACAAGAGGCAATTCTCCAGAACAATCATGATAATCGAGAAAGAAGGCGTGAACAAAATCGCAACAATGATAATATCAATGAAGAATATGATAGAATACAAAGGAGAGCTGAAAGGCGGCAAAGAAGAGAAAATGAGAGATATAACGGTGTGCGAATTCAAGAAAGAAATGAAACAGAAGATCGCAGAGAAAGACGAAGAAAATGATGAACCAGAAAGTCAAAACAGATATGAACGCATAAGGAGAGAGGCGGAGTTAAAAAGACCAATGGATCCAAATTCTGGTGTAAATGAACAAATTTTGAGAGAGTTAGCGGAAATGAGAGGAATGTTAAATAATAAAAGAGAAGGAGGTAAGAGACAACTGGATGAAGCCATAGAAGAAGCTGCGAAAACTCCATTCACACAAGAAGTACAATTAGGAGGAATACCCCCAAAGTGCAATTTACCTGCATTAACCAGCATTTGTGATGGAACAACTTGTGCAGTACAACACATCAAAGATTATGTGAGATGTATGTTACAATGGGAGAAATATGATGCTGTATTGTGCATCAAGCTTAACAGGAGAGGCCTTGAAATGGTTTGAAGGTTTGCCAAACAATACTATAATATCTTTCAACCATTTGAAGGCCATATTTTTAGGGGCGTATATAATTCCTCGCGACCTGGCATTGAAGATGTATTTGGGTTAAAGCAAAGGGTTGGCGAAAGTTTGAAACATCTAACCATGAGGTGGAAGACAATGTGTAGTGATATGGCTGGTCGTGTTGATGAGAGATATCTCATTCTAACATTCATTAACGCTATGTTCGCAACCAATCTGTTATACATTCAAATTTTCAGAATCAAGAATACGATCACAATGACTAAGTTGCGAGAACTTCAGGAGGAGTATATTGCTCTGGAGGAAAAGCAAAATGAGATGGAATCATACCCAGTTGCGAACACAAGTTCAAAAGCAGCGAATGTAAGCTTGTTACCTAAGTTAATAAATACAGTGGCGAGCACCTCGCAAGGGCAACAAGAGAGGATAATGGATGATAGTCAACAGAAACTAGTAGCTATGGGAAGTCGTGATCAAGAAGAATTCGAGAGAGAAATAAACTTCTATAGCTGTGGTGGAAATAACAAAATTCAAAGACTTGATCAGCCACATGAAACTTATGGAGGTCAGAGGAAAAACTATCATAGAGGACAGCGAAATCACAGGATAATATGTGAAGAAATCAAGATGCCGCCACTGAATGCTAGTGTGGAGAAAATGTGGGAAGCTATAATCTTGATGGAAAATATACCCGCGCCATGGAACATGGGAAGTGAACCACCTCCGAGCGACAGAAGTCATGAATTTTGTTCTTATCACCATTTTCATGGACACTCAACAAATTATTGCATAAATATAAAAAGAATCATCCTCAGAATGATATACCAAGGGAAACTAAATCATTTTCTAAAAAACCAATCTCAGTCTCAACCATTACCACCACCGCCAGAAATTCGCAGAGTAAATACAACAAAAGGAGGAGAAACATTTGTAATAGAAGTTGGAGCAAATGCAAAGAATCTGTTTTGTAACTCTATCGTACATTCGTACAAGACAATTGAAGATTTTCATGATAACACTCTTAGCAGGGTTTTTGCAAGAGATGCTGATAATAGGGAAATAATGAACATTGCGAAGACACCGCCACTGAAAGAATGGCAAAAGCAGATTATTTCTTTTACCGCAGAAGAAGTACCTGAGGATGGAGAGATGCATGACAACCCATTAGCGGTAAGATTGGAGATTAACCCAAAACCTAGTGATGATGAAGATGATGAAGCGGAGAATTCATGGGCAATCAATAGAATTTTGATCGATACTGGAAGTTCTGTGAATATACTTTTTTATCACACTTATAAAACTATGAGAGGGAAAGATGAAGATCTAATACCTTCAACTTACAAAATTTATGGTTTTAATGGAACTGCAAATAAGCCTAAAGGAGAAGTTCATATGCGAATTCCACTGAAAAGACTGTCCTCTGAAATTTTATTCTGCGTAGTTGATGTAGAATCACCGTACAACGCATTGATTGGGCGACCTTGGTTACATGAGATTCTAGGTGTGGCATCGACTTTCCATCAATGTATCAAATTCCCTCATCCCAGTGGTATTGGCATCATAAAAGGAGATTGGATTGAAGGAAAGAAGTGTTATGAAATTGATATAGAATCTTGTGAAGATAGAGCTGCGAAGAAGAAGAATTGGAAACACAACATCAAAGATAAACAAAAGAGTGAAAGATTGATGGTAGATACAATAGAACAGAGAGAATAAGAAACTCTGCGAAGCCAAGGCATATTGAAGATAAGAAGCGGCGAAAATCTCGCAACAGACAAGAAAATGACGGAAAAATTCAAAAATGCAGAGGCAGAAAGTAGCAGAAATAAGAGACTTAAAGAATGAATGTACTTGTTGACTACCAAAGTAAAAATTGGGAGAAGAAAGAAAAATGTATAATTGATCTTAAAAAAAAAAAAAAAAAAAAAAATTATGAATAACAAAGATGAGATTGCGAAAGAGTTGATATGCAGAAGAAGCAAATATATTTTATGAATGATAAAGATGAGATTGCGAAATTGCAAAAGAGCTAATATGCAGAAAAAGAAACAAAACAACCAGAAAGGGGCGAACCTGCTATGGCGTACACCCTAGTTCGCGAGATCAAAATTTCGTAAGAGGCAAATGTAAGACCTAAAGTACGTCATAAAAGGGGTACTGTTGACATGGCTCGGGGAAAAGGTTACACCGCCCTGAAACTCCGAGTCATGGAGATTTGGGGTCAATAAAGCCCATCCGGGAGAGGTACCTCGGATTTTCAACCTAAGCTTATGACTCGGGTTGGACGGCGAGGGTCTCTTCTAAAGAGTCGACATCGATCAAGGCGCCGAGATACACGGTTGAGCCAAGAGTGCCAGGGCATTTGAAGTGTCTCGGCCATTCTTGGCAAGTCTTGACGTATGCTGCACTCGGCCCGAAGAAAACTCCACGTAGGGTGCAGTCTCGTAACCATAAGCCCTATAGGCAAAAGGGATAAGAGGCTGGGAAAACAACTGGTTGTTGTTAAGACCAGATGGGAGGATCCAACCTTGTATGGTAGAGGTACGCCTCCTTGAAGGGGCAACCAGGGGGAAGATAAGGGCAACACCCTCCATTAGGGAGCTGATAAGTGTCTTAAGACGCAAATGTCATGAGGCTTTATTTTCGCAAGAAAATGTGGAAATTTTATAAATATCCCTCCTTTTCATGGATTTCACAAATACCCTTATCCACAATAATTATACCCTCATCTTCTAAAATGTTATCCATTTAATTTTGAATCATATAAATATCCTTTCAATATCCTTTTAATTTTGAATCATATAAAAATTTAGATGAAAGTCATTTCATTTCTTATCTCACATGCTGGAGGTGGTGATGGTGGTGATGCCGGCGATGAAGGTGGTGGTGCCACCAGATTTGGGATCAACTTTTGTTGTTGATACCAGATTTTTTTGTCAACTTGGGTTGTTGACACGTAATCTTGACCTAACTAATTTCCGAGTTTTCAATTTTTGTAAAAATTTGGGCTGTTGACACCATATATGATATTAACTTCGGTTGTTGATACAAAAAACTGGATCAACTTCGGTTGTTGATACAAAAATCTGGACCTAACTTATTTCTAAATTTTCAATTTTTTTTATCAACTTGGCGGCAACGATGGTGGATTTGGAGGACATGGTGGTCGCAATTGCGGTGGCGATGGTGACGATGAGTTGTGGTGGAGTTATGATGGTGGAATGTTGGTGATGGTTGTGGAGTGGTGTTGGTGGTGGTTGTGGAGTTGTGGTGGAAGTGACTTGCGTCGGTGGAGTTGGAGGCGGTGGTGGAGTGATTAAGAAAGAAAATTATTGCTTTTTGAAAAACAAAAAAAAATTATGTGTAATAAATTACTAAAATAGTTTATTTTTAAAAGGATAAGCTTTATATATAAGAGGAGGGGTATATTTATAATGTGACAGGGGTATTTTTGAAGGGTTCCAAAACTAAGGGTATTTAATTAATATACCCCAAGAAAATTTAAGCTTGTCATATTTGTGCGACAATTCTGAAGAGGCAATAATATAAAAGAAAAAGATAAGACGAGATCAATGGGTCAGTACATGAAAGTGTAAGGACGTCCTGCGATTTCGTCGCAAGACGGAAATGTCATGGGGCTTTATGTTCGCAAGAATTTTTAGGCCTGTCATATTATCGCAACAAAAATATCCTGCAGAGGTAACAATACTAGAGAAATGGTAAGACAAGATCAATGGGTCATTACATGAAAGTGTAAAGACGTCCTGATTTTGTCGCAATGACAAGAGGTGGCATAATAAGACTTTTAACTAGGAAGGCAAAATAAGACCACATAAGAGAAAAAGAAAAATGAAATCTTAGAAGAAACCAAGAAATACTTACTTGCGAAAATTCAGCAGCAACAGCTGCGAGATTGAAGCATGAATACATATCACTATTCGAAAGTAACTTGCTCAATCTTTCATTTAAATGCAAATAACAGAGGCAAGTATGGGAATGTATAGAATACAAGCGTGTTATTTGTCTTCATATGATAGATTTACGCACTCATAAAATGAAAGGTTGATAATATATTGATTAATTATATTGCAAAAAAGAATTGCTCTTTTAACATGTGCGAAAGGAACAACAAAGGTAGAGCTTGTATTTGAAGATCCGAAGTGTGACAAAAGATTACAAAAATAGAAGGTTAAAAGAATGAATGTACATATATTATAAAAAGAAAAGGAAGAAAATATAACTATTTCTCGTTTGATTCTTCTTCTTCATCGTCTTCATCAGATCCTTCTACTTCTTCATCTCCATCAGATTCATCTTCTTCACTAGCATCGCTGTCAGAGATATCCAGAGAAGGCACATTCTTGGGGATTTCTTCAAGAAGGCAAGGATATGCGGAATGAGGGATACTATTATCGTCGCAGACCATCTTAATAGCCTGATTGTGAAAAAGTGTAGCATCATTCTTAAAATTCGCAACAGTAATCTGTAGTTGCCCTTTCAATCTAGAATATTTATCATCCCGAGAAGAAAGGTTCTTTGCGAGCTACTCCTTCTCAGACTCAAGTTCTTTAATTACGAAATCTCTCTTCGACTTTCTCGCGAACATGTGACAATGAATCAACAACTTAACGACAATTTCATGAAAGACAAACAGATTAAATAAAGAATAACAATTAACAACCTTCTCATCGTAAATCATATCCCTAACCAAGGCCGTATGCTCGGCTTGAAGACTAACGTTAACACCTAAATTATTTAAGCGTCATCTAGAACTTTCGCAGCCAAGCGAATTCATTGTCATTATTATGAGGATAAGGGAGCGAATTTGATTCTCTTTTTTGCTAAGTATAGCATTTTTTGCGGATAGATTCATCCCTTTCAATTTGAACCTCACGAAGAGTCTTTTGGAATTTCGATAATGCTTGAGCACCTTGTCTAGCAATGCGATCTTTGTCATCTATGAGATCCTTGATTTTGGTTCTTAAAGTATTAATTTTCTCTTTATAACTAAGATATAAACGCTTAAATTGGTTGGCTAAGCCTAAACTAGATCTATGATGAATTTCTAAAAGGCGAAATTTGGATTGAAGTTCATTTAGAGGAAGAGATTTAATCTTGTCATTTGAAAAACTATTCAAAGAATTGTTGAGGTGATCAAGAAGGGCATTGTTATCCATAGGGTCGGGGGAATGAGTGAAGAATAATGGCTTCATCGTAAAGGTTATAGACGTCTCGCGAAAATGGTAAGTCAGATGAGGGAAGATAATGAGAGAACAAAATAAAGGAAAAGAGAAAAGTCTCATACCATAAAGTTGTTGGTTGGCACTTTGAAGGTTAGATATCTTATTCTTCTGAGTGGAAGAATCAGCTTCTAATTGCTTAGTCTTCTCGCGAAGAGTAGCAGCTTCAGCTTCCAGTTCTTCATTTCTCTTGCGAAGTTGAAAATTCTTCTTTTCAAGAATACCGCTCCTTTTCTCAAGATCTAAGGCAACAACAAAGGAAGCTCTCCCGGTCTGTAAATGAAAGTGAAGAAATTATTAAGATATAACTTAAAATCAAAATTATGAAGAAATAAGGGAACAAAGACATACCAAGACACCAAGCGAATTCAAAAAGCTGGGAGTCACTGATCTGGAGACCCCATGATGAGAATCATCACCCTCTAGTAAAGGAGCATCGCAGATACTCGCGAGAGCTTTGCAGATACTAGAGACGATCATCTCAATCCCTTGCATGGAGTCAGAGAAGATGATAGACAGTTGTGCCATAAAAGATTCAGTTGGAAGATTTTCTCTTGCGAACGGAATATCAACATCATCATTATCCTCATCATCAGAACTCTCACTAGATTGAAGATTTGAAGGAGAAGGAGAGTGATTTTTTTGTTTCTTTGAAGGTGGGGCAGCAGACTTCCCCTTGCGAAGAGGACCTTTACCCTTGCCTTTAGTCTTTGCAACCTTAGAACTTTCTTCTTCTTCAACAACTTCAACACCAACCTTCGCACACGAATGAAGATAAGAAACAGAGGCAACAATATTGTTAAAAATAAAAAAAAAAAAGTATTTCTTACTTCATCTGTGATCGAACGGAGCGCCGCTAGGTGTTGATGGTGGATTTTCGTTTAAGGTTAAATTTGAAAAAAACCGGAAAAAATTATGCGCTGACATCTTGTAAAAGATAAAGCCATTAATAAGTGTTGGATACTCCCTCACTTAATTCACCAAGAATGGAGCATGTGGCAACAATCCCGTGCTCGTGAATACATGAAATTCCTCCGAGTTGGAGCATGTGGCAACAATCCCATCCTCGTGAATTTCATATCGGCCTTGTATTTCAAAGTACTCATTATCAGTGTGGCATGACGACTAAGTGTTACTCTTACGAGTAACACGAACCTCAAGCACTATAATGAAACCATGTACGAAATACCCAGTGCGGGCCGACTCTCGGTGTGTTATACTAGCCCGATTGAGCCCCTCTCGGTGTGTTATACTAGCCCGATTGAGCATCCGGACCGACAAGATCGGTCGGATATGATCATGATCATCCAACTCCATAAGCATGATTGGATGACCCGAGATCAATTCCATCACCCTCAAGCGGTATGGGATACCCACCGCCGATCCCGCATGGTCGGCCATTGGCCTAGCTTGCAAAAAAACGTTCATACCAAGCATTATGGACGGAAAACCCTAAATTAGGGTTTGCGGCATATTACATGTGTCGCAAAGCAGTCTCAACCATCCATCTTCGCAGGTATAGATGGAGGGTGTAGATGTAGACTCAAATGGCCCAGAGCATGTCAACACGATCACCGTGGGCCGCCTCGTACTTGACCAATCGGTCGGGACCAACCATGGTTGGTCGTCCCAATTAAATACGCCCAAAGGGAGCATGGTCACACTGTTTGTGAAAGCCAAAATTAGGGTTTCAAGCATCACGAGCCGTCCATCTTCTCACGGCACGAATGGAGGGTCACATGATTAGATTAGCGAGGTCGGTCATACCAAGATGACCACCGTGGGCCCGTCTATCCCCTCACTTGATCGGCCAAGGCATATCATGCCTGGCCATCCCAAATGCACGTCCAAACTTGCGTGGTCACACCTCCCAAACCTCAAACTAATCTCGACCGCCCAACTTCGCCGGATGATTTGAGTGGTTCGGTTCACGTTTTCATGGGATAATCAGGTGTAGGCGTGAACACCAGCCTACCATCTTCACATCTAACCAATCGGCCAAGACCGACCAAGTTAGGTCGTCTTGGAACACGCGCCGGAAAAGAGCATGGTGCGCGGCGTTTTGCGGCATCACATTCCTATTGCAAAGTCGATCTCAACCACTCCTCTTTGCCGGTCAAATTGAGTGGCCTAGATCGCACCTTCATGGGACAGTGAGATATGGACGTGTACACCGGCATGCTATCTACACGCACGCCCGGTCGGTCCTCTCTGAAATCCTTCCCATGCTTGGTTTCGACCAAGCTGAAGAGTGATGCTTGCGCGCCTCTTCAAAACCCTAATTTCATTAACGGTCGTGAGATGAGTGTCTCAAAGATCATCTCATCCGTCCAACTTCACCATCCTGGTTATACAACCCACAGTCAGGAGTTAATTGGTCAGTGAGGCGTCATTACCCATCACTTTACCACACCATGATGCGTACACATAAAATACACACGATCCTTCACAAGTATCGACTTCTGAATAACGCAGGTTATTCAATTCAACATTACATGCTATCTTTCGTGGATCCACGATCCACACATTCCGACATCAATCATGTCGCAAACGGGGGGATACATCTTTGGGGTATTGGTCAGCGGTTTACGGCGTGCGGCGTGCAACGCGCCATCACAGAACGTGTTAGGAAGTCATGGACGGTTAGAGATGAACAGGGAGAAGTGTGCAAGGCTGGTCGTGTATCACCAACGCACAACTCCACTTCCTCCACTTCCCACGAGAGACGTGAATAAGGCTCAATGACTTGTATAAATAGGTTCTCCGCCCTATTTCAAAGACAAGGAAAAAACAACAGAGAAAAATAACAAGAAAACATCCAGAGCCTGCTTACACCAATCGTAAGCTTGTTCACTTTCCTGTTGCAAGTCATAAGCAAGTCTACACCTTCACAATCTCAACACCTTCTTCGCTTCCCTCCCTAAGATCAACCCTGATAGGTGTCGTAAAACACCTAATTTTATATATAGTATTTATGCTTTCTTTGCGAGTTTTCTTGTAAATTATGTATCTTATATTGGTTTTGAGTTATCGGGTGTTTTGGAGTCATTTGGAGCAAAAGAAGTGGAAATGGCTACAAAAGTGAAGCTACTAGTGGAGAAAGGCCAAAGACCAATTGAAACTCGTTCAAATACAAGATTTCTACTTTTCATTTTGTAGAGGACGAAGATGAAGACAATGGCGAAAGAACGGAGTCATTCGGAGCTCATATGAAGAAGTTATGGGCAAAAGAACTCGGAAGACTAAAAGGGCTCAATGGTCATCCGAGTTCTTTTGCCCATAAGGGATGTCCTGTTTCAAAGGGATGTCTGTTTTCAAAGGAACTGTTAAAGGCGATCAAGTCAATTACTAGGGGCACCTTCATCTTCATATTTCAAATGAGTGGAACTCGACGGAGGTTTGGTTTCGGGAACTATTACGGCAAAAGCAGTCGGCTCTTTGCCATTGATGATGGTATACTCTTCGGTGATTGATGGAAAGGAAGGCTGGGTTCTTTGTTAATGATGGAAGCTGTTGACAGAGGTAACGAGGACAAGATGGTGATATCATGGAAGAGAGTTGAGCTGTGTTGGATATTGCCATTCCCGATGGAGAATATCGACAGTGTTAGCTCACGATGATGCTGTGTGATCATGGTGATGCTGCTTCCAACAGGGGAAAGAAGAACATGACAATGAAGAACTCGATGATGATGATGCTGTCAATAGAGACGGACGGAGCTCAGAGCTAGGGCTGCTGCTATCGGTGATGCCATGGTGATTCAGGGAGCTTGAGAATGATGCTGAAGGTGTTGGTATTGCTGTGATGATGATCACGATGATCATGACTCAGTGGTAGCTGTTGAGAGTTAAGATGAGAAGCATGGAAGCAAATACGAGATGATGTTACTCACCATCGGCGATGGAGCTGTTATCAAGCTCGAGTAATAACAGGGAATGGAGTTGATCGACTTTTGCTTTTTGTAATGATGATGATTGGCAAGAGAACGATGCGGCAGCGAGAGAGAATGATTGAGTTCGGAGTCCGAGTGAGAGAAGAAAACGAGACTATCTCGTTTAGGAAGGTTATCGAGGAGATGTGGTTGTGTAAGGAGATATACGGGAGAACGAGTCGAGCATGCGTTGAATAGAGAAGGAAGGGTCCCTGCTTTGCCATTTAGGTGAAGATGGAGGAGATTAAGGGTTTAGCTGCTTGTTTTGCCAAATATAAGTGGGAAGAGTCTCGGTTTCTTGAGATCTATGATTGATCGAGACATGGATGAAGTTGGGATGTATTTGGGGAATCTGTCGATGGAGTTGGAGGTTAATGTTGATGATCATATTCGACGGTGGAACTTGCTGCTGCCGGTGGATGGATCGGTGGTTAATGGTGCGGGTGATTCTCATAACGAGAAGAAGGGGCTCGCTGTGAAGGATGCATGGATTGTGGAAATGCAGTCATTGATAGAGGTATCGAGACATAGCGTGGCAGTGGTGGAGTCAAGATGATGATCAATTTCTTGCACCGTGGCTAGTGACACGAGATAGACGGACTTGGCTATGATGAAGAAGAGATCGTTGTCTGCTGAACATAAGGTCGAATTGGGACATGAGTTTACAAGTGAAATCAGTAGATAGAAGTAATCCTGGTCAAGAATGGAGGTTGAAGAAAAGATGCACTGTCGGTTCAGCGGACTGACAAGGCATTGACAAGGAGTGGGCTGAATTGTTGCAGGCCCATTGGACTATTTAGCCGCTTATTCTACACTATCACAGCAGGACATGGCCGTGACTTTGGAAATTAAGCGAGTTTGGCAAAGCCACTTTGTCCGGGTTTGATGCACGGGACACAATTTTTAAGGAGGTGCACTTTCCTATTTTTATTAGGTTTCCTAGTTTCTTCAAGAAGAGGTTACAAAACTCTATATATAGAGAAGCCTAGGCACAATTTGGGATCTATCTTATCTTTTATCATTCTTTTGCCTCTACTTTGTTTTCTAGGGTTTAGAAACCATGAAGTCTTTTCTCTTTCTTCTTGTTATGAACTCCATGAATATGAGCTAGAGTTTTATTATTGGTTATGGAATAAGTTGGATTTCCAAACATGGGTTTTAATTCAATAAATTAGTTTTCTCTCATATTATCGTTTATGATTCACCATCAATATTGTTACATGATTTGAATGCTTGTTTAGTCGAGTCGCGAATCGATTGAGTTTGTTTTCATCTCTCTTGGTAGATTAGGATTTATTATACGCAAAAGTGATAGATTCCTGATTACAAGTAGCATAATTGTGATTATTGCTTGTAGTGATACATCCTAGTAGTCACATGTGAGTCATAACCTTTGTTAAATCGGATTAGTGCGCTTTCCACGTTCGATTGCTTTGATTGGCCTGATTTCATTGAACTTAATGCATCTAGGGAATTAAACTTGATTAGTGCTTTTACACGTTAGGTTGTTCCTTTAGGTATAATTCATATTCGCATCTTTTAATGTGTTTGTTGATGACAAGAGGAGATTAGCGGGATATTCTTGCGATCAAGGTATTCTAGGGTCTTTGATAAAAGTTGAGATTAAAATATCAATTCTAGTTATTGTGTTGAAAACATGTTTGTGATTGAAGATGAAATCCATGACCAATACTTTCTTATACTTGATTTGCTTCGTTTACTTTTCTTTATTTGCTTTTATTTAGTTTATTATATAAAAATCACAAAACTACCGGTGTTATTTATAGGGAACCGAAACAATTTGACAACCTAGACCTCTCTCAGGATCGATCCTTTCTTGCCCTTGCTTCATTATATATTTTGAGTAGTAAGAAAGTATAATTATATTTGTGTCGGCTGACAACCGGTCAAACCCCATCTCCTTCACTTTGTGACCGAAACAAGTCTGGAACGGCCATTACTTGGTTTAGGCCGGACTTGCACAGATTGATCTCTCGAATCTACAAATACTCGCCGCGCAGTGCATTTGTTTAAGGTTTAGATTCATTCCTCATCCACACCCCAAATTACCAAATTCTGCAGGAATAGTTTTCACCCATAAACAATTGGCGACCACAGTGGGAGGTTAATCTCTCGGTTGTAGAGTCAATTTCTTCAAAATCCGATTCAATTTCATCAGTTTCAAAAAGGGTAGATCTTAGAACCAATTCGATCAACAATTCATTTTAAGATGGTGGAACTCAGGTCTGGATCAGCAATCAATTCGGATGGAGCTAGTGTGGATAACACTCCCGGTGTTGATGTACCTGTCAGTGGAGCTACCGTAGCCAACACATCTCGAGGAGCCGTTACCTCTATCACCAACACTAGCGGAGCAGGAAACATCCCAGTAGGTGTAACGCCTCCCATCACCAGAGCCAGAGCAGCCGCAAATCCCGGCATCTCCTCAAGTGTAACGCCTCCAGTGGTCACCAGAGCAACAACTTTCACTCTCTCATCAGGACGAGGAGCCGGAGGCACAAGAGGAGGACCACCGTCTATTACCATTGCAGACTTGATTGAGAAACAGGAAGTTCTTGCTAAGACTCAAACGAGATATGGCATGACTTCGAAAAAGGTACTCACTTTCCTTAAGACCTTGACTGAACGATTGCCGCAGGATTCATGTCAATCTTTGGAGACAACAAGAGATGCCTTCAACCCGGAACAGGCGTTTTCACCCGGACCCGCATGGGTGAAGAAGCTCGTATTACTCCTGAATGCTCAAGAGAAAGGAACCAACCACCCAACTTCATCACACGTGAGGATCTGGAACGACTCCTTCAAAGCCGAGGCAAAGGAAATCTAACGGATGCGCACCAACACCAACCGTCATACCCTCAAGATATGCAACGAATCCCTCTTCCAAGAGGATACACCTCTCCCCAGTTCTCCCTCTACGACGGTACTGGTAATGCTCGTGAACACGTTTCTCGATTCTTGGAATCCTTGGGGGAACATGAATACAATCATGTTCTACGCCTAAAAGAATTCACGAAATCACTTACGGGAGGGCATACACACTGGTACAACAACATTGCGCCTAACAAAGCATATCCAATTGGAGCGAGATGGTCGGTGCTT
The DNA here is from genome assembly GCA_023531295.1 of Papaver armeniacum. NCBI lineage: Eukaryota > Viridiplantae > Streptophyta > Magnoliopsida > Ranunculales > Papaveraceae > Papaver > Papaver armeniacum. The sequence continues at coordinate 450,088 of JAJJWW010010882.1, forward strand.
TCAGAAGTATTTCTTCGTGTCCAACAAATCACGTTTTCGGATACGTGAAGAATTCTCCAGTAGGGAACAACGAACACCCCACGACTTCGTTAAAGGTTCAGAACCCAAGCGCTAGATTGTCACGACCCGAATGTCACCGAACGACAATTGGTGGAATTGTGCATCAATGGGATGATACCCATATATCGCGCTGTTTAGAGAATATGGGCTTTCAAACGTTCTACGAACTCCACTAAGTCAGAAAGCGTTCAAAGCAACGATCGCACTGCGGCACTACTAGAAAGAACCAGAGTTGTTCGAAGTGAAGATTTGCGTGAAAGTCGAGGAAGCAGTCATCTCACGAACAAACAATACAACACTGGTCCTTCTATGAGTGTAGTAGGCGGAGGAGAAAAAAGGAAAGCTTCGATAACGGAACAACAAACCAAGTGAGCATCCCCGGCACACAAGACTCCGTATCGAAAAGGAGCAGAAAAAACTCCTGCACAAAACACTAAAGACACGGGTTTTCCTTTTCCCATGAATGAAGTGATAGAGCTCTTGGAAGCGTGGATCCAAGACGACGCCGTAAAGCTTCCCCCTATCAGACGTCCTCCAACCGAGGAAGAAATGGCAGATCCCAGATATTGTTGCTACCACAGGTTTGTCCATCATCCAACCAAAGATTGTAACAGGTTGAAACAAATATTCAGGGAAAATGTAGAGACAAGGGAACTCCAGCTTGGAAACGAAGGTGTTCATAGAAACCCTCTACCTATCAGGAACTGCATGATTTCTGGGGATTCTAATCGCAAAACTGTACAATCTATGATGGAGCACATATGTGAAATCTTGTACTTCTCCAAAGGACAGCGTCAAGACATATTTACAGCCCTCAACCACGTTGTGTCAGGTAGGCGTTTGTATCCAGTGGCAGTTCAGGAACCACAGTCTTTCCTGAAGGACGTGAGCAATGGAAACTGGGGACTCCTAAATGTCACTCGTTTGAGAGACGTTGAGTTCGATAGGGTGTTGATTGATACGGCTTAATTTAACATCATTCTTGTCAAGACCTTGAGAGCGGCAAAGATTTCGAAGCGAAGCTACTCGTCACCCAAGTGTGGTTAAAGATTCAGCAGGAGAGCTCAGAGATGCATATGGATACATCGATCTTGAAGTCAAATTGGGTGATGCCTCGACGCAAGCAAAGTTTTACATAGTCAAAGATCATCCCAACTACGAAATGATCCTAGGACGCTCTTGGATGCATGACAACAAAGCAATACTAGGAATCTGTCCTCTCACCGATTTCGATACGAAAGAAAGAATCTCAACACGCCTTCACGGACCTCCCGATGGCATCTCATTCTTGCACAAAGACAACTTACCAATGTGACACAACTTCCTGGAGAGATCCTGTCAGCATACATTGAAAAGTTCCGATCTCAAGTAAGTCTCATCACGCAACCTTCCTTACAACTTACCGTCCCTCATTCTGACAAGTCCTGGGGACTGACTCCAACCAACGAACCCACCCCGACTAAGAGATGTGAATGGGAAACCGGCCCTTTCAAACGTTTTATCAAGAGTGTAGAGGCTGTCTTGGTCAAAGACGATAAGACGAAGGTCCAAGTATTTGCACGCCCAAACCCGTTTGGAATTGGAGACCTGGTGACGAAGAAGACGACTACATTCAAAGTCGGGAGCATGATGGTGAAAATGACTGCTCCACCTGACTCACCCACCGAAAGAGAAGATGAACCATACCTGGTAGCAGATGTTATCCTAGGCGGCTACTGCAAGATCATCAACGCTGATAAACTAGAAGGCGTAACGATTCACTCACAATGGCTCAAACCTTACCGAACTTAAGACGTTGTGCTACCACTTTACAGCGTCCTCCACCCTTTAAAACGCTGTGCTATTTTTTCCAGCGTGTTTCCTTTTACAATTTCATGTCATATTTGTAATTCCCCCAGAAAATGATTGCAATACTTGCATTCATAGTTAGGGTTTCAATTTTCAATTTTCAATTTAGTTGAAGCATTATTTCCATCTGAGAACCTCTCTACCCCTAAAAACACAAAGTCCTGAGTCAACCTAAATCAACCCACTGGAGCAAGAAAGGAAACCCTAAGCAAACTGTAGGACCATAATATCGCAACGTATAGGACTCGCGGGGTTAATAAACAACGATGTCGCGAGGCAGTCGCAGAGGGCTAAAATAAACGACGCAAAGAATAACGGCGCGAGACATAAAGGAGACGTGAGATCGGCGAGGTTAGAAGTATCGCGAGATTGAATAGTTGTACATGGCGACACTTCGCGAGACATTCCGAAAATAAAGGATAGCTTATTTGTCATCCACTATGTATTACCCTATATAAAGGGTCGAGTGAGTCTGTTGTAGGGGGATCTTGAGAAATTGTGAGGCAAGTCATTAGGAGAGAGAAAGTTTAAAGAGTATTTTTACTTGCTAAAAGTGTAATTCTACTTTTCTTGTGTAGAACTCATGAAATTAATCAATAAACATTCTCAATTATGCAACTTTCAATGAGACTAATTAACCAAAATATAGTGAGGGGTGTAGTGTGGGAAAACCTTGCTACTACATATGCGCTAGAAACAGGGGACCTAATCTTGTTGGTTCAAGAAAGAAAATCGCAATTAAAGCTGTTTAGATCAAGAAAATGAGAAAGAAACTCTTAGATCGGATGAAGCGGGGGAAAAATATATGGCATGTGGTGCAGATACAGGAGTAATAATTAGTGAATTTCATGAAAATATCAGAGGAAGAATACACAAACGGGATTTTGAAGGAAAGAAGATTACAGACAGAGAAATGATATCACCTTTGAAAGATTGGGAAAAACAAGATATAACATTCACGGCGGGAGAGATATCCAAAGAAAATTTGGATCACCCATCTCCATTAGTGATCGCAATTAACGCGTATAAGGAGAAAGAAGAATCGGAGAACACAGCGAAAACATGGGTGGTAAATGGAGTTTTAATTGATACAGGGAGTCTGGTGAATATAATGTTCTATCACACTTACAAAAAGATGGGATATGAAGACGAGGATATGACTTTCGCGGCATACAATATTCAAGGCTTGGGTAAATCCATAACCAAAGTTAGAGGGGAGATAAAAATACGTATTCCATTAGGAGGAATTGAAACTCAGGTGACATTGAGTATAGTAGATATGGAATCACCGTATAACTTGTTACTAGGAAGACCATGGGTACATGCAATAAAAGCTGTGGCGTCAACACTTCATCAGTGTATCAAGTTTCCAACACCAACCGGAATAGGTGAGATCAAAGGGATCTTGCTAAAGGAAGAATATATTATCAAAATGAAGTAAAATGCTGCGAGGAACAAATAAATAAACAAAAGAATATGTCTAAGCATCGCAAAAAGATGGCGAGGAAGCTAGGAAAGAAGAAGAGTTCAGAGTTTACATGATCAAAGCGAAGGAAGGAAAAGGCATACTTAGCGAGATCTCGGGAGAAGAAAATGATCCGCGACGGAATTGAAAGGACCAACCCCTATGGGAGAACCGAAGGCCAGTTACGTCGCGGCAGAGCAAACTAAAGAAGTGAATGTTGGAACTAAGGAAGAACCTAAGATGCTAAAGATTGGAACTAACATGGGAGCGGATGAAGAAGAAAAGACTGTTGGTCTGTTGCGAGATTATAAAGATATCTTCGCATGGGATATGGATGAAATGCCTGGCATAGATCCATCGGTAGCTTGTCACAAGTTGGAAATTGATAAAAATGTGAAGCCATTCAAACAAAGAATTAGAAAGATAGCAACAGCATATCACCCTCAGATAGAAGAAGAGTTGCAGAAGATGTTGGACGCAGGAATCATTAGACAAGCAAAATATCCCGAGTGGATAGCGAATATGGTTATAGTTCCAAAGAAGAACAAAGGAATAAGGATTTGCATTGATTTCACTGATTTAAATAAAGCCTGCCCTAAAGACAGTTTTCCATTGCCAGATATTCCCCAGCTAGTCGAATCGCGCGGGGAATGAAAGGGTATCCTCATTGGATGGATACAAAGGTTACAATCAGATCCCACTCGCCGAAGAGGATCAGAGCATAACGCTTTCTTCGCTCAAGAGGATTATCTTGCTATACTAAAATGCCATTCGGTTTGCGAAATCTTTGGAGCGACGTATCAAAGGATGGTAGAAGAGGTATTCGCAGAGTGGATACATAAAACACTGGAAGTCTATGTAGATGACATGCTAGTAAAAAAGTAAGAAGGCAAAAGATCACGTACGAGACACGAAAGAAATTTTTGAGCAAATGAGGCGTTTCAATATCAAAGTCAACCTGAGAAAAATGTACCTTTGGAGTTGCGTCGGGGAAGTTCTTGGGTTACATTGTGTCAAAGGAAGGAATACACGTTGACCCGGAGAAAATAAAGCGATTCGCGACATGCCGAATGCCGCGACGGTAAAAAAAAAAAAGATGTTCAAAAGCTAAATGGATTGTTAGCATCACTAGGAAGGTTCATCTCGCGATCGTCGATAAATGTAAACATTTTTTTCAAAGTGTTCTAAAAAAGGGATCGAAATTTGAATGGACGGACGAATGTGAAAAGGCTTTACAAGGAATTAAGGAGCATTTAATGGATGTATCCATTATGCGAGATGCGTAACACGGGAAGAGTTATTAATATACACAGCGACTACTTCGCACGCCTTAAGTGCGGTTTTACTTGCGAACAGATTTGTGGAGTGGAAAAACCAATCTATTACATCAAGTAAAACTTTTAATGCCGCAGAAAGAAATTATTCAAAGATTGAAAAACTCATCCTAGCGTTAGTCTATGCGTCATTTAAACTTCGCATATATTTTCAGGCACATACTATTAGGGTGGTAACAAAGGTACCAATCGAGTCGTAATGAAAAATTCAAAAAGATGGGAAGAGTCGAAAGATGGAATGCTCAAATAAGTCATTGCAAACTCAAATATGAAATATTGTCTTCAACCAAGTCACGGTGTCGTCGCAGATTTTCTGGCAGAATTTCCTTTAGAGGAAGATGAAGCAGTGGATGAAATGATGGATGTAGAGGAAGAACATGGAGATCCAAAAGATTTGTTAAGCGAGCCAAACCCAGGTGGGAAATATTAGTGGATGGATCATCAAATGGAGAAGGTAAAGGAGTGGGAATTGTTATGATTTCGCCATAAGGCAATAAGTTAGCTTTTGCTTTTAGATTGGAATTCGAGTCTACCAATAATGAAACGGAATACGAAGCCATAATACATGCTTTACGATTTGCAATAGAAATGAAACTGGAGAGTGTGAGAATTACCAGCGACTCGCAATTGGCAATTCGTCAGATAACAGAAAAGTATGCTACAAATGATCCATCCCTACAGAAATACAGGAAGCTTGTAGAAGTATTGTCAGCCCAGATACCGAAAATAAAATGGAGGCACATATCAAGGAGAGATAACAGACTCGCAGACGCTTTTGCCTTTATATCAAGTATGATGACAGACCCAACTGCGAGGAATATCAAAATACAGACGCTACTGGCGCCATCAATTAATAAAGAGGAGGAACAAGAAGTAGATATAATGATGGTGGTAGATGAGATGCAAGGCTGCGAGGAAGATTGGAGAGTAGAACTTCACGCGTACTTAATGAAAGGCGAGGTACCAAGAAATAGATTGGAAGCACACAAGTTAAAGAGCCGAGCAACAAATTATGAATTGAGAGATGGCGTGCTTTATCGGCGTTCTTTTGATGGACCTTCGCTTCGATGCCTAACAAGGAAAGAAGGAGAAACCATATTGAAGATCTTTGCATAGTGGAGATGCCTAGGAAATCATAGCGGCGGAAGATCTTTGGCATATAAAGCAAAGACGCAAGGATATTATTGGCCATATATGCATGAGGACGCGAGAGCAACAGCGGAGTATGCGAAGATTGTCAAAGACACGGGAAGAAGATACATGCACCAGAGCACGGTTAAATTCTTCAAAAAGTGTGTGGCCTTTTTGGAAAATGGGGTTTAGATATTGTGGGACCATTTTTACCGGGGAACTGGACAAAGGAGATACCTAATTGTCGCAACGGATTATTTCACAAAATGGGCAGAGGTGAAAGCGGTCCAGCACATTCGTGATAAGGATGTTTTTACTTTCATATTCGAAAATATCATATGCAGATTTGGGATCCCCGCAATTGGTATCGATAATGGGAAGCGATTTGAAGGGCAAAATATAGAGTTCTTTGCTCAATGCATTTGAGATAAGATGTGGAAAATCGACTCCATTATATCCACAAGCTAATGGCCAAGCGGAGGCAACAAACAAAACAATTGCCGATATATTGAAGAAAAAATTGGAAGGACACAACAAAGGATGGTGCGAACAAGTACCCAATGCGGTATGGGCCTATAATACAACTAGAGAGAAGCCACAGGAATGTCCCCCTTTTGCCTAACTTATGGAGTTGAAGCAAAGTACTCCCAACAGAGGTCGTGATTCACAACCAAAAAAGAGGTCCTGGGAGAAAATCTTAGCGCAGTAATATTCTAATCAAGTTGGATGAATTGGAAGAAAAACGAGAAAAAGCCTTGCGACACATGGAGAATTATCGGCGAAGACTAGCTAGAGAATATAACAAGCGTGTAAAAATACGTGAGTTCCAACCGAGCGACTTGGTGTTGCGAGAAACCCCAATATATCAACGTGAAAACGAGGCAAGGCTGGCAAGAAAATGGGATGGACCTTATATCATCAAAGAGGTAGTCAGACAGAGGGCATATAGATTGATGGACCCAGAAGGAAGAGATGTGGGGCAAAAATTGGATAGACCATGGAATAGGTTATATCTAAAGAAATATTATCCGTGATAACGAAAGATGACAAAATGAATTAAGATGAAGTACTTCTTCGCGGATATTTGCGACATTCAATAAAATGCAGGATAATCCGCGAAGAGATCGCGATGAGAATAACGAGAAAAGTCATGAATAACTTAACAAAACAACAAGAGATAAGGAATGATTAAATGAATGAATCGGCGAATATCTACATGAGACAAAATAGCAAATGATGAAGAATGATTGACTAAAAAGAATGAATGAATGGGACGAACCTTTATGGCGTACACCCTAGTTCGCGAATTATATTTCGTAAGAGGCAAATGTAAGACCTAAAGTGCGTCATATAAGGGGTATCTCTTAACATGGCTCGGGTGGAAGGTTACACCGCTCCCGAAACTCGGGTCATGCAGATTTGGGGCCCATGAAAGCCTATCCAGGGAGATACCTTGGATTCCCAACTATATATGTAGGTTATACCTGGTTGGGCGACCGAGGGTCTCTTCCAAGGAGTCGTGTATGCACAAGGCGCCGAGGTACACGGTTGAGCGAGTGCCGGGATGGATGAACCTACCCTGGCCATTCTTGGCAAGTCTTGGCATGCGCGGCACTCGCCCGAAGAAAACTCCACTTAGGGTGCAGTCTCGTAACCATAAACCATATAGGTATAAGGGATAAGAGGCTGCGAAAACAACCGGTTGTTGTTAAGACCGGATGGGAGGAGCTAGTCTTGTATGGCGATGTTTCGCCTCCTTGAAGGGGCAATCGGGAGATGATAAGGGCGACGCTCTCCATTAGGGGTGTCAAAACAGACGCAAATGTCATGAGGCTTTGTTTTCGCAAAGGAGACTTAGGCTTGTCATATTTGTGCAATGATCCTGCAGAGGCAATAATACTAACGCGAGGGTAAGGCGAGATCAATGGGTCTTTACACGAAAGTGTACGGACGTCTGCGATTTCGTCGCATGCGACGGCAATGTCATGGGGCTTTATGTTGAAAGGATATTTAGGCCTGTCATATTGTCGCAACTAAAACATCCTGCAGAGGCAAAAATACTTGGAAAATGATAAGACAAGATCAATGGGTCTTTACATGCAAGTGTAAGGACGTCCTGCGATTTTGTCGCCATAAAAGGTGGCAGGAGGACCTCTAATTAGGGAGGTCTAACTCGGAAGACCACACAAAATTGATAAGGCAAGGTCAATGAGCCATTGCATGAAAATGTGAAGGCGATCTGCGACCTTGTCGCCACAAGAAGAGATAAAATAAAGACTACGAAATGATAAGGCGAGAAAAGTAGGTTTCTTCACTCATGGGGATACCTGCGACCTAAATCGCAATACAAAATGATGATGACTGATTAAAAATCATTTCATAAAAATGTAAGCGAATAAGCTTGCGAGATTATGGTCATAATTAAGAAGAAGAAAATAAGAAGATTATTCAACAATGGATTTAATTTTCAAAATAAAAGGGTGATTATAAGCAAAAGTTATAAAGCGATTAATTCTCTACATCAATTTTATCATCTTCACCAATAATTTTCTCGACTTCACCTTCACCGGTCAATGGATGTTCATCGAAATATTTTCAAGACCTTCATTCTCGCCACTGGTGGATTTTCATTAGCGCTTTTTCAGTCGGATCTTTATTGACAACTGGTGATTAGCGATATCTTCGCCGCTTTCATAGTCATAATCACTATCGGGAGCATCAGGGACTTCATCATCACTTACTTCCAAAGGATCGACATGAATAGGATCAAGAGACCTTGACAGCAAAATATCATTCACAAGGACTTCCGCTTTAAGATGGAATTGACGAAGCAATGCTTTTTGACGATTTTTACTATCAATATCCTTACAATCGGACATATAATCAAACCTTCGCTCTGCGGTCGCGAGAACGAGCAAGATGCGAGAGTAGTCCATTTTCCTTGCGAATGTTAGAATAATCAGACCTGAGGGTGGAGATAGTGGAACGAAGCTTTCTCTCAGAGTCTGCATAACGAATACACAAGATCAGAGAAAGTTCTTATTGAACATTATTGGCACTTTCAGGGTAATAAACCATTCACGGAATAAATACATAAATTAAGATAGTCAAATAATTTGACTACCTTCCTTTGAGAAGTAAGATGTTGAATTAAAGCTGCGAAGTTATTCCCCAAACGGTCCATGACATCATCAAATGAATCTCCAACTAAGCCTTTCAATCGAGATCGCAAATTCTTTTCATGAGAAACAAGTATGGAATTTTCGGTCGCCAAAGTAGAGTTGGATTTTTCTAATTTGGCACATTGTTCTTGGAATTGCTTCGCTTTTACACTCAAAGTTATTCTACCTTGAATAAGCTTATCTCTCTCGGCAGTAATTTCTTCAAGTTGGTTTTCAAAGAATGAATGGCTTGCTCTTGTTCTTCACATAATTTTTGGCAAGCATAATCTTTCTGCTGCGGTAGCTCGCCACCTTATTTAACGAGAGAACGTTTCTCTTGAGAAAGAGTTCGATTCTCATCTGATAAAGTTTCCAACTCCAAATTAGTTTTAGTCAAAGCATAAGAGAGGCGAGATAAGTCATTACTTAATAAGTCTTGCTTTTGCGATAAATCAAAATTCTCTTTCGACAAGTTATTTATTTGATCAATTGCATAGGTATGAAGATTATCTAAGAGATTATACTGCTCCATCCAAGAATCTCTTTCAACTCGAACTTCTTCAACGATAGACTCCGTCTGATATATCTCCATTATTCGTTTACGGTTTTAATACTTTGAAGACGAGCAAGGGTTTGAGTTGTAAAAAAAAAAAAAAAAAAAAAAAAAAAAAAAAAAAAAAAAGGTGGCAAGAGCATACCTTTTAATTCTTCATTCTTCTTGTGAAGGTTATCACGATCTAGCGAGATGTTGTGAAATTTTGATTCTCAAGGTGGAGACTATTGCACTTTGTGGTCATAACTTGGAGATCATCCTTCACTTACTAATTTCTTGAACCAAAGATGCTTGCGAGACCTTATCAGGACCAAGGTGCTTACTTAAAATCTCGCAGACGTTGGATTTGATAGGATCAACAGAAGTCCTCTTGGCATCATTCACGAGATCTGAAAGAACCTTAAAGGCCACATCTATACCTTCCAAATTTTCCATTTGTTAGAGGAATTTGCTCTACCAAAAAAGATGAGTCATCCTTTGCCAAGGGAACCTCATGAGAAGAGGAAGTTTTAGGGAGAGAAGTGATTGGAGAAATAGTAGAAATATTGATAGCATCGGAATTATGAGGAACTTGGTCGATGCGGAGTTGAGGCATAGAAGCATTGTCGCAAGTAATGATATCAGAAGAAAGAGGCATGAAACTATCCTGCGAAGATTTCGCAGAAGGAGAAGAAGGTTTGAAAGAAGGAAATGGAACACTGGGAGTAACAGGCTTGGGTTGGCGAAGCCTTTTAGGAGTTCTGTCAGTATTTCCATCATCCTGCGAGTCACAAGTTAAGTAAGAAACAGAGGCAACAATATATTACTCATAAAAAAGAAATATTTCTTAAATACCTTATCACTCGCAGCTTTCTTTTATGAACTATAGATTTTGTTCAAGTAGGCTTTGGCTGCGTAGGAGATTCTTGTTGCGAAGAGGGTTAGATGGCGAGCCCAAAGAAAGAAAAGGGTCCTTCACGGTAAATTGGTTTTGGGTTGATTCTTGCTAAACAACAATGGCAGAAAAAGAACTATAAAGTTAAGCATACCAGTGTGATTTCAACAAGAAAAACTAACTTCAGAGCAATTAACCACAAGATCAAATTAGATATGGCAAGATTAACAAACCCTGGATGCCATGAGAATGACAAGCGATAAGAAGTAGCGAAGAAGAGAAGAGGATGAAGAAGGAAAACAGCAGGCAAATACTTGCAGAACGATGAAGAAGAGGAAAGCTTGCAGACGATGAAGAAGATGAAAGAGAAAAAGAAATTTCTTCACAAAGGACACTTCTATAAATAGATGAGAAAAAGATATTACGACCGGGATAACATTAAATGCCGGTAAAGAGGCAAATATAGACACGTGTTAACGGTCATTACCCAAATCCAAGGAAACTTGACGAAAAGAAATTTAGCAGTAATTCAAATATATGGCATATTTCCTAATAGGCGAGAAGAGATTGCGAAACCGATTATTCTACGTAACACATGAGGCAAGAAATGACACTTCGAATATAGGAGCTTGAATTTCGCAAAAGAATAGAGGCAAATACGTACTTTTCAAGTCCAGTATTCTTTCGCTCGTTCCTTCATCAGCGAAGACCAAAGATTATTACAACAACAGATTTTTCCTTAAAATCGCTCTTCAAGCAATATTCAAGGAAAAAGAGGCAAGATGTAGGACCATAATATCGCAACGTATAGGACTCGCGGGGTTAATAAACAACGATGTCGCGAGGCAGTCGCAGAGGGGCTAAAATAAGCAGCCGCAAAGAATAACGACTGGCGAGACATAAAGGAGACGTGAGATCTGGCGAGGGTTAAGAAGTGTCGCGAGATTGAATAGTTGTACACTGGCGACACTTCGCGAGACATTCCCGAAAATAAAGGATAGCTTAGCTGTCATCCACTATGTATTACCCTATATAAAGGGTCGAGTGAGTCTGTTGTAGGGGGGGGATCTTTTGAGAATTGTGAGGCAAGTCATTAGGAGAGAGAAAGTTTAAAGAGTATTTTACTTGCTAAAGTGTAATTCTACTTTTCTTGTGTAGAACTCATGAAATTAATCAATAAACATTCTCAATTATGCAACTTTCAACAGACTAATTAACCAAAATATAGTGAGGGGTGTAGTGTGGGAAAACCTGCTACTACACAAACATCTCATGGGAAGAAGAAAATAGAACGCGTGCACAAAAGGAAAGTGATTTGAGCCATCCGCTCAAAGCAAGGCCGGAAGATCTTGCATCAGGAACACAGGTCCGTAAGTATTCCATTATGGCATTACTTCTTTTATCACAAAGAATTGCGTGTGAAGGCACACCCTTGCGCCTGAGAAGATTCAGTTGCAGTCTTGGCAATTGGTTATAAAAAGAAAAAACTTTATTCAAACAATCAAATGGAAGAAAACCTTGAACCCGGCCGCTACTGGGTACAAGGAAGATGTTCGAGTGTACAAATATACTTTGAAAGAAGAAAAAGAAAAGAGGTTTTAGTCGCCAAGAGGGTCGGCCTCGCCTGCACCACCGTTGGGTTCTTCTCCATCACCTCGTTGATGCTCCCTCTCTCCGGATCTCCCTCGGCCCGCATCGGGCATCTCTCATGCATCGCGCTCCATCCCAACATCATCAGCGGGAGTATCAAAAGGCACATCAATATTAAGGGCCACACAGATTGCTTTCTGACCGCTGTCGTAAGCGTCAAAAATAAATTACACTTTCTTACTACTCAAAATATAAATATAGCAAGGGCAAGAAAGGATCGATCCCACAGAGAGGTCTAGGTTGTCAAATTGTTATGGTTCCCTATAAATAACACCGGTAGTTTTGTGATTGTGTAAATAAAAATAAACGAAAAGCAAACAAAGTACGCAAATCAAGGATGTGAAAATATTGGATAAAGGTTTCATCTTCAATTGTAAACAAGTTTATGAATATATGAATAGAATTCGTATTTAATCTCTCTATCATCAAAAGCCATAGAATACCTTATTGCAAGAATACTAAAGTAATTTCCTAATTCATCAACACACACATTAGGGTGCGTATGTGAATTCTACCTAAAGAATAACCTAACGCCTTGCGCTAATCAAGTTCAATTCCTAGGATCATTAAGTTTTCAGAAATAGGCTAATCAATGCAATTGAAATACATTGCGCAAACAATTCGAACAAAGGTCAATTTCTACATATGATTACAAGGATGTATCACTACAACCTAGAATCATATCATGCTACTCGTATTCAAGGTTATCGCTCGATGAAAACCCTAAAATAGCTATAGATATGGATGTGAGTTCAATCAATTCTAGACTTAACTAAACAAACATTCAATCATATTGCAATCCATCAATCATGCAATTATTGTAACCCGTAGAAATCAAACGATAATATTGAGAGAAAACTAATTCATAAAAATCATAACTTGGTTGCAAAATCCAACTACGTCTTCAACCAATAATAAAAACTTAGTTCATATTCATGGAGTTCATAACAAGAAGAAAGAGAAGTCTCATGTTTCTAAACCCTAGAATAAAGTAGTAAAAGAGAGATAAAAAAAAATAATAGATAGAAGTCCTCTCTTTTATATGTTTCTCAATTTCCATAAAGAATACTCCTTCCAAAATTAGGTTTTGTCTTCAAGTCCATTAGTTGGAAATTCACCCGGCCCACGAGAGAGAAAAACCCGTGTAGAAATTCTGCCCCAAAAACGCTCGCCGGAAAACTGGGATTACGGCCGGAAATCGGCCGGAAGTTGACCGGAAATATATCTCAGGTGGCCGGAAAAGTCCACCCGGCCACCGGTCAACGGTTCAGGACCGAGTCATCTCGGGTCAACCGAGTCAAATCCGAGTCAGGTTCTGAGTCATAGGATGAGTCAGCTGAGTTGGATGAGTCAGGGTCTGAGTCAGCACCGACTCAGATATGTTGGTGTCTAACTGGGCTGACTTTACCAGGCCACAGTTTTGCATAGGCTAAGTTGGGTCAGAGCTGTGTGTTGCATCAGGATGATGCATCACTGTGCTCTTCCAGCCAAGATGGCCATACCCCTTGCAACTTAACCAGCACTTATACTCCCTTCAAATTCCCAGTTCTAATTCTTGGTTCTTCACAGCATAACTTCTTCCCTGCTCCATCTGCAATGCTACAACGCCTGCTACGGCGACCACAGATTCATGTCATCACTGTTGTGCTCTTTCAAGCTTCGAATACCTCGCAAAAAACCCCCTATAACCTCCATTTTAGTTCATCTCATGCCACAGTTTATCTCAGGTACTCAACCTCATTAACTCCAAAAACTCCAGCCATTCCTTCTCATCAGCATCACCTATAACATAGCATGCATTTCCTTGTTGGCTTGAAACTCAGCCAACTGCAATTTCAGTTCAATATTCCCTGTATTTGCAACTTCACACTGCTCCCACCAACAGTATCAGCCATGCCACAACTAATAATATAGCACCACAGCAAGATATGCTCGATTCAATCCTGAGCATTTCAGCTCAATCCCCATTCAGGTGCATCTCCATTCCTGCACTGCAAATATACCAGCTCCACAAGTTCACCAACAGACTCTGTCAATTCTTGCCTACAGCTTACTACAATTCCATGCCATCACTTGCATCTTGACACAGCCAAGCTGCCTCAAAGACTACCTCAACCTGCACCATAGCAGCGACTGCAGCAAGTCTTTTCGACTCTCAGCCAACCCCATTACAGCCATATACCACCTAATCACTTCACAATGCCATTGCAGCAACTGTACTTCCCTGCTGTACCAATTCCTCCACTTCAGTGCCCTTCATTCAAACACCAGCCTTTTATTTCTCAGCTAACAGCTCACTCCATGTGCTTGCAGTCTCATTCTTTTACAGCATCAGCAGAAATATCTTCTCAATGTCAGCTCACAAATCCATAAATCAGTCTTCATTCTCTTAGTTGCAGCATCCTGTGTTTTCTGGCAAACCTGTTGTACCAACACCAGCAAAAATCAACTCTGAAACCAACCATTTATCACTGCCTTCAACCCATGTCTAATCCTGCAGCTGCATTCCATGTAGCTCATTCACAGGCCCCTGTAACTCGCAAATTGCAGCTACAACTTCTTCAGCACACAGAACCCACTTGAGCACATACTCCTTAATTACCAGCTCAACCCTTCCATCCATTTTCTGTTTGCACCTAGTTGCAACAACATGACCTGAGCTCACTGCCATCTTCCCTGTAACCTCAATGCCAGCTCAGGCTTCAAAACTGCAATTCACAACCCATTCCCAGTTAAGCAACAACATCACCTCCACTTCTCCTTGAATCTCTCCCTGTAAATCCATAGCAATACTTAATTTTCCACCTGCAAGTTCATCTCAGGCAACCACTTCAGATCTTGTTAACATGGCAACAGCACCACCACTTCCTTGAGCTCATATGATATTGGGGTTTCAATTCAAGTAATACCCAACTCCAATCTTCATTAATTTCCGAATTCTTCTTAAAATTCTTCCACCAATCTCTCCTGAGCCAAACCCATTTCCCAGTAACCTAACTGCAACACCAGCATCACCTGGTTCTTTGATTTTGAATCAATCCAATCCCACATCAGTAGATTCAATTCAAGTAATACCTAACTCAAACCCTAATCACAGCAGTAGATTCACTACTACCAGCTTCAGATGCAAACCCATTTGAGTACTCGCCCTAATCCTGCATCTGAGCACGAATCTCAATCCCTGCTCATTTCCGTTCATCGTTTCTTCATACATTGCGGCTTAATCACCGATCTCTTCTCCTTTTCATTGATCTGGTATTATTAGCAATGTTGCTCCCTAATCGTCTCTCGAATAATACTACAGCCGCAGCAGCTCATGGCTTTCTCGGCGTCAGGCAGAAGGAAAGAAAGTGAATGATTGAGAGGAATAACTCTCGAGAGTCTCGACCCCAGTTTTGGTAAGAATGAAAGTTGATACAGGCACCCGACTGATGGATACGGGCTACCTGATAACAGCCCATTAGCTCTCCTTTGAACTAGAGCTAGCAGCCCCTTAACCTTTGGTCAGCTCCAAATAGTGTTTGCCTGTGAAATGACCATTTTGCCCTTAGTCTTCCCAGTTCTTGTTTTGCTCATAACTTCTTCATAACTCCGAATGACTCCGTTCTTTCGCCATTGTCTTCATCTTCTCGTCCTCTATACAATGAAAAGTAGAAATCTTGCATTTGAACGGGTTCCAATTGGTCTTTGGCCTTTCTCCACTTGTGACTTCACTTTTGTAGCTATTTCCACTTCTTTTTGCTCCAAATGACTCCAAAACACCTGATAACTCAAAACCAATATAAGATACATAATTTACAAGAAAACTCGCAAAGAAAGCATAAATACTAGATATAAAATTAGGTGTTTTACAACACCTATCAAATTCCCCCCACACTTAGACTTTGCTAGTCCTCGAGCAAATCAAACAAAACTTATTCAAAAAGATACATACAACTCCGTGACGTCGAGGCTACGGTCACTTTTAGCATAAATAACAAGCCTTTAAACCCCTAGGTGTCCCTAGTGGACGAGTTATAGTCTCGTGAAGGTTTTACAAGATATACCTACAAAACCTATATTTCCAACTCCGTCTATTTGTGGCAAATCAATGAACGAATCCAAAATGACTACAGGAGGAGGTACCTTGCAAATTCAATCCATATATTAGTAAATAACTCTAATTAGATAGTCGAACAAGCCACAGTACTCGGAAACTAACAAACCACAATCACAATGAAAAGATTAAGAAGATGGATAAAGATGTAGATGTTGGCGAATATTCACAAGTGTTCGATGGTTCCCATATCTGTCAGAAGGTGTTGCTAAGATGAACCTAATCCTATTGGATTGAGCTACTTGGTTTTGAATGCTACATCAAATCAATTGGCATATACAAGGGAACCAAAAGTGACTTTATTCAACACAATAATAATTCTTTTTTTTTTTTTTATGATTCTTTTTGGATTTTTTTGATATTTTTTTTTAGACGGCATGATTAGATCTTTTGGATCCAAGCGCATGCTTCTTGTCAGCAAGTACATGATAGTTGCCTTGGATCCTGCATTCCACGCTTGTTTAGGCGACGGAGACAGGGACTACGTTTCACACATATTGCTATTCCCAAGTGTCTTTTTATTCCGTTTTGGTCTAATTGATCGGTCTTTTTTTTTTTCTTTTTTCTTTCTTTTTTTTTTCTTTTTTTTATTAACTCAATCACTCTATTTCATCCTAGCAGTAATAACACGTCGATTTTTAGTGACCCACCAAAGCACTTAGAGAACAATAGATAAATATGGAAAAGTAAAAATAGAATGCGATATGGTGATATTCCGAGATATGGTAACAACTATCATGTGTGATTTCTGAGATATATTCTTCCCTTTTAGTTAATTGGTTCCTCAACTCCTGCATTCAAAATGGTTCCATCCACTAATGGTGTCATCCTAAAGGCACAAGTTTCTAGATTTCGGAGTTCAAAAAGCACAATTTTTTCTTGGTTTTTTCTAATTTTTTTTTTTTTTTTTAACATAAAACAAACTAAAACATATAAATGCTCCCCCACACTTAAACTTTACATTGTCCTCAATGTAAAATTGAATCTTCCAAAGAGAGTTCAAGGTGGGAAATTCCGCAAATAATATGCAAAAACAAGAAAATAAAGATAAAAGCAAATGCATAAAAATAAAAAGATAAGGATAAAGATACAAAACCGGTGGGTTGCCTCCCACTAAGCGCTTGGTTTAAAGTCGACGGCCCGACTTAGCTTCTTGTAAGATTCATTCCCCATACACCAATAATCGGAAAAGTTGGGGATCCTTCCATAGAACCTGTTTTTTCAAACACTAGCTTCACACAAATATTAGTAATGTAAAGCAAAAGTGAAGCTATTAACCGATAAAAGCTTCTCCACACTTATTCTTTTCCACACTTGGAAGTGTATAAAGAATATAGACGTCGGGTACTTCCACGGTTTCTTGTTCCAAAACCTGCAAAGTATGAGAATCAAGTATCTCTAATGGCGGAAAACGAGAAACAAAGTCATTCAACAATATTCTCGAAGAACATACATTCAAACCAATAAGAGGTAAAGGAGAAGAAACAATAGGCAAAGGGTTAGATAAACCTTTCACAATCTCTTGTATTACGGAATCCTCTTCATCCTTGAAAAACTCAAGTGAATTATTCACCTCTTTTATATCATGGTCCTCTATCAAACCTTGCAACCATTCTTCGTCCGTTTCTGCCAATAACCAAAGTCTCGACATAAACATCATCATTACAATCATTTGCAAGCTCAATTGGGTCTTCCACAATATTGGTCATAACGGTCTCATTCTCAACACATTCCTCCTTGTTGTAAGGCATATACTCTTTTGCGGATGCAATATTGTCCATAAGGAATTTCTTTAGAACACTCATTGCATCATCCTCAAGCTCTACCTTTTGAATAGGTTCTTGATCATTATTAAGATCAATGCTTGAGTAATCTACACAAGTGTCGACATATTCCTCTTCGTCTTCATCTTGATCCCAAAAAGACTCCATTGTACACTCCTCGGGGATGTCACCATGAATTGGTTCAAACGATGTATTTTCATAATAATCATCATCACTATCATAGTCAACATAAGATTGTTCCTCGCTGAATTTAGTGTTGTTAATCTCGAACTCATCCGTTTGAATAGGTGAATGATCATTATTACGATCAAGAGTTGAGTTAACTACACAAATATCAACAAAAGTCCCCAAAGGTTCGCCTTTTTCAACATAATTATTCATTTCCTCCTTGTATTCTTCAATGCCTTGTCTTAAAGTGGAAACACCTTTTTGAAGCTCTTGGAGTGTTCCATCCAAATTCGAATATAGTGTTCCATTTGTTTGTAAAGCTCATTCGACAAAGAAAAAGTAGAATTACTTACTTCCGTATTGTTAGGCCAATTATATTCCCTTTGAATGGGTGGATGATCATAACTACGATCAGAAATTGGGCCAAACACACCATGAGCACATTCGGTCGATGAAATTGGTTCCACGCTTGGTTGTCTACAAATTGACTCCATGCTGTCCATAAATTGTTGCATTTCATCTACCAAACTAGAGGAAAAATTAATAGGAGTAAAACTAGTCTCCCCTCCTTGTGGTTGCTCACTTACATAACCACCATAAGAAGGTTGATATGTATGAGAATAACTCATAGGGTACGTGGAGTATTGATTATAGCCAAAGGATTGGTTTTGATTATACTCCCCATAAGGGTGATAGTTTTCATGTTGTTGAGGTTGAAAGCCGTATTGATTGCTCCAATATGCTCCGTCCATAGAAATTGGTACCTGAAACGAGATTCTCAAAACTCGAATAAGAACCAAAGAAAGAAAAAAAATAAAACAAAACTAAATACAAAAATAAGAAACCAAAAACAATTAACAACCGCTGCCTCCCCGGCAACGGCGCCAAAATTTGACCGCTGTCGTAAGCGTCAAAAATAAATTACACTTTCTTACTACTCAAAATATAAATATAGCAAGGGCAAGAAAGGATCGATCCCTCAGAGAGGTCTAGGTTGTCAAATTGTTATGGTTCCCTATAAATAACACCTGAAGTTTTGTGATTGTGTAAATAAAAATAAACGAAAAGCAAACAAAGTACGCAAATCAAGGATGTGAAAATATTGGATAAAGGTTTCATCTTCAATTGTAAACAAGTTTATGAATATATGAATAGAATTCGTATTTAATCTCTCTATCATCAAAAGCCATAGAATACCTTATTGCAAGAATACTCCGTAATTTCCTAATTCATCAACACACACATTAGGGCTGCGTATGTGAATTCTACCTAAAGAATAACCTAACGCCTTGCGCTAATCAAGTTCAATTCCTAGGATCATTAAGTTTCAGAAATAGGCTAATCAATGCAATTGAAATACATTGCGCAAACAATTCGAACAAAGGTCAATTTCTACATATGAATACAAGGATGTATCACTACAACCTAGAATCATATCATGCTACTAGTATTCAAGGTTATCGCTCGATGAAAACCCTAAAATAGCTATAGATATGGATGTGAGTTCAATCAATTCTAGACTTAACTAAACAAACATTCAATCATATTGCAATCCATCAATCATGCAATTATTGTAACCGTAGAAATCAAACGATAATATTGAGAGAAAACTAATTCATAAAAATCATAACTTGGTTGCAAAATCCAACTACGTCTTCAACCAATAATAAAAACTTAGTTCATATTCATGGAGTTCATAACAAGAAGAAAGAGAAGTCTCATGTTTCTAAACCCTAGAATAAAGTAGTAAAAGAGAGATAAAAAAAATAATAGAGAAGTCCTCTCTTTTATATGTTTCCCAATTTCCATAAAGAATACTCCTTCCAAAATTAGGTTTTGTCTTCAAGTCCATTAGTTGGAAATTCACCCGGCCCACGAGAAACCCGTGTAGAAATTCTGCCCCAAAAATGCTCGCCGGAAAAGCGGGATTCGGGATTATCTAGGAAGTTGGCCGGAAAATATATCTCCGGTGGCCGGCAAAGTCCACCCGGCCACCGGTCAACGGTTCAGGACCGAGTCATCTCGGGTCAACCGAGTCAAATCCGAGTCAGGTTCTGAGTCATAGGATGAGTCAGCTGAGTTGGATGAGTCAGGGTCTGAGTCAGCACCGACTCAGATATGTTGGTGTCTAATGGTGACTTTACGGGCCACGGTTTTGCATAGGCTAAGTTGGGTCGAGTGTGTGTTGCATCGGGATGATGCATCACCGTGCTCTTCCGGCCAAGATGGCCATACCCTTGCAACTTAACCAAAGACTTATACTCCCTTCAAATTCCAGTTCTAATTCTTGGTTCTTCACCTGCATAACTTCTTCCCTGCTCCATCGCAATGCTACAACGCCGCTCGGCGACCACAGATTCATGTCATCACTGTTGTGCTCTTTCAAGCTTCGAATACCTCGCAAAAACCCCCTATAACCTCCATTTTAGTTCATCTCATGCCACAGTTTATCTCAGGTACTCAACCTCATTAGCTTCAAAAACTCCAGCCATTCCTTCTCAGCAGCATCACCTATAACATAGCATGCATTTCCTTGTTGGCTTGAAACTCAGCCAACTGCAATTTCAGTTCAATATTCCCTGTATTTGCAACTTCACACTGCTCCCACCAACAGTATCAGCCATGCCACAACTAATAATATAGCACCAAAGCAAGATATGCTCGATTCAATCTCGAGCATTTCCAGCTCAATCCCCATTCAGTGCATCTCCATTCCGCCTTTGCAAATATACCGGCTCCACAAGTTCACCAAGGACTCTGTCAATTCATGCCTACAGCTTACTGCAATTCCATGCCATCACTTGCATCTTGACACAGCCAAGCTGCCTCAAAGACTACCTCAACCTGCACCATCGCAGCGACTGCAGCAAGTCTTTTCGACTCTCAGCCAACCCCATTACAGCCATATACCACCTAATCACTTCACAATGCCATTGCAAAGAATCGTACTTCCCTCTTTGTACCAATTCCTCCACTTCAGTGCCCTTCATTCAAACACCAGCCTTTTATTTCTCAGCTAACAGCTCACTCCATGTGCTTGCAGTCTCATTCTTTTACAGCATCAGCAGAAATATCTTCTCAATGTCAGCTCACAAATCCATAAATCAGTCTCCATTCTCTTAGTTGCAGCATCCTGTGTTTTTACGGCAAACTGTTGTACCAACACCAAGCCAAAAATCAACTCAAAACCAACCATTTATCACTGCCTTCAACCCATGTCTAATCCTGCATTTGCATTCCATGTAGCTCATTCATTGTGCCTGTAACTCGCAAATTGCAGCTACAACTTCTTCAAAGACACGTAACCCACTTGAGCACATACTCCTTAATTACCATCTCAACCCTTCCATCCATTTTCTGTTTGCACCTAGTTGCAACAACATGACCTGAGCTCACTGCCATCTTCCCTGTAACCTCAATGCCAGCTCAGGCTTCAAAACTGCAATTCACAACCCATTCCCAGTTAAGCAACAACATCACCTCCACTTCTCCTTGAATCTCTCCCTGTAAATCCATAGCAATACTTAATTTTCCACCTGCAAGTTCATCTCAGGCAACCACTTCAGATCTTGTTAACATGGCAACAGCACCACCACTTCCTTGAGCTCATATGATATTGGGGTTTCAATTCAAGTAATACCCAACTCCAATCTTCATTAATTTCCGACTTCTTCTTAAAATTCTTCCACCAATCTCTCCCGAGCCAAACCCATTTCCCAAGAACCTAAGCGCAACTTTTGACATCACTGGTTCTTTGATTTTGAATCAATCCAATCCCACATCGTAGATTCAATTCAAGTAATACCTAACTCAAACCCTAATCACAGCAGTAGATTCACTACTACCAGATTCAGATGCAAACCCATTTGAGTACTCGCCCTAATCCTGCATCTGAGCACGAATCTCAATCCCTGCTCATTTCCGTTCATCGTTTCTTCATCTGTTGCAGCTTAATCACCAGATCTCTTCTCCTTTTCATTGATCTGGTATTATTAGCAGCGGCTGCTCCCTAATCGTCTCTGAATAATACTACAGCCGCAGCAGCCATGGCTTTCTCGGCGTCGGGCGAAGGAAAGAAAGTGAATGATTGAGAGGAATAACTCTCGAGAGTCTCGACCCAGGTTTTGGTAAGAATGAAAGTTGATACAGGCACCGGCGATGGATACGGGCTACCGATAAATGCCCATTAGCTCTCCTTTGAACTAGAGCTAGCAGCCCCTTAACCTTTGGTCAGCTCCAAATAGTGTTTGCATGTGAAATGACCATTTTTCCCTTAGTCTTCCCAGTTCTTGTTTTGCTCATAACTTCTTCATAACTCCGAATGACTCCGTTCTTTCGCCATTGTCTTCATCTTCTCGTCCTCTACACAATGAAAAGTAGAAATCTTGCATTTGAACGGGTTCCAATTGGTCTTTGGCCTTTCTCCACTTGTGACTTCACTTTTGTAGCTATTTCCACTTCTTTTTGCTCCAAATGACTCCAAAACACCTGATAACTCAAAACCAATATAAGATACATAATTTACAAGAAAACTCGCAAAGAAAGCATAAATACTAGATATAAAATTAGGTGTTTTACAACACCTATCACTTTCAAGTGTTCAGGTTCATCTGTATCAGAATCAAGAATTATCACGCCGTCCTGGATCGGGTAATCACACTTGTCTTCATTCGGAGGTCGTTTATGCTCAACTCTCCGCCTCTTCAACCGCGCTGCAAATTTCTCTGCCCTTGCGCTTACTAGTGTCTGCAGCGTTTCCTCGCGCCTCCACCGCTCCTCCATGTCAATCGCAGCTGAAAGTGCACAGATACGTCCTCTGGTAATACGAAGGTTTGAGATAGACATCCCCTGTATAGCACGGCCAACTTCGCGAAGTGGAAGATCGATCTTAGCCATTACTTCTTTGTGTGCATGGTTTTCGGGCTTGTCGACTTCGAAACTTCTTCCTGGGGAAGCAACAGAATGATCGTCCGCTACTTCCATGATAAACTGCAAGGAGGTTATGAGTGCACACAAAAAAAATATCAAATCAATCGATCAGTTAACCAGAAGATCAGAGCAATACCTGAGATGTAGAATAAACGACCTTGAGAGATGATTCTTTATAATCTCACAAGTCGACAGAATCCCAGGAGGAAAAGAAGTCTTTACTTGCCACCTATGAAGGCTGCTAATTCGGGATAACAATCAACAAGGCTTATCAGATATACCTGAGGGAAGCCGTGTATGATGAAAGAAGTACACATGAAGAAGGGGCCGAGCTCAGATATATACAAGAGGAACCAAAGCGGCTCACCTGATCAAGTCCTGTTTCCTTCGCATCCTTAACCAGAACCAGCCAGTTCCAGGGCAACGCCTGACAATGTGAAACCATCCGGTAAATATGTATTCACTTTAGCTTGGCCATTTCAGTATATAAATATGTCACCATCTCATGCCTACCCCACAATAGTGTAACCATTATGTGCTAGGCAGGGGACTTAATGTTGATGGTGGATTTTCGTTTAAGGTTAAATTTGTAAAAAAACGGAAAAAATTATGCGCTGACATCTTGTAAAAGATAAAGCCATTAATAAGTGTTGGATACTCCCTCACTTAATTCACCAAGAATGGAGCATGTGGCAACAATCCCATTGCCGTGAATACATGAAATTCCTCCGAGGTTGGAGCATGTGGCAACAATCCCATCTGTGAATTTCATATCGCTTATATATTTCAAAGTACTCATTATCGGTGTGGCATGACGGTCGAAGTGTTACTCTTACGGAGTAACACGAACCTCCAAGCACTATAATGAAACCATGTACGAAATACCCGTACAGTGACTCTCGGTAAGTTATACTAGCCCGATTGAGCCCCTCTCGGTGTGTTATACTAGCCCGATTGAGCATCCGGACTAACCGTATCGGTCGGATATGATCGCGGTCATCCAACTCCATAAGCATGATTGGATGACCCGGATCAATTCCATCACCCTCAGCGGTATGGGATACCCTTTGCCGACCCGCATGGTCGGCCATTGGCCTAACTTGCCAAAAACCGTTCATACCAAGCATTATGGACGGAAAACCCTAAATTAGGGTTTGCGGCATATTACATGTGTCGCAAGCAGTCTCAACCATCCATCTTCGCGGTATAGATGGAGGGTGTAGATGTAGACTCAAAGGGGGAGAGCATGTCAACACGATCACCGTGGGCCCGCATACGTACTTGACCAATCGGTCAGGACCAACCATGGTTGGTCGTCCCAATTCGTACGCCCAAAGGGAGCATGGTCACACGGCTGTGAAAGCCAAAATTAGGGTTTCAAGCATCACGAGCGTCCATCTTCTCCGGCACGAATGGAGGGTCACAGATTAGATTAAGCAGGTCCGGTCATACCAGCATGACCACCGTGGGCCTGTCTATCCCCTCACTTGATTTTCCAAGGCATATCATGCCTGGCCATCCCAAAACGCACGTCCAAACTTGCGTGGTCACACCTCCCAAACCTCAAACTAATCTCGACCGCTCAACTTCGCCGGACGATTTGAGTGGTTGAGATCACGTTTTCATGGGATAATCAGGTGTAGGCGTGAACACCAGCCTACCATCTTCACGTCAAACCAATCAGCCAAGACCGACCAAGTTAGGTCGTCTTGGAAAACGCGCCGGAAAACAGCATGGTGCGCGGCTTTTTGCGGCATCACATTCCTATTGTAAAATCGATCTCAACCACTCCTCTTTGTCGGTCAAATTGAGTGGCCTAGATCACACCTTCATGGGACAGTGAGATATGGACGTGTACACCGGCATGCTATCTACACGCACGCCTGGTCGGTCCTCTCCGAAATCCTTCCCATGCTTGGTTTCGACCAAGGTCAAGAGTGATGCTTGCACGCCTCTTCAAAACCCTAATTTCATTAACGGTCACGGATGAGTGTCTCAAAGATCATCTCATCCGTCCAACTTTACCCGGCTGGTTATACAACCCCGGTCAGAGTTAATTGGTCAGTGAGGCGTCATTACCCATCACTTTACCACACCATGATGCAGTACCTGCATAAAATACACACGATACTTCACAAGTATCGACTTCCTGAATAACAATTCAGCATTACATGCTATCTTTCGTGGATCCACGATCCGCACATTCCATACATCAATCATGTCGTAAACTGGGGGGATACATGCTGGGGTATTGGTCTGGCGGTTTACAGCGTGCAACGCGCCATCACAAGAACGTGTTAGGAAGTCATGGACGGTTAGAGATGAACAGGAGAAGTGGGCAAGGCTGGTCGTGTATTACCAACGCACAACTCCACTACTCCATCACTCTACTTCCCACGAGAGACGTGAATAAGGCTCAATGACTTGTATAAATAGGTTCTCCGCCCTATTTCAAAGACAAGGAAAAAACAACAGAGAAAAACAACAAGAAAACATCCAGAGCCTGCTTACACCAATCGTAAGCTTGTTCACTTTCTCTGTTACAAGTCATAAGCAAGTCTACACCTTCACAATCTCAACACCTTCTTCGCTTCCCTCCCTAAGATCAACCCCAACTCCTTCACTTTGTGACCGAAACAAGTCTGGAACGGCCATTTCTTGGTTTAGGCCGGACTTGCACAGATTGATCTCTCGAATCTACAAGCACTCGACACAAGAAGGCATTTGTTTAAGGTTTAGATTCATTCCTCATCCACACCCCAAATTACCAAATTCTGCAGGAATAGTTTTCACCCATAAACACTAGGGTACTTGCCTTAGCAGTCCTTTTGTAGCGTTTTCTCAGCTTGGTAATCTGAAAATTTTGCAAGATTAATAGACATAAAAAGGAGTGAAGATTACAAACTGAGCGAAATTTAAAAAGTATACCTCTTTTACTTTCTCAGGCCAGTTAAATACCCAAGGTTGATAATTGGCGAGATTCGCAGGGAGCACATTTGAACCTGAAATATAAGGTCCTTTCAAAACTAGCGGAAAGACGCAACATCTGTCGTCTTTAGAATGACGAGGAATATTGTTCTTGCCCGAATGCCAGTCGATGTCTTGTATAAGTATTTTATCGCTGGCAACATTTTCTTTCCTCTTCAAGCGATCACCCCAGCGAGTTCTATCATTCTTCATATTTATTACTTCGTAGTTTTCGAAGAAGCTCTCTACTGTATATTTTTCAGAAAATATCTCTAAGTCCTCAAATTCAGGATCCCTGACTTCTTTGGGGTAAAGAGACCCCTTACCAGCACCACGGTTGGCGAACTCAAGCATTAAGCGGATACGATCCCCGCTCAATTGGTAGATGGATCGCGAGAATTTCGCATGAGCAAGAATTTCATAAAATAATGGAAGGTCAGGGTCATATAGAGGAATGGGAAGGCCAGCGAGAATCTGACCTAGCGAGATTATGATTTCCTTATCATCACAATGATGATCAGCAAACAGTTTGGCAGAAAGAATGGATTTAGATTCTTGATTGGGAATGGTGGTTAATATGAAACCTTTCTCTTCAAAAAATTTCTGAATTTTCTCCAGAAAAGTTTCATATTTACGACCAACTGGAGCCATTTTCAGTATGGGAATGAAGAGAAAATTGAAGATCAAAAGAAGTAAAAAGAAGAAGGTTTACAGTAGCAGAAGCGGAAGTTACGAAGAGATGTTGAAGAAAAATTGCAGAGAAAGCAAGAAGGAAAGTAAAAGAGAAGAAGAGAGGAGTAAGAAAAATTTATATAGAGAGAAGGATTCTCGAAAAGGCAAACACATTTAATGCTAAGAGTATACATGAACGGTTGAGAAATAGCGGTTGAAAAAGACGTGTCAAGAAATGGATGGAAGAAGAGATACGTGTAATAAATTCTGCGTAAAAGTACAGAATCATGTCAATACAAAGAAATATGAAAAAATGAACAGCTGCGGCATTTTGAAAGTATTAGTTCTCATGACATTCTCTCCTTCGCAGAGAAGACATGAGAAGAGGAAAGATGTAGGATCAGAATATCGCAACACCAATACCCTTGCGAAATCCATGAACGACACACTGCGAAGATATCGCAGATGGGTAATAAAAATGACGCAACGGATGACGACAGCCTGAACACGAGAAAGATGTGAAGACCTAGCGAGATTTAGGAGTGTTGCGAGATTTAACATTTGTACACTTGCGAGAATGTCTCAAGTTAGATCCGAAAAAGGACAGCTTAGCTGTCATCCACTATATAATGTCCTATATAAAGAGCCGAACAGGCTTAAGAGAAGGAGGGAGATCTTTTTCGAGTGTTGAGCAAGTCATTAAGAGAGAGAAAGTCCATAGTGGTTGTTAATTCTTTAGTTTATTTCCTTTTCATCTTGTAACATTTGTGAGATTAATCAATAAAGATTATGATTGTTCATCTTAAAATGACTTGATTGTGTGTATTCTTGTGAGGGGTCTAGTGTGGGATTTCCTGCAACTACAGTACTTTCACATAAAAGTGGATCAGGGAAAAATCAATACTGCGGAATATTCAAAAGTTCATTCTATTTTTTATCTATATTTGCATAAAGACATAATAGACTTAACTTTTGACATATATGAGATAAACATAGTTCACGGACGTAAACACACATATGCCATAATATTTTTGCAATATATAAAACCAATAAAGATTAATACTGCAAAATCATCTTCCAAATAACTTTGAATTTAAATAAATAAATCTAAAACATTGCAAGATGAAAATCGTTGGCAATAGCTATGTGTAATCACAATATTTGTTATTCCAAACCCTAGTTATCCTTCTTAAAACACAAGAATAAATTCTCATAAGAAGATTCCTAGAAAAAATAAAAACAATCAAAAACTAAAAAAAAGAGTGAAAAGACTTAGACATAATCGACAATCAGAGATCGAACAAAAACAAGTTCATTTGCTTTATTCAGTTCAGTTTTCAGAAACTCAAGATTCTTTGTTGTAATTTCAAGATGGTCACGTGCAACTTCAAAATCTGGAAGAAGATTTACATTCGATTGAGACGACATCTAAACTAGAATATTGTTTTTGAAAAAGCGGGGGTCTAACAACCACACCCAATATTACGCTTAGAAATATGTATGAACTAACTCCGATATACTTTCAAGAGAATCAACTAGACAGTCAGACTCAATCTTATGAAAAGTATAACAAAGAGTTATATCTCTATTTCTCAATTCAATCTGCAATCAAATAAATAGGAATTTACGAGCCCGATTGAATATAAGAAATAACTTGGACGGTATCAAAAAACAATATCCATGTGTCAATCAATTTAATCAACAACCAAAGGTTGGATTCAAAATTGAATGAACTTAAGCACAACCTACCAGAAATTTTGTTAATGAGGAATCCGCAAATGCAGAAAAACCCCGGGACCTAGTCCAGATTTGAACACCACACTGTATTAAGCCGCTACAGACACTAGCATACTCCACGTTAACTTCGGACTGGAATGTAGTTGAGCCCTAACTAATCTCGCATTAATCAAGGTACAATCGTGTTCTTTACGCCTCTAGAACCATGACGGATTATGCGTCATTGATTCCCTTAGCTGATATCACCCACAACTAAGAGTTGCTATGACCCAAAGTCAAAGACTTGATAAACCAATATGTCTCATACAAAAAAGTCTATTGGAATAGATAAATCTGTCTCCCACAGATATACATATGAGTTTTTTTCCGTCTTTTGATAAATCAAGGTGAACATGAACCAATTGATATACCAGACTTATATTCCCGAAGAACAGCCTAGAAATATCAATCACCTCACAATAATCTTAATCGTACGAAACAAGATAT
Organism: Papaver armeniacum; assembly: GCA_023531295.1. Classification (NCBI taxonomy): domain Eukaryota; kingdom Viridiplantae; phylum Streptophyta; class Magnoliopsida; order Ranunculales; family Papaveraceae; genus Papaver; species Papaver armeniacum. The sequence goes on from JAJJWW010010882.1 coordinate 479,003, forward strand.
TGTGGAACCACAAACTATGAGACGAAAATGTTTGTGACTACTTTTTATCTTGCCTATTGAAAATTAAATATCGAGAAAATCTTAGAGAAGATAGTACTCAATCACGATAGAAAACAGCAAGATCATAACACGCAACTACAGAGAAAATAGTTGGGTTTGGCTTCAGAATCCCAATGAAGTTTTCAAGTCGTTAACCTATAATGATTTTAGGAAAAACCTAGGTTAAAGGAGAATCGACTCTAGTCGCAAATAGTATCACACAAAAGTATGGGGATTAGGTTTTCCAGTTGCTAGAATTCTCTCTTATATAGTGTTTCAAATCAGGGTTTGATAGCTTGGATACAAAGCAATCAATATTTACTATTGGAACCTGATTTAAGATTCAAGCAAAGTTTGCTTAAAACCAAAGCAATATCTCTCTACCGTTAAATGGTCTTAGCTTGTTACACACAAATGAAATATACCTTCGTTTAGATATGGGTAACCGTACCTAAACGTGTATATTGAGTTGGCTCAACAATAATTAACCGAAGTTAGCCATATGAACACTTTTGTATTAACCATATTCATCTAACACTTCTAGATAAAATGATAATAAAATGAATCTAACTGTGTTACTCATAGAGTTGTTAAATTTTTTATATTCTCATAGAAGTATACAAGACAAAATTGAAGCAAAATCGGATTTGATTCATGAGAATCAATTCATGAACATTTAGCCACGGTTTGCAAAGATTGCATTCCTTAATTTATAAATACATTTGTTCATGAGTATGAAATCATACTTAACCAACTAAGTTTGCAAACGGATACGCAAACTTAAGTTCCGGATTTTTGGTCTTGTCCGACAGTTCGCAAACCAGTATGCATATTGTCGTCCCGGACTTAACTCAGGTAGAACCGTTCGCATACTAGTATGTAAACTTGGTTCCAGGATTTTAACATTTAAAATGATTCGCATACTGGTATGCAAACTTTGTTTCCAGACCTAAATCATACCACAACAGTTTGCATACGGGTATGCATACTGTGTTATATCCAAATATGGTTAATTGTTCTAAACTCCCATTTCCATCATTGAAACATCCTTAAAAGACGATAATGGTTGTCTCACACATACCATTAGCATATAAGTAATTTTCAAGTGATCGAATGATCAATACGAAACATTCCGAGTCGACATCAAATGACTGTCTCACACAAATCATGTAAGATGTTTCAAGGCAATTTTCACATGATCATATTTTGACTTATTATTTAGTTTCCAACAAATAAATTGTTTCCAACGAAACTCATCAAGAATAATGATGAATGTAGCTAAAGCGAAAAACTTCCAACACATATTTCGAGAAATAGATAAGCGAGATAAACTCGGCTCGAAATATCAAATGTGTATAATGTAAAAGTATATATTGTTATACGACTTAGTCTCATTAGGAGATAGAATAGAATAGAATTCTGATTGATAGATAAGTTTTGTCTCCACATACCTTTTGTTGATGAAGTTCCTTCAAGCTCTCCTTAGTAGATCTTTGTCTTCAATCGATGAACGTCGTGAAGTCTAAAACTTAACTACACATTCTATCCTATTCTGAGACATAGCTATAAGTAGACTAGAAATCAAGACTTATAGTTTTGATCATATAAACTTGACAAACAAGCTTGAGATATCAATGCTTGCGAGTTTGAGCGGGCAGTGCTCTAACAATCTCCCCCTTTGTCAATTTTAGTAACAAAACTATCAATACATATGGATTACAAAAAAAAAAAAAACTTTGTAGCTTCTCATCCAACATGCTTGATTACCTTGGTTCTTCAACATTCCTTGAATTCTTCGTCACTCCAAGTACTCCAGTTATTCTGAACGTGTTCAACTCAGCATCATTGTTGTTGAAGATCCATAGCCATAACAATAAGAAAACAAATGTTCTCAATTATTGATATAGAGTGTCATAGTATTATTACATAGCATCAAAGTTCAATTGTATCACAACTTTGAAAATAATACTACGTTGATATGTATCACGCCCCCTTAGTCAATACTTCATCTCACGATGAAAACCGCTCCCCCTTATATAATGATCCGTAAACCATATGTATGTAGTGTGAACTACAAAATAATTCTCCCCCTTTTTTTCAATATAAATTTGCAAAGGTAAGAAAACTAACGGGATCATAATGAAATTCTCAAAAAGATTATTCATGACTAAAAGAGAACATATCAACTTTGTTTCGATGATTTCACATAGTCGAAACTTAGTGTATTCATCAAGGAGTTTATAAAGATACAAGATAACTCCTATAATATTCCACAGCCGCACTCCCACAAAGATTTGGCAACTAAGCACAAGTTCAATTAAGAACTCTCCCTCATAAAATGTCATTCCCGAAAGAACAACAAGAGCGACCTTACTTTTACAAGAAAAGAAGGGTTTCTTTGGACATTAACAGATCACATGAAACATGAATTTGTATCAAAAAAACTCGAATAAATCAACCACTAGAAGACCTTAATGATTAATTTAATCGTAAATGCTCAACATAATAAAACTTACGGTTCCATACAGTACTTTCACATAGAAGTGGATCAGGAAAGATCAATACTGCGGAATATGCAAAAGTTCATTCTATTTTTTTATCAATATTTGCATAAAGACATAATAGACTTAACTTTTGACATATATGAGATAAACATAGTTCACGGACGTAAATACACATATTTTCACAAAGAAGTGCAACACTTGATTTTTCTTATTCATTGGAACCATAGTGATCAGACATTTCATCAAGAGTTGCAGCAAGACATTTGTTCCCAGTGTATTTTCTGTGGTTCGGACACTCATTTGCAAAATGACCAAAACCTTTACACTTAAAGCACTGAGGCATATCTGATAGGGTGTAGAATACATCCTATTTATTATCTATTGTTTATGCTTTCTTTGCTATTTTTCTTGTAAATTATGTATTTTACGCTTGTTTGAGTTTTATAGCTACTATGGAGTCACAAGGAGGAAAAGAAGAAGAAATCACCCAATTTGAGAAAAAAGGTCAAAATTGTCATTTCATGGGCAATCACTATTTGGAGCCCAGTCAAGGTTAAGGGACAACTCTCTTTTGGAGAAGTACTAAAAGACAGCCAGCAAATGTTAAGGGGCTGCCAGATGGTTAGCCCTTAGCAAGGTAACAGGATATTAAATAACAGACCCTACTCTTACACCCTAAATTCGAGAGATGTTTTCTCTCAATCATTAGTTCACTCTTACATCCGAAATCGAGAGAAACAATGGTTGAGCAATACTGGTATCTTTGTGAAATCGATAAATAAGAGGATTTCGAGAGGAATCGATGAGTGATGCAGATACGAAATATGGGGTTTGATTGAAACCGAGAGAGCAAAATCGAGAGGATTGATGAAGATAAATTAGGGTTTCATTTGCACTCGGGGATGGGGTCTCGTAAATCGAGAAGAGAAGCCGAAATTCTTCGATGAACTCAAGAGTGAGAAATACAAGAATCTCTGAGAAAAAGAAGGAGTTGCAGTGCCGCTGCTATTGATTTTGATGTGATTCGAGAACTGAGATCGATGGTCTGAGAACAAGAGGAAGATGTTAATGGAGATGATGAAGATTTGGTCTGTGAATGGAGAGATCGATGTTGCTGAAATTGAAAACCCGATGAAGAACAACAGATGGGTTCTGGCGCTGTTGGCTTAAATGGGTTTGAGATCGATGTTTAACTAAGAGACGATAAAGCTCAGATGGGGTTTGCTGGAATCGATTGGTTTGGTGATACTGTTGAAGATGGCAGTAAGGGTTTGGTTGTGTTCGACAGAGGCGAGAGATGCTTCTAAGATGGGTTTTGAGCGATTGCCGTCGAACTCAGTGAATAAGAAGAGATCGATTGGAAGAAAGATGAACAGCAGCTACTCGAGTAATTGGCAAAAGGGATATGATGAGCTGAGACTGAGTTCGATGAATTACAGGGAGATTTGCTGATGAATTAGAAGGTGGGTCTTGGTTGAATTCAGTTTTGAAGTAAATGGCAGAATGGGTTTTGATTCGAAGTGCTGCTGTGTCAAGAATGGTGGTAATTGAGATTCAGAGAAGTAAACTGATGCGCAAGTGATTGAGGGAATGAACGGGTGCTGTAATCTTTGTGCACATGGGAAGTATGAGTGAAGCTGCAAATGAAATTTATGAGGTTCTAATGATAAAGGCAAGAGGAATTTGATAAGAATGGTGATGAATGAAAATGGGAGTATTTGGTTGAACAAGAATTGAGCAATTTGTTGGTTCACCGATGCGGAGTGCGAGATGATAAGAAAATAGTACATTTAAGGCTCATTCTTTGAATGAAGTGGTTTGATCTTTCTTGAATTATATTAGATGTATGTCTAGGCTTGTTAAGGTGAAGAAAAGAAGCTGAATTTACCGGGATATGTCGGAAATACAAATAGAACTCTGTAGGTTTTTATTCTGGCGAGTCAACTCAGAAGCCGGCGATTCAACCCGATCCAGCTCAGTGACTCGGCTGATTAAGACCACTCAGCCTGACTAAGAAGCTGACTTGGGTTAGCTGACTCTCCCCCTTGACCCGCTGACTAACAGTTTGATTGACGGTTGACTTGTTTGACCGTTAGTCCTAACGGTGGACTGACGGAATATACCTTTACCGGCAGAGAATTTTCAGGTGGCCGGCGGTGACGGATTCCGGTCAAATTCCGGCCATAATACCAGTTTTCCGGCGACCAAAATTCCAGAATTTTCTATGGATTTCTCTCATGGGTGTGAAGACTTGGACTAGGAATTGGATGGAGAATTGGGCTTAAACTTGGAAAGAGAAGATGGAAGAGATGAGGAAGACTTGAATTTGGAAGTTGAATTTCTAAAGGAAAAGGATTCTATTCCTTGGAAGAGTTGGAGAATATTGAAGCCTATAAATAGAGAAGTTTTCTACATCTTTGACAGACATCTCTACACACACAACACTTTTCTTTTCTTATTCTTTGTGTGAACTCTTTAGCATGAGTAGCTAACTTTATTATTGATTGAGGATGAATTCCTAGTTCTTAATATGATTTAAGTTTTTGTTTTCAATTCTATCTTGAAGTTTTTCACATAATTATCGTTTGTTTTTACTAATAGGAATGATCTTAATGACATTCATGATTGATTGATAGATTGTTTGGGTGGCCAACTAAATTGATTTGTCGGTTTAATCTAAAGCTAGTGAAAGTTAGGAGATAAGTAATCGTTTCTTGACTTTTTACATAAGTAGCAAACACGAGACCTTGCGGAGGGATTCCGTGGAGCAATTGTGTGTGAAAACAACGTTAGCAAGTAGACCTTGATCTAAGAGTCCAACTACTAATATTGACCTAATAAGTTCATGAATCTTAATGCGTTTATTTAAATTACATCTAGAGTGATCTACTACTAGGTGGTTTGGTAAATAGAATCCGGTAGTCGAGAACTTCCGTGTCCGGTGATATAAGGGATTTAGGGGTTTAGCACTGATCTAGCTGCTTTACCTACTGTTGGTGATAATTTGTGACTAATAACAAGTAGAAAAGAACATAACTTGATTCATTGTTTCGGAACGAAGAAGGATTCCTTGATCTTGTCTCTCTTATTGCTTCCAATTTTATCTTTTAATTGCCTTGTTTATTTTCTTTTGTTTTTTTACACCCCCCTTTCGTGATAATTTTTACAACTAGAATCTCTTGCTCCTCGTGGGAACGAACTTGACTTCCATTATATTATTTTTAATTGAGTGGAAACATTAATTAATTTGATTGCACCTACGACACGCATCAAATTTTGGCGCCGTTCTTAGAGCAAGCGGATGATTTTAGTTGTTTTTATTTTTCTTTTTGCTTTATTCTTGCTTTGTTGGATTCTATCTAACTTAAGTTTTTGAATCTTATTTCAGGTGCCAGTTTTCCATGTATGGTGGACAAGAGCAAGCATATTACAACAATCCATACGGTTTTCAACCTCAACATTATGGCAACTTCCAACCATCTTTAGGATACAATCAAAACCAATCTTTTGGCTATGATCAAATTCCTACAGAACATTATGGATATTCTCATACATATCAACAACCTTATGACGGGTATGTAAGTGGACAATCACAAGGATGGGAGGATAGTTTTGTTTATGATCGAGAAATTCTCTAGTTTTGCGAGATAAGATGTACGCCATGATTGGGGATCTTCAACAAAAGTTGCAAGAATCACATCGAGAAATTCAAAGGAATTCGGAGAAATTATACGAACAAATTAACCAACCTTTCGAGACTTTTGATGACGCTAGTGTAGCTTACTCGAGCCTTGATCTTAATAATGATCAATCACCTATTCAAAAGGAAGAGCTTGAGGAAGATGCATTTATTGCTTGGAAAAAATTTCTTAGGGAAAGATATGAGTCCGCGGAAGTGTTTGAACGTTGCAACAATGAGGAAGTTATTCCAACTCCGGATCATAATAAAGATCCTTCACCTATTCAAAAGGAGGAGTTTGGATATCACTTGCCTATTGTTGTAAACGAAGTAACACCCTCACAAGAAGATCTTACAATTTATACCGAGGAAGATTATATGAGAGAAGAATGGCCCGATTCCGATGATGAGAATGTTGAAGAGATGATGCTAGAGGATGAAACCACATTCATTGATTTTGTGGAAGACCCAATTGAACTTGCCAATGATTTTAATGATGCCGAGACTTTGGTTAAGGTAGAAAACGACGAAGAATGGTTGCAAGGTTTAATAGAGGACCACGATATACAAGAGGTAAGTAATTCACTTGAATTTTTTAAGGATGAAGAGGATTCTATAATACAAGAAATTGTGCAAGGTTTGTCTAACCCTTTGCATATTGATTCTTCTCCTTTACCTCTTATTGGTTTGAATGTATGTGCTTCGAAAGTATTTTTGGATGATTTTGTTTCTAAATACCCACCATTGGAAACACTTAATGCTAATACTATGCAGGTTTGCCAAGAGGAATACATGGAAGTTCCCAAATTCTATGTTCTTTATACACTTCCGAGTATGGACGAGAATAAGTGTGGGGGAAATTTCTATCGAGCGATAATTTCACTATTATTTTCTTGTGCTAACATTTGTATGGAGTTATTGTTTGCAAAACAGGTATTATGGGTGGATCCTCAAATTTTTGATTGTTAGTATATGGGGAATGAATCTTGCAAGAGCCAAGTCGGGCGTCGACTTTAAAACAAGCGCTTATTGGGAGGCAACCCATAGGTTTTGTATTTCTTATCCTTTTGCTTTTTATTTTTTGTTATTTCTTTTTCTTGTTTCTTATCATGTTAAAATCTCCCACCTTGACTTTACTAGGAGGATTCAATTACATTGAGGACAATGTAAGGTTTAAGTGTGGGGGAGTGGTTAAGCATGTTTTTAAAACAAAAATTACAAAAAAATTAAAAAATTTTGAAAAAAAAAAAAAAGTTTTACATAAAAACTCCAACTTTTAAAGATTTTAGAGTCACTAGCATACTTCTAGGTATGTTTACATAGAGATTTTGACCGACATAATTGAACTTGGAAATGTTAGAGAACTACATTGGATTTCAGTTTGTTTGAGTGTTAAATAATGGATTTAATCATGCCGGTGATGCGAATTTGGTGCAGGAGAAATGCGTTATTAGAGTTGCTGATCAGTCATTAGTGGAGACTACCCGTATTCATATCATGTGAGGCACCGACCAGAAATTTTCCATATACTAAAGAGCTTTCTTTTGAGTGTGTGTCACCGTACGTTAATTCCGGGTAGAATGTTGAGCTACCCAACCTCCCACCAATAGAAGCACTATTCTTTGATCTCTTGAGTGCTAATTTTGTCAATCATGAGGGTGACATCCATGGATGAAAGCTTCCTTCTTGTAGTTCGATTTGCAGTTAGCACCATTCTCTCTCGCGACAACAACGGGTCAATAGAAACACTCTCATCATCAACAAGGAGCGACATCAAAATCTACAAGGAAAGTTGGAAAAGTTTAAGGTTTACAAGCAACGGAATGAGAAAAAGAGCAAATTTCAAATACAAGTAAAGCAACATACAAAGGGCAGATTTTTACATATATGTTGAAGACTTACACTATAATGAGGTAATTTTATATCCAAGTATGAAGACTTATTCATGAAAGCGAAGAAAATTAAAAGGTGAGAATTTTTGAAGTTTATGATTTCAAGACGATACAAGTTGTGAAGAATCAAGCGGTAAAATACTTCTCCCACGACCATGGTTTAATTTTTGTTTTGTATTTTATTTCTCTTAGTTCTTAATCAAAAAAAAAAAAAAAAAAAAAAATGATGAAAAAAAAAAAAAATTCATAAAAAAAAAAAAAAAAAAAACAAGAGAAATATTTTTTTTAATAAGCCGTGGGGAAGGAAAATCTATAAGGAAGTTTCAAGCGACAAGGATTTAAGGTAAAAAGAGTTACAAATTTTTAAGGATTTATGAAATTCGAGAGTTTATCATCAATAGTTGAAACCGAAGACCAAGACCAAGAAGATCAAGACGAGGAGCGGAAGACGTTTCTATTGGATGCCGTGAGAGTGGTGTTATCATAATTGGCGATCGGATGTGAAGGTGAGTAAGTAATCTCATCCTCAATAATAAATGGTTGATTTCCTTTCTTAGAGATCGTCGGAAAAATGGTTTTTCAAAATATTAAAAGATGTGGGTTTTAAAAAATATTTCGGAAGTTGTCCTTCCCACCATTCAACGTGTTGCAGAATTCTCTCTTCATTCCTACCTGCACACATGTGAGACCCATAAAAAAGCCGTCTTTTTGAGTGCAATTATCATAAAATCCTTTTTGGTGAGGCGAAGTCGAGGCGAAATGCTTATTGATCGTTTCTCAAACACGCGTTCTCTCATTATGGTGTGGTTATTTCTCACTCAACATTTAAGAATGAGAATATGTTCTTTAGTATTTCTAACTTCTTATTACTAGCATGCAGAAACTCTATGTCCTCATAACTCTTTGGATGCCAGGACGCTTGAACGCTTTGAAGTTGTGAGTTTTTAGTTTGATTTGCTCGAGGACTAGCAAAGTCTAAGTGTGGGGGAATTTGATAGGGTGTAGAATACATCCTATTTATTATCTATTGTTTATGCTTTCTTTGCTATTTTTCTTGTAAATTATGTATTTTACGCTTGTTTGAGTTTTATAGCTACTATGGAGTCACAAGGAGGAAAAGAAGAAGAAATCACCCAATTTGAGCAAAAAGGGAAAAATTGTCATTTCATGGGCAATCACTATTTGGAGCCCAGTCAAGGTTAAGGGACAACTCTCTCTTGGAGAAGTACTAAAAGACAGCCAGCAAATGTTAAGGGGCTGCCAGGTGGTTAGCCCTTAGCAAGGTAACAGGATATTAAATAACAGACCCTACTCTTACACCCTAAATTCGAGAGATGTTTTCTCTCAATCATTAGTTCATCTTACATCCGAAATCGAGAGAAACAATGGTTGAGCGGCATGGGTGTCTTTGTGAAATCGATAAATAAGAGGATTTCGAGAGGAATCAGTGAGTGATGCAGATCTGAAATATGGGGTTTGATTGAAACCGAGAGAGCAAAATCGAGAGGATTGATGAAGATAAATTAGGGTTTCATTTGCACTCAGGGATGGGGTCTGTAAATCGAGAAGAGAAGCTAAATTCTGATGAACTCAAGAGTGAGAAATACAAGAATCTCTCGAGAAAAAGAAGGAGTTGCGGTCATTGCTATTGATTTTGATGTGATTCGAGAACTGAGATCGATGGTCTGAGAACAAGAGGAAGATGTTAATGGAGGTGATGAAGATTTGGTCTGTGAATGGAGAGATCGATGTTGCTGAAATTGAAAACCCGATGAAGAACAACAGATGGGTTCTGGCGATGTTGGCTTAAATGGGTTTGAGATCGATGTTTAACTAAGAGACGATAAAGCTCGGATGGGGTTTCTTTGGAATCGATTGGTTTGGTGATACTTGTTGAAGATGGCAGTAAGGGTTTGGTTGTGTTCGACAGAGGCGAGAAATGCTTCTAAGATGGGTTTTGAGCGATTGCCGTCGAACTCAGTGAATAAGAAGAGATCGATTGGAAGAAAGATGAACAACAGCTACTCGAGTAATTGGCAAAAGGGATATGATGAGCTGAGACTGAGTTCGATGAATTACAGGGAGATTTGCTGATGAATTAGAAGGTGGGTCTTGGTTGAATTCAGTTTTGAAGTAAATGGCAGAATGGGTTTTGATTCGAAGTGCTGCTATGTCAAGATGGTGGTGATTGAGATTCAGAGAAGTAAACTGATGCTGCAAGTGATTCAGGGAATGAACGGGTCTGTAATGCTGTGCACATGGGAAGTATGAGTGAAGCTGCAAATGAAATTTATGAGGTTCTGTGACAGTAAAGGCAAGAGGAATTTGATAAGAATGGTGATGAATGAAAATGGGTACGCTGGTTGAACAAGAATTGAGCAGATGTTGGTTCACTGATGCAGGTGCAGATGATAAGAAAATAGGCTGTTTAAGGCTCTGTTGCTGAGTGAAGTGGTTTGATGCTGCTGAATTATATTAGATGTATGTCTAGGCTTGTTACAGGTGAAGAAAAGAAGCCTGAATTTGGCTGGGAGATGTCGGAAATACAAATAGAACTCTGCCGGTTTTTTATTCTGGCGAGTCAGCTCAGAAGCCGGCGATTCAACCCGATCCAGCTCAGTGACTCAGCTGATTAAGACCACTCAGCCTGACTAAGAAGCTGACTTGGGTTAGCTGACTCTCCCCCTTGACCCGCTGACTAACAGTTTGATTGACGGTTGACTTGTTTGACCGTTAGTCCTAACGGTGGACTGACGGAATATACCTTTACCGGCAGAGAATTTTCAGGTGGCCGGCGGTGACGGATTCCGGTCAAATTCCGGCCATAATACCAGTTTTCCGGCGACCAAAATTCCAGAATTTTCTATGGATTTCTCTCATGGGTGTGAAGACTTGGACTAAGAATTGGATGGAGAATTGGGCTTAAACTTGGAAAGAGAAGATGGAAGAGATGAGGAAGACTTGAATTTGGAAGTTGAATTGCTAAAGGAAAAGGATTCTATTCCTTGGAAGAGTTGGAGAATATTGAAGCCTATAAATAGAGAAGTTTTCTACATCTTTGACAGACATCTCTACACACACAACACTTTTCTTTTCTTATTCTTTGTGTGAACTCTTTAGCATGAGTAGCTAATTTTATTATTGATTGAGGATGAATTCCTAGTTCTTAATATGATTTAAGTTTTTGTTTTCAATTCTATCTTGAAGCTTTTCACATAATTATCGTTTGTTTTTACTAATAGGAATGATCTTAATGACATTCATGATTGATTGATAGATTGTTTGGGTGGCCAACTAAATTGATTTGTCGGTTTAATCTAAAGCTAGTGAAAGTTAGGAGATAATTAATCGTTTCTTGACTTTTTACATAAGTAGCAAACACGAGACCTTGCGGAGGGATTCCGTGGAGCAATTGTGTGTGAAAACAACGTTAGCAAGTAGACCTTGATCTAAGAGTCCAACTACTAATATTGACCTAATAAGTTCATGAATCTTAATGCGTTTATTTAAATTACATCTAGAGTGATCTACTACTAGGTGGTTTGGTAAATAGAATCCGGTAGTCGAGAACTTCCGTGTCCCGGTGATATAAGGGATTTAGGGGTTTAGCACGATCTAGCCGCTTTACCTACGGTTGGTGATAATTTGTGACTAATAACAAGTAGAAAAGAACATAACTTGATTCATTGTTTCGGAACGAAGAAGGATTCCTTGATCTTGTCTCTCTTATTGCTTCCAATTTTATCTTTTAATTGCCTTGTTTATTTTCTTTTGTTTTTTTTACACCCCCCTTTCGTGACAATTTTTACAACTAGAATCTCTTGCTCCTCGTGGAAACGAACTTGACTTCCATTATATTATTTTTAATTGAGTGGAAACATTAATTAATTTGATTGCACCTACGACACGCATCAATATCCTCGTCATCAGTCTCGTCAATATCCCTGTTTTTAGGAGGAACACGATTGTGAGGTTTAACTGATGACCTAGGTTTATCTCTGGAGAACCGTTTACTTCTCTTCAATAGAAGGTCTCTAAACTGTCTTGTGATCAAAGAGACTGACTTGTCAAGATCCTCAGAAAGATCATCTTCAGATATGCAAACACTTTTACTTTTGTCAAGTAATTTAGTGTTCTTTTATGCTTTGAAAGCAACGTCCTTTCCGGATTTGGATGTATGCTTATGATCAAAGATCTTTAACTTCCCAACCAGCGTATTTCTGGAGAGAGCATCAAGGTTATTTCCCTCAACGATGGCATGCTTCTTAGAGTCGTATCTAGGTGGCAGCGATCTGAGAATTTTCATCACAATGTCCTTTTCAGGAATAGTCTTACTCAATGCAAAAGATGCATTAACAATTCCAGACACTTTGTGATTAAACTCATCAAATGAATCTTCATCTGCCATACGAAGGTTTTCCCAATCGGAATTTAGGTTTTGAAGCATGGCTTCGTTTTCACTAGTATTACCTTCAAATACGGTTTCTAAGATATCCCAAGCATCTTTAGATCGAGTGCATGTAGTCCCATGGTGCTGAAGATCTGGGATATTGGCATGAATGATTGCATTCAAACCGTCGGAATTTTGCTTTGCAGCAAGAATCTCAGCAGGGTCATATGCACCAATATCCTTTGGAACGGTCGCATATCCTACTGCAACAACGGGAGCAACATAGCCATTAACTACATAACCCATGATTGAAAATCACGCGCTTGAAGAAAGTCACGCATAGCAATTTTCCACCATAAGTAATTTGAGCCATCGAAGACTGGTGGTACGTTTATAGAGATAGCACTTCTGTCCATATAAGATCGCTACAAATACAGACTTATAAGGTCTTTAATGTGTTTGCCTTCTCTGATACCAATTGAAAATGCGGGGGTATAACAACCACCCAACAATTCATTTGGCAATCTGAGTGGACTTACTCCAATATACTTTCTAGAGAATCAACTAGACAATCAGACTCAATCTAGAGAAAATCATATCCTAGATTTTAATATCTCTGTTTCACAATGTAATCAGCAAATCAAACATATAAAAATCCGCGAGCCTGATTATTATGTGAAACAACTTGAACGGTACCAAAGACCAATATTCAAGTGTCAACCAATTTAAATCAACAACCAAAGGTTGGAGTTGATTGATCTTAACGCACAACCTGTGATATTTCAATTATATAACAAAATATAATGCGGAAAAGAAATAACACAGATACCACAAGTTTTGTTAACGAGGAAACCGCAAATGCAAAAAAAAAAAAAAAAAAAAACTGGGGACCTAGTCCAGATTTGAACACCACGCTGTATTAAGCCGCTACAAACACTAGCCTACTACCAATGAACTTCAGACTGGAATGTAGTTGAACCCTAATCAATCTCACACTGATTCAAGGTACAATTACATTCCTTACGTCTCTGATTCTAGCAGGATACTACGCACTTGATTCCCTTAGCTGATCTCACCCACAACCAAGAGTTGCTACGACCCAAAGTCGAAGACTTGGTAAACAAATCTGTCTCACACAGAAAAGTCTATCGAAATAGATAAATCTGTCTCCCACACAAATACCTATGAGTTTTGTTCCGTCTTTTGATAAATCAAGGTGAACATGAACCAATTGATAAACCGGTCTTATATTCCCAAAGAACAACCTAGTATTATCAATCACCTCACAATAATCTTAATCGACTAGTGAAACAGATGTTGTGGAATCACAAAAAATTAGACAAAGATGTTTTTGATTACTTTTATCTTGCGTATCGGAGATATTAATCTCGAGCCAATCTTACGATTGTACTCAAATACGATAGACTCAGCAAGATCAGATCACGCAACTACAGAGAAAATAGTTGGGTCTGGCTTCACAATCCCAATGAAGTCTTCAAGTCGATAACCTACGGGGTCTCGAGAGAAACCTAAGGTTAAAGGAGAATCGACTCTAGTTATGCAACTAGTAACACATATAAGTGTGGGGATTAGGTTTCCCAGTTGCTAGAGTTCTCCTTTATATAGTTTTCAAATCAGGGTTTGCAATCTAAGTTACCTTGGTAACAAAGCATTCAATATTCACTGTTAGATGAAAAACCTGATTCAACCAAGCTAATATCTTTCCACCGTTAGATCGAACATCGCTTGTTACACACAAATAAAATGTACCCTCATTTAGGTTTATGTAACCGTACCTAAACGTGTACATCATGTTGGTTCAATAATAGTTAACCGAGGTTAGCCATATGAATACTCTCATATCAACCTTGTTCATCTTAACCGTAACTAGTTCAAATGACTCAAATGAAATTAGTTAAAGAGTTATTTAATTGCTATATTCTCATAGAATTATACAAGAACATAATTGAAGCAAAATCGGTTTGATTCACTCGAATCAATTCATGAACAATATACCCACGGTTTGCAAAGATTGCATTCCTTATTTTATAAATGTTTAAGTTCATGAACATAACCGATTTTAGAACTTTAACCTTCAAGTATGCAAACAGGTATGCATACTTGAAATACCATGACCAAAATTGGTTTTTTCCAGTACGTAAACGGGTACGCGAACTTCCAATTCCAGCAGAAATATTCAGACATGAACCTTACGCCAGTACGCGAACGGGTGCGCATACTTAGGTTCCCGGATTTCTCAAGCCAACAGGTACGCATACGGGTATGCATATTATGGTTCCTGGACATGGATTACATATGTGCAAGAGTACACAACATGACATATCCAATAATGGTTAAGTGTTCTAAACTCTTATTTCAATCATTGAAACTTTCTTAGAGGATGACAATAGCAGTTTTTCACACACTATTAGCATCAAAGCAATTTTCAAGTTATTGAAATAATCATAACGAAACATTCCAAGTTTACATCAAATGATTGTATCGCACAAACCATGTAAGATGTTGCTCGGCAATTTTCACATGATCATCTTTTGACTTGCGTCAAGAATATAAGATGAAGTTGGTCGAAGCAAAAGCTTGCCAACACATATTCTGAGAAATATGTAGGGCCAATGACGGTTGGTACCACAATAGAAGTTAAGGAAACACAAAATACCACAACTTAACATAATAACATTCCATTTTATTGTTTGACTAACTCGCCCCCAACAAAACATAGATTACCAAACATATCCTCGGACTTGGGGTCGCACATTTTGAAAAATGGGATCTGGTGCATGATTGATTTGGATGTTTGATCGATAAAATATATGGTTGTTGTAATGAAAGAGTATTGATTTGGTCGGTAAGTTTGTGATGCAGGGTTTCCAGTAAAAGAGTTTTAATTAGGTTTCCAGTAAAAGAGTTTTAATTAGACTCGTGATGGAAAATCCTGATGGTCCTTTAAGGTTTTGATCAGAATTTACATCGTTCATGTGGGGTTCATTTGTTGAATGACTACTTAGGATTCCCATTCATGGTGGATCAGCTATCATTATCAGGTTTGTGTTGCTCCGATTAACTGTATGGTATAAGGAAGTTTAAAATTGATTAGTTATGATGATTCATGTTAATCTAAAAAACAATATCTTGTGTAACTGATTTCAAATCTGTATTCTTGAGACTTCAATAGGATGTTGTTTCAATTAGTTATACTTCTTATTCAAACAGGAATCACTAATGCGAACCAGAAACAATAACCATTAGCTATTAATTTCCTTAATCAAGCCATTAAAATTCGTCGCAGATATGTCATACACCCATCACTAGGTTAATGCAAATTTGGTGCTATTAAGTTAAGAGCATGTCGGCGTTTACTCGGCTTAAACGGCTTTGGGCCCCACGTCGCTCCTGTGTAGCACATCCATCAAATAAGAATCGCAAAAACCGTGCTATTAAGTTAAGAGCCGTTCGGCTCGGGGTCACACATTATTTTGAGTGTCGTTAATAAATCTCAATGGAGTCGCGTATTCAGTGCTACTTTTTTCTAGGAAAATTACTGACATTTCGCAAATGAGTCGCACATGTGACACGTATTCAGTGGTATTTTGTAAGATAAAAGAGTAAATATGTAGGTGGACAAAACCCTCAATTTTGATTGGTTGACCGAAGAAAATTGTTTGATCTGAGTGCAAAACACGTTTTGCAGAAATTTTTAGAAGGGTAACTACCTTCTAACTATATTAAATCCTGAAAGTTGTATGCATTTTCTGCATGTTCTCCCAAGTTTTTTTCTCCTACAATGCTACAACATCCTGCAAAATTAAATTCTCTCCTGATTGAATCTACCTTCAATACTATCTACAAAGATTAAGTTACCTTGTTAGCCTCATTAACAATCCATTTCAAAAAACGCAATTCATATTAATAGTTCTCACAAAGCCCATATTACAGTTCTAACTGGATTTCTCACAAGATTACTAGTTGCGCAGAAAAGACCCAGTTCATTACAACCGAGATTAACATCTGCATTTACAGTACTCTCGGCAAAGAAGCCGTAGTTACTAATTGCTAGCATTTACAGCCGTTTGAGGGTGAAAATGGTTTCTGCAGATTTTGGTAATTTCTGATGTGTGGGTGAGAAACGAATTTAAGCACTAAACAATGTACTGCAAGGGAGTAATTTAGATTCGAGAGATCGATCTGTACAAATCCGGCCTAAACCAAGAAATGGCCATTCCAGACTTGCTTCGGTCACAAAGAGGAGAAGAATGGGTTGGTTTTGGGGAGGAAAGCGAAGAAAGTGTTAAGACCAGGTTGATTCTGGAAGAGTAGTTGTTTCACGACTTGTATCAAAAAATGGGAAGCTAACATATGGAAAGCTAGCAAAATGTTTCTGAGTGTTGTATTGCTCCTGACTGAACTTGTTGTTCGGTGGAAATAGGTGAGACCTATTTATACAAGTCGAAGTGAAACGTACTCTGGCCTCATTAAGAAAATGGTAAATGGGTGAGTAAATGGGAGGAGGTGATGACCGGTCATGCTTGGAATTGATGTTCCATAAAAGAAAGCGTTTCACCATTACTTCCCATGTTTACTAACCGCCTTATTCTTATTACACTTTCTTATAACGGGCGTAGTGTACGCCACACGCTGTAAACCGCCAAACTAATACCCAAATAGGATCCCCCAGTTTGTGATATGTGTTGATGTCTCGAATGTTTTTTTGTGGAAAACATGTAGCATGTTTTTGTTGCCTGGAAAGTCGAGCTTGGGAGATTTGCTGGCTTGGTGACCTTCGACGGTCAAGATTTTGCATCTTAAGAGGAAAGGTAGCCGTTGATCATTGCACGCTTTCGTTATTTGGTAGTTGCATTGGAAAGGATAGCATGGTAGCGCGACAAGGTTGGAATGCCTTGGCTCGGTTTAATGTGTTCAAACTAGATTTCGGGTCAAAGGTTACCATGCGTTGTCTGGTAACCTTGGACGGCTAGGATTTGCTCCTGAGATTGAAGGGCGACCGTTGATCGTCATACGCCTTCGTTTTGGTAGCCGCATAGGGAAGCCCAACATGGTGGCGTGGCTAGGTTGGCATGCCTTAGCGCGGTTTGGCGTGGCCAAACTAGGGTTTCGGGTCAAAGGTTACCATGCGTTGTCTGGTAACCTTGGACGGCTAGGATTCTCTCACAGGATTGAAGGGCGACCGTTGATTGTCGCACGCCTTCTGCGTTTGAGTAGCCATATAGGGAAGGACAGCATGGTGGCGCGGCTAGGTTGGCATGCCTTGGTGCGGTTTGGCGTGGCCAACTTAGGATTTCGGGTCAAAGGTTACCATGCGTTGTCTGGTAACCTTGGACGGCTAGGATTTACTCCTGGGATTGAAGGGCGACCGTTGATCTTCGCACGCCTTCCTTTTGGTAGCCTCATAGGGAAGGCCAGCATGGTGGCGCGTCTAGGTTGGCATGCCATTCGCATGGCATGCCTTGGCGCGGTTTGGCGTGGCCAAACTAGGGTTTCGGGCGAAAGGTTACCATGCATTGTCTGGTAACCTTGGACGGCTAGGATTCGCTCCTGGGATTGAAGGGCGACCTTTGATTGTCGCACGCCTTCGTTTTGGTAGCCGCATAGGGAAGGCCAGCATGGTGGCATGGCTAGGTTGGCATGCCATTGGCATGACATGCCTTGGCGTGGCCAAACTATATTTCGGGTCAAAGGTTACCATGTGTTGTCTGGTAACCTTGGATGGCTAGGATTTGCTCCTGAGATTGAAGGGAGACCGTTGATTGTCGCACTCCTTCGTTTTGGTAGCCGCATAGGGAAGGCCGGCCATGGTGGCGTGACTAGGTTGGCTAGGGGGCCAAGGAAAGGTGCGGTTGGCAGCGTGTGGGGCCAAGGGTTTGGCATGCCGTTGGCACATGGAGCGGCTTGCATGGCTAAGGGCCAAGGCAAGGTGCGGTTTGGCTTGGCATGTGGGGCCAAGGGCTTGGCATGCCATTTGGCATATGGTGCGGCTAGCATGGCTAGGGCCAAGGCAAGGTGCGGTTTGGCTTGGCATGGTTTGCTATTGGCGCAGTAGTGCGGCTGGCATGGTTGGCATGCCTTGGCACGGAGATGTGGCTGGAACGATTTGCCATTGGCACAGTGGTGCGGCTGGCATGGTTGGCATGCCTTTGCATGGTAGATGTGGCTGACACGGTTTTCCATTGGTATAGTGGTGAAGATGGCATGGTTGGCATGCCTTGGCGCGGAGATGTGGTTGGCACGGTTTTCTATTAGCACAGTGGTGCGGCTGGCATGGTTGGCGTGCCTTGGCGTGGTAGATGTGGCTGGCACGGTGGTACGGCTGGCATGGCATGCCATTGGCGCAGTGGTTCGGCTGGCATGGTTGGCATGCCTTGGCGCGGAGACGTGGCTGGCATGGTTTGCCAGCGACACGGTGGTACGGCTGGCATGGTTGGCATGCCTTGGCGCGGAGACATGGCTGGCATGGTTTGCCATTGGCACGGTGGTACGGCTGGCATGGCATGCCATTGGCGCAGTGGTGCGGCTGGCATGGCATGCAATTGGCGCAGTGGTGCGGCTAGCATGGTTATCATGCCTTGGCGCGGTAGCATGAGAATTTAGGGTTTGGTATAGGTGATGTCAGTTAGTGTTAAGGGTTCTGTCGTGGAACCTGACCCGTGAAAAAGGTACCCCGGTAATTCTTACGTAAGTATGCTGATTAATTTAATAAATGCGCTAATGGTCATAGTGACGTCATGTCAGGTGCATAGTTTTACGATTTTGACCCTAAGCTAAAAACCACCATCAACATTAAGTCCCATGCTTAGCTCGGAACAGGAGTATTGTTGCGAGGTAAGCATAAGATGGTGATAGGCGAGGACAAAAATCGAAACGACAGGTCGTGAAAATATGGCCATGAAGGTCCGACTAACCTTTTTCGAGAGGTAAGGAGAGTTCATGATCCTCGTGCATGGCGGCCTTGCGTAAATTCTACTCGCGGCGTTGTTGGATGGACCGTGGAGTGGTTGAAGCGTTTGTTGGCAGTGATGCAAACAGTTGGCGTTGATTTGGCTTGGTCGTGCGCCATCTTGGCTAGACTAGGAAACGCGGAGTTGTTGGCTTAGCGAGCCGTTGGCGTTGCTGGCTGGTCTTGGTAAGCCATTGGTATTGACCTGGCTTAGTATGGAGCCGTAGACGTCGTACTGGATTGGAAGGGAGTCGTAGTCATTGGATTGGCTTGAGATGGAGCTGCAGACGTTGTACTGGCTAGGAAGGGAGCCGCAGTCGTTGGATCGGCTTGGGATGGAGCCGCAGACATTTTTCTGGCTAGGAATGGATCAGCAGTCGTTGTACCGGCTAGGAATGGAGCCGCAATCATTGGATTGGCTTGGGATGGACGCTGGCTTGGCTTTGCATGGCGTGGACTGCTTGGCGTTGTGAAGTGCTTGCTATCGCAGCCTGGTTGTCTCCTTCCATGCGTGTCCCAGATAGGAAATCCTTTCTTTATTCAAATCCCAAAGCATCACATTCATACGAAAGGTGTTAGCTTTCCTCCTCATGTTATACCGCCGGTTTCATGGTATGATGGCAACTTGCTTTAGTTTCGTGGAAGGATGACGATTGGCTTCAGTTCCGCGGGATGATGGGAACTTGCTTAAATTAGGGTTTGGCATGCCGAAACCCTAATTAATGCCTCCTTACTAAAATCGTTGTAGAATTCTCATACGAACTTGGATTTTGACGGTCCGCACCTCCATTCGACCGGAAACAAATTTCCTATCTCGGAATATTTAGGTTTTGAGTTTGTCTAGGAGGCGAAAACAACCCGACAGTAAAACTCAAAGAGAAATCAGGAGGGCTGTTGCGGGCCCGAGGTGGCATAGTTGCACCCAGTCCTTTATTCTAGTTCATGGATCAAGAAGGAACCTTTATTCTGTTCAAACTTTAGAAACTCCGCCCGCATGAAAAGAGGTATCGACCCTCTTCTTCTTTTTGTTGCTCATCTGGATCCGTGCTTTCGTTTGCAGTGTCTATCCAGTGGATTCCAAAATTTACCAAACTTCATTGTATTCTTGGGATGGATGGATGGATGGAATATATGCTCGGTAACGATTATGTCAGAGCTAATCTTCGAGTTTGTGGTTGCGTCGTTGGTCCATCCTTGACTTTAAGTTGTTCAGTGTCTGACCCTTCTGATAGCGATGATGATATGTTGTGGATGATTGTATGGTAGAAATCTTCCGAAGCCATAAGATGAAATAGATGAGTTGGGAGACATTTTATTGTCGATGTTCCGCTATCAAGTCTTCAAGGACTTTGTTCCTTGAACCGGCTTTTGAATCTTGGAATATCGTATGGAATGGGATGAGGTGAGTAATCCCCAGTCATACTCATGTTGGATCCGATGGCATGGCCGAATATGTGAATATTGATAGGTGTTCAAAACACCTAATTTTATATTTAGTATTTATGCTTTCTTTGCTATTGTCTTTGTGAATTGTGTCACTTATGTTTGATTTTGAGTTTACTAGGTGCGGTGGAGTCATTATGAGCAAAAGAAGGAGAAAGCGTGCATTGGAGCGAAAAAGAGCAAGGAGGGCGAAAGCGTTCAACGGCGAGTGCTATGCGGAGTCAAGTCAACGATAAGGGGCTGCTAGCTCTGGTTCAAAGGAGAGCTAATGGGCTGCCATCAGGTGGCCCGTATCCATCAGTGGGTGCATGTGTCTTTTTCTACTCCTACACAACCCTAAAAGTCAGAGAAGTTTATCTTCTCTCTTATCAATTGTTTTGCCTGAATTTGAGAAATGAGAGAGGCGCTGATGGCTGCTGTCTCAGAGTTGGTGATAGAGATTTAGAGGAATCAGGGAGATGAGAAGATGATGCTGCTAAGTCGAGAGCTTCTGTTGGTGGAGGAATTGATGAGGGGTTAGTGGTGAAATAGCTGTTAGGGTTCTTGGTTTGAAGCAAGAAGAGGGGTTTTGAATCTGATGTGTATTCTCGAAGAATTGGTGGTAATTGTGTGGATGTGTGAAGCAATCAGGTGTTTGAACTGATCTGAATCGAGAAATTTATGAAGTTAGGGTTTGAAGAATTGGTGGTAAATGAATTTGAGAATAAAAGGAAGATGGGTTCGATTTTTCAGTTTGGTGGAATTCATGGATGGGTTTCATGGTTCAGATTCAAAGGATGGTTGAGAAGGTTTCTGGCTGAATTCGAACTCTCAATTGAGAATTCAGGTGAAGAATCTAAGGGTGATGATGAAGATAAGAAGGAAAACATAATGTTGTTGCTTCTGGTGGAGTTTGTGAATTCATATGAAGCCAGAGAACTGGTGCATTTCAAAGCCGAGATGGGTGATTACAAGATTCAGGTGGATTCTCGACTGGTTAGGAAAGCAACAGTGAAGAAGATATGAAGGTATGAGATGCAAGGAGCCGTGGTTGGTAGTTTGGTATTTCAGTTAAGCCATGGTGTTAACTGGTGCTTGCTTTCATGGTATGTATGCCTAAAGTGAGGCCTAGGCTTGGTAAATGAATGAGTTTGCAAGGAAATGTTGATGCAGTATAGGATGTGACAGCGCTATGATGGTGTTGTACTCCGAGCCGAAATGACAATGGGTTCTGATGGAGTTAAAGCTACAACAAATTCCTGGGGAATGGTAGTTGAATTATGAGTGAAAGCATTGCAGGTGAAGCCTGTAAACATACAAGGGAGTGTGTATGAAATGCGGATGGGGTTTTCTGTGGTTGAATAGGTGGTGCCAGAACTAGGAATGGTGTTGTATGTTGCCATGGATGAGAAATTGCAGCTGGAGCAGAGAAGAAATTGAAGCTAAGAAGAAGCAGGATGTCTTTTCGGTTTTCGGTCTTGGTTGTGTGCTGCAAGACTCGGGAGATTACAGCCTTGGTTGTGATGTGGTTGTTGCCGTTGTTCTAAGCATCAGGTGTTAGTGTTGGTTGGCCTGAGTTGTTGCTTGTATGAGTATTTGAGTGGCAGCGGAGGCATTGGTGGTGCAGTTCAAAAGCCGAGTTGCAGTCAAGATAAGCTGGAATTGAGCTGTTGAAGTTACAATTGCTGGCAATAGGAATGGAGCAGTGATTAGATGAATGTTAGGTTGATTTTTGTAGAGACTGGCAACTGGTATTGGTGGTTCTGGTGGAGTTGCTGGGGTGGAGATAGTGGTGCCATGGACTTGGTGGTGTTAGTCTACAATGCAGCTGTTGATGGGTATGAGCTGCTGAGGCAATAAATGATAGATGGTGTTGCAGGTACAGGAACAGGCTGAGTTTCAGGTGGAAGAGAATGTATGATGTTGTGGAGAAACTGAATTGGTTGCTGCTCAAATGGACAAGAACAAATTGATAGGAGTTTCAGTGCCGTGAAGACGAGTTTCCGTTGTTGGTTGTGTATGAAACAGCAGATGTGCAATGGAGCAGCTGAGAATTGAGATGGTGCAGGCGTGTATGGAAGGTGGTAGTGGTACTGGTGGATGTGCTCGAAAGGATTATGAGGTGATATGCTGAGGCTGCAGAGAATGTGCAAGAAGTCGAGCTGAATTTGTAGAGAAATGCTGTGCAGTTGTGTGACAAGGTGCAGCTGTTACTGAACATGATGGAGTTGTGGATCTGGTAAGATTATTGGAGCTGAATTGCAGATGGTGGTAGCTGGTGTTGGTACTTAGAGTTGGGGTTGCATCGAATTTTGTGTCTCAGTCATGATTACAAGAGAAATGGGGAATTGCAGAATAACTTGTGCAGCTGGATAGTACAAGAAAAGCTCAAGAAGTTGCAATGTGTTTGAAGCAGCTGGGACTTAAGAAGTTTTCAAGGGAAGATGCAATGGAATGGTTGTGGCTGTAGTTTAAAATGGGGTTGCAGTTGTGTGAAGACATGAAATGGTGGATCTGTGCTTGAGCTGAGATTGCAAGCCAGAGTTATAAGATGAATAGCCATCATGGTTGTATATGCACTAGTAAAGTGCAATGAGGCAGTGCAAATGGCTTATGCCATGGCAACTCAGACAAGTCAGCCCAGTTAGCTCACATGAATAGCTGACTCGGGTCTGACTCATGATACTGACTCACCGGATGACATCACTGAGTTGAGTCATCTGACTCTGTGTCTTTGACCCGGTTTGACTCAGTGACCTGACCGAGTTGACCTGACCGAGTTTAATTGTTGACCAATGACCGGACGGACTTTGCCGGTCACCTGAGCTACTTTCCGGTCACTTCTCTGGCCATAATACCAGTTTTCCGGCGAGTTTTTGGGCATATTTTCTACATGGGTTTTTCTCACATATGGGCTTGGTGGATTTGTATCTATTGGACTCTTTGAATACTTGACCTAATTTTGGAACAAGAGAGCTATAAAAGGAAGACTTCTATAATTTTTTATGACGTTTTATTCTTGGAATCTAAGGAGAGAGCCGCTTTTGTTTACGCTACTAGGGTTTGCTTTTGTTCATCTTCTTCTTTATTCAATTCATATTTTTGTGATGAACTCCATAGATATGAGTAGCTAATTTAATATTATTGGTTAAGGATGTAGTCCTATTTCTAAAAGTTGTGCTTGAGTTATGTATTAGTTTTCTCTCTTGATTATCGTTTAAATCTCTACTGTTTTTAATAATCACATGATTGATGTATTTTAATAGGACTAAGATGTTTGGTTAGTTAAGTGGCCAATTAATTGAACTTGCATCCTTGTCCATAGCTATTTTAGGGTTTTTCATCGAGCGATAACCCTGAATACAAGTAGCATGATATGTTTATGGTTTGTAGTGATACACTCTTGTAATCATGTGTAGAGTTTGACCATTGTCCAAATTGTTATGCGCAATGTATGACAATTGCATTGATTAGCCTATTTCTGAAACTTAATGCTCCTAGGAATTGAACTTAATTAGCGCAAGGCGTTAGGTTATTCTTTAGGTAGAATTCACATACGCAGCTATAATGTGTGTGTTGATGAGCTTAGGAAATTAATAGATTATCTTGCTCTCTTGATTCTCTAGGCCTTTGATAATAAAAGAGATTAAATTGTAATTCTAATCATATATATGCAAGCACATGTTTAAGATTGAAGATGAATTCCTTGACCAATATCTTTCTCTCATTGATTACTTTCTACAATTTATTTTGTTTTTGATTTACTTTTATTGCTTACTTAAAAATCAGAAATTCCCCCAATTGGTTACTTTAAGAAATTGAATACATAATAACTACAATTGCCTCTCTGTGGAAACGAACTCTTTCTTATCATATACTTTAGGAAACTGAAATTATTTTTGACGCATACGACAGCGATCAAATGTATCCTTGTGGCGTGCTTTTGGAGTCTTCGATGCACATGTACGACTTCATGTTGAGAAATTCTTACGGATCGTAAAACTTTGGCAGCGATGGTGTTGAAAATCAGACATAACCCGGTTGAGGGGAGTGAAGGCGCCCTATGCTAGTAGTCCCCATTTTTAGCTTACTTTCATTGTATCACATTGAATCCATGTATACGGGATTTGATATAAGCTTATTGTACTCTTTTGTTTCTTCGGGAAAATGTTTCAGCCATGTCTCTGGAGTTTTCTCATGAGTCTTTGATAGCGAAGGGATTCCGTGTAAACCCTCAGTCTCCAAGTATGGCTTACACGTTTCCATCTTGTAAGGTCAGGGGGTTGACCATGACAAAGATATCACCATCTCGTGCGTTCGTACTGGTGATTTTGTTACTTCTTTCGCGTGAGACTAAATATGGAAGAGCACGGGTTACCTTTGTAGTGATTCTTCTTTCATGCGGTGAAGCTCGGTTAGTTTCAAAAAATAAGCGGTAACAACTCTTGGTAGTAGACGTAATCGGATGAGACCAAATTTGTCGTGGGAACAAAGTAGGTTGGCTGGAATTATATGGGTATCCATGAAAGTAAAGTATTGGATGGATGCGTAAGCGAGCAAACTGTCCATGATCACGAGTTTTGGCGGGATGGATCAAAAGGTGGCAATGACTACGAAGATTGGATGGCTGTGATCATGATCCTTGACATGGTGAGTGTGGTGGAACGACCCTTTGCAGGAAGGGGTGGCATTGAAGCGGCTTCGACTCTTGGAGAGGACGTTGAAAAAAGATCCAAACGTTGAAGCTTTGGTTTCGGATCCGGAGGACGTTGAAGCGGAGCGGCTGCGTCAACCAGCGTGCTGTCAAATTGGGCACCCTTCACGCGAACAGTGGTTAGGAGTCCCCAGTTTTATTTATCAATCGTGCTTTCCAAGAGAAGTTGGGGTTTGGGAACGGTTTCCGGACTGGAAACAGCTGCTTTCCTGATGCAGTGTCTTTGAGGGATGCAAATATATCTTGACGCTACGCCTTGGAGAAATATATAATTTTACATAACTGTTTCATTATAGACTGCACGACTTTGTGGGTGAAGTCCTCAGAAATCGCGTAGCTCCTGACGGGAAGAGGGTCTCTGTGAACTCAGGAGGGTTGCTGATTTCCTTTGCTTTCGATTTTGGAGAAGTCGTTCCTGATCTTTACGTGTGATGAAATTGGATTGCTGATTCTCTTCTACTGGGCGTTCAAGATCAACGCTGGAAGGATGAAAGCTGCTGGCGCTGGGAAAATATAAGCTCTTAGCGCTGTAAAGATGCAAGCTGTTGTAAAGGTGCAAGTTGTTAGAGCTGGATCGGCTTGGAATGGGCGATGGCTTGTACGCCGATTGACTTGGCGCGACTTGGACGCGGCTGGGACGCAGAAGGAAGGCTTGGGCGTTGAGGAGGATGCAGGCTGTTGGTGCATCGGCTGTCGAGCAGAGAAGCTAGCGCTGGAAGGATGCAAGTTGTTGGTGCTGACCAGGGTGTGGCATTGTGGTCGGTATGGATTACACATGCTTTTTGGCATGCGCGTGCGGCATGTGTGCCTGGTAAGTGCGTCTAGCATGCGCGTTCGGTAAGCGCGTCCAGTGAGCGCATCTGGTATTGTCTTGGACGCTGATTTGTTGGTCTTTGGAACTTTGGCTACCAAGCGGTGATGATAGCGCTGGTGGCTTGGTCCGTAGGACGGTGGAGACGCACTTGGAAGGCTTGTAGGATAGATCACAGAATGCTGGTGTTAGCGGTAGCGTGGTAGCAATAAAGTGGGCAAGCATATTCCAGCTATGTACCCCCAACGTTTCTCTTTCAATTTGTTCTCTTGCTTTCTTGTTGGTGCAATCCCTATCCATAGGTATGCCTTCCATAAATTTGTAGAAATATTTTTCTTCTGAACTGGTGTAAACCCTAGCCATGGGTATGCCTTTCATAAACTTGCAGAAATACTTCATCATAAACAATTCTTCTTCGAATACCACCGTAGTAACGTCAGCTACCTCATGAATAGTGACGGGTAATCATTATTGTGCAAAGTAGGCACGTACGGGTAGGTGGTTTTTTTTTTTTTTTTTTTTGAAAGGCAAACAAAGCGCCTGGTTTATGGTTCGGTTTTTGGATTGATAGGCGATTGCTTTTTATAAGATTTTTTTGATTATTTTGGAACAATGGTCTTTTGGTATGCTAAAGTCTGAATCGGAAGTGTAAGTAGCAAATCATTCAGTTTTTAGGATTTCTTGACAAAAAATGAATATTCCGGGTGTAAGTCTGAGTTTTGTGGGAAGCACCGACGTGATTGTAGAAAGTCCCGATCGTCTCGAGTCATCGATAACCGAAGTCGTCGATCCCTGGGCGGGTCGTTTGCTTCTATCATATTGGAAGTCCCCAGTCACCTCTTGTCGTATCTGGTAACTGAGCTTCCTGGTAGCTGAGTTGCAGATCCCTGAGCGGATCGTTTGCTTCTATCACCTTCGAAAGTTCCCAGTCGTCCCTTACCGTGTCACGACTGGTAATCGGGTCGCCTGGTAGCTGATTCGTCGATCCCTGAGTGAATCGTTTGATTATATCGTCCTGACGTCTAGGTTGAAGTATGAGTCCGATGATTGAAAATTGACATTGTAACCGAAAGATCAATCTCCCACTGTGGTCGCCAATTGTTTGAGGGTGAAAATGGTTTCGCCGATTTTGGTAATTTGGTGTGTGGGTGAGAAACGAATTTAAACCCTAAACAATGTACTGCAAGGGAGTACTTTAGATTTGAGAGATCAATCTGTACAAATCCGGCCTAAACCAAGAAATGGCCGTTCCAGACTTGCTTCGGTCACAAAGAGGAGGAGAATGGTTTAGTTTTGGGGAGGGAAGCGAAGAAACTGTTGAGACCAGGTTGATTCCGGAAGAGAAGTTATTTCACGACTTGTATCATAAAATGGGAAGCTAAAAGATGGAAAGCTAGCAAAATGTTTCTGAGTGTTGTATTTCTCTTGACTGAACTTGTTATTCGGTGGAAATAGGTGAGACCTATTTATACTAGTCGAAGTGAGACGTACTCTGGCCTCATTAAGAAAATGGTAAATTGGTGAGTAAATGGGAGGAGGTGATGACCGGCCACACTTGGAATTGATGTTCCATAAAAGAAAGCGTTTCACCATTACTTCCCATGTCTACTAACCGCCTTATTCTTATTACACTTTCTTATAACGGACGTAGTGTACGTTGTACGCTGTAAACCGCCAAACCAATACCCAAATAGGATCCCCCAGTTTGTGATATGTGTTGATGTCTCGAGTGTTTTCGTGGAAAACATGTAGCATGTTGTTGTTGCCAGGCAAGTCGAGCTTGGGAGACTTGCTGGCTTGGTGACCTTCGACGGTCGAGATTTTGCATCTTAAGAGGAAAGGTAAACGTTGATCATTGCACGCTTACGTTCTTTGGTAGTTGTATAGGGAAGGCTAACATGGTGGCGCGGCAAGGTTGGCATGCCTTGGCATGGCCAAACTAGATTTCGGGTCAAAGGTTACCATGCGTTGTCTGGTAACCTTGGACGGCTAGGATTTTCTCTTGAGATTGAAGGGAGACCGTTGATCGTCGCACGCCTTCATTTTGGTAGCCGCATAGGGAAGCCCAGCATGGTGGCGCGGCTAGGTTGGCATGCCATTGGCATGGCATGCCTTGGCGCGGTTTGGCGTGGCCAAACTAGGGTTTCGGGTCAAAGGTTACCATGCGTTGTCTGGTAACCTTGGACGGCTAGGATTCGCTTCTGGGATTGAAGGGAGACCGTTGATTGTCGCACGCCTTCATTTTGGTAGCCGCATAGGGAATTCCAGCATGGTGGCGCGGCTAGGTTGGCATGCCATTGGCATGGCTTGCCTTGGCGAGGTTTGGCGTGGCCAAACTAGGGTTTCGGGTCAAAGGTTACCATGCGTTGTCTGGTAACCTTGGACGGCCAGGATTTGCTCCGGGGATTGAAGGGCGACTATTAATTGTCGCACGCCTTCGTTTTGGTAGCCGCATAGGGAAGGCCAGCATGGTAGCGTGGCTAGGTTGGCATGCCTTGGCGCGGTTTGGCGTGGCCAAACTAGGGTTTCCGGCCAAAGGTTACCATGCATTGTCTGGTAACCTTGGACGGCTAGGATTCACTGCTGGGATTGAAGGGCGACCATTGATTGTCGCACGCCTTCGTTTTGGTAGCCGCATAGGGAAGGCCAGCATGGTAGCGCGGCTAGATTGGCATGCCATTGGCGCGGTTTGGCATTGCCAAACTAGATTTCGGGTCAAAGGTTACCATGTGTTGTCTAGTAACCTTGGACGGCTAGGATTTGCTCCTGAGATTGAAGGGCGACCGTTGTATAGTTGCAGGAAATCCTACACTACACCCCTCACTAGAATTCACACAACTAATCCATTTGAAGATGAATAACTATGAATTTTATTGATTATTTTCTTGAAATGTTTACAAAGGAAAATAGAACAGAGTTAAAGAGATTACAATCACTCCAAATTTTCTCTCTCCTAATGACTTGCTTAACAATTCAAAAAGAACTCTCCTTACAACAGACTTACTCAGCCCTTTATATAGGGTAGTACACAGTGGATGACAGCTAAGCTGTCCTTTATTTTTGGGAATGACTCGCGAAGGATCGCAAGTGTATAAGTGTTCGTCCTTGCGACACTCCTAAATCTCGCTAAATCTTCACACCTTTCTCATGATCTGGTTGTCGTCATCCATTGCGTCATTTATATTATTCCCAGCGACGTCTTCGCAATACTGTCGTTTATTAATCTCGCGAGATATTAATGTTGCGATATTCTGATCCTACATCTTGCCTCTTCTCATGTCTTCTCTGCGAAGGAGAGAATGTCATGAGAACCAATATTTTGAAATGCCGCAACAGCTCATCTTTATCTGTTTTAATCCCGTACTTTTACACGGAACTTATTACAGATGTTTCTTCTTCCATTCTTTTCTTGACACGTTTCTTTCAACCGTTTACTCTTGACCATTCATGTCCCATCTCGCATTAAATGCATTTGTTTTCTCGAGGATCCTTCTCTCTATATATAGTTTTCTCACCCTTCTCTTCTTCTCTTTTATTTTCCCTCTGCAACTTTCCTTCAACTTTCTTCCTCCGCATTTGCTTCCCTTTGCCATCAGTAAATCTTCCCTTTTTTCATTCTCTTGATCTTCAATTTTCTATTCATTCCCATACTCTAATAATGGCTTCACTTGGTCGTACATATAAACCCCTTTTTAATGAAACTCAAAAGAATTTACAAGAGAAGGGCTTCACCCTATCAACCATTCCTGATCAAGAATCTTCGTCTATACTTTCTGCAAAACTGTTTTCTGATCATCACTGTGATAATCAGAAAATCATAATCTCGCTAGGTCAAATCCTCGCGGGCCTTCCCATTCCTCTCTACAATCCCGAGATGCCTTTATTCTATGAAATTCTTGCTCATGAGAAATTCTAGCGAGCTATTTATCAATTAAGCGGTGATTGCATCCGTCTAATGCTTGAATTCGCCAACCAGTGTAGCGCTGGTAAGGGATCTTTATATCCCGATGATGTCAAAGATCCTAGATTCGCAAATTTAAAAATAGTCGGTGAGAAGTATACCGTAGAAAACTTTTTGAGAATTATGCAAGAATAAATATGAGAAATGATAAATCTCATTTGGGAGCTCGATTGAAGAGAAACGATAATATTCCCAAAGTGATAAGTCGCTTATGCAAGATATTGATCGGCACTCGGGCAAAAATAATGTTCCTCAAAGACTCCAAAGATGAGAAGTGGTGGGTTGTTCCTTTATTTTTGAGCGGACCTTATATAACGGTTCACATATACTCCCTGCGAATCTCGCAGACTATCATCCTTGGGAATTCAAGTGGCCCGAGAAGGCAAAAGAGGTATATTTCCTATTTCAAGTTTGTTTTTCGATATTTCCTTCCTCTTATATTTACTAGGCTTTCAAAATTATCAGATTATCAAATTGAGAAAGAGTTATAAAAGAAATCCCAAGGCGAGTACCCTGGCGATACTCCGATCAATCACGGATGAAGTAAGAAATACTTTCTTTTGTTATTTTTAACAATATTGTTGCCTCCGTTTCTTATCTTCATTCGTGTGTGAAGGTTGGCGTTGAAGAAATTGATATTCCCGAAGCTGCGAATATCAAAGGCAAGAATAAAATCACTCTTTGCAAGGATAAATCTTCTGCTCCATCTTCTAAAAAACGGAAAATCCAACCCTCTCCTCATTCTAGTTCCCAATCCATCGAGAATTCTGACGAAGATGAAAATGAAATAGATACTTCTTTTGCAAAGGAGAATCATTCGGTCGAATCTGCTATGGCGCAATTGTCTAGTATTTTCTCTGATTCTATGCAAGGATTGGGAGATGATCATTTATCTGCTACTTGCGGGGGCATCGCTAATATTTGCGATGCCCCCTGCTAATGGATAATGATTCTTTTCGCGTAGTTTCCCGAACAATGACTCCCAGTTTCTTAAATGCTCTCAGTGCCTTGGTATGTTCATATTCCTTTATTTCTCCGTGACTTCGATTATAAGCCTTATCTTAACAATTTCTTTACTTTCCTTTATAGTCTGAGAGAGCTTCCTTTGTTGTTGCCTCAGACCTCGAGAAAAGACGCGACAATCTTGAAAAGAAAAATCTTCAACTTAAAGAGAAGATCAAAGAACTAGAGATTGAAGTTGCGACATCTCGCAAGAAAGATGAAAAAATTCAACAGTTGGAAGTTGAGTCTACTTCCCAGAAGGATAAAATATCTACACTTCAAAGTGCTAATCAGCAACTTTACGGTATAACACCCTCCTTTTTCCTTCATTTCTACTTTGCCATTTATTTTTCTCCGCCTGACTTATTATTTTCGCAGACATTTATAATCTTTCTGACGAAGCCATCCTTCTCCACTCATTCCCTGAACCTATGGATGATGATGCACTTCTCGCTCATCTCAATGAATCTTAAGTAGTTCTTCAAACAAGATTAATTCTCTCTCATTAAATGAACTTCGAACCAAATTTCATCTTTAAGAAATTGAACATAGATCTAGTTTAGGTTTAGCCAACCGATTTAAACAAATGTATCTTGACTCCCATGAAAAAACTAACACTTTAAGAGAGAAAATTAGTAGCCTTATAGATGACAAAGATCGCATTGCTAATAAAGGCGCACAAGCATTAGCAAAATTTCAAAAATCTCTTCTCGAAGTACAAATTGAACGAGATGCATCTCTTCGCCAAAATGCCCTACTTAATGAACGAGAAAATCAAATTCGTTCGCTTCTTGTTATAAATAACGACGATGAATTCGCTTGGGCTGCGAAGGTTCTAGATAATGCCAGAAATAACTTAGGTGTTGATGTTAGTCTTTATGCCGAGCATACTGCCTTGGTTAAAGATATGATTTCTGACAGAGAAGGTTATTTATTATTCTTTTTTACTTTATTACTCATTTTTTCTGTAGTATTGCTATTAAATTGTTAACTTATTGTCACATGTCTGCAGAATCCGAGAAGAGATTTCAGACAAGGATTGAAGAACTTGAATCTGAAAAAAGAACAACTCGCAAAGGGCCTCTCTATTCGCGACAACAAGTATTCCAAGTTGAAGAAACAACTTCAAGCTACAGTAGCGAATTTCAATAATGATGCTGTTCGTTTTCGCAATCAAACTATTGAAACAGTCTGCAATGATCACCACATTTCTCTTAATTCATACCCTTGTCTTCTTGATGATATTCCTGAAAATATGCCTTTCTCAGACGTTTCTGATAGTGAAGCTAGCGAAGAAGAAGAGTCTGGCGAGAAGAATGATGGAATCGAAGAATCTGACAAAGAAGAAGAATCAACAAAGAAATAACTTCTTTTTCTTCTTTCGCTTCTTGTAATATTTGTATATATACCCTTTTAATCTTCCATTTCTGTAACCCCTTATCGTAAATTTCTTGGATTGCTAAATATGAATTCAATCTTTATTTTCTTTATTTGCACATATTAATCAAGCAGTTCTTCCTTGTAATACATTAATCTTTATTTCCTTGTTTCCTTTATGCATAAATCTATCATATGAAAATGAATAAAAAAATTTCATCTCATTCATTCCCATACTTGCCTCTGTTATTTATTTTCAAATGAGAGATTTGATCAATTATCTCTGAGTAATGAAACCTCTGAGCTTTGCCTCTGTTATTTATAGAGATTTGGCAACTCTATATGAAGAAATATAATCATTTTCGCAAGCTCACTTGCTTCCTTATTTTTTTTTTGTGGTGTTATCTTTATTTATGTTGAAGTTCATCATTGCGACAAGATCGCAGGACGTCTTCACAAATGAAGAAATCTATTGATCTTGCCTTATCATTTCTTGTGTGGTCTTATTTTGCCTTCCTAATTAAAGGTCTTATTTCGCCACCCCTCGTTGCGACAAGATCGCAGGACGTCTTTACATTTTCATGTAATGACCTATTGACCTTGTCTTATCATTTCTTAAGTATTTTTTCCTCTGCAAGATATTTTACTTGCGACAATATGACAGGCTTAAATATTCTTGCGAATGTAAAACCCCATGACATTGCCGTCTTTGCGACGTGATCGCAGGACGTTTTTACATTTTCATGTAAAAACCCATTGATCTCGTCTTATCCTTGTATTAGTATTATTGCCTCTTTAGGATCATCACACAAATATGACAAGCCTAAATTTCCTTGAGAAAATAAAGCCTCGTGACATTTGCGTCTTTTGGCACTTATATCGGCTCCCTAATGGAGGGTGCCGCCCTTATCTTCTCCCCGGTTGCCCCTTCAAGGAGGCGTACATCGGCCATACAAGACTAGCTCCTCACATCCGGTCTTAACAACAACCAGTTGTTTTTGCAGTCTCTTATCCCTTATACCTATATGGTTTATGGTTACGAGACTGCACCCTAAGTGGAGTTTTCTTCGGGCCGAGTGCAACATGTGCCAAGACTTGCCAAGAATGGCCGAGACACTTCAAATGTCCCAGGCACTCTTGGCTCAACCGTGTACCTCGGCGCCTTGAGCATACACTGACTCCTTGGAAGAGACCCTCGGGCGTCCAACCAGGGTATAACCTTATATATATAGTTGGAAATCCAAGGTATCTTTCCTGATAGGCTTTCATGGGCCCCAAATCTCCATGACTCAGGTTCCGGGGAGCGGTGTAACCTTTTCCCCGAGCCATGTCAAGAGATACCCCTTATATGACGCACTTTAGGTCTTACATTTGCCTCTTGCGAAATATCATTCGCGAACTAGGGTGTACGCCATAAAGGTTCGTCCCATTCACTCACTCTTTCATTTTTGTTAATTCATTCAATCATTCATTTTTGGTTATCTCTTGCTATTTTGTTTGCGAAGCTATCGCATAATTTTGCTTTGTTTGTTGTAATCTCATTTCAATTCTTCAATCAGATTTTCATACATTCTTGATAGCGAGATTCTCGCACATTTCTTCTTCAATTATTATTTCTTCCTCCTATTCTTGATATTCCTCTGTCACTAATTTTGATAATAATGACTATTCACTTCTTACACCTTTTGATCCTGCTGTTTTCTGCCTCTGCACCATTCAAATCTCTTAACGATTCCTTTCAATCACAATTTTCAACTGCCTTCATGCACTCACTTCGCAATGTGTCTTCTCCTCTTATATCTATGGTATCCACCATCAACCTTTCTCTTCTTTGTTCATCTTTTATATTTTTCTTCCAGTCCTTCCTTTTTGCAGCTCTTTTCTCGCAACTCTCCACATCAACCTCATAGCATTTTTGTCCTTCCATCCAGTCTCCCTTTATAACTCCAACACCACTAGGATGAGGAAACTTTATACACTGATGATACGTTGACACTACACCCAGAATTTCATGCAACCATGGTCGTCCGATCAATGCATTACAAGGGGATTCCACATCGACTACACAGAACAAAACTTCAGTTGATAACCCTTGCAAGGGTATTCTCATATGAACTTCTCCTTTAGGCTTATTCGTTGTGCCATTGAAACCATATATTTTATACGTTGAAGGTATCAAATCTTCATCCTTCCCACCCATAGTCTTGTAAGTATGGTAAAAGAATGTTTATCGAGCTCCCAAGTATCAATTAAGATTCTATTAATCGCCCAAACAATTTTCTCGCTTCATCATCTTCGCCATCAACAGGTTTTGGATTAATTTCCAATTTTACAACTAACGGGCTATCATGTATCTCTCTCGCCTTCGGTATCTCTTCGAGAAAGAAATAGTCTGCAATTGCCACTCTTTTAACTGCGATGTCTTTGCAATGTTCATTACTTCTTTATCATCAGCATCCCTCGCGAAAACCCTACTGAGAACATTATCATGAAAATCTTCAATTGTGCGGTATGAATGTACAATGGAGTTGCAAAACAAATTTTTAGCTTTCGCTCCAACTTCTATTACGAATGTTTCTTTCCCCTTTGTTGAGTTTGTCCTGTGCATCTCTGGTGGTGGTGGTAACGGTTGAATCTTCTCTTCACTTTTTAGAAAATGATTCAGCTTTCCTTGGTCAATCATTCTGAGGATGATTCTTTTTATGTTTCTGCAGTCATTTGTTAGATGTCCATGAAAGCGGTGGTAAGAGCAGAATTCGTGACTTCTATCACCTGGTGGCGGTTCATTCCCCATGTTCCATGGTGCGGGTATGTTTTCCATCAAGAGTATAGCTTCCCATATTTTTTCCACACTAGTATTTAGTGGTGGCATTTTGATTTCTTCCCATACTACTCTGTGACGTCGCTGCCCTCCATGATAATTCTGCCTTTGACTTCCATAAGTTTCTTGCGGATGATCAAGTCTTTGAATTTTGTTATTGCCGCCAAGGTTGTAGTAGTTCCTTTCTCTTTCAAATTCTTCTTGATCACGGCTTCCCATAGCTACTATCTTTGGCTATCCATCATTTATTATCCTTTCTTGTTGACCTTGCGAAGTGCTTGCCATTGTGTTTATCAGTTTGGGTAATAAGCTTGCATTCGCAGCATTTGAACTTGTATTCGCAATTGGATATGATTCCATCTCAATTTGCCTTTCCTCTAGAGCAATATATTCCTCCTGAAGTTCTTGCAACTCAGTCATTGTAATTGTATTCTTGACTCTAAAAATTTGAATATATAACAAATTGGTTGCGAACATAGCATTTATGAATGATAGAATAAGATATCTTTCATCCACTCGTCCAGCCATTTCACTACACATTGTCTTTCATCTCACAGTTAAATGTTTCAAACTTTCGCCAACCCTTTGTTTCAACCCGAATACATCTTCAATACCTGGTCGCGAGGAGTTGTTACTTATGTATGCCCCTAAGAATATAGCTTGTAAATGGTTAAATGACGTGATTGTGTTTCTTGGTAAACCCTCAAACCATTTCAGTGCTTCTCCTGTTAAACTTGATGAAAAGTACTTGCACAATATGGCATCATGATTTTCCCATTGTAACATACACCTCACATAAGCTTTGATGTCTTTGTATTGCACAAGTTGTTCCATCAAAAATGCTTGGTTAATGCGGAGTAAATTGCACTTGGGGGTATTCCCCCTAACTGCACCTCTAGTGTAAAGGGAGTTTTCGCAGCCTCTTCGATGGCCTCATCTAGTTGTTTTCTTCCTCCTCCCCTTCTACTGTTCAGCATTCTATTCATCTCTGCCAATTCTCTCAAGATTTGTTCATTTACATCAGTATTTGAATCTATTGGTCTTTTTAGTTCTGCCTCTCTCCTTCTGCGTTCGTGTTTATTTTGATTTTCTGGTTCATCATTCTCTTCTCTTCTTTCTCTGCGACTTTCTCCCTCATCTCTTTCACGAATTCGCACACCATTATATCTATCATTTTCTCTTCTTGGTTATCTATCAATTCTCCTTTGTATTCTTTCATATTCTTCATTGATATTTCCATTGTTGCGATTTTGTTCGCGCCTTCTTTCTCGATTGTCATGATTGTTTTGTCGAATTGCTTCTTCCAATTCTCGTTCTTCCATTTCTGCTCTTAATCTTTCCCTTTCGCAAGCTAGACGCGCTTGTTCAATATAATGTTTTTCAATATCATCTTCAATCTCCTTTTGTTTCCTCCGTGTTGCTCTCCCATGCAGTATTCTTCTTCCTTCTTCCTGATTTTCTTCATTAATTGGATTATTCTGCCCTTGACGCTTCCTATTTTCTTGATTTCCATCATTTTGGCCATTCTGTAGAGTTTCAGGACGTGGAATATAACGATCTTCTACCACTTCTCTTCTCTCGCAACCTCCTTCACCGAAATTTGACTCTCTTTCCAAATTTTCTTCATTAACATTTTCTACAGGCAATGTTCTTCTCATATCCTCTCTAACTGATCCTGATCTTGACCTGGTATTACTTCTCGACCTTCTATTCTGCAACCTCATATTTTCCATTCTTAACTCATGGTTTTTCCTTGTTAAATTTGCGCGTTCTTCCGCTTCTAACCGCCTTTCTTCATGTATTGTTTGTCTCAATGTTTCTAATGCTGCGATTTCTTCATTTCCATGAATTGCTTATCCCATCTCTTCTCGATTTCTCTCATCTTGTCTATTATCTATCACTTGTTGCACTTCTTCTCTTTCTTCCATAGAATCTGATCTCCATGTATGCACACTCACCCTATCATAATCTATTCCTCTATTCGGTGCTGGTTGAATTGGTGGTTGAATTTGAACTTCTTCTCTATCTCTTGCGTTTATTCTTGATGGTTCACCTACTTCATTTCTCCTTTCTCCAGCTAGTCTCCTGCTTCTTCTAACAGTTGTTGGTTGTTCTGATGCATTCCTTGTTCTAGCCATTTCTCAATTTCAGTAAGTTGTTGAAAATTATATGAAATTTCTTTCTTTTTACTCCAGATTCTTTCAATTCACAAGGTTGATCTTTATTCAATCCCTGTTTCTAGCGCCATTATGTAGTTGCAGGAAATCCTACACTACACCCCTCACTAGAATTCACACAACTAATCCATTTGAAGATGAATAACTATGAATTTTATTGATTATTTTCTTGAAATGTTTACAAAGGAAAATAGAACAGAGTTAAAGAGATTACAATCACTCCAAATTTTCTCTCTCCTAATGACTTGCTTAACAATTCAAAAAGAACTCTCCTTACAACAGACTTACTCAGCCCTTTATATAGGGTAGTACACAGTGGATGACAGCTAAGCTGTCCTTTATTTTCGGGAATGACTCGCGAAGGATCGCAAGTGTATAAGTGTTCGTCCTCGCGACACTCCTAAATCTCGCTAAATCTTCACACCTTTCTCATGTTCTGGCTGTCGTCATCCATTGCGTCATTTATATTATTCCCCAGCGACGTCTTCGCAATACTGTCGTTTATTAATCTCGCGAGATATTAATGTTGCGATATTCTGATCCTACACGTTGATTGTCGCACGCCTTTGTTTTGGTAGCCGCATAGGGAAAGCCAACATGGTGGCGCGACTAGGTTGGGTAGGGGTCCAAGGCAAGGTGCGGTTGGCTTGGCGTGTGGGGCCAAAGGTTTGGCATGCCGTTGGCACATGGTGCGGCTAGCATGGCTAAGGGCCAAGGCAAGGATTTGGCTTGGCATGTGGGGCCAAGGGATTGGCATGCCGTTTGGCATATGGTGCGGCTAGCATGGCTAGGGCCAAGGCAAGGTGCGGTTTGGCTTGGAATGGTTTGTTATTGGCGCATAGTGCGGCTGGCATGGTCAGCATGCCTTGGCGCGGTGATGTGGCTGGCACGGTTTGCCATTGGCACAGTGGTGCGGCTGGCATGGTTGGCATGCCTTGGCGCGGTAGATGTGGCTGACACGGTTTTCCATTGGCACAGTGGTGCGGCTGGCATGGTTGGCATGCCTTGGCGCGGAGATGTGGCTGGCACGGTTTGCCAATGGCAAAGTGGTGCGACTGGCATGGTTGGCGTGCCTTGGCGCGG
Organism: Papaver armeniacum; assembly: GCA_023531295.1. Lineage (NCBI taxonomy): Eukaryota > Viridiplantae > Streptophyta > Magnoliopsida > Ranunculales > Papaveraceae > Papaver > Papaver armeniacum. The sequence continues at coordinate 517,845 of JAJJWW010010882.1, forward strand.
TAGATGTGGCTGGTACGGTGGTGCGGCTGGCATGGCATGCCATTGGCGCAGTGGTTAGGCTGGCATGCCTTGGTGCGGAGACGTGGCTGGCATGGTTTGCCATTGGCACGGTGGTACGGCTGGCATGCCATTGGCGCAGTGGTGCGTCTGGCATGGTTGGCATTCATTGGCGCGGTAGCATGAGAATTTAGGGTTTGGTATAGGTGATGTCAGTTAGTGTTAAGGGTTCTGCCGTGGAACCTGACCCGTGATAAAAGGTACCCCGGTAATTCTTACGTAAGCATGTTGATTAATTTAATAAATGCGCTAATGGTCATAGTGACGTCATGTCAGGTGCATAGTTTTACGATTTTGACCCTAAGCTAAAAACCACCATCAACAACAACAACATAACATTCAAAATATCCATTCACACGCTTTTCAAACTCATAAAAGGAAAAACATCCACAATTACTATAACTACACTGATATAGTTCATCAAGAAAATAAAATGAAAACAACTACTTGTACCGGTCGACTTACATGAACTTTACACAAGAACAAGATGATTCTTACCAGCAACAAGAAGATCAGACATAATAACCTCTGGAGAAAAACTTTTTAATCATATTTTAGCTTGTAACTATGCACAAATTCTCGATCTTTCTTAATCTCCGGAGAACTCTAATCAGAATCCTCATCTTCATCTTCATCATCGCTTCCAAAACCTTCTTCCTCAACATCATATTCAACATCCTCAAGGGTTGTCCTCAAAACATCGCAGATTGCGGTGACCTCGGATGGGTTCCCAGCTGTCCTGGTGGATATTTTTTGATTGTGATGATCGTAAAGGGAATCGTAGGTACGAATTTTATGTTTTCTCAAGAGGATTTCAATTGCTACCCAATGAATGTCGTTCACCAGCACCGGCGTAAACAACATCCACGTCGGACCATGGTTTACCATCCATCCCATATTCCCCCATGACGTGCAATCTTGTGTAATAAATGCATTCCCTTTCATTGGTCTTGGAATTCGGTTTTCGATTTCTAGTGCATCGCTCTTTTTCATCACGATGTTTAACAGAGCGTGAGAAACCCCACATTACAAGCCATCATAGACATGTATAACTGCACATGTATTTATTGTCTAAATGTGATGAATTTCTTAGTTATCCCATAAAACTTACAGCAAAATAACTGCCAACGATGGTCCACCGAGTTTTCTTCGTGAATCCATGGTATTTGCGCATCGAGTGCAGTACACAATTAACAATCTGCGAGAGGTCTCATAATAGATAACCTGAAGAGTAAAAAATATTATGAACATAAACTATAACATGAACTGGGTGACAGTATATATGAAACGCAGACTCCTGATAGGATTTAAATCAAGAGAGTAATATATGAAACCATGACCAAATCAATCAACTGAGAACAGGTGGTTGGAAACCCAAGACTTGCACAATTCTCAGTTTTGAATGAGCCAGGGGTTCTAAATCCCAACCACAAAGTCTTATAGAATTACTTTATAGCTATCATTTTAAAAACAAGCAACATCAACCTAGAATGCTACAAAAAAAAATATCAAAACATAGCCTCTCCTCAAGGGTGAACATGTAGACGTTTCATAATGGAACATATAATGGTGAACAATGCTGAAAATATGCATTGACTCTATAAAGAACTTCAAAACATTGCCTCTCCTCAAGACCGAACATGTGGACATTTCAAAATGGAATAGATAAGCTGACGAGTAAAAAAAATAAAATATTATGAATATAAACTATATCATAAAACAATCTACTTATAATGTCCGATAACCAGTGGGACCGTGGTTGCAATGTTCCTCCTAGTAACTTCACATATTCATACCACTCTATATCTCCAGCCTCTTTAGACTCCTCTTCCGGAGAGGTCTTAGGACGTGGGTCATTTTCCTTCTTGTTTTCCTTTGGCTCCACATTTTTCCTGTGCATTTTGACGATCTTGAGACAATGACTTTCGAATTAAAAACTGTGAATAAGCAATGGAGACTTGCCTTTTCCATATGTAAACGTTCAAATTCTTTTTATTTTTCTTTGAGATACCTGTATCCTCGATCTTCTCCCCAACATAGTCATTTCTAAGCCATCCTAAGTACGTGAGGCGTGCATACGGTGATGAGATCTGATGTCCTGCCTTTATGATTCTACGCCTTTTTAAGTCGGGTACGTCAGGGTATTTGTCTTCATATTACAGTGCCAAAGAATTTCTACATCCTCATCCACTGGAGGTTTAGATGTTTCATCGCCTTTACGATCCTCCTCACTTGACACTTTTAAAACTGCTTCAGTATTAATGACTGATTCATAATCACGCTGCCACAAAATTTCAACATCCGCATCCACTAGAGATTTAGATGTTTCATCCCCTTTACAATCCTCCTCACTAGGCACATCAAAGATATATTTTCCAGAGCCTATGGGAAATGCACCTTCAGCATTTGGATAGAGACCACCACCATCTTCTTCTTCTTCTTCTTCTTTGTTTACCAATCTAGCTCCTTTTAAAACTGCTTCAGTATTAAGACTGATTCCATCGGTGTGGAATTCGATGTGGCGGCAACCCTATCTCCATCACACGATGTCTCTCCCCCTATTTCTCTCTCAGTTGTAGCCAAATACTATAGTATAAAACTAGCTAACATATCTGTTGACTGGGACTGCGTGGATTCGTACACAGTATCTTGTGTCTGTCTTGTGCCAACCTCCCTTGTAACTTCCTTCGCCATTCCCAACCAAGAGGATTCACATACCCTACTAGATTTTTTTGAAAAATCAGATGGTTCCAAAGCATCCTCCAACACCTCCTTATCATCTACTACGCCTAGCAATCTAAGGTAGTCACCATTATACAGCTTGTACTCATCACAATCCACAATTAGTCATTCTCTCAAGGATACAAGTTCACTGTATTTCGGTGTCTTGGTGTAAGATACATGTTCCATGACGGTGGACCATTGGCCGATTGTATGTTTCAACACAACCCGTCCACATAAACCCCTAATTGCACGAATGCTTGCCAATGCCCAAGCCTGAAATAGTAGCAATAGTAAGAACTAGAACTGTAGAAACTAAACTGCCCAAGCATACAAGATGAATAAGTCTACTTTAACAAATATATAAAACTATTGTCAACTTACCGTCAGTGCATGTGACAATCCAAACAACTTGTAGCTGTAGTGAGGAAAGCCCAACCCACCACTTTTCTTTGTTCCTTGTCTTTCTCGACAATATTGGATTTCTTAGTTTTCTTTCCATCCTTCACCATCAGAGATGAACGAAAGTGGCGGATGGTTCTTTTGAGAGTAACATGACCCTATGGGAACTTTTTGAAGGTAAGTTATCCACCAAATGGCAATATACGCCGTTTATTGCATCTATATGCTGGAAGCCCAAAAACAAAACGTGCACAAAAACGAGAAGTGCCAACTTAGCGTTCTCATCGTCAGTGCAGGTGGTCAAATCTCCTGTTTCGAAGCGCGTCAGGGCTTCAATTATTGTTACCTTTTTTCCCAAGGGAAATGAGTTTTAATAATTGGTGAATCCACGATAGATTTTGGGAGTGGGTTAATTACATCTTCCTTTCCTGCCGCTGTCAACTTGAAATTAAGTCCCGTAGTAAGTGCAAATTCTTTCATCCCAAACCTCAAGATATGGCCTTCAACCCCAGAGTTCATACAAAATGGATCACCATCATCTTGTCTCACAATTTCTCGTGAGAGTAGATAATGCAAAATTGCACCACTGTTTTTGGTATCAGGCATATCCAGAAAGTGGCCAACTGCCATTGAAGCAAATACTGCGCAAGCCTTATTGCTCAAACGACCCCTGATGGTGGACATTAGTAGCATAATTTGATAGGTGTAGAATACACCGTATTTACTATCTAGTAGTTTATGCTTTCTTTGCTATTTTTCTTGTAAATTATGTATTTTATGCTTGTTTTGAGTTTTATAGCTACTGAGGGAGTCGCACGGAGGAAAAGAAGAAGAAATCACCCAATTTGAGCAAAAAGGGCAAAAAGGTCATTTTACGGGCGATTGATATATGGAGCCCGGTCGAGGTTAAGGGGCAACCCAATTTGAGGAGTGTTAAACACAGACCAGCCAAGGTTAAGGGCTACTCTCTTGGAGGAGCACTAGAGAAAGGACGATTCAAGTTAAAGGGCACAACCGGGTAGCCCTTATCCGAAAAACATAGTCTTGTTATCGGTTGGTAAAAGGGTTGGGTTATGTTCATGGATGTTGAAACCCAAACCCATTGACCCATGCCCGAACCCGGATCCAAGCCGAGTACCAATATTCCGACCCATTTATAACCGACCCCTAAATTCGAGAAGATTTATCTTCTCAATCATTTTTTGAATCTGAAATCGAAGAAAAAAAGCAGACGGCTGCTGCTTCATGAACTGAGAAATTTGAAGATCGTGAATCTGAAAATTGAGTGAAATTGAGAGGAGCTGAAGTTGATTGTGAATCGAGAGCTCAGAGATGAAGAGATGGGTTGACTCTCTGTAATGAAGCCACTGAAAAGATTCACAGGAGAAATAGAGTTGAAGCTCAGGGAAACGAGGGAGATGAGTTCAAGATCGATTGCTGCAGACAGAGATCGAAACATAGAAGAAGAGATCGATGCTAGCCGTGAAATCCAGAGAAAATACACAGAGAAATTGAGATTAATTGGAAGGAGTGTTCATCGTTGCTGTTGCGAATGAGAGGGTGGTTTAAGATCGAGATGAGACGAATCGAGTATGAACCAAAGGAAATGGGTCTGTGATGGATGAACTTGCGCTATTGTGAAGCTCAGGGAGATGCTGAATTGAGAACAGATCGGGGAATATGAGTTGAAGAGATGGTGGCAATCTCTGATGTGAAGCTCAGGGAGATTGAGTTTGAATGGAGAAATGAAAGATGGGTTTTGGTGCTGTTGGTGTTATGAAGACTCAGGGTTTTGTTGATTGCTCAATAAGGATGTCAGAGGTTTACTGGCAGTTCAGATCAAGCTCAGAGAAAGAATGGAAGGTGGAAGCCTGAGAAGGTTCAAATTACAGGTATGAGTTGATGGGTGGCAATGGTGAATGGAATTGTATTGTTACAAGGAGGCAGTTGCTGAGATGTGTGCAGCTCCAAGTGGTATTGGTGGTTGTTGCTAGGATTTGAATCAGAGCTTTGAGTAAAGGATAAGGCCTTGGAGACTTGACTGTGCAAATTCAGGTGCAGAAAATATGCTGAATTGGGAAGATTGCGTCACAGGGATGACATTGCAGCTGAGCTGAGATGGATTGATGTTACAGTTGCAGGTGGCCTGACTGAGCTGGAGGAAATGAAGCTGATATTTATGCTGGCCTGGGAATTGAAGTTGCAGCTGGGAATTGAGTTGAACTTGCTGGTGGCAAATGAGTCTGATAGTGCTCTGATGATGCATAAGGTGGTCTTGCTTAGGGATGACTGTGGAGAAGCTGTATTGAATGGGGTCTCTGATGAGACTCGAGTCAGGTTGAGTTTGTGGTAGTGGCTCTGGGACTGTTACAAGGTTGCAGCTCAAGGCAGAGATGTTATAGAGTTGATTGAAGCTGCTTAATTAGGTGAATGTCTAGGTTTACACCAGTGCAGGTGTTGCATATGGGAAGAGATGAGTCTAGTGGTTGATGTGCTGTTGTTGTGGTGGAATGATTATTTGCAGGCAGTGATTGTCTCTGGTGTATGCTAGTGAAATGGCCTGGCAAGCTGTTGAGAAAGCTGAGAAGGCTGAGCAATTGCAGGTTATGAAGTTTTGAAAGACTGAGTTGAGCAGCCATCATGGCTGGGAGAGATGCAGGGAAGGCATGGCCATCTTGGCCGTGACTACTTTGGCCTGTGCAAAGTGGCCTGGCTAGGACCAGTCAGCCGAGTTAGCTAGCTGACTCGGTTCTGACTCAGTGACTCACCCCTTGACTCATTGACTGACGACGACCGTTAAGTTTGACCTTTGACCGTTAGTCCTAACGGTAGACTGACGGAATATTCCGCCAAAGATTCCAGTGACCGGCAGTGAATTTCAGGTTGCCGACGGTGACGTTTTCCGGCCAAATTCCGGCCACAATCCCAGTTTTCCGGCGAGCAAAATTTCCAAAATTTTCTATGGACTTCTCTCATGGGTGTGAAGACTTGGGCTAGGAATTGGATGGAGAATTGGACTCAAATTTGGAAAGAGAAGGTGGAAGAGTTGAGAAAAGCTTGGATTTGGAAATTGAATTGCAAAAGAAAAAGGATTCTATTCCTTGGAAGATTTGGAGAATATTGAAGCTTATAAATAGAGAAGTTTTCTACCTCTCTACACACACAACACTTTTCTTTTCTTATTCTTTGTATGAACTCTTTAACATGAGTAGCTAATTTTATTGATTGAGGATGAATTCCTAGTTCTTAATATGATTTGAGTTTTTGTTTCAATTCTATCTTGAGTTTTTCACATGATTATCGTTTGTTTTTACTAATAGGAATGATCTTAAAGACATTCATGATTGATTGATAGATTGTTTGGGTGGCCAACTAAATTGATTTGTTAATTTGATCTAAAGCTAGTGAAAGTTAGGGGATAAGTAATCGTTTCTTGACTCTTTACATAAGTAGCAAACACGAGACCTTGCGGAGGGATTCCGTGGAGCAATTGTGTGTAGAAACAACGCTAGAAAGTGAACCAAGCGAACCGAGTTTAACTACTAGTACTAAACCTAAATTCATAAATCTTAATGCATTCGAGGGAATTACATCTTGTAAAGCGAACCTCGGGGTGGTTCTTTTGAATAGAATCGATAACTAAAGCGGACTGTTACTCGGTGAAATTAGGGATTTTGGGGCTAGCTAAGCGTACTGCTATCCTACGGTTGGTGATAATCTGTGACTAATAACAAGTAGAAGAGAACATAACTTTAATCATTGTTTCGTAACGAAGAAGGATTCCTTGATCTTGTCTCTCTTATTGTTTTCAACTTTATCTTTTAATTGCTTTGTTTATTTTCTTTTTGCTTTTTACACCCCCCTTTGTGACAATTTTTACAACTAGAATCTCGTGCTCCTCGTGGGATCGACCTTGACTACCCTATATTACTTGTTAATTAGGTAGTAAAGTATTAATTAATTTGTTGTGGTTACGACACGCATCAAATTTTGGCGCCGTTGCTTAGGGAGCAATGGATGATTTTAGTTGTTTTTATTTTTTGCTTTATTCTTGCTTTGTTGGATTCTATTCCGTATCTAACTTGGTTTTTGAATCTTATTTCAGGTGCCGGTTTTCCATGTACGGTGGACAAGAGCAAGCATATTACAACAATCAATACGGTTTTCAACCTCAACATTATGACAACTTCCAACCATCCTTAGGATACAATCAAAACCAATATTTTGGCTATGATAAATTTTCTACAGAACCTTATGGATATTCTCATACATATCAACAACCTTATGACGGGTATGTAAGTGGACAATCACATGGATGGAAGGATAGTTATGCATCTAACAATTTGTTTTCTAGTAATGTGCAGACAGAGAATTTGGAATATACTCCTCTTCATCGTGTTTTTCCTTCACTTTTTCCAAAAGAGGAGACACAGTCTAGAAACTCTATCAACAGTGGTAAGCGTGTGAACGTCAGGAAACTTGCACAGAAATTATACAAATTGGAGGATGATGGGGACTCGGAAGAGCTTGTCGCAGAAATTAGTAGGACCATTCATATGGAACTTAAACGACGTCGGGATAAAGGTTATGAAACCGATGAAGATTCTTATTATGGTGAGTCTGAAAATGAAGATGATTGTGTTGAAAAGGACCAACTTTTGGAGACTTTTGAAGACGCTAGTGTAGCTTACTCGAGCCTTGATCTTAATAATGATCAAACACCTATTCAAAAGGTAGAGCTTGAGGAAGATGCATTTATTGCTTGGAAAAAATTTCTTAGGGAAAGATGGGAGTCCGCGGAAGTGTATGAATGTTCCGACAATGAGGAAGTTATTCCAACTCAGGATCATAATAACGATCCTTCACCTATTCAAAAGGAGGAGATTGGGTGTGACTTACCTATTGTTGTAAACGGTGTAACACCCGCACAAGAAGATTTTACAATCTATACCGATGAAAATCATTTTAGTGAATAGCCCGATTCCGATGATGAGAATGTTGAAGAGATGATTATAGAGGATGAAACCACATTCATTGATTTTGTGGAAGACCCAATTGAACTTGCCAATGATTTTAATGATGCGAGACTTTGGTTAAGGTAGAAAACGACGAAGAATGGTTGCAAGGTTTAATAGAGGACCACGATATACAAGAGGTAAGTAATTCACTCGAATTTTTTAAGGATGAAGAGGATTCTATAATACAAGAGATTGTGCAAGGTTTGTCTAACGCTTTGCCTATTGATTCTTCTCCTTTACCTCTTATTGGTTTGAATGTTTGTGCTTCGAAAGTATTTTTGGATGATTTTGTTTCTAAATATCCACCATTGGAAACACTTGATGCTAACACTATGCAGGTTTGCCAAGAAGAATACATGGAAGTTCCCGAATTCTATGTTCTTTATACACTTCCGAGTGTGGACGAGAATAAGTGTGGGGGAAATTTCTATCGAGCGATAATTTCACTATTGTTTTCTTGTGCTAATATTTGTATGGAGTTATTGTTTGCAAAACAGGTATTATGGGTGGATCCTCAAATTTTCAGATTGTTAGTATATGGGGAATGAATCTTACAAGAGCCAAGTCGGGCCGTCGACTTTAAAACAAGCGCTTAATGGGAGGCAACCCATGGGTTTTGTATTTCTTATCTTTTTGCTTTTTGATATTTCTTATCATGTTAAAATTTCCCACCTTGACTTTACTAGGAAGATTCAATTACATTGAGGACAATGTAAGGTTTAAGTGTGGGGGAGTGGTTAAGCATGTTTTTAAAACAAAAATTACAAAAAAATTAAAAAATTTTGAAAAAAAAAAAAAAAAAAAAAGTTTTACTTAAAACTTTCAACTTTTAGAGATTTTAGAGTCACTAGCATACTTCTAGGTATGTTTACATAGAGATTTTGACCGACATAATTGAACTTGGAAATGTTAGAGAACTACATTCGGATTTCTTGCTTGTTTGAGTGTTAAATAATGGATTTAATCATCTTTGGTGATGCGAATTTGGTGCAGGGAGAAGTGCGTTATTAGAGTTGCTGATCAATCATTAGTGGAGACTACCCGTATTCATATCATGAGAGGCACCGACCAGAAATTTTCCATCTACTAAAGAGCTTCTTTTGAGTGTGTGTCACCGTAAGTAAATCCGGGTAGAATGGTGAGCTACCCAACCTCCCACCAATAGAAGCACTACTCTTTGATCTCTTGAGTGCTAATTTTGTCAATCATGAGGGTGACGTCTATAGATGAAAGCTTCCTTCTTGTAGTTCGATTTGCAGTTAGCACCATTCTCTCTCTCGACAACAACGGATCCATAGAAACATTCATCATCAACAAGGAGCGACACCAAAATCTACAAGGAAAGTTGGAAAAGTTTAAGGTTTACAAGCAACGAAACGAGAAAAAGAGCAAATTTCAAATTCAAGTAAAGCAACATACAAATGAGCAGATTTTTACATACATGTTGAAGACTTACACTACAATGAGGTAATTTTATATCCAAGTATGAAGACTTATTCATGAAAGCGAAGAAAAATTAAAAGGTGAGAATTTTTGAAGTTTATGATTTCAAGACGATACAAGTTGTGAAGAATCAAGCGGTAAAATACTTCTTCCACGGCCATGGTTTATTTTGTATTTAATTTCTCAAAAAAAAAAAAAAAAAAAAAAAAAAAAAAAAGAGAGAAAAACAAGAGAAATATTTGTTTTGTTAATAAGCTGTGGGGAAGGAAAATATATAAGGAAGTTTCAAGCGACAAGGATTTTAAGGTAAAAAGAGTTATAAATTGTTAAGGATTTATGGAATTCAAGGGTTTATCATCAATAGTTGAAACCGAAGACGAAGATTAAGAAGATCAAGACGAGGAGCGGAAGACGTTTCTATTGGATGCCGTGAGAGTGGTGTTATCATAATTGGCGATCGGATGTGAAGGTAAGTAAGTAATCTCATCCTCGATAATATGGTTGATTTCCTTTCTTAGAGATCGTCAGAAAAATGGTTTTTCAAAATATTAAAAGATGTGGGTTTTTAAAAAAATATTTCGGAAGTTGTCCTTCCCACCATTCAACGTGTTGCAGGAATTCTCTCTTCATTCCTACCTGCACACATGTGAGAACCATAAAAAAAGCCGTCTTTTTGAGTGCAATTATCATAAAATCCTTTTTGGTGAGGCAGAAGTCGAGGCGAAATGCTTATTGATCGTTTCTCAAACACGCGTTCTCTCATTATGGTGTGGTTATTTCTCACTCAACAATTAAGAACAAGAATATGTTCTTTAATATTTCTAACTTCTTATTACTAGCATGCAGAAACTCTATGTCCTCATAACTCTTTGGATGCTTGGGACGCTTGAACGCTTTGAAGTTGTGAGTTTTTGGTTTGATTTGCTCGAGGACTAGCAAAGTCTAAGTGTGGGGGAATTTGATAGGTGTAGAATACACCGTATTTACTATCTAGTAGTTTATGCTTTCTTTGCTATTTTTCTTGTAAATTATGTATTTTATGCTTGTTTTGAGTTTTATAGCTACTTCGGAGTCGCACGGAGGAAAAGAAGAAGAAATCACCCAATTTGAGCAAAAAGGGCAAAAAGGTCATTTTACAGGCGATTGATATATGGAGCCCAGTCGAGGTTAAGGGGCAACCCAATTTGAGGAGTGTTAAACACAGACCAGCCAAGGTTAAGGGCTACTCTCTTGGAGGAGCACTAGAGAAAGGACAGTTCAAGTTAAGGGGCTGCCAAACTGGGTAGCCCTTATCCAGAAACATAGTGCTGTTATCAGTTGGTAAAAGGGTTGGGTTATGTTCATGGATGTTGAAACCCAAACCCATTGACCCATGCCCGAACCCGGATCCAAGCCCGAGTACCAATATTCCGACCCATTTATAACCGACCCCTAAATTCGAGAAGATTTATCTTCTCAATCATTTTTTGAATCTGAAATCGAAGAAAAAAAAGCAGACGGCTGCTGCTTCATGAACTGAGAAATTTGAAGATCGTGAATCTGAAAATTGAGTGAAATCGAGAGGAGCTGAAGTTGATTGTGAATCGAGAGCTCAGAGATGAAGAGATGGGTTGACTCTCTGTAATGAAGCCACTGAAAAGATTCACAGGAGAAATAGAGTTGAAGCTCAGGGAAACGAGGGAGATGAGTTCAAGATCGATTGCTGCAGACAGAGATCGAAACATAGAAGAAGAGATCGATGCTAGCCGTGAAATCCAGAGAAAATACACAGAGAAATTGAGATTAATTGGAAGGAGTGTTCATCGTTGCTGTTGCGAATGAGAGGGTGGTTTAAGATCGAGATGAGACGAATCGAGTATGAACCAAAGGAAATGGGTCTGTGATGGATGAACTTGCGCTGTTGTGAAGCTCAGGGAGATGCTGAATTGAGAACAGATCGGGGAATATGAGTTGAAGAGATGGTGGTAATCTCTGATGTGAAGCTGAGGGAGATTGAGTTTGAATGGAGAAATGAAAGATGGGTTTTGGTGCTGTTGGTGTTATGAAGACTCAGGGTTTTGTTGATTGCTCAATAAGGATGTCAGAGGTTTACTGGCAGTTCAGATCAAGCTCAGAGAAAGAATGGAAGGTGGAAGCCTGAGAAGGTTCAAATTACAGGTATGAGTTGATGGGTGGCAATGGTGAATGGAATTGTATTGTTACAAGGAGGCGATTCTTTGAGATGTGTGCAGCTCAAGTGGTATTGGTGGTTGTTGCTAGGATTTGAATCGAGCTTTGAGTAAAGGATAAGGCCTTGGAGACTTGGTGTGCAAATTCAAAGTGAAAATATCTTTGAATTGGGAAGATTGCGTCTGAGGATGACATTGCAATTTGAGCCGAGATGGATTGATGTTCGATTGCAGTGGCTTCGACCGAGAAATTTGGAGGAAATGAAGTCGATATTTATCTTTGGCGTTTGGGAATTGAAGTTGCAGTAGGAATTGAGTTGAACTTGCTGGTGGCAAATGAGTCCGATAGTGCTACGATGATGCATAAGGTGGTCTTGCTTAGGGATGACCGTGGAGAAGTCTGTATTGAATGGGGTCTCCGATGAGACTCGAGTCGAGTTGAGTTTGTGGTAGTGGCTGCGGGATTTATTACAAGGTTGCAGCTCAAAGGCGAGAGATGTTATAGAGTTGATTGAAGGCGCTTAATTAGGTGAATGTCTAGGTTTACACCGGTCTGGGTGTTGCATATGGGAAGAGATGAGTCTAGTGGTTGATGTGCTGTTGTTGTGGTGGAATGATTATTTGCAGGCAGTGATTGTCTCTGGTGTATGCTAGTGAACTAGCCTGGCAAGCTGTTGAGAAAGCTGAGAAGGCTGAGCAATTGCGAGGTTATGAAGTTTTGAAAGATCGAGTTGAGCAGACCATCATGGCTGGGAGAGATGCGAGGAAGGCATGGCCATCTTGGCCGTGACTACTTTGGCTTTGTGCAAAGTGCTTCGAAGCTAGGACCGATCGGTAGGAGTTAGCTAGGCCGGCTCGGTTCGACTCGATGACTCACCCCTTGACTCATTGACTCGACGACGACCGTTAAGTTTGACCTTTGACCGTTAGTCCTAACGGTAGACCGACGGAATATTCCGCCAAAGATTCCGTGGCCGTGATGAATTTCGAGTTCTTGCGGTGACGTTTAAGCCAAATTCGGCCACAATCCCGATTTTCTCGGTGAGCAAAATTTCCAGAATTTTCTATGGACTTCTCTCATGGGTGTGAAGACTTGGGCTAGGAATTGGATGGAGAATTGGGCTCAAATTTGGAAAGAGAAGGTGGAAGAGTTGAGAAAAGCTTGGATTTGGAAATTGAATTGCAAAAGAAAAAGGATTCTATTCCTTGGAAGATTTGGAGAATATTGAAGCTTATAAATAGAGAAGTTTTCTACCTCTCTACACACATCTCTACACACACAACACTTTTCTTTTCTTATTCTTTGTGTGAACTCTTTAACATGAGTAGCTAATTTTATTGATTGAGGATGAATTCCTAGTTCTTAATATGATTTGAGTTTTTGTTTCAATTCTATCTTGAGTTTTTCACATGATTATCGTTTGTTTTTACTAATAGGAATGATCTTAAAGACATTCATGATTGATTGATAGATTGTTTGGGTGGCCAACTAAATTGATTTGTTAATTTGATCTAAAGCTAGTGAAAGTTAGGGGATAAGTAATCGTTTCTTGACTCTTTACATAAGTAGCAAACACGATACCTTGCGGAGGGATTCCGTGGAGCAATTGTGTGTAGAAACAACGCTAGAAAGTGAACCAAGCGAACCGAGTTTAACTACTAGTACTAAACCTAAATTCATAAATCTTAATGCATTCAGGAATTACATCTTGTAAGCGAACCTCAAGGTGGTTCTTTTGAATAGAATCGATAACTAAGCGGACTGTTACTCGGTGAAATTAGGGATTTTGGGGCTAGCTAAGCGTACACCTGCTATCCTACGGTTGGTGATAATCTGTGACTAATAACAAGTAGAAGAGAACATAACTTTAATCATTGTTTCGTAACGAAGAAGGATTCCTTGATCTTGTCTCTCTTATTGTTTTCAACTTTATCTTTTAATTGCTTTGTTTATTTTCTTTTGCTTTTTACACCCCCCTTTCGTGACAATTTTTACAACTAGAATCTCGTGCTCCTCGTGGGATCGACCTTGACTACCCTATATTACTTGTTAATTAGGTAGTAAAGTATTAATTAATTTGTTGTGGTTACGACACGCATCACATGCCTGAGTGATTTGTTACTTTCGGGAAGTTGTCCTGATACTTTTGTAGGTGAACAAACTTGCTATACACATGAGATGCTTCAAGTCAATTTCTTCCGAGGATATGCAGCAACTACAATATTTTGAAAGGGCGAAGGATTCTTTGACATGGCTATCCTCAAACCATCTCACAATTTCAATGCAAGTCTAGTTATAAAACCCAAATACTAATGAACGTAAAAGACTAAAACTAATAAAACAAACTTACAATGGTTCGTTTCCTGATGCAGCAGCTGTCTCTAACGATTCTTTGGACCTGACATCATCTTGGATGTCAGTATCTGTTGCACCTCCCACTGTAGTAGCAGTCATCTTTTCCTAACACCACGGATAAGCAATCAATTTACCATTATATCAATTCATTCTCTACACAATATAACATTCACTCTCAATCCAGTCAAAAGTTTCAGTGGGTTTGTTTTGAGAACTATACATACTTAATTTTGCAAAGGATTAAACAGTGTTAAATGTCAAGGGATAAAAATATGTATTTAAGATGTATGGTTTTATAGGGTTAGTATCTGAAAGGAAAACAATTTTCTTTTTTTCCAAGATAATGGACTAAACCATGGTCTAGACAAAACAAAGTAAATTCAGCGACAAACACACAAATAAGTGTAAAACAAAGAAATAATTATTAATTTATTATTTACAGAATTGAAATAACCATGAAAAACCCATGGAATTGTTTCTCCAATTCTAAAATAAACATACAAATAAGTATAAAACAACGAAATAACTAGTAATTTATTACTTCCAGAATTGAAATAACCATGAAAAATCCATGGATTCAGATATTGGGCGAGTGTTAAAATAAGTTTAAGGAAAAGATTTTACCAGTGCCGAAAACCCAAAACCCTAGACACAATCCAAACAAAAAGCAAAAGTTAGGAAAACATGCAAAATAATCTGAAATTAGAGTTGCGGTCGCGGTAGGGATGGAATTTAGCTTACGTTTAATGAACTTGATGGGTGAAAGCACCTATGTCGCGGTATAATTTGCACCAAAAGAGCTAGGGTTTGAAGCTTTTTATTGGGAGATACTCACCCAATATTTGAAGAGCGAGAAACGGAATGGTAAAATGCAGTACTTTCATGATTTATATGGGCCATTGAACCGCGACATACGTGCGACAGATTCTTTGGGACACATTCGGAATTCGCTAATTAGATAATGCCCGGCTCCGGTATATTGGAAAGATGGGGGTAGTTTATACAAGTATTTGGAAGCCGTGGTATTGAGCATAAATATACCCCCAAATGTTCCTTACAAACATAATTTAACCGAAATATGTAAGCGAGTTAAACTCAGCTCGAAATCTCAAATGTGTATAATATAAAACTGTCGTAACACGACTTATGTCTCAATATAGGAGATAAAGTAGAAATAGACTTTCCAAGTGATAGATGAGTTTTAGTCTCCACATACCTTTTGTCGATGAAGTTCCACAAGATCTCCTTAGTAGTTCTTCGTCTTCAAATGATGAACGCCGTGAAGTCTAAGGCTCAACTACACAATCTATGTCTTAGTCCGAGACATCCATAAGTATACTAGAAATCAAGACTTATAGTTTTGATCACTAATATTGACAAACATGCTTGAGATAGCAACGCATGCGAGTTCGACCGAGCAGTGCTCTAACAAATGTATTAGTTAATGAACAAACCGATTTTAGAACATAACCTACTCAAGTATACAAACGTGTACGCATACCAAGTAGCCGGACCTGGACTGTGTTCGCCAATATGCAAACGGGTACGCATATTTTCGTACACTTCCAAACTTCAGTTGAATCCAGTACGCGTAAAAGTATGCATACTATAGTACTCGGACTTCAAGTGACTTCGCCAGTACGCCTATATGTATGCATACTCTAGCTCCCGGACTTTACCCGACCTCACCAGTACGCATATGGGTATGCATACTACATTCTGGTATTGGATCAACACATATGAAAGTACGCATACTATGCTTATAATCCAATTATGATTAAGTGTTCTAAACTTCCATTTCAATCATTGAAACATTATTAGAAGACGACAATAGCTGTGTCGCACAAACTATTAGCTTCAAAGTATTTTTCAAGTGATCGAGTGATCAATACGAAACATTCTGAGTCTACATCAAATGACTGTCTCACACAAATCATGTAAGATGTTACAAGGTGATTTTCACATGATCATCTTTTGACTTTCGTCAAGGATATAAGATGAACTTGGTTAAACCGAAATCTTACCAACACATATTTAGATAAATATGTAAGCGAGTTAAACTCAGCTCGAAATATCAAATGTGTATAATTGAAGTCTATATAGCTATACGACTTTTGTCTCAAATAGGAGATAGAGTAGATAGACTTTTGAGTGATGGATGAGTTCAAGTATCCACATACATTTTGTTGCTGAAGTTCCACAAGATCCCCTTAGCAGTTCTTCGTCTTCAATTGATGAATGTCGTGAAGTCTAATGCTCAACTACACTTTCTATCCTAATCCGAGACTTATATATATGTAGACTAGAAATCAAGACTTATAGTATTGGAAACTAAACTTAAAAACAAGCTTGAGATAGAAACGCTTGCGAGTTTGACCGAGGAGTGCTCTAACAATCTCCACCTTTGTAAATTTTAGTGACAAAACTATCAATACATATGGATTACAAAATAAATAAACTTTTTAGCTTCTCATCCAAATGCTTGATTTCCTTGGTTCTTCAACATTACTCGAAATCTTCGTCACTTCCAAGTACTCCAGTGATTCTGAATGTGTTCAACTCATCATCATAGTTGTTGAAGATCCGTAGAAATAACAATGAGAAAAAATTAGCTCTCAATCATTGTTATACAGTGTTATAGTATCATTACACGGCATCAAATCCAATTGTATCACAACTTTGACAACAATACTATGGTGATATGTATCACACCCGCTTAGTCAGTACTTCGTCTCACATGAAAACTACCCCCCCCCCCCTTACATAATGATCCATAAACAATATGTATTTGTAATGTGAACTACACATTAATTCTCCACCTTTTTGTCAATATAAATTGGCAAAGGTACGAAAACTAGTGAGATCATAATGAAATTCTCATATAGATACTTCGTGACTAAAAGAGAACATATCAACTTTGTTTCGATGATTTCACAGAGTCGAAACTTAGTGTATTCATCAAGGAGTTTATAAAGATACAAGAAAACTCCTACAATATTCCACAGCCGCACTCCCCACAAAGATTTGGCAATTAAGCACAAGTTCAATTAAGAACTCTCCTCCATAAAATGTCATTTCCGAAGGAACAACAAGAGCAACCTTACTTTCACAAGAAAAGAAGGATTTCTTTGGACACTAACAAATCACATGAAACATGAATTTGTATCCAAAATACTCAATTAAATTGCCCACAAGAGAAGCCATTATTATTTTAATCGGAAATGCTCAACATAACAGAACTTACGGAGTTACACGGTACTTTCACATAAAAGTGGATCAGGGAAAGACCAATACTGCGGAATATTCAAAGATTCATTCTATTTTCATCAATATTTGCATAAAGACATATAATAGACTTAATCTTGCAATCAAAAGTTCATCGTATCTTCATCCATATTTACACAATGACATAATAGGCTTAACTTTTGACATATATGGGACAATCATAGTTCACGGACGCAAACACACATATCCCATAACAAGTTGCAATATATAAAATCATAAAGATTAATATTGCAGAATCATCTTCCAAATAAACTTTAGAATTTAAATAAAGAAATCTAAAAAAATTGCAAGATGAAAATCGTTGACAATAGCTATGTGTACTCACAATAATTGCTATTCCGAAACCTAGTTATCCTTCTTAAAACACAAGAATAAATTCTCATAAGAAGTTTCCTAGACATCGTAGAGCTTTGTCAGAGCATCTACTGAGAATTCCTTCTCATTATTGAAGAATCCATTGATTATGGGATCGTTCAATTCCTCCAAATATTCAGAAGTATAAGTTAACCCACTAAGTTCTCTTTTTAGTCCACTCAAGGTGTTCTTTGTTAGAGAAAATATATGTTCATAGTGAGCTATCTTTTATTAAGAGAAAATGATTTGAGATTTAAATTATTTCTTTTGGTGATGAAATCCTTCACCATGCCTCTAAAGTTATTATCAAAAGGACAAACAGACAAGAGTCAGTTAGAGGAAGAACCTTCTTCATCATTTATAGATCTCTCCTTCTTCATCCTTGAGGATTTGATTCCTTCACAAAGATACACATTAACTTCAATTGCATCCCTTTTTGTGGTACCCCTAGTTACAGGAGCCATGAAAATGTATCTTTCAAAGATAAAAGATGTGAAGGCCATTTTGATCACAAATGAATATAAATAGACCAATGAACAGCCAAACCCTAAAAGAACTTTGAGCAAATCTTTTACGGTTCATGATCCATTATCTATTTTAACAAGAAGATATTTTCTTAACATAAATAAAATAAGAAATTAACAATTATACAAAACTTGAGCAACCTTGATGCAATCCTCATTTTCTCAAGTTAAAGATGGGGATGCAGACGTCACTAGTATTACATAGTGACGGAGTGACCCGAATGCTCACATCTTTTATCACGTAGTGACTTATCAAGGTTTGTTGTATAAACAAACTTCTTACCTCGTCTGAATATGGTTCTTTTAGATTTCTTCTTATCTTCAGGAGTACCCTGTTGGTTACCCAAGGCCAGATTCATGTCATTTTGAAGTTTGGCAATCCTTTTGTTGTTCCTCTTGAATTTCCAACACTTACTTTGAACATGATTTGCATTTCCACAAAACGAACAAATCAAGGAAGATTTACTATCTCGCTTATTTTCCTCCTGTTTATCACAACATTCATCATCAATTTTTCCAAAACCGTCTGGAATAAAAGAGTTGATTGTGCTCACTGTTTTGCTTTTGAATCCTAAACCATTTGTGTTTCCAAAAGACTTCTGACCGAATAACATTGTTTAGATTTTGTCAGAACTTCCAGACAAACTTTGCAGGTCACACTTAAAAGTATTAATATTTTTTTCCTTCAGAGGTAGGGTCCTGGTGAATTCATCATTAAGACAATCTATCTCAAGATTTTTCACCTGAAGTGATGATTCAAGTTTCTCCAACGAAGCCTTTAGTTGGAGGTTTTCTTGGTGAATTTCTTCACACTTATCCAAGAATTCAAAAATCTCAGTATCAAACTTAAACTCTAAATCAGATTTTGAGTAAGTGGAAGTTTCTGATGCGAGAGCCAAAAATTCACTACACACATCAGAAGTCTGTAAGATGTTGACAACCTGTGATGATTTTTCTTGTATTGAATGATCGGAAGCATTAACCAAGGAGAGACGTTTCTCACATCTTTTGCTTCTTTTTACAATATCCTTGATCTTTTGTGTAATCAGTGATTTATTAAAAACAACATGATTGGAACTGAAAAAGCGGGGGTACAACAACCACACCCAACAATTCGATTAGACAAAATGCATCGCAAAAGAGACATACTTTCTGATCACAAGAGTGATTAGACAAAGTAGTCTTAACAACCTTGTTAGGAGATTTCTTCCTTCCATGTGATGTGGAACACCCTTGATCAACGGGAAATTCAGACACAATTTTTTTGACAGGAAGGGATTCTGATTTTACTGAGTTGGAATGTTTTTAGTCGAAAGGAAGTACTTGGTATATTAGGATCTGCAGAGCATCCTTGAATAGATAGTTTCTTCAAGCGATGTTCTATTTCCGCGGAATCCTTTTTGAGGCTTGTCTCGAGAACCATACGGGAGGAGTGATCCTCAGTATTTTCTTTGAAATTGCAGTCCCTTATTACACCAAGGAGATTATTGACATGATGTTTTAACCGATTAAATCTATCATCTTGAATTCTAGCAAGGTTTAGAATCAAATCACTCTCTTCAGTTGTTTCCCGTTCATTTAGAGAGATAGACTCTTTTGAAGGGTAATCGGAAAAGCATATGTCGCAGCCTGTATGTCTTGTTTGAACACAAGGTTCGTCTATATTTGAGATTGAAGAATCATTCTCGTTAATAGAAGCAGACGAGACAGAGCTTTTATTTCTGGCGACGCGTTTATCGGATATAGTATCGTCCATCCTCAGATCGCTACAAACACAGACTTGTAAGGTCTTAAACATGTTTGCCTGCTCTGATACCAATTGAAAAAGCAGGGGTACAACAACCACACCCAACAATTCGATTAGCAATCTGTATGGACAAACTCCAATATACTCTAGAGAATCAACTAGACAGTCAGACACAATCTGGAGAAAAGTATATCAAAGAGTTTATATCTCAATCTCTCGATTTGATTTTTACTCAAGCAAATAGAAATCTGCGAGTCTTTATCAAAGAGAGATAACTTGGATGGTACCAAAGACCAATATCCAAGTGTCAATCAATTTAAATCAACAACCAAAAGGTTGGATATTTTAATTGATTGAACAACGCACAACCTGTGATATTTCAATTATATAAACAAATATAATGCGGAATAGAAATAACACAGACACCAGAATTTTGTTAACGAGGAAACCGCAAATGTATAAAAACCCCAGGACCTAGTCCAGATTGAATACACACTGCATTAAGCCGCTACAGACTCTAGCCTACTCCAAATTAAATTCGATGCCCGGAATGTATTTGAAC
This sequence comes from Papaver armeniacum, assembly GCA_023531295.1. Taxonomy (NCBI): domain Eukaryota; kingdom Viridiplantae; phylum Streptophyta; class Magnoliopsida; order Ranunculales; family Papaveraceae; genus Papaver; species Papaver armeniacum. The sequence continues at coordinate 538,482 of JAJJWW010010882.1, forward strand.
CCCAATCAATCACACCGATCCAAGGTACAGTTATGCTCCTACGCCTCTCGATCCCGCAGGATGCTACGTACTTGATTCCCTTAGCCGATCTCACCCACAACTAAGAATTACTACGACCCAAAGTCGAAGACTTTAATAAACAAATCAGTATCACACGAGAAAAATTCTACGGTAATAGATAAATGGGTCTCACGAATATACCTACGAGTTTTTGTTCTGTCTTTTGATAAATCAAGGTGAATAGGAACCAATTGATAACCCGGAATTATATTCCCGAAGAACATCCTAGTATTATCAATCACCTCACAATAATCTTAATTGACGCAGTGAAAAAAGATATTGCGGAATCACAAACGATGAGACGAAGTGTTTGTGATTTCTTTTCTATCTTGCCTATCGGAGATATAAATCTCAAGCCAATTATTTCAATTGTACACAAATGCGATAGAAACAACAAGATCAGATCACACAACTACAAGAAAAGTAGTATCGGTCTGGCTTCAAAATCCCAATGAAGTCTTTAAGTTGTTAACCTGGTTTAGAGAAGAAAACCCAAGGTTAAAGGAGAATCGACTCTAGCTTATACAACTATTATCACACGTAAGGTGTGGGGATTAGGTTTCCCAGTTGCTAGAGTTCTCCCTTATATAGTCTTTCAAATCAGGGTTTGCAATCAATGTTAGCTTGGTAACAAAGCATTCAATATTCACTGTTAGATGGAAACATGATTAGATTCAAGATAATATTTCTCAACCATTGGATCAAAACCGTAGCTTGTTACACACAAATGAAATGTCCAATTTTGGGTTTATGAACCGTTCCCAAACATTAACATTTGTTGGTTCAACAATAGTTAACCAAATGGTTAGCCATATGAGCAATTTCATATCAACCATATTCTTCTTCACCATAACTAGTTCAAATAACTCAAATGAACTAGTTAGAGAGTTGTTCAATTGCTTAGATCTTATGTAACTACACAAGACACAATCGAAGCAAAAATGGTTTGATTCACTCGAATCGGTTCATGAACTTTATAGCCACGGTTTGCAAAAGCATTCCTTAGTTTATATAAACATGAGTTCAATAACAACCGGTTTTAGATATAACCTACTCAAGTTCGCGGATTGGGTTCGCGGACTTAAGCTCACGGAATGAGTTTACAAACTCCAGCAGAAATTCTAGAGTCGAGAACTTCCGCCAGTTCGTGGACTGTGTTCGCAGACTTGGCTCATGCCACATTTCGTTTCTCTTGATCAACAAAGTTCGCAAACTTTGGTTCAAGGTATAAGGACTTATACATATATGTGTTTCCACAACAATGCTTATATCCTACCAATGGTTATGTAATCTAAACTCTCATTTCAATCATTGAAACATTCTCAGAGAACGTTATATAGCCGTTATTCACAGATTATTTTTCGTCAGAGCAATTTTCAAAGTGATTGAAACATAACATGACTTTCGTCACTAGGTAAAGTTGAATTTGGCTAAAGCAAAAGCTTACCAACACATATTTCTAGAAATAGATAGGCGAGTTAAACTCGGCTCGAAATATCAAATGTGTATAATGAAAGTCTATATATCAAAACGACTTTTGTCTCAAGAGTAGGAGATAGAGTAAATAGACTTTTAAGTGACAGATAAGTTCAATTCTCTACATACCTTTTAGTCGATGAATTTCCACCAGTTCCTTGAGTAGTCCTTCGTCTTATATGATGATTGCCATGGAGTTATTGAGCTCAACTACACTTTCTATCCTAGTCCGAGACCTTTAGCTATAATAGGATAGAAATCAAGACTTATAGTTTTGATCACTAACATTGACAAACATGTTTGAGATAGCAAAGCATGCGAGTTCGACCGAGAAATGCTCTAACAGGAACAATATTAATCAGCCTAAGACAAGTTAGAAGATTCGTTTGTGTTGATCATAGCATTGAACGCATATGTTCTGACTGTATTCTGATCATTATCAAGTATTTTTAACTTTCTAATAAGAGTATTTTTGGAAAGCGTATCAAGGTTATTTCCTTAAACAATGGCGTGTTTCTTAGAATCGTATCTAGATGGCTGAGAATTTTCTTGACAATGTCCTTTTCAGGAATAGTCTTACCCAACGCAAAAGATGCATTAAAAATTTCATATACTTTGTAATTAAACTTATCAAATGAATCTTCATCTGCCATATGAAGGTTTTCCCAATCATAATTTAGGTTTTGAAGCCTAGCTTATTTTTCACGGGTATTCCCTTCAAATACGGTTTCTAGATATCCCAAGCATCTTTAGACCGAGTGCACGTAGTCGTATAGTGTTGAAGATCTGGGGTAATGGCATGGGTGATTGCATTCAATCTGTCAGAATTTTTCTTTGCGGCAAGAAACTCGACAGCCTCATAATCACCGATATCCTTTAGAATAGTTACATCGCCTTTTGTAACAACCGGAGGAATACAGCCATTAACAACATAAACCCATGATTGGAAATCACGTGCTTGAATAAAGGCACGTATAGCAATTTTCTACCATAAGTAATTCGAGCCATCGAAGAATGGCGGTATATTTATAGAGATAACACTTATGTCCATAGAGTCAGATCGCTACAAACACAGTCTTAAACGTGTTTTCCTGCTCTGATACCAATTAAAAAAGCGGTGTCTAACAACCACACCCAATATTTCGCTTAGCAATCTGTATGAACTAACTCCAATATACTTTCAAGAGAATCAACTAGACAGTCAGAATCAATCTTAAGAAAAGTATATGAAAGAGTTATATCTATATTTCTCAATTCAATCTGCAATCAAACAAATAGGAATTTGCGAGCCCAGTTGAATATCAGAAACAACTTGGACGGTATCAAAAACCAATATCCAAGTGACAATCAATTACCAAAGGTTGGATTCACAATTGATTGAACTTACGTACTGTAGATGGGGAAAAACGATTCGTTGGTTTTTACGAATATGAGGAGATGATCGCACGGAGGAGACTCCTTGAACCGAAAGAAATGCTTAGCCTCACACAGATGCACTGTAAGAAGGGAGTGCTTTGAATTCGAGAGATCAATCTGTAGTACTCCGGCCAAAACCAAGACAATGGCCGTTCCAGAGTAAATTCGGTTACAAGAGAGGATGGGTCGGTCTGTAGGAGGGAAGCTGAGAAATATGTGAGATCAATGGTGATCGAAGATTGTAGGTGTGTTGTGTATTATGAAAATAAGATAAATTCTGAATGATTGAGTTTTCTCTGTTGGGAGTTGGATTGCTAATCTCGTATTGTCTGTTTGACGTGAGATTGTCCTTCTCTCAATCATGATTCAGAGATTTATTTATATTGTTGGAATTGAAAACACCACGATCTCATGAAGTGTGACAGTTGATGGAATCAAAGAATGGGGAAGTGGAAATCGTGTTAAAACCAGTTGCTCAACGTGCGGAGACTTGGTTGATTTTCCATCTACTGCTTTGTTAACTCCTTCAACTGATTGCACAACTTGCTCACATTCTCATCGTGTGTATGAACACACGTGCCGTAGACCGCCAGACCAAAACCCTAGTTAATATCCCCCCATGTAACACGATTGATGTCACGTGTGATTGTGGAGTCTTCAAGGAAGACGTGTATTTAGTTAGTTAGTTGTTGACTTCATAACTTCATGGGACGATGAGTCCTTGTATTGTTGAGTCGAACGTGGTTTGGAAATGTTCTGAGACTCATGAATTGAACATGTCTGTTAAGACAGAGATATGATGTGGGAATAATTTAACGTGAGCAAATATTGCTCATTTGATGAATTCTTGAACCAATATTCTTTGATTTGAGCAAGTATTGCTCATCTGAGCAAATATTGCTCGTTTGATGAATTATGGTAGCATGACCAAATAAAATATTAAATCAGAATACTGGCAATTGAACCGAGTATGATAAATAAAATTTTGATCACGGGATCAACGTAAAATTATTAGCATTTGAATCTGGAATCATTAACCTTGGACTCAAAACCCTAATTTGATCAATTGATGATTTATTGATGGTTTATTGAGAATTAACCACGAAAAGGAGGGATGGGATACATGGGATTATGGGTCGACCATGTAGTGACCAGATGCTCACGTGAGCAAATATCAAGATCTCCTAAAGACCAGTTAATTTGTTGATGAAAGGATGATTAAATGCTGGCTTAATCATTTATTAAAATAATGATGAACCTTAGGTGATAAGACCTAATTAATTATGAAGAGATGAGGGACCGACCAAGGGGTCATGAAGCCGGCCCTGGGTGTTCACGGGATCAAATGATGATCGTTCCATGAAGATCCAAGTTGTTTGGAAGAGTTTTGGACCTAATACGTGCAATTGTGCAAATTAGGTCAAATCATGAGAATACGTGGGACCGGCTTCTTGCAAGCCAAAGTGACAACCTTGGCTGGTCAAGGTAACATGCTCACGTCACCAAAGTGTTCGTATCTCAATTCTGAGAATTTTGATATTTTCTGGTGTGCGTTTGAGCAACATTTTGAGAAAATATGAAGAAATCAGGGTTTTTTTTGAAACCGTCAAAACCTTCATGAGATGAAGGAAAATAATAGAAAATGAGGGAATCATAAAGTGTGGGACCGGCCATGGCCAAGGAATGGCCGGCCGGCCAAGGAGCCCGGTCCCACGGTATTTTCCCTAATTTTTTATAATATATTCATGATTTTAGGGAAATATGATAAAACCAAAGAGTTTGTTGAAACCAAGGAGTTTTGTTGAAATCAAAGAGTTTCCATGAGATGAAGGAAACAAAAAATATAAATAATAATAAAATAAGGGCGTGTGGGACCGGCTTGAGCATGGTTGGCCGTCTAGGGCCCGGTCCCTTGAGTTTTCCCTTATTTTATGTATTATTTCATGATTTGAAGGGATTTTCATAATTTTGAAAGAATTTTCATAATTTGAAGGAAATATCATGAAATCAAGGAATTTCATAAAATCAAGGAAATATAAAAATAATAATAATAAAATAAGAGGTTTGTGGGACCGGCTAGGACATGACCGTCCATCTTGGGCCGGTCCCACAAGTTTCCTTAATTTTATGTATTTTTTGTGTATTTTCCCATAATTTGAAGGAAACATCATGAAATCAAGGAATTTCATGGGATTAAGGAAACATGAAAAATATAATAATAATAAAATAGGGCGTGTGGGGCCAGCTAGGGCATGACTGGCAGGCTATGGCCCGGTCCCACGGGTTTCCCTAATTTTATATTATTTTTCATGGGATCAAGGAAATATCATGAGATTAAGGAGTTTTTCATGAGATTAGGGAAATAATATTAAAATAATGAGGAATCATGAGGTGTGGGGCCGGCCGAGATCAAGGCATGGCCGGTTGGCATGATAGAGAATCATTTAATGAGCATAAATTGGTGTTGAACCGCTGATTTTGACGACGGGACCTTAGTCGTTTTAGGATTTTCGGGCCGGGCCCAATAAGGAAATCCTTGTGAGATTAGGTTTTGGAAATAAGATTTGATATAAAAGGAATTAATCCCCTTTTTTTTATTATTTTTCCATGACCACTGCTTTGATCCCTTCATCATCTTCACGCCAGGGAGGAGGAAGAAATTCGCCGGAGCTCCCAACACCGCCGGCCGTCGCCGCCACCGCCCGGCCAACTTCCGCCGGCGCCGACCAGGTACGTACCGACTTTTTTTTTTTTTTTTTACTAAAATTGCAGAGTTTATGTGAGTTTCATGAAGTGATCATGTTGAAAACCCCATATGTATACATGTGAGTAGGATTTTATTGAAAAACCCTTGTTTTTGAAAACGTATGTTCGTTTGATCGTTAGTTTTTGAAAACTAATAATAATCCCTGATTTAGGAGAGCTTTTTTCTTTACATATGAAGATTTAGGTTTAGTGATAAAACTAAGTTTATGAGCTTTCATGTGAACCAAAGTTTTATCATGAAAAGGTGAATTTTCACAAAATCGAAATAAACTCTCGTTTTAAAGAATGACGATGATACGAAGAAAGAGTTTTTTTTTTTTTATATGTGAACTTGTGTCCAGTGATAAAATTTTGTTTATGAGCTTTCATGTAAATCAAAACTTTATCTTATAATGTGTGAGTTTTCACAAAATTGAAATAAACCTTCGTTTCAAAGACGTATGACAATACGAAGGAAAAGATTTTTTTTTTTTTTTTTGCTAAAACCGTGGAGTGTAACACCCCAATTTTCGGGCCCGGATCCTGCCCGGATCCATGCCCGAAAACTCGAAGTGCTACTTCGATACCATAGCCGAAGCCCGGCTACTAAGCCCAAGCTCTTTAAGTAATTCATTTGGGCTAATTTAATTTATGCACAAATTAATATTTTTATCGCAGCGGAATACTTAGAAAATTATTTTGGAAAATCTAACCGTTAAATTGTACAACTGAAAACAGACGTAGGTAGGACCTAGAATTTTACAGGATTCATACGAGTTCCAAAATTTATGATAATTATACGGATACTGATCTTGATTGAAACTATTATTTTATATCAATTTTCCATAATATTTAGATTAATTTTAGTTGCCTAAGACCACGGTCAAACATGTAGTTGACTAGCACTGCAGAAATTCAAAACTGTGACACTCTGTTTTAGAAAAATTATATTAAATCGCGCACAACTCAAAATTGGATGAGTCCTGTCATTTTAGAAAGAAAAAAACATAGATGATGATTTCCTCTGTGGACACTAACATCTAAAAACCAATATATCATAGCTTTTAATTAGGATTTTTATAAGACATTTAAAACAATCGGATATTTTCCGGATTTAACACTCGTATAAAGAATTATTTTAAAAATAGTTATACAACTCAGAAAATTCTATAAATTTTATCAAATGTCCCTTAAGATGTTTTACATTTATTACAAAAATAATCATATCTAAACATATTGATAATTTAAAATGAAGATCAGTCAACTAAACATCATACAATATTTTTACAGCATTCAAACTAAGATTAATTACATCTTTGTTGATGGGTGAAAACTACTCCTGCAGAATTTGGTAATTTGGGGTGTGGATGAGGAATGAATCTAAACCTTCAACAAATGCACTGCGCGGTGAGTGCTTGTAGATTCGAGAGATCAATCGTGCAAGTCCGGCCTAAACCAAGAAATGGCCGTTCAGGACTTGTTTTCGGTCACAAAGTGAAGGAGATGGGGTTGATCTTAGGGAGGAAGCGAAGAAGGTGTTGAGATTGTGAAGGTGTTGGCTTGCTATGACTTGTGATTGAACAGGGTTGAATATGACGGTATCAACACTTGGTTTCTGTCGACTGAACTTGTGTTGTTCTGTCTCCGTATATTCCTTGTTGTTGGAAATAGGGCGGAGAACCTATTTATACAAGTCATTGAGCCTCATTCACGTTTCTCGTGGGAAGTGGAGGTAGTGGAATGATGGAGTAGTGGAGTTATGTGTCGGTAACACACGATCAGTCTTGCCCACTTTTCCTGTTCATCTCTAACCGTCCATGACTTCCTAACACGTTCTTGTGATGGCGCGTTGCACGCCGCACGTCGTAAACCTTGAGACCAATACCCGATGAAGTATCCCCAGTTTGTGACATGATTGATGTCTGGAATGTGGATCGTGGATCCACGAAAGATAGCATGTAATGCTGAATTGAATAACTGCGTTATTCGAGAAAGTCGATACTCGTGCAAAGATCGTGTGTATTTTATGTGAGTGCGCATTACGGTGTGGTAAAGTGATGTGTAATGACTGCTCACTAACCAAATAACTCGACTGTGGTTGTATAACCAAGCTGGTGAGGTCGGACGGATGAGATGATGTTTAAGACACTCATCGGCGACCGTTGATGAAATTAGGGTTTTTAAAGAGGTGCGCAAGCATCACTCTTGACTTGGTCGAAACCAAGCATGGGAAGGATTTTGTAGAGGACCGACCATACATGCGTGTGTTTGGCATGATGGTGTACACGTCCATGTCTCACCGTCTCGTGAATATGCAATCTAGGCCACTCAATTTGACCGTCAAAGAGGAGTGGTTGAGATCGGTTCTGCGGGAAATCCCTTGCCGCAAAGGAGTTGGAAACCGCATGACATCCCAAGTTTGGGCGTGCGTTCCAAGACGACCCATCTTGGTCGGTCTTGGTCGATCATACCAGCGTGTAGGTGGTAGGCTAGTGTTCACACCTATACCGATTATCCCATGAAAACGTGATCTAAGCCACTCAAATCATCCGGTGAAGTTGAGCGGTCGAGATCAGTTTAGGATTTGGGAGATGTAACCGCGTGAGTTTGGTCGGGCGTTTTGGATTAACCAAGGCATGGTATGCCTTGGCCGACCGCAAGAGGAGGTAGATGGGCCCACGGTGGTCATGCTGGTATGACCGGCCTTGGTTAATCCAATCTGTGACCCTCCGTTAGACTTAGGAGAAGATGGACGCGCGTGATGACTTGAAGCCCTAATTTTGGCTTTCAAAGCCGCGCGACCATGCTCTTTTGGGCGGACGAATTTGTTGTAACCAACCATGGTTGGCTTTGACCGATTGGTCAAGTGTGTAGGCGGTCACACGGTGATTGTGTCGACATGCTCCGGGCCCTTTGAGTCTACATCTACACCCTCCATCTATGCCTGCGAAGATGGACGGTTGAGACCGTTTTGCGACACATGTAATATGCCGCAAACCCTAATTTAGGGTTTTCCGCCCATAATGCTTGGTATGGACGGTTTCTTGGCAAGCAAAGGCCAATGGTCGACCATGCGGGTCGGCCGTGTGTATTCCATACCCGCATTAGGGGTGATGGAATTGATCCGTGGTCATCCAATCATGCTTGTGGAGTTGGATGACTGCGATCGATCATATTTGGCAAGCTAAGGCCGTGTGTATTCCATACCGCTTGGGGTGATGGAATTGATCGTGGTCATCCAATCATGCTTGTGGAGTTGGATGACTGCGATCGAGATCATATCCGAGACCGATACGGTCAAGTCCGGATGCTCAATCGAGCTAGTATAACACACCGAGAGGGGCTCAATCGGGCTAGTATAACACACCGAGAGGGCTCGGGCTAGTATAACACACCGAGAATCGGCACAGACGGGTATTTCGTACATGGATTCATTATAGTGCTTGGAGGTTCGTGTTACTCAGTAAGAGTAACACCGGTCTTCATGCCACACCGATAATGGGTACAGAAATACAAGGCTGATATGAAATTCACGGGGAAGGGATTGTTGCTTGCATGCTCCAACCTGGAGGAATTTCATGTATTCACGAGAATGGGATTGTTGCTACATGCTCCATTCTTGGTGAATTAAGTGAGGAGTATCCGTCACTTATAAACGGCTTTATCTTTTACAAGATGTCGCCGCATGATTTTCTGGTTTTACAAATTTAACCTTAAACGAAAATCCACCATCAACATTAAGTCCCCTGCCTAGCACATAATGGTTACATCATTGTGTGGTAGGCATGAGATGGTGACATGCATACGTGAGAAAGACAGGATAAAAGGAGTTTACCCGGAAGAGTGTTGGCCGACCGCTAATTCTCCACGCCGTTACGCTTGTATGGAATCCTCTTGCGGGGCCGGTTTCTTTTTTTGGGTATTTAAATCAAAAGAGGAAACCAAATAAGAGAGGAATCCTTTTTCTAGTGGGATTCTTCTAATTTTTTTGTCTATAAAAGAGACCAAGACTCCTTTCTTTTCCTCACGGAAATTTTTTCTTTTGTGCTTGGCCGCTCCCGTCCGTGCATTCATTGCCGCCACCAATAGTTGCTGTTGGAGCCGCCAATAGTTGCTGCCGAAGCCGCCGTCAATAGTCGCTGCCGGAGCCGCCGCCGGAAACCGCCACCGTCGGAATTGCCCGTCCAAGGTAGGTTTCGGTCTCCCCTTTTTTTTTTTTTAACGGTCAAACCCTAGTTTGTTAGGTAAATACCTTTTGTAAGACGTGTGCATGCTTAGCTTTTTCCACCATTTGGCTTGAATCCCGTAGACACGATTCCCATGAATAAAGAAAATCGTGTTATGATGCATGCGGATGAATGTGGGCCCGCCGTGTATGCCGAGCGTGGGTCTTACTCACACATGCTTGGCTGAAATTTGCATTGAACTTGAAATTTGTACCAGATCGAAACTTGCACCGGTCTTGAAATCAATGCCGATCGACTTGAAAGTTATACCTAGGAGAACTTAAAATCAATACCAGGCCGAAACTTGTATGATGTTTGGACCGGCCATTGTGTGAGTTGTGTCTTGCCGTGTGTGACGTACAAGTTCTAACTTCATCTTTTATTTCATTGCGGTAGAAAAGAACTCACGTCGATATGTCTTGAAGATAATGCTGGTGCCAAGTCGGGGAAGTGTTGATAGCTTCAAAGATATGCCGAACATCAATGATGAGTTGTTCACCTTGCCTTTTCCAAATATTAGGAAGCATCCTTCTCATAAGATAGTCTTGCTTTCCGGTTCAGAAAATATGGATGCTGATCCATTCTCTTCTTCCGCACTTGTGATGAGATTTTGTCTCCAGAGAAACGAATATCCGCCTTCTCCCATTGACTTCAAGATTTTCCATGCTCCACTGGGTTCTTATGAAGGATGGATGAGACGCATGTTGAGTAATAAGGGCATTAAGGACAATTTGACCAAAGCACAAATTCTCGATGCGGTCATGGCATCTGCTACCCTCGAAATTAGGAAAGACACCGCGGGCTTGATCACCTTCATTTCTCGGTGGCGTATTTTTACTCACACAGCCATATCTAGATGGGGAGAGATGACTATTACTTTGGAGAGTGTAGCCGCGTTAATGAACCTGCCTGTTGCCGGAAGTCTTTTTTACGAGCTCTCTGATGCGGAACAAAGTAATTATGATGCTATACTTCAAAAAGGCGGAGGGATTCGAGAGTCCTGGACAAGGAGGAGAAAAAGGATGCGAGATGCTTTTATACTTGGTGGGTTTCGGAGTGGTCTTGCAGACCCGAGTTGAATCAAGAGTTGGAAAACGAGCTCGGCTTGATCGCGTTCTGTCTTTATGGCTATCCAGAGATGTATTTGATGATGGTTCGGGGAAGAAGACCGGAAGAGGTGAGCTTGTTAAGATTGCTATAAAGTCGGCGCAGGTGAAGTTCTTCCTCTAGCCGCATTGTTCCTTGGATCGTTTGTATTCTCATCCGGACGCTTTAGCAATGGATATGCACGTTTAACGGGTACAAGAAGGTGGAGTCGCACGTTCACTTCGCTTTTCTTGGGCGCTCTTATGGGAACACTTGAAGTTATGCTCTACTCCCGCACCTTCACTCGTTAACTTGTACGGCGGCTCAAGAATACTCGATGGAATAAGAAGCGTCCTAAAGCCGGTGCGAAACTTGTGGAGGTATTTGACAACATTTCTTAGTAGATTTTCGTCCATGGGGGCGATTCACTCTTCCATCGTTGACCAAATACCTTTGCTTGACGATCCTGGTGTTGTGTTGCGTACCGATGTTGAGACCATGAGATCGGGAAATTATTTACATGCTTGGCTGCATTCCGGGATATGTCCCGTCTCTATTCAACGGAGAATTTTTACGTGACTCCGTACAACATTGACGGGGCTGCTCGCTTGAGGATGGGATTTGATCGGGGTGTCCCATTTATCCGTCCACTAGGGAGCTAGGAAGAATTCCTTCCACAAATTCTTAACGCCAATGTGTTCTTAGACCAGGGTGAGCCTTCCTTACGGCCTATTGGGAGAAACCCAGTGGTGACCGACAGGTATAAAGAATTTTGGGGAAACAACTGTTGATCTTCCGGAAATTTTCGAAGAGTGTTGTGACGAATTCCGTAGTGAGGCCCCGACGTCTTGACGAAGCATTTCGGTTGAAGCCACTTCCATCCAAACGGACAAGAGTTGAGGATTGCGGTCCCCAAGTAGGAGAGAGACCTAAGAGGCAAGCATGCGGTCAGGTAATCCTCAATTCTTCTAATATGCGGTGTATTTAAACCTCCTCCCATCGGTTCTTTCATTTCTCAGTGTAAGTTCTTCTAAAACGATCCTTGTTTTAAATCGGGAATTTCGAAAGATAATGCCTTCACAAGGTTGGCACGCATTCAAAACGGGAAGGTCGGCGGTGCTTGGTCATCATCGAGAAGTACGCGGTACGGACCTTCATGCGAGAAGTGCAGCGTACGGACCTTCATCTGCCGAGAAGTGGAGAAACCGCTCCTTTCCCGACAATGACGGAGATGATGCAAGGTCGGTTGAACAAGGCGCTTCCCTTAATGATCTTGTCGACGGGGTCGTGATGGAAATCGGCACCCAGTGAAATAGATAAGGAAGGAATGCAAGAGAGACGATTGCCTCTTTGTAGTTGAGACGGCTCCCCTTGAAATCCATCCCGAACAGGTTCCGGACCACATGGCTATTGCGGTGACTTCTTCGAAAGGCCTCGCAAGCGACAAGACTCCGCGGTCGCCGAATTGCAGGTGATGCAGCCCGGGGCTTTGTTCGATCCTCCTTTTACTATCCCGTATCCAGGTCATGTGTTGGTTGGTGGATTCAGCGTGCCGGGTTCAATTTGAAGAGTTGTACACGGCAATATGGGAGAAACACGGACATATTGCTACCACCACGAAGCTCAAGAGTCGTCTTGCATTGGTCAACCGCGTCCAAGAAGCTTTAGTTTCTATCCAGGGGATGAGCGCTGCGGGTGGAATGGATTTCGAAGAGGTGATTGAAGATTGGAGGTGCCATACGGACGTGTTTGCGCGAGCATGACTTTAATGCTCCTTGGTTCTTGAAGGGTTCTCCAAGATTAGGAGTTCCGGAGAAACTACATGATGAAATCCCTTCCGTTTGTGTTGCTCGCGGGGAAGAAGAGGTTGAGAGGTTGTCTAAAGAACTGGAGTCGAAGCAGGCCGTGCTTCAAAGGATGAAAGTCTCTCTTGCGAGGAGAAGGATGAGTTGTTGCTTAAAGACTTTCCTTGAAGTATTCGTGCTATACGGCGTTTTCTCTTATATGCTTTTCTTTTTTGAGTGATAGTGAGGATTTTCTTTGACTTCCGGTTTTGGATCGATAGGTAATTGAATTGGCTTATTTTGAGATAGTTTTGTGAACAACCCTTTTGAAAGGGATTATGTTAAATGAGATTTGCATCTTGGTCATGAATGATTGCACATATTACATGAAATTGCGAATGTTATGTAAAAGGGAGGTACGAATGGAAACAAACATGGCGTTTGATCACCGAGCCTCTTTCTCCACGTGCGGGATGCTAAGTCCCCAGTGAATTCTAAACTATCTTTCTTGTAAAGTTGTTGAGTAAAACTTACTTGCTTTTGAAGCCTCACTATATCAAACCGGAGTAGTCTTTCTAAGAAAATCCTTGAAAGCTATCTTCCGAACCAAGCTTCTCCGAACAATGCGCTTCAAAAGCGTTGCATTCACTGGTGGGGTGATGGAGGAACCGGTGGTAATGACGGTACCTCGGGTCCATTACTTCTTGATCGGTAGGCGGACGCCATACATCTGGGGTAGCTCCACCTCTCCGTTTCGCACCCACGTCTCAGCGGCTCAGAATCTTCTTCATTTGGAAGGGAAAATGTAAGTACCTTGAGTCTGGCTTTTCTGCGTTAGTGGGCGTTGTAACGTCTCTCCGTGGCTTTGACGTGGAGCGGGAGATGAAGTTGGAAGATTTGCGAGTGCCATCACATCTGCGGATCGTTTGCCTAGGCGAGAGGATGTGGAAGATGCCGCAATGTCACCGCCGAGTGGCCGAATTGAACGTTTCCATCCTCTCGTATTCAGGCATTTCCTGATTGATTTCTCCTTCCTCGGGCATCTCTTCACTTAGTTGAAAGGTTGATGCGGATTGAACAGTCTTAGAGCTTCGACAAGGGTCTTGAGATATAAATCTCCCGGCGGGGATCCGGGCTCCATTTCCTTATCCGGTAGACGTTGTGGTACTCGGATAAGTCTTTTCCTCGTGGAGTTGCCTCGAGTCTTCGTTGTCGGCTGGACCATGTTGTTCGTATCTCCCGAGTCCCTGTGATCACGCGTTCTTTCGCATCTCCACTAGTAAAGGTGTGACTCTGGCTAATGATTCAACATTTCTTGTGCTGCACAGAGCGGATGCTCGTCGACCCTTCTTGTAATTGTGCCGCTATATCATTCAAAAGGCGAAATATCTCGCTCCGCCTCCGGTGATACTGGCTTGATTTGCCAAGACATCCTCCGACATTCCAGCTATGCTTCCCATGATATCCGAACACTTTGTAGTTTAGGATACATTGCGAGATGGAAGCGAAAAATTGAGGATTCAATTTTATGCAACCGATAGATCAATCTCCCACTTTGTGGTCTTGAGTTGTTGATGGGTGAAAACTACTCCTGCGAGAATTTGGTAATTTGGGGTGTGGATGAGGAATGAATCTAAACCTTCAACAAATGCCTCGCAGCGGTGAGTGCTTGTAGATTCGAGAGATCAATGCGTGCAAGTCCGGCCTAAACCAAGAAATGGCCGTTCCGGACTTGTTTCGGTCACAAAGTGAAGGAGATGGGGTTGATCTTAGGGAGGAAGCGAAGAAGGTGTTGAGATTGTGAAGGTGTTGGCTTGCTATGACTTGTGATGAGAAGATGGTTGAATATGACGGTATCAACACTTGGTTTCGTCGATTGAACTTGTGTTGTTACGTCTCCGTATATTCCTTGTTGTTGGAAATAGGCGGAGAACCTATTTATACAAGTCATTGAGCCTCATTCACGTTTCTCGTGGGAAGTGGAGGTAGTGGAATGATGGAGTAGTGGAGTTATGTGTCGGTAACACACGATCAGTCTTGCCCACTTTTCTGTTCATCTCTAACCGTCCATGACTTCCTAACACGTTCTTGTGATGGCGCGTTGCACGCCGCACTTTGTAAACCGCCAGACCAATACCCCAGTAAGTATCCCCGAGTTTGTGACATGATTGATGTGCGGAATGTGGATCGTGGATCCACGAAAGATAGCATGTAATCTTTGAATTGAATAAGCTGCGTTATTCGAGAAAGTCGATACTCGTGCGGTATCGTGTGTATTTATCGAGTGCGCATTACGGTGTGGTAAAGTGATGTGTAATGACTGCTCACTAACCAAATAACTCCTGACCGAAGGGTTGTATAACCAAGCTGGTGAGGTCGGACGGATGAGATGATGTTTAAGACACTCATCTGCGACCGTTGATGAAATTAGGGTTTTTAAAGAGGTGCGCAAGCATCACTCTTCAGCTTGGTCGAAACCAAGCATGGGAAGGATTTTGTAGAGGACCGACCATACATGCGTGTTGACGGCATGATGGTGTACACGTCCATGTCTCACCGTATCGTGAATATGCAATCTAGGCCACTCAATTGGACCGTCAAAGAGGAGTGGTTGAGATCGGTTTGCGGCAGAAATCCCTTGCCGCAAAGGAGTTGGAAACCGCATGACATCCCAAGTTTGGGCGTGCGTTCCAAGACGACCCATCTTGGTCGGTCTTGGTCGATCATACCAGCGTGTAGGTGGTAGGCTAGTGTTCACACCTATACATGATTATCCCATGAAAACGTGATCTAAGCCACTCAAATCATCCGGTGAAGTTGAGCGGTCGAGATCAGTTTAGGATTTGGGAGATGTAACCGCGTGAGTTTGGTCGGGCGTTTTGGATTAGTCGGGCATGGTATGCCTTGGCCGACCGCAAGAGGAGGTAGATGGGCCCACGGTGGTCATGCTGGTATGACCGGCCTTGGTTAATCCAATCTGTGACCCCCTCCGTTAAACCGGAGAAGATGGACGCGCGTGATGACTTGAAGCCCTAATTTTGGCTTTCAAAGCCGCGCGACCATGCTCTTTTGGGCGGACGAATTTGTTGTAACCAACCATGGTTGGCTTTGACCGATTGGTCAAGTGTGTAGGCGGTCACACGGTGATTGTGTCGACATGCTCCGGGCCCTTTGAGTCTACATCTACACCCTCCATCTATGCCTGCGAAGATGGACGGTTGAGACCGTTTTGCGACACATGTAATATGCCGCAAACCCTAATTTAGGGTTTTCCGTCCATAATGCTTGGTATGGACGGTTTCTTGGCAAGCAAAGGCCAATGGTCGACCATGCGGGTCGGTGGGGGTGTGTATTCCATACAATCGCTTGGGGGTGATGGAATTGATATTCCGTGGTCATCCAATCATGCTTGTGGAGTTGGATGGCTGCGATCGAATCATATTTGGCAAGCTAAGGCCGTGTGTATTCCATACCAGGGGTGATGGAATTGATGTGGTCATCCAATCATGCTTGTGGAGTTGGATGATCTGCGATCGAGATCATATCCGGAGACCGATCTGATCAAGTCCGGATGCTCAATCGGGCTAGTATAACACACCGAGAGGGGCTCAATCGGGCTAGTATAACACACCGAGAGGGCTCGGGCTAGTATAACACACCGAGAATCATTTTGTACGGGTATTTCGTACATGGATTCATTATAGTGCTTGGAGGTTCGTGTTACTCGTAAGAGTAACACTCGCCGTCATGCCACACGATAATGGGTACGGAAATACAAGGCTGATATGAAATTCACGAGGAAGGGATTGTTCTTTGCATGCTCCCAACTGGAGGAATTTCATGTATTCACGAGAATGGGATTGTTGCTACATGCTCCATTCTTGGTGAATTAAGTGAGGAGTATCCGTCACTTATAAACGGCTTTATCTTTTACAAGATGTCAGCGCATGATTTTCTGGTTTTACAAATTTAACCTTAAACGAAAATCCACCATCAACAATCTTAAAATAGAATTTTAGGCATAAATGATAACTTTAGACATCTCTAATCATTCTCTGGGATCCAAGTTGATCAACTCCCTTGTCACGCACCAAATCTGGAATTTTTGTCATAATACGACGTGAGTTGTGACACCCAGTAGGCAAAGAAGCAACAAAACATTTTATGCAATATTTTTCAATTCATTTTAAAAAACATCTAACATGATTAACAACACCGCGAACACATGGAAACACCTCATCCATAAACAACAATAAATTCAATCAATCCGCTCGCCCCAGGGAGCCCCACGTGGGTTTAGGGAAACAAAACCATTCCCAAGGATATCTCGTATCCCATCAAAGTTGTTTTTAAGAATCACAATCTATGGACCGCAGCCCAACATTCATAATCATACTCACAACATCGATTATCATTCGTATATTAATGAAAACTTGGAAAATAAATTTAATTAAAAGAAACTTAAATAAAAAAAAAGGTTTTTGATTGTGTTGCGCCTACCTCAAATCGCAAGATCCAGAAGCTATGAAAATACAAGCTATGAACTTTATAACCACTATGTTTCACCATCTTCAATACCAAAATAATCGTCTCCCATACTATTCCCTATTTTATCTAGTGACAATACTTTTCTGTTTTCTAAAGGAAATAATCGTCTTCCATGGATTCTCCCAAAATATCAAGTAATAGTCTTTTGTTTTCGTTTTCTTATAAATAATAAAGCATCTTGCTTAATAACAAAGATACTCTTTCCATCCTAACACTAAGTAAATTTCTTAATTAATGCTATTACCATTTTATCAAAATCTACCATTCATACACCTAACCATAATTTGAAAATTATATATATACTTCCTTCTTTCTCAAATCTAAAATAAATTACACATTTATTCTCAATATTTAATCATGTCAAGTCAATAAATATAATTAAGATGTTTAGTTTCACATTTTGAATTAGTTAGAGCACAAACTATTAAGTTACCAAAATAGTTCAAATTTTCCAATTTAAAATCCATGCAAAAAATCCATTAATCACTAACCGTGACAACTAAGGAAAGCAATTTTTCTTTATTTACATTTACCAAATAATCAATCAACAACCAATAATATAGTGACATGCAAAGCTATTTATTTTCATTTTCACCTCAAGTGACAACTAGCAATAATAATTCTTATAATTAAATTAACGAATTTAAAACATTACCAAAAATATAATCAATACTTAATTATATTATTTATATTTATAGAGTGACACCTAATAATATGTAAACACTTTCCAAAAATAAATTCTGAAGACATTCATAAGCTCATGCAAAATAAATTTTGTATTTTTGTTAATATAATTAATTATCAAGTTTCACAAATGTCAACATGTTACATGTCAAGCTCCATCAATTAATTATATTCTTGTTAAAATCAATCAAATCTAATCAATTAGTAAAATATATTAACAACGTCCTTGATCAAGCACTAGTTCGCTGAGATAATCTAAGTATACTAAATTATGAAATTACCCTTTTATCAATATACAAAAATACCCTTAAAAATTGACCGGGTATTACAACCTTACCCACTTAAAGAATTTTCGTCCGAAAATTTAGAATAACATAGCAACCAAACATATTATCCTAAAAGAGAAAATCACAACAAGATTAAGATTTGTTAATTGTTTGCGCAACAACTAGTTCGAAGGATCTAATGTTCGCTCGATACCAAATTGTAACACCCCGATTTTCGGGCCCCAATCCATGCCCGAAAACCCGAAGTGCTACTTCGATATCATAGCCGAAGCCGGCTACTAAGCCCAAGCTCTTTAAGTAATTCATTTGGGCTAATTTAATTTATGCACAAATTAATATTTTTATCGCAAATGAATACTTAGAAAATTATTTTGGAAAATCTAACAGTTAAATTGTACAACCGAAAATGACGTAGGTAGGACCTAGAATTTTACAGATTCATACGAGTTCCAAAATTTATGATAATTATACGGATACAATACTGATTGAAACTATTATTTTATATCAATTTTCCATAATATTTAGATTAATTTTAGTTGCCTAAGACCACGGTCAAACATGTAGTTGACTAGCACCGCTGCGAAAATTCAAAAGCGTGACACTCTGTTTTAGAAAAATTATATTAAATCGCGCACAACTCAAAATTGGATGAGTCCTGTCATTTTAGAAAGAAAAAAAACATAGATGATGATTTCCTCTGTGGACACTAACATCTAAAAACCAATATATCATAGCTTTTAATTAGGATTTTTATAAGACATTTAAAAAAATCGGATATTTTCCGGGATTTAACACTCGTATAAAGAATTATTTTAAAAATAGTTATACAACTCATAAAATTCTATAAATTTTATCAAATGTCCCTTAAGATGTTTTACATTTATTACAAAAATAATCATATCTAAACATATTGATAATTTAAAATGAAGATCAGTCAACTAAACATCATACAATATTTTTACAACATTCAAACTAAGATTAATTACATCTTAAAATAGAATTTTAGGCATAAATGATAACTTTAGACATCTCTAATCATTTTCTAGGCTCCAAGTTGATCAACTCCTTGTCACGCACAAATCTGGAATTTTGTCATAATACGACGTGAGTTGTGACACCCAGTGAGGGCAAAGAAGCAACAAAACATTTTATGCAATATTTTTCAATTCATTTTAAAAAACATCTAACATGATTAACAACACCGCGAACACATGGAAACACCTCATCCATAAACAACAATAAATTCAATCAATCCGCTCGCCCTGTGGAGCCCCACGTGGGTTTTGGGAAACAAAACCATTCCCAAGGATATCTAAGTATCCCATCAAAGTTGTTTTTAAGAATCACAATCTATGGACCGCAGCCCAACATTCATAATCATACTCACAACATCGATTATCATTCGTATATTAATGAAAACTTGGAAAATAAATTTAATTAAAAGAAACTTAAATAAAAAAAGGTTTTTGATTGTGTTGCGCCTACCTCAAATCGCAAGATCCAGAAGCTATGAAAATACAAGCTATGAACTTTATAACCACTATGTTTCACCATCTTCAATACCAAAATAATCGTCTCCCATACTATTCCCTATTTTATCTAGTGACAATACTTTTCTGTTTTCTAAAGGAAATAATCGTCTTCCATGGATTCTCCCAAAATATCAAGTAATAGTCTTTTGTTTTCGTTTTCTTATAAATAATAAAGCATCTTGCTTAATAACAAAGATACTCTTTCCATCCTAACACTAAGTAAATTTCTTAATTAATGCTATTACCATTTTATCAAAATCTACCATTCATACACCTAACCATAATTTGAAAATTATATATATACTTCCTTCTTTCTCAAATCTAAAATAAATTACACATTTATTCTCAATATTTAATCATGTCAAGTCAATAAATATAATTAAGATGTTTAGTTTCACATTTTGAATTAGTTAGAGCACAAACTATTAAGTTACCAAAATAGTTCAAATTTTCCAATTTAAAATCCATGCAAAAAATCCATTAATCACTAACCGTGACAACTAAGGAAAGCAATTTTTCTTTATTTACATTTACCAAATAATCAATCAACAACCAATAATATAGTGACATGCAAAGCTATTTATTTTCATTTTCACCTCAAGTGACAACTAGCAATAATAATTCTTATAATTAAATTAACGAATTTAAAACATTACCAAAAATATAATCAATACTTAATTATATTATTTATATTTATAGAGTGACACCTAATAATATGTAAACACTTTCCAAAAATAAATTAAGAAGACATTCATACGCTCATGCAAAATAAATTTTGTATTTTTGTTAATATAATTAATTATCAAGTTTCACAAATGTCAACATGTTACATGTCAAGCTCCATCAATTAATTATATTCTTGTTAAAATCAATCAAATCTAATCAATTAGTAAAATATATTAACAACGTCCTTGATCAAGCACTAGTTCGCTGAGATAATCTAAGTATACTAAATTATGAAATTACCCTTTTATCAATATACAAAAATACCCTTAAAAATTGGACTGGGTATTACAAATTTTGTATTTTTGTTAATATAATTAATTATCAAGTTTCACAAATGTCAACATGTTACATGTCAAGCTCCATCAATTAATTATATTCTTGTTAAAATCAATCAAATCTAATCAATTAGTAAAATATATTAACAACGTCCTTGATCAAGCACTAGTTCGCTGAGATAATCTAAGTATACTAAATTATGAAATTACCCTTTTATCAATATACAAAAATACCCTTAAAAATTGGACTGGGTATTACATGGAGTGTCCGCGAATTTATTTTCGTGAGCCTTGCTCACGTCAAAATATATATATTTTCTTATTTACGTGATTGAATCACGTTTTCTTATATATATATATATATGTAAAAAATTATTTTCTTTAAAGTCAAAACTTGTTTTGTGTAATATTACTTAGAAGTGAACAATTATTTATGATGAAATAATATTTAGTTTTCATAATTCCGTAATGAATGTTCACACAGTCGAAATATTCATGACTTTATGAAAATTTGAGTTTCGTTCATTTTTGTAGGTTTCAAAGAGACGAACGATTTTAGAGTGTTAACTCTAGCATTACTATCACTATTGTTAGTGGAATCGCAAAAGGTAAGAGTTGAGAATTACCATTTTGTAGACGTTTGCATCTTGTATGAATGGTATACTGAAACGAAGTATTGTGTGCACGTTATAGCTACTTTGCAAGGATGTCTGATTCTCAAGTCAACGATGCTTCCAGAGATGATATGTGTGTGGACAATGATGCTTCCAGGGAAGATTCACATGTAGACAATGATGACTCTAGGGATAATTCATGCATGGATGGGACTTCCATTGGCGAAGATGAGACTCCTGGAATCAAGAATGTTCCAAACATAGAGGATGCATTCTTCATAGATCAAGGGCCTGGAAAACGTCTCAATACTCCAGTATTTCGTCTTCTGATAAATCCCAGAGAGGTTACTCAGAAATAATTGGTGACTCCTCGGGTGACTATTCGGTTTGTCTTGAACGAGGATATTTTTCTCGCATCAATCATTGAATTCAAGCTTTCTCGACGGCCCTTGGAAAAGTTTTTCCGGATGGGCGAGGTACATGCTGGGTTTTCCTCATGTTCAAGCTAAGTTGCATGACGCACGAGTAATACGAGCTATTCAAGCTTCCGGAGATTTATTCATTTTTCATGATGTGCGAGGTATTGTAGCTTTACTTGCTCGATGGTGTATTCCAACTCACTATTTCATATGCAGATGGGGAGAGTTTACCATTACTTTAGAAGATGTAGTTGCTTTGTTGCATCTTCTAATCATGGGCAATTTTCCTGAAAATATTTCTTCACCAGAGGAAGTTGCAATCTCTAACATCTTGACAACCACGATGGAGGAGATTAATAAAGTATCTGGCAGCAAAGGTTGTTATGCTCATTGGTTAATACACTTTGGTGGTCGAGAGATACTCCTCCGGGAGTGGCCTGTTGAATCGCACGTTATCTATTGCTGCTTTCTTGTGTTTATGGCTGTCCAGAGACATATTTGAAGATGCTGGAAACTTGTTGAATCCGTTCGTGATTCCTTTTGCGATTAAGATGGCTCAGGGCGAGCAACTCCCAATAGGTAGCTTGTTCCCGGGTTCTTTGTATTCTAACTTGGACTCCTTGATCATGGAATCTAGTGTCTCAAACGGTTTTATGAAGATTGAATGTTACGCCAATACAATGTTTCTTCAAGCCTTGATGTGGGAGAACTTCAAGAATTATGCACCTATTCCACGTACCATTTTGCAAGGATTGAATACTGATGCTCGTCATGTTTTCTCTGAGAAAGTTAATGCCAGGATCATGTGCTGGTCTACGAAGCAACCTCGACTTAAGACTCGCTTTGTTGATGTTCTGGATTGTGAATCTGAATTCAACTTCCGCCCATGGGTATCATTTCCCCTTTATATCTCTCAGTTGAGAACTTTTAATGATGAAGAGAGCATGACTTTGGAAGTTGGCGCCGACTTGGATGACGGCGAGAGAGCTTTTATGTTGAGTTGTACTCCCGTTTATCTAATATCCATAATGCATGGTGAATTCTCAGTGGAAGAATACAATATTGATAGGGCGGCTCGGAAAATGGGTATGGATCAGTGTGTTCCAACTTTCCGAAGAAGAAAACCCTCAGTTGATCAGCTTATGACCCGTCTCGGGACCGCACACATGTGGAAGGAAGCAAATTCTGGTTCCCCGGCTCACGAAAGAGTTTCATATGTAACTCCGGGTTACATAGACTTTTGGGATCAACAACTCAAGCGCTTATCTGATTTTTTAAGAGTTAATCAGCCTTTAGTGAAGGAGCCCCCTTCTCCTGATATGATTGCTACTCGACCAAGATTGAAGCATTTCCCTGGTAGTAACAAACGTAAAACATCCCCAGGATGTTCACAAGTAAGTATTTTACAAAGTCTTCATAAGATTATGATGATTGTATTTTGATTATCGCATCAAAATTTTCTTTTCCCAGGGCGGTCGTAATGTAAGACCACGAATTGATGTAGACCTCTCAGAATCTGAGGCGACTGTTCAATGCGGAGAAGGCAGGAACAAGAATTATAAGTTTTTGCCTAATACCATAAAGTCCCCGGTTATTTCTTTGGTGAGTTGTCAACACTTTTCCGCTGTAACTTCTTTCATACGTATTGCTAGGATCATGAAACCAATATTTTTTATTTGATTATAGAACTTTGCTCCGTCTAGTATTGATGGTCTTCAATTCTTAGCTGCTGGGCAGGCAATCTTTGATTTGAGCGTTGAAGAAGAAAATATTGTGAGTACTCTCCCTCATAGCCAATCATAAATGGCTCACGTGAAAAATGCTAATTATTTGAGAATGTGTCCAGGAGGATGTTTCCATGGAAGTAGAGAGTGCTGATACTCAGTCATCTTCCGAAAATAGAGGCGAAGGAAGTTCCAAATATTCGGAACCGAATGAAAATGATGAACCTCTTGATGTTGACACGGGAAATCCCAACTCTTTGAACACTTCGAAGACCCCCCAAGTAAATACATATATTGTAACCTCTTCATAGAAGTATGAAATTGCTAATTTTTGAGTGAATGAATGAGAATCCATGTGAGTGTACAAGTAATTTTGGCGAAATACGTCGTCAGAAAATTTCAGATTTCAGCTTTTAGCAAAAACTCCGTATAACCTTCACCTGAAGTCGGATTTTCATGATCCGCATATGGATCTTCAAGCCCAGAGAATTTCCAAGTTTTTTCAAAGAATATTTTTGAATTTTGAGCACGTTTAGGACCTGAAAAAGGTGAAACAGTAAACTTCCAGGAGACTTCCAGAATTTCTTCAGATTGCATTGTTGCCCGATGTTTCGATCACATATTTTTACTCGTTCATCGGATAATCATGAAATTTTGACATGTGGTAAAGGAAATCCATACGAAGAGAATGGTATATGACCCATCCTCATATTCCCTATAGGTTGCTCCCAGTTCGTCTTTTAGTACAGAGTAGAGTACAGTTTTTTCAGACAAGATTACCGTAAAACGTATTTTCGTGACTTTCATGTCATTTGCTCGCACCTTGAGTGTATAATGATGAACTTTGATGATGTGGTATTGATTGTATGCTGTATTTTATAATCTTACTTGGTTTCATGCTTTAAACGACTCTAACCTCATGTAATCTTCGTATTAGGTGTCAAATACCGAAGTTGAGGATATTGAAACCAGTGAGGATAATTCGAATTGTCCTAGAGTTGCCGATGAAGAGACAACCATCCCTGCACTTCAAGGCCATGAGAAGGTTTTCACTGAAGTTACGGAAACCCAGATTGTTGCTGCTTCAGTGATAGAAGAAACCGAAACACCAGTAGAGAATACTGAAGAAATTGTTGCCCTGATTGTAGAAGTTGCCCCAGTGATTGAGAACCGTATAGTGTTGCATGAGTATCCAAGTGCAGGAGTTTTTTTTGATCCTCCCTTTGATGCTTCACTCCCGTATCATGAACTAGTAGGTGGATTCAGCGTTCCCATTGGGTATGCAGGCTTGTACGAGAAAATATAGAAGAAGTTTGGTCACATAATTGTGGACCGGAATCCTGGGAGTGCTTATGTTTCAACAATGCAATTAGGTATTATCTTGCGCGTTGTAAGTGACATATGTGCTAGGCCCGGGAATACTTGTGACTCAGGATGTAATCTTTGATTGGGAGTTCAACTTGGAGAATTACGAGAGACTTGGCTTCAACGTGAAGTGGCTTCGTAAGAAGATAAATGCTATTAAGGACTCCTGTGAGAAGAACATACCCTTTCCAAATGATGTCGTGATGGAGACGGAAGACAAGATTTCTAGGCTGACTGAAGAGCTGAACACGGAGAAGGCGGCCTTACAAGTCTTGAAAGATGCAGAGGGGAAAAAGTCTTTCTTTGCCGATTTTCTTTGATTTCTTTTCATAATCTCTTGAACTTCTGAACTTCTGAGAGATGTGAGGTTTTTATTTAGGTTTTGATATTGGTTGATTTTGGATTGGTAGATGATTGAGGATTTTGTTTTGGATTTGATAGAGATTCTCCGTTAAGTAAAATGAATGAATTTTGATAAATTCTTTGAATTCAAATACGGTGCAAGTATTGCAAACGTTTTGGAGGAATTGAAATACAATGAAAGAAAATCCTAAATGCCAAATCCGGACGTCATGAGTCTTTGAAACGTCTAGTACCTCGAATGCCCAATAATTTGAGACAAAAGCCTTAAGCCAATTCTCGTGAATTACTGGCAGAGTTCTGCCATCTGTGTTGATCAATTTGTAGTATCCTCCGGTTATGGACCTAGCAACCATAAATGGTCCTTCCCAATTAGAGCTCCTTGCAGAACGGAGGTCTCGTTTAGTCGCCTTACGAACCAAATCCTCTTCCTTGAATTTGTTGGGCTTAGTAGTTCGCGCCTTGAATATCTTTTGCTGATTCCATGGTTGCGACACATATGTACACTCGTGTAGGGGAGAGTATCCAGCACATTGTTTGTCGTGCTTAGCAATGTGTTCAACAATAAACCTCTCGATGGGATGATCAACATGGAGGTGCTCTGAGCGTAGCCATTTGGTGTAATACTGCTGAGGTGAGAATATCCACTAGTAGCTTTTGGTAATTGATAAGTTGTTGGTGGAATAAAGTCCTCAGACCAAAGAAGCATATTTGAAAACTGATGATATAGACACATGAGGGGGAATAAGACTTGCCTGAGTGCAAAACCTTCTGATGAAAGCATTTGCATCTTCTTTAGGTTTTTGTGTTAGATCTGCTATGGCTCTGACCTCCTTCAAATACTCAAACGGTGAAGTATCTTCTTTTCCCCCTTCCGAATCAGAGGTTTCTTCGATAGAGAAATGTACAACTGAAGGCGTTGGTGTTACCTTTACAGTGTGAATCCATATTCGTCCAAGAATCATATCATATCCTGGATCTTCTCGAATTATGAAAAATTTTGTTTCCGTCCATGATGAGTCTATGTTCACCTTGAGGGTGATGTGGCCATAAGCATCTCTGGGTGTTCCTTCATGATCTGTGATTGTTACTGGGGCACGGATGGATTCTTGTCGTGTGATACCAGCAACTCTGAGAGTTTTCAGAGGGATAATATTAACAGCGGTATCGACATCAATCAATGCTCGTTTGAACTTGTTTCCCTTGAGATGGACTGTGGTGAGGAGTCCCCAGTTGTACATTTCTTCATCTGTTGTTGAGGCGGCTTAGGAAATGCTTCTTGAATCAACAAACGCTTTCCTGACATGATGTGGTTCAGTGCAGCGAACATGTCTCCCCTCTCGGGATTTTGATAAGTACAACAATTCACATATATGCTCAATTAAGGATTGAACTGCTTCTTTGATGGGTGGTTGAAGTGAAGGTTCTCACGGGGGGAGAGGATCTCTGTGCACTCCTTAAGTCCCTGGGTTGAGTTCTCCTAATTCAATCTTTTCTTTGAATATGCGCTTCAAAGTTCTGCAATCACTTGTGGGATGGTTTACAAACCTATGAAAGCGACAGTAACGAGGATTTTCCATGGCTTCTTCAGTTGGTTCTTTCTTGACATATGGGAGCTTGATCGCGCCGTCTTGAACCCTGGCGTCTAGAAGTTCAATAAATTCCTCGATGGAACAGGGGAAGTCAAGTGCCTCTGGATCAGCTTCTGTGTGTTGAGGGGGAACTTGCACATTATCCTTCCTTTGCGCCTTTGAAGGGGTTGAAGAAGTATGATTGCGTTGTGGATCGGCTTTTCGTTTACTCCCTTATGCAACAACATTTGTGGAGGGTTGGAGGTTGTACTTTTTGTTAATTAGACGCCTGCTTCCTCGAGACTCTCATGGCTTTTCAACTTTTGTAGACTTAGCTCTCTCTAATAGGGTAGGTGCAGTAGTTTCTGATCTCTTGGCCGCTTCATGGAGTTCTGAGAAAGTCTGGAACCTGAGATTTTCTAGTAAAGCTCTGTAGACTGGGATCATTCCATTGATGCACAAGTCCACGATTTGTTGCTCTGTGACATTTGGATCATGACAATCCAAGGCTTGAACTCTGAACCTCTTCACATAATCATTAGGATGTTCATTACTCTTTTGAAACATTCTTCCGAGATCAGACAGAGTGATTTTCTCCGAAACGAAGAAATATTTTCTGTAGAAAGCATTAACCATTTCTCCCCAACTTTTGATACTTCCTGGTGTCATGTTATTATACCAGGTATATGCCCTGCCTTTCAGGGATTTTGAAAATTCCTTGAGACAGACAGTATGGTTGTGCTCATGTTCTCCCAATGCTTCCAGAAACCGAGAAACATGTTCTCGAGCATTGCCCATTCCGTCATAAAGAGTAAATGTTGGGGAGGTATAACCTTTTGGCAGAGGAATTCTTTGCGTAGTAGCAGGGTATGGAGGCTGGTGATGGTGGACAGATGGCGTCTTGTCTTTTCCACGATCTTCCAAGAGGCGTTCCAGGTCCTCACGAGTGATGAAACTGGATTTATTTTACTGTTGGATCATCTGTAGCCTTGGGAACTTCCTCATCGTCTACTACATGGATTGGAGTGACTTCGGGATCAGCGTATGAAGACTTTTCTTTAGCTTTTCCTTTCTCTTGAGTTTTCTCTGACATCTTGTCTGTAAGAGTCTTGAGATAGTTGAATAGCTCATTCTGAGTAGCAGCCATGTTAGTCTGATTTCTGGCAAGAGTTTCTTGTACCTTCATGAGATCACCTATGGTAGGCGGATTTTCTCTGATTTCTTCAGGAGACTGGCCGAAAAGTGGATTGTTGATGGGCTCATCACTTGCAGGAGTGATCACTGGAGCACCGGTATTCAGAGTAGTAGTGGCAGGTTGCGCCGGAGGAGTGGTAGTGGCAGGTTGCGTCGGAGGAGTGGTGTTGGCGGTACCACTAGAGCTTGCAATATTAGAACCGGGTGTTAAATCCAGATTGGTAACTGAACCAGACCTAAGACCGACCATATTTGTGAGAAGTGAGATTGCAACCGAGAGAATGATCTCCCACTGTGTTCGCCAATCTGTAGATGGGGAAAAACGATTCGCTGGTTTTTTACGGAATTGAGGAGATGATCGCACGGAGGAGACTCCTTGAACCGAACAAAATGCTTAGCCTCACACAGATGCACTGCAAGAAGGAGTGCTTTGAATTCGAAAGATCAATCTGTAGTACTCCGACTTAAACCAAGACAATGGCCGTTCCAGAGTAAATTCGGTCACAAGAGAGGATGGGTCGGTCTGTATGAGGGAAGCTGAGAAATGTGTGAGATCAATGTTGATCGAATATTGTAGGTGTGTTGTGTATTCTGAAAATAAGATAAATTCTGAATGATTGAGTTTGCTCTGTTGAGAGTTGGATTGCTAATCTTGTATTGTCTGTTTGACGTGAGATTGTCCTTCTCTCAATCATGATTCAGAGATTTATTTATATTGTTGGAATTGAAAACACCACGATCTCATGAAGTGTGACAGTTGATGGAATCAAAGAATGGGGAAGTGGAAATCGTGTTAAAACCAGTTTCTCAACGTGCGGAGACTTGGTTGATTTTCCATCCACTACTTTGTTAACTCCTTCAACTGATTGCATGACTTGCTCTCGTGTCGTAGACCGCCAGACCAAAACCCTAGTTAATATCCCCCCATGTAACACGATTGATGTCTCGTGTGATTATGGAGTCTGCAAGGCAGACGTGTATTTAGTTAGTTAGTTGTTGACTTCATGAGTTTATGGGACGAAGAGTCCTTGTATTGTTGAGTCGAACGTGGTTTGGAAATATTCTGAGACTCATGAATTGAACATGTCTGTTGAGACAGAGATATGATGTGTGAATAAGTTAACGTGAGCAAATATTGCTCATTTGATGAATTGTTGAACCAATATTCTTTGATTTGAGCAAGTATTGCTCATCTGAGCAAATATTGCTCGTTTGATGAATTATGGTAGCATGACCAAATAAAATATTAAATCGAATACCGGGCAATTGAACCGAGTATGATAAATAAAATGTTGATCACGGGATCAACGTAAAATTATTAGCGTTTGAATCTGGAATCATTAACCTTGGACTCAAAACCCTACTTTGATCAATTGATGATTTATTGATGGTTTATTGAGATTTAACCACATAAAAGGAGGGACCGGATACATGGGATTATGGGTCGACCATGTAGTTCCCAGATGCTCACGTGAGCAAATATCAAGATCTCCTGAAGACCAGTTAATTTGTTGATGAAAGGATGATTAAATGCTGGTTTAATCATTTATTAAAATAATGCTGAACCTTAGGTGATAAGACCTAATTAATTCTGAAGAGATGAGGGACCAACCAAGGGGTCATGAAACCGGCCCTGGGTGTTCAGGGATCAAATGATGATCGTTCCATGAAGTTCCAAGTTGTTTGGAAGAGTTTTGGACCTAATACGTGCAATTGTGCAAATTAGGTCAAATCATGAGAATACGTGGGACCAGCTTCTTGCAAGCCAAAGAGCCAACCTTGGTTGCTCAAGGTAACATGCTCACGTCACCAAAGTGTCTGTATCTCAATTCTGAGAATTTTGATATTTTCTGGTGTGTGTTTGATCAACATTTTGAGAAAATATGAAGAAATCGGGGTTTTTTGCTGAAACCGTCAAAACCTTCATGAGATGAAGGAAAATAATAGAAAATGAGGGAATCATGAAGTGTGGGACCGGCTATGACCAAGGCATGGCCGGCTGGCCAAGGAGCCCGGTCCCACGGTGTTTTCCCTAATTTTTTATAATATATTCATGATTTTAGGGAAATATGATAAAACCAAAGAGTTTGTTAAAACCAAGGAGTTTTGTTGAAATCAAAGAGTTTCCATGAGATGAAGGAAACAAAAATATTAATAATAATAAAATAAGGGCGTGTGGGACCGGCTTGAGCATAGTTGGCCGGCTATGGCCCGGTCCCGTGAGTTTTCCCTTATTTTATGTATTATTTCATGATTTGAAGGGATTTTCATAATTTTGAAAGAATTTTCATAATTTGAAGGAAATATCATGAAATCAAGGAATTTCATAAAATCAAGGAAATATAAAAATAATAATAATAAAATAAGGGGTTTGTGGGACCGGCTAGGACATGACCGGCCATCTTGGACCCGGTCCCACAAGTTTCCTTAATTTCATGTATTTTTTGTGTATTTTCCCATAATTTGAAGAAATTTCATAATTTGAAGGAAACATCATGAAATCAAGGAATTTCATGGGATTAAGGAAACATGAAAATATAATAATAATAAAATAGGGCGTGTGGGTCCATCCAGGGCATGACCGGCCGGCTATGGCCCGGTCCCACGGGTTCTCCTAATTTTATATTATTTTTCATGGGATCAAGGAAATATCATGAGATTAAGGAGTTTTTCATGAGATTAGGGAAATAATAATAAAATAATGAGGAATCATGAGGTGTGGGGTCGGCCGAGATCAAGGCATGGCCGGTTGGCCAATAATCACGGCCCCACAATATTTTCCCTAATTTTATATTATTTCCTCAGTGTGAAGGAAACACCACGAAACTAAGGAGTTTCCTCAAAACGAAGGATATTTGTTCAAATGAAAGGATTTTCATGAGATCAAGGAAAATAATAAAATATGATAAAATATAGAATTTGGGCGTGGGACTGGTCACGGCATGACTAGATGGCCGGTGAGTCAGTCCCCTATCGCCTTGACTATTATTTTATTATTTTCTTTCCTATTTGCATAGGTTCATCGTCTCGTCGTATTTTGAAATACTTGTTTGTTCATTCAGGTGTTTGTTAATGCATTATTTGTCAATACATTTACACCATTTTGGTCGGGGCTTACTCGAAGGTAACTCAGATACCCGTATGTTGAATATTTATTAGTAACCCTTGGAATTCTGCTGGGAAGAACCATGAATTGAAGTAACGAAACATATAACGAAAATATTGAATATTTTTCAGGGATTCAGTTAACGAATCTATTGATTTTGAGAATAATTAACTAATGGCTCTATACTAGTACGATTGTCTAGGAGCATTAATTATTCAGGATTCTAGTGTTATGAGCTTGTTGAAGCGTCATATTTCTTTCATATAGTCGGGGAAAACATTGTTACATCCTGAAGACGTTATTGCTCTATACTAGCAGGCAAGTTGTCCAGGAGCCGTCTAATCCTTCGATTCTATGTAGAAGTAGTTACTGAAATTGCTTAGTATTCATGAGATATGCCGCTGCCTCAGCTGAG
Organism: Papaver armeniacum; assembly: GCA_023531295.1. NCBI lineage: Eukaryota > Viridiplantae > Streptophyta > Magnoliopsida > Ranunculales > Papaveraceae > Papaver > Papaver armeniacum. The sequence goes on from JAJJWW010010882.1 coordinate 570,095, forward strand.
AGACTACATATCCATATATACTCTGAGAGACAGTATACTCAGTCAGAGATTCTTGTGGCATGATCTTTCATGCTTTCGATAAGAGACATGAGCCTCAATATTCGTATGATTGCTGGATCAGGAATATATATAATTATGGGTTTACGATTTTAGCCTTTGTCGAAAATCCACCATCTACACATACAACCTGTGATATCTCAATTATATAGAAAATATAATGCGGAAAAGAAATAACACAGACACCAAAAATTTGCAGAAAAACCCTGGGACCTAGTCCAGATTTGAACACCATACTGTATTAAGCCGCTACAGACACTATCCTAATCCAAGTTAACTACGGACTGAAATGCAGTTGAGCCCTAACCAATCTCACACTGATCAAGGTACAGTCGCGTTCCTTACGCCTATAGAACCATGCCAGATTTTGCGCACTTGATTCCCTTAACTGATCTCACCCACAACTAAGAGTTGCTACGACCCAAAGTCGAAGACTTGAAAAACCAATTTGTCTCACACAGAAAAGTCTATTGAGTAGATAAATTTTTCCCCCACAGATATACCTATGAGTTTTGTTTAGTTTTTTGATAAATCAAGGTGAACAAGAACCAATTGATATGCCAGACTTATATTCCCGAAGAACATCCTAGAAATATCAATCACGTCACAATAATCTTAATCGTATGGTAGCGAAACAAGATATTGTGGAATCGCAAACGATGAAACGAAGATGTTTGTGGCTACTTTTTATCTTGCCTATCGGAGATTAAATCTCGAGAAAATCTTAGAGAAGATAGTACTCAATCACGATAGAAAGCAGCAAGATCAGAACACACAACTAAAGAGAAAATAGTTGGGTCTGGCTTCACAATCCCAATGAAGTCTTCAAGTCGGTAACCTACTGGGTTTTGGAAAAACCTGAGGTTAAAGGAGAATCGACTCTAGTCGCAACTACTATCACACAGGAGGTATGAGGATTAGGTTTCCCAGTTGCCGGAGTTCTCCCTTATATAGTCTTTGTTGATACATGAAAAATACCCCCTTAACAAGTTGGGGGTGCCTATAATAATAGAGGTGATCTTGGGCTAAAGTATGGGGACTTGGGGACTAAAATCCAAGTCCAAGTAGAAAATACCCATGAAAATGGGAGGACAAGGAAGGAATTAATGAAAAAGGAAAAGGTTATGTTAAAGAATGACATTAAGGGTAATTAAGAGGTGTTATGACATGTGTCATGAAGTAGTAAAAAGAGGGGCTTTTAGGAAAGCCTATAAAATAAAGGACAAGGTACAATAGAAAGACAACTCTCTCTCTTACCATATTTGGAATTGTGAGGTCATTTGGTGTGGCTAGGACGGGTAGGACCATAATCAAATTCACCCTTCAACATTTTGCGACCACACGCGGAGGCTCATGCCTAGCTCACCATGACACACCAGAAGGCGCCAGCTCAGACGCAGTAGAGAATCCAGACATCCCTCCGCTCAACCCTGAAGGCGAGAGAGTAGGAATAGTAACAGACCCGATCACACAAGTAAGAAAACCAGGAGCTACTCGCGAAGAAGATAAACAGTAGGAAACCGAAGAGGCGCCACCTACCCAGCCCTCTCTCAAAGAAATGCAGAGGGAGCTAGAAGACCACATACGCAGGGAACAGGAATTGAGAAAGCTTATGAAGGCAACCAACGCTGCGAAAAGCGCCAAAGAAACAACGGAGAATGCGGAGGAAAAAGAGGAGGAACCTGTAGCTATGACACATGAGGCGATGGAAAGGTACTTGGAGATGAATTACAGAGTCGTAAAACAAGACAACTACAACTTCATGGCGAGTCCTTATACTCCCAAAATTACAGAGTACCAGTATCCAAAGGATTACACATCACCAAAGTTCAAAGTCTACAACGTTCAGGGTAACGCGAGGGAACACCTCAGTCGATTTCTATCCGCTATGAATGATCGGGCAACTAATGGGAAACTGTGTTTTAGAGAATTCCCAAAGTCGTTAACTGACACAGCGTTCTCGTGGTACGATAACCTGAAGCCGGGAAGTGTCAGCTTCTGGACAATCATGACCACGCTCTTCCGTAAAAAAATTATTCAGCAAAAAGAAAAATCACGACCATCGACTTGAGCAAGTGTAACCAGCGCCCATGCGAGGAAATAGGAATGTACATTGCCAGATTCCGCCTCCTCACTCTGGAGTGCCACGAGGATGTCAAAGAGGAAGCTCTAGTGGAGATCTGTGTACGATGAATGACTCCATCCTTCAAGAAAAGTTTAGTCAATTTTCGCTTTCCCACGTTCGTAGAACTAGAGGAAGCAGCCGCAAGAATAGCCAAATGCATCGAGGAACCAAGCTCAGACTACATCTGGCGGAACTCGGTCAACACCGTATCAACCGTGCCCAGAAATACCCGTGCAAATAATAATCGAGAGGGCTTGGGAACACATGCGCTTCCACCACCCTTACCCTGCAGCAAGGAACAGATCGTGGGATTATTAGAACAATGGATAGCGAACAAGGAAGTTCAACTACCTCCAATAAAGATGGATCCGAGCACTATTGACACAAACGATCCTAGATATTGCCATTTCCATCGTAGGATACATCACCCCATAATTGACTGCTTTAACCTTCGAAGAATGTTCCAAAAAAAATTGGAAGTAGGAGAGATTGAGATGGGTAACCCAAAGGGTGGTAAAGCGGTTGAAAACCAAGTCCTGATGCTCACCCATGACCCAAGCGGAGATGACTGTAAGCCGTGGGATGACGACGAAAGGGAAGCAGGCGTATTTGAAGTAGAGAACCCAAAGCATTTGCAAACACAGACAGCGTGGCTAGCCAGTTCGCTAAAACGGTACTAGCTCAACAGTTCTTCGACTCGCTCGGCTTTAGCGAGGATCAAATCAAAGAAGCGTCCAAGGCTATAGCAGCCATAGCGGTAGAGAGGCCTTCCGGTCTCCTTCCCAAGGAAGCAATTGTATTCACAAACGAAGACATTTGCTATCCGGGGGAGCACCTCAAACCTTTGTATCTCACAGCCGCACATCAACAGGCAACCACTGAAGAGAGCTTTCATCGATGGAGGCGCGTCCTTGAATTTAATCTTGGTACATACACTGGAAGTTCTGGGAATACAACGGTCTGAGATCAGAATGCGGACTACAACGGTTAAAGGGTTTGGAGGCTATGCGCAGACAGCCATCATGATCGTCAACCTGGTCATGAAGGTTGGCCCCATCCGAGGACCTACACCATTTTATGTACTAGAAGATGATACCACATTCCATGTGTTATTAGGGCGAGGTTGGATGCTCAACCACAAGGTAGTTGCGTCAACATACCACCAATGCGCGAAAACCAACATCGGAGGCAAACAGTACCAAATCCCCGCCACGAGCAACCCCTTCGACCCAGAAGAAGCATAAATGGCGGATGCAATTTTCTACGACGTGCCAAAAGAAGAAGATGAGGTACCAGAGGTACAGCTTATCCCGCTACCAAAATGGGGAGAAGAGGAAAAACCGAAGCCAGTCAAGTCCGTGTTTAGCCCCCCAAGGCTATTATTCCCGACAGAGAATAAAATGAATCAAGAAGAGCAACCCAGTTTTCAACGCTTTTCCAAGCCAGATGGGGGGCATGTATACCGCTTATAGCAATTAGCCAAGGGAGCGCCCGCAGATGAACCAGATTACGCTGATACGACAATGAATGAAGCGGAGGTTCCCGATGAACGCGTAGAACAAGGTCTGTCGGAAATTCCTTATAACACAATTGACGATGATGAGCTACAAAACCAGTTGATAGAGGCTACCTCCAAGACTACTGGAGAGCGAACACCAGAGGATCTCACTCTGGATGGGAAAGAAGAAGTCAACATAGGGACGCAAGAAGACGAGCGCCTTATCACAATAAGAAAGATCCTAGATGAAGGGGAGAATGCAGCTCTGATCGCGCTACTCAGGGACTACAAGGATGTCTTTGCATACGACTATGACGAAATGCCAGGTTTAGATAGCAATCTGGTGGTGCACAATTTTGGAGTCTCGCCAGAATTCAAGCCCGTCAAACAAAGGAGCAGGGAGTTCCCTAGAACTACCGCACTCGCGATAAAAGAAGAAGTGGAACGATTACTTAAGGCCAAGTTTATCAAGCCTATCCAACACCCCACCTAGCTAGCCAACATCGTGCCTGTCACAAAAAATAATGGAAAAGTCATATGCTGTGTGGACTATAGAGACCTGAACCGAGCATGCCCAAAGGATGATTTTCCGCTTCCGAACATTGATATGACGTTGGACGCGACAGGAGGGAAGGGGAGGTACTCCTTCATAGATGGCTTCAGCGGATATAACCAAATAAAGTTGGATCCTTCGGATGCCATAAAGACTACCTTCCAAACTCCATATGACAGCTTTTATTATGTGTTAATATTGTTCGACCTAAAGAATGCTAGCACCACATATCAACGCGCCATGGCGTCCATATTTCACGATTTGCTGCACTAGATGGTAGAAGTATATGTCGACGACATCGTAGTCAAGACGCAATAGGCCGAAGATCATACCTCCCACCTAAGAATGGCTTTTGAAAGATGCAGGAAGTTCAAACTTAAAATGAACCCCCTCAAGTGCGCCTTCGGGGTAACATCAGGGAAGTTCCTAGGTTTCGTGGTGACTAATGAGGGAATCCGAGTGGATCCAAGCAAAGTTGAAGCGATCACGACGATAACGCCACCATCTAACACAAAAGAATTGCAACCTTTCATAGGACGAATATCGTACATAAGGCGCTTCGTGCCTGGCCTGGCGTAGTTAATGACGGCGTTCCTCCCACTACTAAAGAAAGATATCCCCTTTGTGTAGGGAGAAACTCAGCGTGTTGCGTTCGAAAAACTAAAACAATGCCTTGTGAGCCCCAAAATTCTGAGGCCCCCGGTGCAAGGGGTCCCCCTCTACCTTTACACGGCATTCACTGGTTTGGCGATTGGCGCGGTCTTGGCACAAGATATGGGAGGAAATGAGCTATCACCCATCTACTATGTCAGTCGAGTCCTATGGGATGCAGAGTTGAGATACCCGCGTGTAGAACAAGCGTGCCTAGCCTTCATATACGCGACGCAAAATCTACGACCCTATCTTTTGACGCACGAAACTATCGTGGTGGAAGCAGCAAACCCCATCGCCTACTTGGCATCAAAGCCCGTCCTAACGGGTAGAACGGCCCGTTGGTTGCTGCAACTGTCGGAGTTCAATCTTAAGTATCAACGACCGAACGCGGTGCGAGGACAAGCGATAGCTGATCTCATAGTTATGTTTCCGGGAGAAGGAGACGATGAAGTACATGAATATGTACCCGGGGAAGTGGCGGCTGCAGATGTTGATAAACCTTGGACTATATTCTTTGACAGGTCATCATATGGCACCGTCGGAGGAGCCGGAGTGGTGTTCGAAGCGGCACGAGGGGGAGTTGCTCTCATACTCATTTAAGCTGGACTTCCCTTGTAGCAACAATGTCGCAGAATACGAGGCGTTGATTTTGGGGCTCCGGATGTCAAAGGAGCTCCTGGGAAGCATAGAGGTTAAAGGCGACTCGAGACTTGTAACAAATCAGGTTAACGGCGATTTCCATGTCAAAGAACCACACCTAGCACCCTATCGGGCGGAGGCTCAAAGATTGATGAACCAAACGGGATCGACTCTGGATCATACCGACAGGGGCGGAAATAAGCACGCGGATGCTCTAGAAACCCTTGCAAGCAAAGTACAATTAAATGGTGAGGAAGAGGGCACGGTCACCATAAGGAGAAAGGAGCTGCCCAAGACTTGGAAAGAAGACCTATCTTTCGAAGAGGCGGATGATTGGAGACGGGTGTATATAGAAGACCTAACCCGAATAGACGAAGGGCGAGTGATACCCGTTCAAGCTTTGAAGAAATTCGTAATGATCCAGGGAGCCTTATATTACAGGGTAGCCGGATGGTCCCTCGCGAGGTGCGTAAATAAAAGAGAGGCTGAAAAGCTACTTCAAGAACTACACACGGAAACATGTGGGCAAACCGGCGCTGTCCATCTCTATAGAAGACTCCAAAGGATGGGTGTGTATTGGCCAAGCATGTCAGTTCAAGCATCGGCACTCCAAGATAACTGCGCTGATTGTCAAGCACCACCGCAACCAGCGAAGGTCTGCACTGTCGAATAAACAGATTGGAGGCAACCCTACGTTGATTTCATCCAACACAGGAGATTACCAAGTGATAGGCAGACGGCTCTCAAGATCCAAAAGAAAGCAGCATGTTTCTTTGTACACGAGGGCATTCTCTATCGCAGAAGCTACGGTAATGCCGCGCTGCGGTGTTTATCGAAACAGGAAGCGGTAGAAGTAATGACCCGGTCCCACGACGCCGAACGTCAATGGATGAGGAAACTATTCCTGCAACTTTATGAGGGAGACTTTTACTGGCCAACCATGGAAAGTGATACCGCGGAGCACGTCCGGAAATGCCTTCACTGCCAGACACACGGAAACCTGATCCAAGCGCCTCATACCCTACTGCACAGTATAGTGACACCTTGGCCATTCCATAGCTGGGGACTTGATCTCATAGGGTCGATCAACCCGCTGTCTTCAAAACGTCATAAATACATAATAACGGCCACGTAATACGCATCCAAGTGGGTCGAACCGATACCACTCAAAGATTACGTCGGTGCCACAGTAGTCGCGTTCATCAAAGAACATATCATTTACAGATTCGGCGCGCCCATGATAATCAGAGCAGACAATGCAAAATCGTTTGTAAACAAGAACTTGATCGACTTGCTCCACCAATACAACATAAGGCTCCACACATCGACTCCCTACTACCCCAAAGGGAACGTGCAGGCGAAGGCAACAAATAAGACGCTCATCCGCATCCTTAGTAGAAAGGTGCATGATCATCATAGAGAATGGCATGAACAATTGCTGGTGGCGCTCTGGGCATATAGGATTTTAAAGCGCAGTTCCACGGGAGCATCTCCTTATTCACTTGTCTACGGAGAAGATGCGATCCTGCCTGCAGAAATAGCGATCCCATCTGCGAGGGTAGCAATGGCTAGCCAAACCATACCCGACGAAATAAGTCACTTCTCCCATCTAGATACGATAGAGGAAAGGAGAACGCGAGCGGAAAGATTCGCAGAAGCCTACATAAAGCGCGCAACTAACTATTATAACCAGAGCGTAAGAGAAAGAGTATTTAAGGTGGACGAGTTGGTTTTGAAAATCGCACCCCACGTACAAAGAAACGCCAGCGCCGGAAAGTTTGCCGCGAATTGCGAAGGCCCGTTTATGATAAGGAAAGTAGCATAAAGCGGATACTAAAGCTTAGACGTATGAATGGAACCAAAGTCAAGACGCCTATCAATGGCAAGTGGCTGAAAAAATTCTACGCATGAGTCATACCATGTAAACAACTGTTATGAGCAATAAAAGTAAGTTGATAAAAATAGCGTGTATGCAAAAGGTCTCAGGGCAGCCAAGGGCTCCTGATCGACTGACAAATTCACAAAAGGTATCAGGGCATCCATAGGCGCCTGATTGACTGAAAAATTGATAAAAGGTCTCAGAGCATACAAAGGCGCCTGATTGACTGACAAATTCACAAAAGGTCTCGGGGCAGCCAAGGGCGCCTGATTGACTGACAAATTCACAAAAGGTCTCAGGGAAGCCAAGGGAGCCTGATCGACTGACAAATTCACAAAAAGTTTCAGGGCAGCCAAGGGCGCCTGATCGACTGACAAATTCACAAAAGGTCTCAGGGTATCCAAGGGCGCCAGATCGACTGACAAATTCACAAAAGGTCTCAAGGCAGCCAAAGGAGCCTGATTGACTGACAAATTCACAAAAGGTCTTAGGGCAGCCAAGGGCGCCTGATTGACTGACAAATTCACAAAAGGTCTCAGGGCAGCCAAAGGCGCCTGATTGACTGACAAGTTCACAAATGGTCTCAAGGCAGCCAAAGGCGCCTGATTGACTGACAAATTCACAAAAGGTTTCAGGACAACCAAAAGTGCATGACTGACTGAAAAATTCACAAAAGATCTCAAGGAAGCCAAAGGCGCCTGATCGACTGAAAAATTGACAAAAGGTCTCAAGGCAGCCAAAGGCGCCTGATCGACTGACAAATTAACAAAAGGTCTCAGGGCAGCCAAAGGCGCCTGATCGACTGACAAATTCATAAAAGGTCTCAGGACAGCCAAAGGCGCATCTGACAAACGCGCCTAAAAGAAAGAAATAATAGAAAGGAATAGGCGCGTTTAACAAACGCCCGTCCCACCCAAAACCCCTCTGAAAGAAAAAAGGGGGGTGGAGTATGTAGTTGCAGGAAATCCTACACTACACCCCTCACTAGAATTCACACAACTAATCCATTTGAAGATGAATAACTATGAATTTTATTGATTATTTTCTTGAAATGTTTACAAAAGAAGATAGAACAGAGAAATTACAATCACTACAAATTTTCTCTCTCCTAATGACTTGCTTGACAATTCAAAAAGAACTCCCCCCTCAATCGGTTTGATCAACTCTTTATATAGGGTATTACATAATGGATGACAACTAAGCTGTCCTTTATTTTCGGTAATGACTTGCGAAACATCGCAATTGTACAAGTATACAATCTCGCAACTCTCCTAAGTCTCGCTAGGTCTTCACACCTTTCTCATGTTTTGGCTGTCGTCATCCGTTGCGTCACTTATATTATTTCCCTGCGACTCCTTCGCAATGTTGTCGTTTACTAATCTCGCGAGGTATTGATGTTGCGATATTCTGATCCTACATCTTGCCTCTTCTCATGTCTTCTCTGCGAAGAAGAGAATGTCATGAGAACTAATAATTTTAAAATGCCGCGACTGTTCATATTTCTCTATTATGATTCCGTACTCCTTCACAAAATTGATTACGCGCGTTTCTTCTTCCAATCTTTTCTTGACACGTTTCTCTCAACCGTTTTTTCTTGACCATTCACGTCCCCTCTCGCATTAAATGTGTTTATCTTTTAGAGAATACCTCTCTCTATATATAATCTTCTCACCCTCTTTTTTTTTTTTTTTTTTTTACTTTCTCTCTGCAATTTTTCTTCAATATTCCTCCGTAATTTACGCTGCTGCTACTGTAAATCTTTCTTTTCTTCACTCTTTTTATCTTCAATTTCCTATTCATTCCCATATTCAAGAATGGCTCCATCTGGTCGTAGGTATGAAACTCTTTTGGCTGATGCTCAAAAGAATTTACAGGAAAAGGGTTTCACGTTATCTACCATCCCTGATCAAGAATCTTCATCTATTCTTTCTGTAGAATTATTTTCTGATCATCAATGTAATGATCAAAAGATCATAGTCTCGCTTGGTCAAATCCTCACATGCCTTCCCATTCCTCTCTACAACCCCGAATTGCCTTTATTCTATGAAATTCTTTCTCATGAGAAATTCTCGCGGGCTGTTTATCAGTTAAGCGGAGATTGTATCCGTTTAATGCTTGAGTTCGCCAATCGAGGCGCTGGTAAAGGATCTTTATATCCTAATACAGTCAAAGATCCTAAATTCGCGAATTTAGAAATAAACGCTGAACAATATTCAGTAGAAAATTTCTTTGAAAATTATGATGTAATTAATATGAGGAATGATAAGTCTCGCTGGGGTGCACGGTTGAAAAAAAAAGAGAACATTCCCAGCGATAAGCTGCTAATGCATGATATCGATTGGCACTCTGGCAAGAATAATGCTCCTCTCCATTCCAAAGATGACAAGTGGCGCGTATTTCCGCTATTTTTAAATGGACCCTACATTGCAGGTTCTCACGTACTCCCTGCGAACCTCACCAATTATCAACCTTGGATATTTAACTGGCCCGGGAAAGCAAAAGAGGTGTATTTCCTAACTTTCACTCATTTTGCAATCTTTATTTCCTTAAATTTTCTTCTAATTATCCGAAGTTTTCAGATCACTAAACTGAAGAGAAGTTATGAAAGAAACCCAAAGCCAAGTACTTTGGCGATACTTCGCTCAATCACGAATGAAGTAAGAAATATTTTCTCTTATTATCCACAATATTGTTGCCCCTGTTTCTTATCTTCATTCGTGTGTGTAGGTTGGTGTTGAAGTTGCTGGAGAAGAAGAATCTCCTGAAGTTGCGAGAGTCAAGGGAAAAGGGAAAAATCCTCTTCGTAAGGGGAAGTCCACTGCCCCATTTTCTAAAAAATGGAAGATTCAATCTTCTCCCAGCTCAAGCCCTTTATCTAATGAGACTTCTGATGAAGACGATAACGATGTAAGCACTTCTTTCGCAAAGGAGGGTCAATCAACTGAATCCCCTATGGAGCAATTGTCCAACATCTTCTCAGACTCCCTGCAAGGAATTGGAGATAGTCACCTTTCTGGTACATGCGAGGCTCTCGCAAATATGTGTGATGCTACTTTGCTAGAAGGCTCTCCCAGCTTTTTAAATGCACTTAGTGCCTTGGTATGTCTGAATTTCTATTTTTCCTCATAACTTTAATTTTAAATCATATCTTGACAATTTCTTTATCCCTTTTTTTTATAGGCTGGAAGAGCTTTTTTTGTCGTTGCCTCAGATCTTGAAAGGAGATGCAACACTCAACTGAAGAAGAATGTTCAACTTCGCAAAAAGAGCGAAGAATTAGAAGTTGAAGTTGCGACATTTCGCAAGAAGAATGAAGATGAGACTGCTGCTCTTCGCGAAAGAATTCAACAACTGGAAACTGATTCGACTTCTCAAAAGAATAAAATTTCTACTCTTCAAAGCGCTAACCAACAACTTTATGGTACAAAATTCTTCTCTTTTCCTTGCTTTTATTTTGTCATTTATTTTCCTTTGCCTGACTTATCATTTTCGCAGACATATATAATCTTTCTGAAGAAGCCATTCTTCTCCATTCATTTCCTGAGCCTATGGATAATGATACTCTTCTCGCTCATCTCAATGAATCTTTAAGTAGTTCGTCAAACAAAATTAACTCTCTTCCATTAAATGAACTTCAAACCAAATTCCGTCTCTTAGAGATTGAGCATAGATCTAGTTTAGGTTTAGCCAACCGATTTAAATGTATGTATCTTGATTCCCATGAGAAAACCAATATTTTAAGGAAGAAAATTAGTAGCCTTATAGACGACAAAGATCGCATTGCTAATCAAGGTGCACAGGCATTAGCAAAATTTCAAAAACTCTGCTTGAAGTCCAAATTGAACGAGATGAATCTCTTCGCCAAAATTCCATACTTAATGAGCGAGAAAATCAAATTCGTTCACTTCTGGTTATAAATAGTGACGATGAATTCGCTTGGGCTGCGAAAGTTTTAGATAATGCCAGAAATAATTTAGGTGTTGACGTCAGTCTTCATGCTGAACATACTGCCTTGGTTAAAGATATGATTTCTGACAGAGAAGGTTGTTAATTGTTCTTTTTTATTTTACCACTTCTTAATGTGAAACTGCTTTTAAATTTCTGATTCATTATCATATGTTCGCAGAGGCTGAGAAAAGATATCAAACAATGATTGAAGAACTTGAATCCCAAAAAGAACAACTCGCGAAGAACTTCTCTCTTCGCAACAATAAGTATTCCAAGTTGAAGAAGCAATTGCAAACTACAATAGCGAATTTCAATAACGACGTTGTTCGTTTTCGCAATCAAACTATTGAGACAGCTTGTAATGATCATCGCATTCCTCTTTGTTCATACCCTTGTCTTCTTGATAAAGTCCCTGAAAATATGCCTTTCTCAGACGTCTCTGATAGTGAAGCTAGCGAAGGAGAGGAGTCTGGCGAAGAGAATGACGGAATTGAAGAATCTGACAAAGAAGAACAATCAACAAAGAAATAACTTCTTTTTCTTCTTTTGCTTCTTGTAATATATGTATATATACCCTTTTAATCTTCCATTTCTGTAACCCCTTATTATAAACTTCTTGGATTTCCAAATATGAATTCAACCTTTGTTTCCTTTATTTGCACATATTAATCAAGCAATTATTCCTTGTAATACAGTTGACCAGTATTATGAATGCATAAATCTATCATATGAAAATGAATAACAAGATTTTATCCTATTCATTCCCATACTTGCCTCTGTTATTTATTTTCAAATGAGAGATTTTATCAGTTATCGCTGAATAATAAAACTTCTGAATTTCACCACTGCTAACTCTGACCATAAATAAATTAAGAAATATAGTCATTTTCGCAAGCTTATTTGCTTCCTCAAATTTTTTTTTTGTGTGGTTTAATCTTTATTTATGTTGAAGTTCATCATTGCGACAAGATCGCAGGACGTCTTCACAATTTTGTGTAATGACCCATTGATCTTGCCTTATCATTGCTTGTGTGGTCTTATTATGCCTTCCTAGTTAAAGGTCTTATTTCGCCACCCCTCGTTGCGACAAAGTCGCAGGACGTCTTTACACTTTCATGTAATGACCCATTGACCCTGTCTTATCATTTCTTTAGTATTTTTGCCTCTGCAGGATATTTTACTTGCGACAATATGTCAGGCCTAAATATTCTTGCGAACGTAAAGCCCCATGACATTGCCGTCTTTGCGACGAAATCGCAGGACGTCTTTACACTTTCATGTAAAAACCTATTGATCTCGTCTTATCCTTGCGTTAGTATTATTGCCTCTCCAGGATCATCGCACAAATATGACAAGTCTAACTTTTCTTGTGAAAATAAAGCCTCATGACATTTGCGTCTTAAGACACTTATCAGCTTCCTAATGGAGGGTGCGGCCCTTATCATCTCCCTGGTTGCCCCTTCAAGGAGGCGTACATCGGCCATACAAGACTAGCTCCTCCCATCCGGTCTTAACAACAACCAGTTGTTTTCGCAGCCTCTTATCCCTTATACCTATAGGGTTTATGGTTGCGAGACTGCACCCTAAGTGGAGTTTTCTTCGGGCCGAGTGCAGCATGTGCCAAGACTTGCCAAGAATGGCAGAGACACTTCAAATGTCCCAGGCACTCTTGGCTCAACCGTGTACCTCGGCGCCTTGGTCATACACTGACTCCTTGGAAGAGACCCTCGGGCGTCCAACCAGGGTATAACCTTATATATATAGTTGGAAATCCAAGGTATCTCTCCCGGATAGGCTTTCATGGGCCCCAAATCTCCATGACTCAGATTCCAGGGGCGGTGTAACCTTTTCCCTGAGCCATGTCAAGAGATACCCCCTTATATGATGCACTTTAGGTCTTACATTTGCCTCTTACGAAATATCATTCGCGAACTAGGGTGTACGCCATAAAGGTTCGTCCCGTTCACTCATTCATTCATTCAATTATTCATTTTTGATTGTTTCTTTCTCATTATTTTTGCGAAATTATCACATAATCTTGTTTCATTTGTTTCGCGAAATTATCGCATACTCTTGTTTCATTTGCTATGATCTCACGGTAATTATTTAACAAAGCTTTCTTCATATTCATGTGTCGTGAACCTTTCTCGTACTCCTTCTTCGATCGATACACACACATTTTTTTTTTAGATCTTCATGAGCCTTACATCAATTATTCACTTCTTATATCTCTTACTTCCGCTGTTCTCTGCTTCTTCATTACTCAAGCTCCCTAATAGTTCCTTTCCTTTTCCGAAATCATCGCAATTTCTGACTGTCTTTAAGCATTCGCTTCGCAATGTATCTTCACCTCTTGTATCTATGGCATCCACCATCAACCTTTCTCTTCTTTGTTCGTCTTTTATATTTTGCTTCCAGCCCCTCCTTTTCGCAGCTCTTTCCTCGCAGCTCTCCACATCAACCTCATAACATTTTTGTCCTTCAATCCAGTCTCCCTTTATAATTCCAACACCACTGGGATGAGGGAATTTAATACACTGATGGTAAGTTGACGCTACACCCAAGATTTCATGTAACCATGGTCGCCCGATCAATGCATTATAAGGGGATTCCACATCCACTACACAGAACAAAACTTCAGTTGATAATCCTTGCAAGGGTATTCTCATATGAACTTCTCCTTTAGGCTTATTCGTTGTACCATTGAAACCATATATCTTATACGTCGAAGGTATCAAGTCTTCATCCTTCCCTCCCATGGTCTTGTAAGTATGGTAAAAAAGGATGTTTACTGAGCTCCCCGTATCGATTAAGATTCTATTGATCGCCCAGGAATTTTCTGCTTCATCATCTTCGCCATCAACAGGTTTTGGATTAATTTCCAATTTTACAACCAATGGGCTATCATGCGTCTCCCTGCCTTCAGGTACCTCTTCTGCAGTGAAAGAAATAATCTGCATTTGTCATTCTTTTAACTGCGTTGTCTTCGCGATGTTCATTACTTCTCTATTATCAGCATCTCTTGCAAAAACCCTACTGAGAACATTATCATGAAAATCTTCAATTGTTCGGTACGAATGTACAATGGAGTTGCAAAACAAATTTTTGGCTTTCGCTCCAACTTCTATCACAAATGTTTCTTTCCCCTTTGCTGAGTTTGTCCTGTGCATTTCTGGTGGTGGTGGTAACGGTTGAAATTTCTCTTCACTTTTTAGGAAATGATTCAACTTTCCTTGGTCAATCATTCTGAGGATGATTCTTTTTATATTTCTGCAGTCATTTGTTAGGTGTCCATGAAAGCGGTGGTAAGAACAGAATTCATGACTTCTATCACTTGGTGGCGGTTCACTCCCCATGTTCCGTGGTGCAGGTATGTTTTCCATCAAGAGTATAGCTTCCCATATTTTTTCCACACTAGTATTTAGTGGTGGCATTTTGATTTCTTCCCACACTACTCTGTGACTTCGCTATCCTCCATGATAATTCTACCTTCGACCTCCATAAGTTTCTTGTGGATAATCAAGTCTTTGAATCTTGTTATTTCCGCCACGGTTGTAGTAGTTCCTTTCTCTTTCAAATTCTTCTTGATCACGGCTTCCCATAGCTACTATCTTTGGATGTCCATCATTTATTATCCTTTCTTGTTGACCTTGCGAAGTGCTTGCCACTGTGTTTATCAGTTTGGGTAATAAGCTTGCATTCGCAGCATTTGAACTTGTATTCGCAATTGGATATGATTCCATCTCATTTTGCCTTTCCTCTAGAGCAATATATTCCTCCTGAAGTTCTCGCAACTCAGTCATTGTAATTGTATTCTTGACTCTAAAAATTTGAATATATAACAAATTGGTTGCGAACATAGCATTTATGAATGATAGAATAAGATATCTTTTATCCACTCGTCCAGCCATTTCACTACACATTGTCTTTCATCTCACAGTTAAATGTTTCAAACTTTCGCCAACCCTTTGTTTCAACCCGAATACATATTTAATACCTGGTCGCGAGGAGTTGTTACTTATGTATGCCCCTAAGAATATAGCTTGTAAATGGTTGAATGACGTGATTGTGTTTCTTGGTAAACCCTCAAACCATTTCAGTGCTTCTCCAGTCAAACTCGATGCAAAGTATTTGCACAATATGGCATCATGATTTTCCCACTGTAACATACATCTCACATAAGCTTTAATGTGTTGTATTGCACAAGTTGTTCCATCAAAAATACTGGTTAACGCAGGTAAATTGCACTTTGGGGGTATTCCTCCTAGCTGCACCTCTAGTGTAAATGGATTTTTCGCAGCCTCTTCGATGGCTTCATCTAACTGTCTTCTTCCTCCTCCCCTTCTATTGTTCAATATTCCTCTCATTTCTGCCAATTCTCTCAAGATTTGTTCATTTGCATCAGAATTTGAATCTACTGGTCTTTTTAGTTCTGCCTCTTTCCTCCTGCGTTCATGTCTGCTTTGATTTTCTTGTTCGTCATTCTCTTTTCTTCTTTCTATGCAACCTTCTCCTTCATCTCTTTCACGAATTCGCACACCGTTATATCTATCATTTTCTCTTCTTGGTTTTCTATCGGTTCTCCTTTGTATTCTTTCATATTCTTCATTGATATTTCCATTGTTGCGATTTTGTTCTCGCCTTCTTTCTCGATTGTCATGATTGTTCTGCCGAATTGCTTCTTCCAATTCCCGTTCTTCCATTTCTGCTCTTAATCTTTCCCTTTCGCAAGCTAGACGTGCTTGTTCAATATAATGTTTTTCAATTTCATCTTCAATCTCCTTTTGTTTCCTCCGTGCTTCTCTCCCATACAGTTGTTGATGGTGGTTTTTAGACAAGGGGTAAAATCGTAAAACCCCATGACCTAGTGTTACGCGCAACACATTAACTAAGAGCATTTAACTCAGGTGTAAATAATTAATAGGGGTATTTTTTCAAAATAACAGATTAGGGTTTTCAACACAGAACCCTAATTCCAAAACCAAGCCGCACCGCGCACCATCATGGCAAAGAATGCCAAACCAAGCCGCACCCCGCGCACCATCATGGCAGCAATGCCAAACCAAGCCGCACCGCGCACCATGGCAACAATGCCAAATCAAGCCGCATATTTGCGACCATGGCAACAATGCCAAATCAAGCCGCATATCTGCGCACCATGGCAACAATGCCAAATCAAGCCGCACCGCGCACCATGGAAACAATGCCAAACCAAGCCGCATACCGCGCACCATGGAAACAATGCCAAATCAAGCCGCACTCGCGCACCATGGAAACAATGCTAAACCAAGCCGCATATCGCGCACCATGGCAACAATGCCAAACCAAGCCGCATATCGCGCACCATGGCAAAGCAATGCCAAATCAAGCCGCACTCGCGCACCATGGCAACAATGCCAAACCAAGCCGCACCCTGCGCACCATGGCAACAATGCCAAATCTCCAAGCCGCTATGCCTTTGGCCCACGCCAAACATCGCGCCCTAGGCTTGCAAGACTTGCAACTAGGTCAACATGGCCGCACGTGCCATTGGCACATGCCAAAACGTGCCGCAAGCCATATTTCCGAGCCGCTATGCCTTTGGCCCACGCCAAACATCGCGCCTAGGCTTGCAAGACTTGCAACTAGGTCAACATGGCCGCACGTGCCATTGGCACATTCCAAAACGTGCCGCAAGCCATATTTCCGAGCCGCTATGCCTTTGGCCCACGCCCAACATAGCGCCCTAGGTTTGCAAGACTTGCAACTAGGTCAACATGGCCGCATGTGCCATTGGCACATGCCAACATGTGCCGCAAGCCATATTTCCAAGCCGCTATCGCGCCCTAGGCTTGCAAGACTTGCAACTAGGTCAACATGGCCGCATGTGCCATTGGCACATGCCAACACGTGCCGCAAGCCATATTTCCAAGCCGCTATGCCTTTGGCCCACGCCCAACATAGCGCCCTAGGTTTGCAAGACTTGCAACTAGGTCAACATGGCCGCACGTGCCATTGGCACATGCCAACACGTGCCGCAAGCCAT
The DNA here is from genome assembly GCA_023531295.1 of Papaver armeniacum. Classification (NCBI taxonomy): domain Eukaryota; kingdom Viridiplantae; phylum Streptophyta; class Magnoliopsida; order Ranunculales; family Papaveraceae; genus Papaver; species Papaver armeniacum. The sequence continues at coordinate 587,473 of JAJJWW010010882.1, forward strand.
ATTTCCAAGCCGCTATCGCGCCCTAGGCTTGCAAGACTTGCAACTAGGTCAACATGGCCGCATGTGCCATTGGCACATGCCAACACGTGTCGCAAGCCATATTTCCAAGCCGCTATGCCTTTGGCCCACGCCAACATAGCGCCCTAGGTTTGCAAGACTTGCAACTAGGTCAACATGGCCGCACGTGCCATTGGCACATGCCAACACGTGCCGCAAGCCATATTTCCAAGCCGCTATCGCGCCCCTAGGCTTGCAAGACTTGCAACTAGGTCAACATGGCCGCACGTGCCATTGGCACATGCCAACACGTGTCGCAAGCCATACTTCCAAGACGCTATGCCTTTGGCCCACGCCAAACATAGCGCCCTAGGCTTGCAAGACTTGCAACTAGGTCAACATGGCCGCACATGCCATTGGCACATGCCAAACACACACGCTGGTAGCCTAACTTGCAAACCGTGCAACCTACCACCAAGGCATTTCGCACATGCCATTGGCACATGCCAAACACACAAGCTGGTAACCTAACTTGCAAACCATGCAACTTACCACCAAGGCATTCCGCACATGCCATTGGCACATGCCACACGCGCCACTTGCACTCAAGATGCAACCAACACTCGAGACATCGACACAAACTGGGGGATGCTTCTTTAGGGTTTTGGTTTGGCGGTCACAGCATGCAGCGTACACTACGCTCACATTAAGAAAGCATGAAAAGGAATAAAGCGGTCAAATAAAAGAGGAAACAATGGTGAAAAACGTTTTCGCCCATTAAACCATGCGGTTACCACCTACTCCCATTATTTCACCCTTTACTCTATTCCTTCATGAGGCCAGGGTACGTTTAATCTCGACTTGTATAAATAGGTCTTACCTATTTCCACCAGACAACAAGTCTCGGTCAGAGAAATATACTACACTTACACTCTCGTAAAGGCAACTTTGCAAGCTCTCCCAAAAGCTTTCATCTCTTGCAAGCTTCCTAAGCTTTCACTTTCTCGGTACAAGTCGAGATACTACTCTCCTCAACACCTTTCTTTGCTTCCCTCCCCAAATCAACCCTTCTCCTCCACTTTGTGACCGAACCAAGTCTAGAACGGCCATTTCTTGGTTTAGGCCGGACTTGTACAGATTGATCTCTCGAATCTATAAAGTGCTCACGTGCAGCACATTTGTTTAGGTTTTGAACCAGTTTCTCACTCACCTACCGAATTTACCGAAATCGGCATAAACGATTTTTACCCATAAACAATTGGCGACCACAGCGGGAGGATCGATCTATCGGCTACAATGTCAGACTGTCGATCTCGTTCTTCGACCCAGATGTCAAGATGGTAGGGGAAGGCGACTCGATCCGAATCAACTGCCAGACAACCCGGTTATCGGTTGTTAAAACTACACCTTAAAACCGGGGACTCGCTGAAGACGCTACCAAAGAATTGGGGACTTACGACTCGGTCCGACTCAGACAACCCGGTTATCGTTGTTAAAACTACACCGTAAAAACTGGGACTCGGCCAAGACGCTACCAAGAATTGGGGACTTGCGACTCGGTCCGACTCTGACAAACCAGGTTATCAGTTGTTAAAACTACACCAGAAAACTGGGGACTCGCTGAAGACGTACCAGCAATTGGGGACTTACTGGCGATGCTACCAGCAAAGCCACCAGCAAAGAACCGCCTTTTACATGGAAAGGGGCGTGTTCGCAAAACCTATGAAGTGAGTAAATTCAGACTGGGCAAGATATACAATCTATCTTTAGGTTCTTAGTAAAACCGTTGTACTACTGAGTCTTATGCCTATTGCTAGCACACACTTTCATAAAAGCAATATTCCTTTCCCAAAACATAATCAGAATCATATTATCAAAACCATTCATCCCAGAAATAATCCAATACCCTAAAAAGCTACCAGCTGTCTATCAAAGGTCAAGTTTTGAACCAGACATCCAATATGTCTTTCAAAAAAAAAAAAAACCTAAATGAAAGTTTAAACGGAGAAACATTCAAGGAAAATCATCCAACAGAGGTCTGTTCTTCTTGGAGAAGGTCAACTTTGCATCTTCAAGAGCCGCTCTCTTCGTAGTCAGCATCTTGGAAAGTTTTTCGAGTTCTACCTCCTTTGCCGAGCAATCTCCTCAGCGGAAAGGCTTTCGATGCTGCATCTTTCAACTTTTGGATCTCTGCAAGGCCTTCGACAAACCACGAAGTGTTGAACTCCTTTTCTATGCACACGTCGCGATGTTGCTCCCCAGTCGGCAATAACGTCTTCAGAAACGGTGTGACCAGTCACCTCACGCATGTCCTCGATGGAAGATAAAGCCTCTTCCACACGCTTAACCAGCGCAAATCGACTAGTGACTTTCTTGGTTGTAGCCATATGTCCGTATTTCTCCCAGATTCTGGTGTACAACACCTCGTGCTTAGCCGGCACGCTAAAGCCGCCAACCAAAGACATGACCCGGATAAGGAACCAAGTACGGAGGATCAAAATGGCGCCTGCACCTGGCCTCACGACTCGCAGAGGGTTTTCCTCCATGTCTACGGCAACAACCATCAGAGAATCATCCGCCGTTTGAGCCACATCTGTGCCCGGCAATTGGCTAACGCTCATCTCCAAGTCACCAGCGGTGGTCACCAAAGGCAAGTTTTCGTGTGACTCCACCCCAGAATCATCCTCCGAACCGGATTCCTCCCCGCAAACTTGAGTTAGACATTTTTCAAAAGAAGAAAGAAGAAGAAGAAAGAAAGAAGCGCGAAACTCACCGAACCGCTTCCCGAAGAAGAACCAAGTCACGCCAGAGGAATCACTCGCTTGTTGAACTTTTTCTTTCTCCGACTCATCACCGCTATGAGTAGGCTCGGTGCCGCTGGAATTCCTTGAAGAAAACTGCCTCCGGCAACGTGCAAGGGCAGCGAAAGCATTAACACTACCGAAGCCCCGAAGGAAACAAGACACATATTCTCACCGAAATTTACGTGTGTTTTGAGACAAACCAATGAAGAGGCGACACATACCTGGTTATTGGAAGAACTGAAAGACACAAGAGCCGTGACGGGATCTTGTGAAACCGTCCGGAACCCGCCAGCACGATTCTTCGTTCTCCGTTCCTTGGCCTGGGGGCTTTCCGAATTGCTAGGCAACTTTCGCTTGGGATCTCTCAACATTGGATACTCCTTCAGAACTGCTGGAGAAGGTTTGCAACGAACGTTTTCCACCACGTTATTCACAAAATCTCGGATCATAGTAAACTCGTCGCACTAAAACTCATTATAGCCGAAGGTCGTCGAAGTTACTCTCCCCATTTGAAAAAGGAAAGACGGATACCCGGCTTAAGGACACTGGCGTCAAGGGCGACACACAACGAATCCTTAGGGATCACCGGCCGGTAAACGAGAGGCACCCCTTGATCGAAACCCATGTGACGAGCAGCACGGTCAATATTGTGGCGACTATCCGGAAAGACCCCACGAAGAAAGACGGCATATAACCGGGCAAGCAGCTTTGAATGAACAAAGTTTTCACCAACGCTCAAATCGTCATCGAAGACAAAGACATGAGCGGAGCGAAGCAAAAGTGCCAATTTGAGTCACTGAATTATGGACTGGCCCCCATGGACGAAAATTGATTTCATGCAACTTATCAAGAAAACTAACCAAGCTCACGCCAACTCTTGGACGCCTGTTCACCCATCGAAGAATTCGGGAGCCACCCCAACTCACGGGAAGCGAAGGCAACGGTTTCGGAGCATACTTCTCAAAGTGCTCCCATAGCCAGACTTGCAGAAAAGCAACGTGCACATATGAATCCACTTTCATGAAACCATTCGAAACTCGCATGTTCGCAACCAGGTGATCCAGATGCACATACAGGGAACCAAGGAACAGCTTGCCAATGGGAAGAACTTCACCCTTTGCCAATTTCACAGCAATCGCCAACAACTCTGGTCTTATTCCCTTCTTGCCAGAACCGTCATCAAAAATGTCTCTAGACAACCAGAGAGCCAAAAATGCTGCGACATGAAGATCACTGCTTTTCTGTTCAGGCTCCAACTCGTCCGGAAACCATTGAGATATCCACCAACCGTAAGGGAACCTTTCATCCTCTTTCCGGGCAGAGTCCTTCGACTTCGCAATGGAGTCTTTCCGAGCGAAATCCCCCAACTTAGCGGCCAGGTCATCCCGCATCTTCGCCTCACTTTCTCAGATAATTGGATTACGAGATTCCCGATTCGGAAGATTCAAGCAAGAGAGCCACACTCTCTAAGGAAAAGTTATCTCACCCCATCTACATATGATTGTATGGGTGTCCGAACACCATCTCGGAGATGAAAGAAACTAAGCCCGGGATGTCCTTCCTAACGGAGATTTATCAAGTCCCGACAAAGATCAATGACATGTGCTTGAGTCAAGTTGGTATTTATACGCTCCTCGCTCACCATGAACTCAACCCATCTGTCAAAAGAACGCAATGGACTTTGACACATCCTGAAGTCAATGTTGGAAGAGGAATATACCCCTTTATGAAGACAAAACCGAATGGTGCTCTCTGGGCAAACCGAACGTGTCTTCCTGTCATCCTCACCACCGGTTAGCGAAATTGGCACGAAACCTGGGTGATTCTTCCGAGAAGGGGCGAGGGCTCTAGTGAAGAATTCATCATCTGTGTTCGGTTTGGAATTATGAGCATCCTTCGACGAAGTGAAATGTGGCTCAGGTAACATCTTATCGAATTCCTTCATAACAATTTGGTAATAAGATATCTGCACAAAATAAACGGAGAAAGACGAAGTTATCTCCCTGACATATAATCGTACCCAACAAAAAAAAAGGGGGGGGGGGAAGGAAGGGGAAGGAGGACGTATTTTATTCGGTTTCAAGACTATATACACAGTATTCTATTCGGGTTCAAGACTATATACACGGTATTTTACTCGGGTTCGAAACTATATACGCGGCATTCTATACGGGTACAAGTGTGTCTACAGTATCCTTCTTCGGTTTCAAAAATATATATGGAGCATTTTTTTTTATATTGGTTCAAAACTGCGCACGTGATACTTCTTTCAAGAAGTAAAATCATATATACAATATTTCCTGCGGGTTCGAAGTCATATGAAGCATATACACAGTATTCTTCTTCGGGATTCATACGGTGGTTCTCTACGGGTTCGAAATACACACGCAGTATTTTCTTCAGGGTTCAAATATTTCTTTCAGGACCGAAAATTCATATATGCAATATTTCCCATGGGTTCAAACAATATATGCAGAATTCCCTTGGTTGCATACGTATAATATTTTCTACAAGAGGCACGCCAAGGAATCATATGCAAGGATTATGGAAGCGCCTACTCTTAAGGTTTATACCTATGTAAAAAAAAAAGGAAAGAAAAGTACTCGAAGACATACCTGGAAGCCGGTCTCTCTTTGGCGCTAGTATGAAAAGAATAAAGCGCAGAATGGGGAAAAAGGGGCTTTATATATATATATATATATATATATATAGGCGTGAAAGACTTTGAAATAGGGAAGGATTTCCCTTTTACCAAAATCACGCGTGTAAGAAATGGGCCCACAAAGGGTGCGACTTCCCAATGCCGCCCAAGTCACGCCTGCAAGCACGGTTTCCAAGTTGGACCGGCCCCACCAATTGCGACAACTCAATGCCGCCCAAGTCACGCCTGCAAGCACGGTTTCCAAGTTGGACCGGCCCCACCAATTGCGACTTCTCAATGCCGCCCAAGTCACGCCTGCAAGCACGAACGGCTTCTACACTTCACGCCGGTCCCACCAGCTAGCACACTCAGTTTCCCAACTCATGCCAACTTCCCAACGTCGCCTAAGCTGCATCGGGCCCACCAATTGTGCCAGCCTCCCGATTTGTGCAAAACTACCAGAGGCAAGGATTCCAAATCCTATTTATAAAAGGTCAGACAAGCCTCTTTCAATTTTCTTTACGGTTTGCTGTTAATAGTCTGTCACCATCTTATGCTTACCTCGCAACAAAGCCCCTGTTCCGAGCTAAGCAGGGGACTTAATGTTGATGGTGGTTTTTAGACAAGGGGTAAAATCGTAAAACCCCATGACCTAATGTTACCCACAACACATTAACTAAGAGCATTTAACTCAGGTGTAAATAATTAATAGGGGTATTTTTTTCAAAATACCAGATTAGTGTTTTCAACACAGAACCCTAATTCCAAAACCAAGCCGCACCCTGCGCACCATCATGGCAGCAATGCCAAACCAAGCCGCACCCTGCGCACCATCATGGCAGCAATGCCAAACCAAGCCGCACCCTGCGCACCATGGCAACAATGCCAAATCAAGCCGCATACTGCGCACCATGGCAACAATGCCAAATCAAGCCGCATACTGCGCACCATGGCAACAATGCCAAATCAAGCCGCACCCTGCGCACCATGGCAACAATGCCAAACCAAGCCGCATACTGCGCACCATGGCAACAATGCCAAATCAAGCCGCACCCTGCGCACCATGGCAATAATGCCAAACCAAGCCGCATACTGCGCACCATGGCAACAATGCCAAACCAAGCCGCATATTGCGCACCATGGCAACAATGCCAAATCAAGCCGCACCCTGCGCACCATGGCAACAATGCCAAACCAAGCCGCACCCTGCGCACCATGGCAAAAATGCCAAATCTCCAAGCCGCTATGCCTTTGGCCCACGCCAAACATCGCGCCCTAGGCTTGCAAGACTTGCAACTAGGTCAACATGGCCGCACGTGCCATTGGCACATGCCAAAACGTGCCGCAAGCCATATTTCCGAGCCGCTATGCCTTTGGCCCATGCCAAACATCGCGCCTAGGCTTGCAAGACTTGCAACTAGGTCAACATGGCCGCACGTGCCATTGGCACATGCCAAAACGTGCCGCAAGCCATATTTCCGAGCCGCTATGCCTTTGGCCCACGCCCAACATAGCGCCCTAGGTTTGCAAGACTTGCAACTAGGTCAACATGGCCGCATGTGCCATTGGCACATGCCAACACGTGCCGCAAGCCATATTTCCAAGCCGCTATCGCGCCCTAGGCTTGCAAGACTTGCAACTAGGTCAACATGGCCGCATGTGCCATTGGCACATGCCAACACGTGCCACAAGCCATATTTCCAAGCCGCTATGCCTTTGGCCCACGCCCAACATAGCGCCCTAGGTTTGCAAGACTTGCAACTAGGTCAACATGGCCGCACGTGCCATTGGCACATGCCAACACGTGCCGCAAGCCATATTTCCAAGCCGCTATCGCGCCCTAGGCTTGCAAGACTTGCAACTAGGTCAACATGGCCGCATGTGCCATTGGCACATGCCAACACGTGCCGCAAGCCATATTTCCAAGCCGCTATGCCTTTGGCCCACGCCCAACATAGCGCCCTAGGTTTGCAAGACTTGCAACTAGGTCAACATGGCCGCACGTGCCATTGGCACATGCCAACACGTGCCGCAAGCCATATTTCCAAGCCGCTATCGCGCCCTAGGCTTGCAAGACTTGCAACTAGGTCAACATGGCCGCACGTGCCATTGGCACATGCCAACACGTGTCGCAAGCCATACTTCCAAGCCGCTATGCCTTTGGCCCACGCCAAACATAGCGCTCTAGGCTTGCAAGACTTGCAACTAGGTCAACATGGCCGCACATGCCAAACACACACGCTGGTAGCCTAACTTGCAAACCGTGCAACCTACCACCAAGGCATTTCGCACATGCCATTGGCACATGCCAAACACACAAGCTGGTAACCTAACTTGCAAACCGTGCAACTTACCACCAAGGCATTCCGCACATGCCATTGGCACATGCCACACGCGCCACTAGCAGCGCCACTTGCACTCAAGATGCAACCAACACTCGAGACATCGACACAAACTGGGGGATGCTTTTTTAGGGTTTTGGTTTGGCGGTCATAGCATGCAGCGTACACTACGCTCACATTAAGAAAGCGTGAAAAGGAATAAAGCGGTCAAATAAAAGAGGAAACAATGGTGAAAAACGTTTTCGCCCATTAAACCATGCGGTTACCACCTCCTCCCATTATTTCACCCTTTACTTTCTTCCTTCATGAGGCCAGGGTACGTTTCAATCTCGACTTGTATAAATAGGTCTTACCTATTTCCACCAGATAACAAGTCTCGGTCAGGAGAAATATACTACACTTACACTCTCAGAAAGGCAACTTTGCAAGCTCTCCCAAAAAGCTTTCATCTCTTGCAAGCTTCCTAAGCTTTCACTTTCTGGTACAAGTCGAGATACTACTCTCCTCAACACCTTTCTTTGCTTCCCTCCCCAAATCAACCCTTCTCCTCCACTTTGTGACCGAAGCAAGTCTGGAACGGCCATTTCTTGGTTTAGGCCGGACTTGTACAGATTGATCTCTCGAATCTATAAAGTGCTCACGTGCAGCACATTTGTTTAAGGTTTGAACCATTTTCTCACTCACCTACCGAATTTACCGAAATCGGCAGAAACGATTTTTACCCATAAACAACAGTATTCTTCTTCCTTTTTCCTGATTTTCTTCACCAACTGGATTATTCTGCCCTTGACGCTGTCTATTTCCTTGATTTCCATCATTTTGGCCATTTTGTAGAATCTCAGGACGTGGGATATAACGATCTTCATCACTTCTCTTCTTTCGCAGCATCCTTCACCGAGATTTGACTCTCTTTCTAGATTTTCTTCATCAACATTTTCGACAGGTAATGTTCTCCTTATTTCTTTTCTAACTGATCTTGATCTTGACCTGGTATTACTTCTCGACTTTCTATTTTGCAATCTCATATTTTCCATTCTTAACTCATGGTTTTGCCTTGTTAAATTTGCGCGTTCTTCCGCTTCTAACCGCCTTTCTTCATGTATTGTCTGTCTCAACGTTTCTAATGCTGCGATTTCTTCATTCCCATGAATTGTTTCTCCAACCTCTTCTCGGTTTCTCTCTTCTTGTCCATTATTTATCAATTATTGCTCTTCTTCTCTTTCCTCCATAGAATCTGATCTCCATGTATGCACACTCACCCTATCATAATCTATAGCTCTATTCGGTACTGATTGAATCAGTGGTTGAATTTGACCTTCTTCACTATTTCTTGCGTTTATTCTTGAGGGTTCTCCTACCTCATTTCTCCTTTCTCCGGCTAATCTCCTGCTTCTTCTAACAGTTGTTGGTTGTTCCGATGCATTCCTTCTTCTAGCCATTTCTCAATCTCAGCAAGTTGTTGAAAATTATATGAAATTCTTTTCTTGTTACCCCTGATTCTTTCAATTCACAAGGTTGATCTTTACTCAGTCCCTGTTTCTAGCGCCATTATGTAGTTGCAGGGAATCCTACACTACACCCCTCACTAGAATTCACACAACTAATCCATTTGAAGATGAATAACTATGAATTTTATTGATTATTTTCTTGAAATGTTTACAAAAAAAGATAGAACAGAGAAATTACAATCACTACAAATTTTCTCTCTCCTAATGACTTGCTTGACAATTCAAAAAGAACTCCCCCCCTCAATCGGTTTGATCAACTCTTTATATAGGGTATTACATAATGGATGACAGCTAATTTGTCCTTTATTTTCGGGAATGACTTGCGAAACATCGCAATTGTACAAGTATACAATCTCGCAACTCTCCTAAGTCTTGCTAGGTCTTCACACCTTTCTCATGTTTTGGCTGTCGTCATCCATTGCGTCACTTATATTATTTCCCTGCGACGCCTTCGCAATGCTGTCGTTTACTAATCTCGCGAGGTATTGATGTTGCCATATTCTGATCCTACAGAGTATGTGCGTTTAACAAACGCCCGCTCCACCCAAAAACCCTCTGAAAGGAAAAAGGGGGAGAGTAGGTGCGTTTAACAAACGCCCGCCCCACCCAAAGACCCCTCTGAAAGAAAAAATAAATAAGGGTGGAGTAGGCGCGTTTAAAAAACGCCCACCCCACCCAAAACCCCTCTGAAATAAAAAAGGGTGGGGGAGTAGGCGCGTTTAACAAACGCTCACACCACCCAAAAACCCCTCTTAAAAAAAAAAAAAAAAAAAAAAAGAAGGGGGGGGGCGCGTTTAACAAACGCCCGCCCCACCCAAAAACCCCTCTGAAAGGAAAAAGAGGGAGGGGAGTAGGCGCGTTTAACAAATGCCCGCCCCACTCAAAACCCTCTGCAAGAAAAAAGGGGTGGGAGTAGGCACGTTTAACAAAAGCCCGCCCCACCCAAGACCCCTTTGAAAGAAAAAGAGGGGGGGAGTAGGCGCGTTTAGCAAACGCCCACCCTCCCAGAATCCCTACAAATAAATGAAAAAAAAAAGGGGGGGGAGTAGGCACGTTTAACAGATGTACACCCTACCACCCATAAAAAAAACAAAGAAAAACTAGATGGCTAAAGACACCCCACAAAGGTACACACAACCTAACCAGCCATCAATGTCCGACACCGAGCGATGTCCGCGTCCAAAGCTTCCACCATCAAGCGGCCATCATCGCACTGCGTAGTGGCCCAACGGAGATCCTGATCAGCTTCATGCACTAACTTAAGGATGTCATGAATAACATCACTCCCAGCCTCAGACTCACGGGGAATCGAAAGAGTATCCTCATGCTCGTCGTATTCCTTGCGCACCTTATCCCGATGAATAAACCTGAGCGTCCATAGTAGACCCGCTTCCTCTTTCAGAATTAACAAACGAGCCAACTCGTCCTCGAGATAAGAGTAAGACACAAGCGTAAATGCAGCCGCTAAAGTCAGCGTATGTCCAAGAAGTGGTAAGCCCCCCTGATGAGAAATCCAAAGATAACAATCTGAGATGGCGCGATCCATAGTAGCCACCATCATCAAAGAATCCGCGTACAATTGGTTGGCTGCATCGCGAGTGGTAACAGCCTCTTCCAACGCCCGCTGGATCTCCAATGACACCCGACCGGACGATTCGGCTTGCTAAGCAGCTTGGTACACCTCACGCTGCGCCTTGAAACTCGCGCGTTTAGCATCCCTATTCACCTTTCTCTAGGTCCGAAACTACTTAATCTCGGCTTTCACAAGCAGAAGTCGTTTCAGCTCGTCACGTTTAAACGTTTCCGAGACCAACATGGGGATAGGTTCCAAGGATAACATATACCCGTGAAGAGAATTAGCTATGCTGGCGACTTGATAATCGAAAAAATATATGTATATATGTATAACAGCCTAAACTGAGAAACATGAGCCATATACGAAGATATATATACAAGAGAGGTTGGCGCAGTTTACGATACAATCAATCACGTTCCCCCTTTGCATGCCAAGACACGTGTCAACCCACACTAAGGGAAAGGTGGAAACCCCAATATAAACCGAATGTAAATGTCGGGGACTCAGGAATTAAAATTCACGGCCAGCATGACAATATTCATGAGATTAAAGGTAAGCAATTAACCAAAAGAGAAAAGTTTACAAAAAACAACAAAGGGAGATAAACATGAGAATTGGAAAAAAAAAAAAAAAAAAAGCTCAAAGGTAAGCGCGCAAAAAGAACAATAAATAAGAGAAGTCGTTCTCAAAATAACGCGTAATCTAATCGGCTATCAACGCGCGACAACGAGCGATGTCCATGTACACAGCCTCCGCCATGAGCCTACTCTCATCACACTGAATATTGGCCTGAGACAGCCCCCAATTGGCGTCACTCAACAGTTTATGGATATCTCGAATGATCTTCCCCTTGGCCTTCGCCTCACAAGCTAATGCAAGAGTGCCTTCGTGCTCATCACGATCTTGGCGTGCCGCATCCCGACGGGCTTGCCTGGAATCGCGCAACATACCTATCTCCTCCCTCAATACCAACAAGCGCGCGAGTTCATCCTTAAGATAAGATGGGTTCACAAGCGCAGAAACATCAGTTAAGGATAGAATGTGCCCGAGAAGACGGGGAGTTGCATGACTAGAAACATGCGAGCGACAGTCAGCAATGGCATACCCGATGGTTGCCATCATCGTTGAAGACTCGGTGAGAAATGAAACAACAACATGTCGAGCTGTAACAGCATCGTCTAGAGCATGCCGGATCGCAGATGTCAATCGCCCGGCCTCCTCGGCGACTTGACGCGCTTCGTAACGATCTGCAAACTGAGTACGCATGAAGTCTCTCTTGGCCAACCTGTGCTCTTAAAGCACCTCAACCTCGGCTTCTACCAGCAACAAACGCGCCAATTCCAACCTTTTGAACACCGAAACTAACGCGGGAACTGGTGCTAGAGTTAACACGTATCCGTGGAGAGAATGAGCAATTTGAGTAAAGCGGCTGGCAAAGGAAAGGGAAGTGAATATAAAAGCTTGAAGTTGATAACTATACTGGAATCTCAACGTTACTATAAAAGAGCGTCATAAATGACTTGGTGACCGCCTTGTTTCCAGCGACACGTGGTGCACAAAGGCACAAAAGTATTTGACTCAGGGGACTAATGTTGATACATGAAAAATACCCCTTTAACAAGTTGGGGGTGCCTCTAAGAATAGAGGTGAGCTTGGTCTAAAGTATGGGGAATTGGGGACTAAAATCCAAGTCCAAGTAGAAAATACCCATGAAAATGGGAGGACAAGGAAGGAATTAATGAAGAAGGAAAAGGTTATGTTAAAGAATGACATTAAGGGTAATTGAGAGGTGTTAGGACATGTGTCATGAAGTAGTAAAAACAGGGGCTTTTAGGAAAGCCTATAAAAGAAAGGACAAGGTACAATGGAAAGGCAACTCTCTCTCTTACCACATTTGGAATTGTGAGGTCAATTGGTGTGGCTAAGACGGGTAGGACCAGAATCAAATTTACCCTTCAACAGTCTTCAAATCAGGGTTTGCAATCAATGTTACCTTGGTAACAAAGCATTCAATATTCGCCGCTAGATGAAAACCTGATTAGACTCAAGCTAATATCTTTTAACCGTTACATTGAACTTAGCTTGTTACACACAAATGAAAAGTGACTTCATTTGATATGAGTAACCATACCTAAACGAGTACACCTTTTTTAGCTCAACAATAGTTAACCGAAGTTAGGAATATGAACACTTTTATTGTTAGAGCATTGCTCGGTCGAACTCGCATGCATTGCTATCTCAAGCATGTTTATCAATGTTATATAAGTCTTGATTTCTAGCCTATTATAGCTAAAGGTCTCGAACTAGAATAGAAAGTGTAGTTGAGCTCAAGACTCCATGGAAATCATCATATAAGACGAAGGACTACTCAAGGAACTGGTGGAACTTCATCGACTAAAAAGTATGTGGAGACTTGAACTTATCTGTCACTCAAAAGTTTATTTACTTTATCTTCTATTCTTGAGACAAAAGTCATTTTGATATATAGACTTTCATTAGACACATTTGCTATTTCAAGACGAGTTCATCTCGCATATCTATTTCTCGAAATATGTGTTAGTAAGCTTTCGCTTTAGCCAAATTCTTATTTACCTAGTGACGAAAGTCATGTTATGTTTCAATCACTTTGAAAATTGCTCTGACGAAAAATGGTCTGTGAATAACGGCTATATAACGTCCTCTGAGAATGTTTCAATGATTGAAATGAGAGTTTAGATTACATAACCATTGGTAGGATATAAGCATTGTTGTGAAAACACATATATGTATAAGTCCTTATTCCTTGAACCAAAGTTTCCGAACTTTGTTGATCAAGAGAAACGGAATGTGGCGTGAGCCAAGTCCGCGAACTGGCAGAAGTTCTCGACCCGAGAATTTCTGCTGCAGTTTGTGAACTCGTCTGTGAGCTTAAGTCCGCGAACCCAGTCCGCGAACTTGAGTAGGTTATATCTAAAATCGGTTGTTCTTGAACTCATGTTTATATAAACTAAGGAATGCTTTTGCAAACCGTGGCTATAAAGTTCATGAACCGATTCGAGTGAATCAAACCGTTTTTCCTTCAATTGTGTCTTGTGTAGTTACATAAGATCTAAGCAGTTGAACAACTCTCTAACTAGTTCATTTGAGTCATTTGAACTAGTTATGGTGAAGAACAATATGGTTGATATGAAAGTGATCATATGGCTAACCATTTGGTTAACTATTGTTGAACCAACAAATGTTAATGTTTGGTGATAGGTGTAGAATACACCGTATTTACTATCTAGAGTTTATGCTTTCTTTGCTATTTTTCTTGTAAATTATGTAGCTCATTTTTGCTTTTGAGTTGTTATTAGGTGTTTTAGAGTAATTGGAGCAAAAGAAGTGGAATTCGCTTGATTCGAGGATTTATTCTCAATCATCTTGAAGAGAACGAAAATATGAGGCTAGCGGTGAAAGATTGAAGTCAATCGATGCGTCCGAGGAAGTTACGAGCAAAATCTATGAATAAACTTGTCAGTTCCGCAAAACTGACAGTGCAAGAAGAGGCACTCAGATGGTGGCCCTTATACAAGAATGCTGGGTGTCTACAGTAATTCCTGTCATTACAACCCACAAATATCTTATCCACATTATTGTGTCGATCTGAAAAGTTGGAAATAAGAGCAGCCATGGCGGCCGTTTTGAGAAGGTGATGTTGAAGATTAATCTGAGAGGTTGCTAGAGAAAAGATTGCTGCTGAGGATGGAATTAATACTGATATTAACAAAGAAGAGTTGTTCTCAATCTGAGAAGGAAATCATTACCATGGATTCACCACCAGAATTGAAGGGTTTGGATCGAGTTCGAAAGGGCAAAAGAGAGTTCGAGAAGACCTTGTTGATGTTGAAGAACAAGATTTAGAGATTGGGTTTTGAGCAGAATTGCAGAACGAGTGATGAAGGGAAATGGAGATGAAGAAGATCACAGTAGAGATTCAACTCAGCCGTGAGAATAATGGGTCTGTGATTCTAATGGGGAGTGATGGAGATCGAGTAGGATCAGAGTAATGAGTTGGAGCTGTTGTCGATTCAGGGTTTGGATGCTCTTGGAGTTGCACTGAGATGGGTTCGATGTCATTCAGAGATGAATCAGATTGAAGAAAAACACAGAATAAGGCTCTGGTGGCGATGTTGATGTGTAATGGCTTAATACAGATGGTGCTGCTCTGAATCTGGTGGTGCAATGGCTAGGTTAGAATGGAGTTAGAAGACCTGCTGCTGCTGTCACAGGGAGATTGAATAAATGGGTTTTGGTTGAATTCAGTTTTGAAGCAAATGGCAGAATGGGTTGAATTTGAGCTGCTGAGACTCATGGGGTTTGAAGTTTGGTTGGACTCGGTCTGACCGAGTTGAATCGAGCTGACCCGTTGACCCGACCGTTTTGACCCGGTTGACCGGTGACCGGGCGGACTTTGCCGGTCACCTGAATCGATTTCCGGCGACTTTTCCGGCCGTTTTCCGGTGACAACTTTTGGGTCATATTTTCTACATGGGTTTCTCCTTCTTATGGGCTTGGCGGATTTTTATCTAATGGACTTTGAAGACTAGACCTAATTTTAGAAGTTGGAGAAAAGCTATAAAGGGAAGGTCTTCTACAACTCATGATATATCTTTTTCTTGGAATTTTGGAGAGCCGTTTTTGTTTACGCTTATAGGGTTTGCTTTGTTCTTCTTCTTCATTATTTTATTATTGAATATTGATTATGATGAACTCCATAGCTATGAGTAGCTAAACATCTTATTGGTTATGGGATAAAAGTTGATTTCTCAACATGCTTTTGATTCAATGAATTAGTTTTGTCTCGTAATTATTGTTTGTGATTCACAATTAATAGTGTTATAAGATTTGAAAACTTGTTAGGTTGAGTCCGGAATCAATCCGATTTGTGTTCATCTCTAGAGCTATATTAGGGTTTTCAATACGAAAAAGTTGTTTATCCCTGATTCTAAGTAGCATAATTGTGGGTAGTGCTTGTAGTGATATATCCTACTAGTCACAAGTGAATCATAACTTTTGTTAAAACGTTTAGTGCTTTTACACATTCGTTTGCATTGATTAGTCTTATTCAGTAGAACTTATTGCTTTTAGGGGGTTAAACTTAATTGTGCTTTTACACTTTAGGTTGCTTTCTAAGAAGAATTCACATATGCATCTTTTAATGTGGTTGTGATGAAAACAGGGAATTAACGGGTTATACTTGCGATCAAGGTATCCTAGGACTTTCAATAAATACGAGATTAAAATACCAATTCTAATCATTGATGAAAATACATGTTTGTGAATGATACAATCCCGTGACCAATATCTTCTCCTTATTGATAATTCCAATTACTTACTTTGCTTTCAATTACTTTTATTTGCTCAAATACAACAAACATTCCCCGTGGTTACTTAGAAACTAAAATTTTATAACAACGAAAGCCTCTCTGTGGATACGAACTCTTTCTTATCGCTTACTATATTTATATCTAGTTGATTGAGAAAGTCAAATTATATTTGACGGATTGACAACCGACCAAATTTTGGCGGATTAGATTCCGGGGAGGCATACGGCTTGTTATTGAGTTTTTAGTTTCTTTTTACAATTTTCGCTTTTATCTTTGCTTTTCGGTTCTTGTCTTGTTTCTCACTTGTTTGCGAGAATTGTTTGCAGGTACCTAATCTCTGGCTTCTAAGGATTGGAATTATCCAAGGTGCGGGATAGCTACTCGAAGAGGCACAATACTCCAACCAAGCCAAGAAGCAACAGAAAATCCAGAGTTAAAGGTGGAAGGAGAAGTACAAATAGAAGGAGAACAAGAGGTTCCAATCGTAGACGAACCACACGTGGAGGAAGAAGAAACAATGGGTGATGCAAATCGTTCACTCAAGGACTTGGCTTCTCATAGGCTTGATACACAACAGGGGTGTATTCAAACGAACTCTACTTTTGAGATAAAGCCGGGGTTGCTTAGAGAATTACCAAAATTCCATGGCATGGTGAATGAAGATCCAAACAAACATCTTTTGGACTTTCACACCATTGTCACGGCTATGCTTCCAGCGAATGTTGAGGCGGATGGTGCAATGTTGAAAGTTTTCCGTTTCTCTTTAATGGATAGTGCTAAGGATAGGTTGTACTATTTACCTCCCGGAAGTGTCACAACATGGAATGGGTTGAAGAAACTTTTTTTAGAGAGATATTTTCCTGCATCAAAGGCTACTAAATTCGCAAGGAGATTTGTGGGATGAAGCAAAACGTGGGAGAATCCTTATATGAATGTTGGGAACGATACAAGAGATTGGTGGCAAGCTGCCCTCACCACCAATTCAGTGACGCTATGATAATCCAATACTTCTATGAAGGACTCCAATCAAGTGATAGGAATCTTATTGACGCTGCGGGTGGTGGTGCACTAGTTAGCAAGACGGTGGCACAAGCTAGAGAGTTGATTGAGAACATGGCAGCGAACTCACAACAATTCTTGAGTCGTGGTTCGGATGTGATTCTAAGAAAGGTGAGTGAAGTGAGCGAGGTGGAGGAACTTCGTCAACAAATGGGTAACATGACAGCAATGTTGCAACAAGTTGCATCCGCGGTTATACCAAATTCTCCTCAATCTTATGAAGACGAGCAAGCTAATGCGATCTTTCCAAATCAACCAAGACGGTATGATCCCTACTCCAACACTTACAATCCGGGATGGAGATATCACCCCAATTTTAGCTATGCCAACAAGCAAGGTGCAATTCAACAACCTACTTTCAACCGTCCGAGTGGATTTCAACCGCAACAACAACAATTTCAGCAACCGCAAGCACAACAATCAATGCAAAATCAAGGTTCGGATATTGATTCAAAGCTTCAAACAATGATGCAAGGTATTTCTACCATGTTCAAAGAGAGTCAACAAGAAACTAAGAGTGCTATCAAGGAGTTGCAAACACAAATGGGCTCCATGGCTATTGAGTTGAACCAATTGAAGGCACAAAATAGTGGGAAACTCCCTTCTCAACCTATTAACCCAAAAAAAGGGTGTCAATGCTATTACGTTGAGAAGTGGTACACAACTTGTGCAACCCGAAATTACTGATTCGGGCAAGGTGGACACACCAAAGGAACCTGTTTTGGAGGAGAATAATGAGGATACTCCCCAAACTTCTGAGGTACCTATTCCTAACTCTAAAACTCCGGTTTCTACTTATGTTCCTCATTTACCTTTTCCTCGCAGATTTGCAAGTTCTAAGAAGGCAGAACTCGAAAAGGAGATTTTGGACGTTCTAAAGAAGATCCATGTGAACATACCACTCATTGATGCTATTAAGCAAGTTCCAAAGTACGCAAATGTGTTAAAGGACTTGTGTACCAACAAACAAAGGCTCAAAGGTAATGAAGTGCTTAGTGTGGGGGAGAATGCCTCGGCAATCTTACAACACAAACTCCCACTTAAGTGCAAGGATCCCGGTAGCTTCGACATTCCCTTCACAATTGGTAACACCAAATTTAACAAAGCTATGTTGGACTTAGGTGCTTCCGTTAATGTTATGCCTGCGTCTATGTATAATTCACTTGATCTTGGTCCTCTTAAAAAGGCTGAAATTGTATTGCAATTAGCCGATCGCTCTAATGTCTACCCAATGGGTATTGTTGAGGATGTTCTTGTGCAGGTTAATCAACTTGTATTTCCAGCGGACTTTTGTGTGTTAGAGATGGATGAAGGATCACCGGACTCGTCTCTTCCATTGCTACTTGGGCGTCCCTTCATAAAAACGGCGAAAACCATAATTGATGTGGATAAGGGAACGCTAACCATGGAGTTTGATGGAGAAACAATACGTTTCAACATTTTCGAGACGATGAGATATCCTAGTGATGTTCCACTCTTGTTTCTCCATTGATGTTATGGATACATTGGCACAAAAAATGTTTGAATTAAACGGTGATGATGCTTTGGAAACCGTGTTAACTACATCCATAGATAATGGTGTAGAGTGTGGTAATGAAGTCAAGGAAGCCCTTGGTGATCTTAATTCACTACAAGGATGCCCGGAAACTCATAATATATCTTTTATTTCTTTACCATGCAGTGATGAAAAGCTTGTACCTTCAATTGTTAAATCTCCGATTTTAGAATTGAAACCTCTTCCCGACCACCTTAAGTACTTGTACTTGGGTGATAATGAAGAGTTACCGGTGATTGTTTCTAACAAGCTTAGTGATTTACAGGAGCAAAAACTTTTGAGGGTGCTAAGGAAGTACAAGACGGCCATAGGATGGACAATTGCCGATATCAAGGGTATTAGCCCCCGCCGTTTGTATGCACAAATTCGTTTGGAGGATGATGCAAAGCCTACTAGGGAAGCGCAACGTCGTTTGAATCCTCCCATGATGGAAGTTGTGAAAAAGGAGATACTCAAGCTTTTGGAAGTGGGTGTTATCTACCCCATATCCGATAGCGAGTGGGTAAGCCCGGTACAAGTAGTACCAAAGAAATCAGGTGTGACAGGTGGTGGAGAATGATAAGAATGAACTTGTCCCAACTCGTGTGCAAACCGGTTGGAGGGTTTGTATTGATTATAGAAAATTGAATGCCACCACTAGAAAAGATCGCTTTCCTTTACCTTTATTGATCAAATGCTTGAACGTTTAGCCGGACACTCTTACTATTGCTTTCTTGATGGCTATTCAGGTTATAATCAGATTGTGATAGCGCCGTAGGACCAAGAGAAAACCACTTTCACTTGTCCTTTCGGTACTTTTGCTTATAGAAGGATGCCTTTTGGCTTGTGCAATGCTCCAGCTACCTTTCAAAGGTGTATGGTAAGTATCTTTTCGGAATATGTTGAAAACATAATCGAAGTGTTCATGGATGACTTTAGTGTCTTTGGTGATTCGTTTGACCTTTGCTTGAACAATTTGTCTCTAATCTTTGAACGATGTGTTGAAACAAATCTTGTGCTAAATTGGGAGAAGTGCCATTTCGGTGGTAACTCATGGCATAGTTTTAGGCCATATAATATCTTCTAAAGGCTTGGAAGTCGATAAATCTAAGATAGATCTTATTCGTGCTCTAACCCCTCCCACTACGGTGAGGGAGATACGTTCTTTTCTTGGTCATGCAGGTTTTTATCGTAGATTCATCAAGGATTTTTCCAAGATAGCATCACCACTTTGTAACTTATTGCAAAAAGATGTGGTTTTTAACTTTGATGAGAAATGTATGGCGGCATTCAATCGTTTGAAAGAACTTTTGATTTCAGCCCCTGTCATTAAACCACTGGATTGGAGCAAGCCTTTTGAACTCATGTGTGATGCTAGTGATTATGCGGTTGGTGCGGTGCTTGGGCAACGTGTGGGGAAGCTTCCTCATGCTATTTATTATGCTTCTAGAACGTTAAATGAGGCCCAACAAAACTACACAACCACCGAAAAGAGTTATTAGCCATTGTTTTTGCTTTAGAAAAGTTTCGCTCTTATCTAATTGGTACAAAAGTTGTTATCTTTTCGATCATGCAAAGACTTAGATACTTGCTTACAAAGAAAGAGGCGAAACCGAGGCTCATACGATGGATATTACTCTTGCAAGAGTTTGATATTGAAATCAAAGACAAGAAAGGAATTGAGAACACCGTTGCGGATCACTTGAGCCAACTTGCTGTGGACAAGGAGACTATCCCGTTGCGTGAAAGTTTCCCGGATGAGCAACTTTTCTCAATTGCCTTGGGAGAACCATGGTATGCCGATATTGTCAATTACTTAGTTTCTAAACAAATCCCAAAGAACTTGTCTCGTGGCCGAGAGGGACAAACTTAAGAGGTTAGGGAACCAATACATATGGGATGATCCATACTTATGGAAACATGGTAGTGACCAAGTAATACGAAGGTGCGTTCCTCGAATCAATTTAATTCTATCTTGTCTTTTTGTCACTCTTATGCTTGCGGAGGACATTTTGGGAGTAAGAGAACCGCGCACAAGGTACTTGAAAGTGGTTTTTATTGGCCAACTTTGTTTAAGGATGCACATATATTTTGTACAACTTGTGATAGGTGCCAAAGAACCGGCAATCTAGGTGCCCGAAATCAAATGCCACAAACTTATATTCAATTTATTGAAGTTTTTGATGTATGGGGTATTGATTTTATGGGGCCTTTTGTCAACTCCCATGGGAATTTTTATATCTTACTTGCGGTTGATTATGTCTCGAAATGGGTGGAAGCTAAGGCCACCCCTACTAATGATTCTAAAGTGGTTTCAGATTTTGTGCAAGCTAATATTTTTGCAAGGTTTGGAATTCCAAGAGCCATAATTAGCGATGGGGGTTCTCACTTCAAAAACAGGATTCTACAAAGCTTGTTGGCGAAGTACAATGTGTCGCACAAGATTGCAACACCTTATCATCCCCAAACCAATGGACAAGCCGAGGTTTCTAACCGGGAGGTGAAATCCATTCTAGAAAAGACGGTGAACCCAACAAGGAAGGATTGGAGCATGCGACTTAATGATGCTTTGTGGGCGTATAGAACCGCATATAAAACACCTATTGGGATGTCTCCTTTTAGGCTTGTTTATGGTAAACCTTGTCACTTACCCGTGGAAATTGAGCATAAGGCGTTTTGGGCTATTAAGCAATGCAACATGGAGATGGACGGGGCTGGAAAGCAAAGGAAGTTACAACTCCAAGAGCTAGAGGAGCTTCGTAATGATGCATTTGAAAGTTCACGGATTTACAAAGAAAAGACGAAAGCATTCCATGATAACATGATTTCTAGGAAACAATTTTGCATTAGGCGAAAGTGCTTTTGTTTAATTCTCGCTTGCAATTATTTCCGGGTAAATTAAGGTAACGATGGATCGGACATTTTATTGTTACTAATGTGTTTTCTCATGGTGCAGTGGAAATTCGTAGCATAGCTACAGGGAAAGAACTTAAAGTTAATGGACACCGGCTGAAACCATATTATGAGAATTTCACTTCCGAGGTGGTGGAAGGAGTTAACTTTGTGGATGTGCTCCCTCTGGAGGAGTCATAAAAAGCAAGGAGATAGTCGGGCTGACGACTTTAAATCAAGCGCTAATTGGGAGGCAACCCAAAGGATGAGTATTTCTTGTCTTGTATTTATTTCTTTTCTTGTTTTTAGTTTTTCTTGTTTTGTTTTTCCTTTATTTTTTCTGATTTCTTGTTAGGATTTCCCACCTTGACTTACTTTGGACGATTCAATTTACATTGAGGACAATGTAAAGTTTAAGTGTGGGGGAGTGGTTTATGTTGTAAATTTTTGCAATTTTTCAACTTTTTTTTTGTGAACTAGTGAATAAGAAACCTCCAACTTGTAGTTAGTTTAGAGTCACATAGTATACATGTCGCTAAGATTACATCGAGAATCTCACACTAGTGACTGAACTTAGAGATGACAGAGAACATGATCGGGTTTCTTAATTGTATGAGAGTTAAAGTTGGATTTAACCATGCCAGTGGCAAATAAGGTGCAGACTGAATTCGGTATTAGAACAGTGATCCCCTATAGTGGAGACTACCCATGTTACATAATGTGAGGCACCAACCTTCAATTCTTTGTACCTGTCTAAATTTGTGCTTTTAGAGTGTGTGTCACCGTACGTAAATTCCGGGCAGAATGGTGAGCTGTCCAATTTCCCACCACAGAAGCACTATTTTGATCTCTTGAGTGCTATTTTTATCAACCATGTTGGTGACATCGAATTGCTAACTTACATACCACTTGTGATCTTGTTCTCAGATTAGCACCATCCACCTTATCTCTCTACACCAACAGTCCATAGAAACACCGTGATCATCAACAAGAGGAGCATCACGAATTTGAAGGAAAGTTGAAGACGTTCAAGGTTTACAAGCAACAAATGACATTTAAATGGGCAGATTTCGATTTGAGTAAAGCAACAAAACAGGGAGCAGTAATTTTTATAAGTTGAAGACTATTATACAAGAGTGAAAATTATCAAGGATGAGAATTCGAGAAGTTTATGATATCAAGACATATAAGTTGTGAAGAATCAAGCGGTAAAGTACTTACACCATGGCCTTTGTACTTACATTTTTTTTTTTTGTATTTTACTTTCTCTTGTCTCAAAAAAAAAAAAAAAAAAAAAAAAAAACGAAAATTAAAAAAAAAAAAAAAAAAAAAAAAAGACAAGAGAAAATTTTTAGGTTTGTTAATAGTTTTTATTATTTTTTATTATTTTTATTTTGTATTTGTTTTATTTTTTATTTCAAAAAAAAAAAAAAAAAGTAAAAAAAAAAAAAAAAAAAAAAAAAAAAAAAATTATATTTTGGGTTTGTATAGTTCGTTTTTAGCTTTGTGTTCTTTCAATAAAGCCAATGGAAAGAAGGAATATCTATAATGAAGTTTCAAGCGACAAGGAATTTGAGGGAAAGAATCATATTGTCAAGATTCTACGAAGTTCAAGAGTTATCATCAAGAGTTGAAGACCGAAGACGAAGATGAAGACACCGATAGAAGACCGAAGACGTTTCTATGGATGATGTGAGAGTGGTGCTAGCTGCACGCCGAACGGATACACGGTAAGTAAGCATATTCCCACCTTCGTTAAATGGTTGATTTCCTTTCTTAGAGATCGTCAGAAAAATGGGTTTTCAAAAATGAATAAAAGATGTGGGTTTTCAAAATATTTCGGAGGGTTTTTACCTTCCTACCATTCAACGTGTCGCAGGATTCTCTCTTCATTCCAACCTGGACACATGTGTGACCCATAAAAAGCTGTTTATTATTGAGAGCAATTTCATAAAACCCTTTCTTGTGAGGCAGAGTCGAGACTTTCGATCACTCCGAACCCGAATTTGAGTCGAGAAGGGGTGGTTATTTCTCTCTCAACTTTTAAGAATGAGATTATGTTCATTTATGTGTCTAACTTCTTATGACTAGTGTGCAGAATCTCTATGTCTTCTTAGCGCGTTGGATACTATCATTACGGAGAACTAGTAAGTTGGAAAAATAGGTTTTGTGGGTATATCTCTAGTAAACCCTCACGAGACTATAACTCGTCCACTAGGGGCACCTAGGGGTTTAAAGGCTTGTTATTTATGCTAAAAGTAACCGTAGCCTCGACGACACGGAGTTGTATGTATTTTTCATATTTTGTTTTGTTTGATTTGCTCGAGGACTAGCAAAATCTAAGTGTGGGGGAATCTGATAGGTGTAGAATACACCGTATTTACTATCTAGAGTTTATGCTTTCTTTGCTATTTTTCTTGTAAATTATGTAGCTCATTTTTGCTTTTGAGTTGTTATTAGGTGTTTTAGAGTAATTGGAGCAAAAGAAGTGGAATTCGCTTGATTCGAGGATTTATTCTCAATCATCTTGAAGAGAACGAAAATATGAGGCTAGCGGCGAAAGATTGAAGTCAATCGACTGCGTCCGAGGAAGTTACGAGCAAAATCTATGAATAAACTTGTCAGTTCCGCAAAACTGACAGTGCAAGAAGAGGCACTCAGATGGTGGCCCTTATACAAGAATGCCGGGTGTCTACAAGAATTCCTGTCATTACAACCCACAAATATCTTATCCACATTATTGTGTCGATCTGAAAAGTTGGAAATAAGAACAGCCATGGCGGCCGTTTTGAGAAGGTGATGTTGAAGATTAATCTGAGAGGTTGCTAGAGAAAAGATTGCTGCTGAGGATGGAATTAATACTGCTATTAACAAAGAAGAGTTGTTCTCAATCTGAGAAGGAAATCATTACCATGGATTCACCACCAGAATTGAAGGGTTTGGATCGAGTTCGAAAGGGCAAAAGAGAGTTCGAGAAGACCTTGTTGATGTTGAAGAACAAGATTTAGAGATTGGGTTTTGAGCAGAATTGCAGAACGAGAGATGAAGGGAAATGGAGATGAAGAAGATCACAGTAGAGATTCAACTCAGCCGTGAGAATAATGGGTCTGTGATTCTAATGGGGAGTGATGGAGATCGAGTAGGATCAGAGTAATGAGTTGGAGCTGCTGTCGATTCAGGGTTTGGATGCTCTTGGAGTTGCACTGAGATGGGTTCGATGTCATTCAGAGATGAATCAGATTGAAGAAAAACACAGAATTGGGCTCTGGTGGCGATGTTGATGTGTAATGGCTTAATACAGATGGTGCTGCTCTGAATCTGGTGGTGCAATGGCTAGGTTAGAATGGAGTTAGAAGACCTGCTGCTGCTGTCACAGGGAGATTGAATAAATGGGTTTTGGTTGAATTCAGTTTTGAAGCAAATGGCAGAATGGGTTGAATTGAGCTGCTGAGACTCATGGGGTTTGAAGTTTGGTTGGACTCGGTCTGACCGAGTTGAATCGAGCTGACCCGTTGACCCGACCGTTTTGACCCGGTTGACCGGTGACCGGGTGGACTTTGCCGGTCACCTGAAACGATTTCCAGCGACTTTTCCGGCCGTTTTCCGGCCACAATACCAATTTTCCGGCGACAACTTTTGGGTCATATTTTCTACATGGGTTTCTCCTTCTTATGGGCTTGGGGATTTTTATCTAATGGACTTTGAAGACTAGACCTAATTTTAGAAGTTGGAGAAAAGCTATAAAGGGAAGGTCTTCTACAACTCATGATATATCTTTTTCTTGGAATTTTGGAGAGCCGTTTTTGTTTACGCTTCTAGGGTTTGCTTTGTTCTTCTTCTTCATTATTTTATTATTGAATATTGATTATGATGAACTCCATAGCTATGAGTAGCTAAACATCTTATTGGTTATGGGATAAAAGTTGATTTCTCAACATGCTTTTGATTCAATGAATTAGTTTTGTCTCAGTAATTATTGTTTGTGATTCACAATTAATAGTGTTATAAGATTTGAAAACTTGTTAGGTTGAGTCGGAATCAATCCGATTTGTGTTCATCTCTAGAGATATATTAGGGTTTTCAATACGAAAAAGTTGTTTATCCCTGATTCTAAGTAGCATAATTGTGGGTAGTGCTTGTAGTGATATATCCTACTAGTCACAAGTGAATCATAACTTTTGTTAGAACGTTTAGTGCTTTTACACATTCGTTTGCATTGATTAGTCTTATTCAGTAGAACTTATTGCTTTTAGGGGTTAAACTTAATTGTGCTTTTACACTTTAGGTTGCTTTCTAAGAAGAATTCACATATGCATCTTTTAATGTGGTTGTGATGAAAACAGGGAATTAACGGGTTATACTTGCGATCAAGGTATCCTAGGACTTTTAATAATTACGAGATTAAAATACCAATTCTAATCATTGATGAAAATACATGTTTGTGAATGATACAATCCCGTGACCAATATCTTCTCCTTATTGATAATTCCAATTACTTACTTTGCTTTCAATTACTTTTATTTGCTCAAATACAACAAACATTCCCCGTGGTTACTTAGAAACTAAAATTTTATAACAACGAAAGCCTCTCTGTGGATACGAACTCTTTCTTATCGCTTACTATATTTATATCTAGTTGATTGAGAAAGTGAAATTATATTTGACGAATTGACAACCGACCATTTGGGAACGGTTCATAAACCCAAAATTGGACATTTCATTTGTGTGTAACAAGCTAAGGTTTCGATCCAACGGTTGAGAAATATTATCTTGAATCTAATCAGGTTTTCATATAACGGTGAATATTGAATGCTTTGTTACCAAGCTAACATTGATTGCAAACCCTGATTTGAAAGACTATATAAGGGAGAACTCTAGCAACTGGGAAACCTAATCCCCACACCGTACGTGTGATACTAGTTACATAAGCTAGAGTCGATTCTCCTTTAACCTTGGGTTTTCTTCTCTAAACCAGGTTAACGACTTAAAGACTTCATTGGGATTGTGAAGCCAGGCCGATACTATTTTTCTTGTAGTTGTGTGATCTGATCTTGTTGTTTCTATCGTACGAGTATATTTGGAATAATAGGCTTGAGATTTATATCTCCGATAGGCAAGATAGAAAAGAAATCACAAACACTTCGTCTCATCGTTTGTGATTCCGCAATATCTTTTTTCGCTGCGTCGATTAAGATTATTGTGAGGTGATTGATAATACTAGGCTGTTTTTCGGGAATATAAGTCCGGGTTATCAATTGGTTCCTGTTCACCTTGATTTATCAAAAGACGGAACAAAACTCGTAGGTATATTCGTGGGAGACGGATTTATCTATTATCGTAGACTTTTCTGTGTGATACAGATTTGTTTATTAAAGTCTTCGACTTTGGGTCGTAGCAACTCTTAGTTGTGGGTGAGATCAGCTAAGGGAATCAACTACGTAGCATCCTGCTGGGATCAGAGACGTAGGAGCATAATTGTACCTTGGATCAGTGTGAGATTGATTGGGTTCAACTACAGTGCAGACCGAAGTTAATTTGGAGTAGGCTAGTGTCTGTGGTGGCTTAATACAGTGTGTGTTCAATCTGTACTAGGTCCCGGGGTTTTTCTGCATTTGCGGTTCCCTCGTTAACAAAATTCTGGTGTCTGTGTTATTTTTATTCCGCATTATATTTGTTTATATAATTGAAATATCACAGGTTGTGCGTTGTTCAATCAGTTAGAATATCCGACCTTTTGGTTGTTGATTTAAATTGATTGACAGTTGGATATTGGTCTTTGGTACCATCCAAGTTATGTCTCTTTGATAAGGACTCGCAGATTTCTATTTGCTTGAGTAAAGATCAAATCGAGAGATTGAGATATAAACTCTTTGATATACTTTTTATCTATATTGAGTCTGACTGTCTAGTTGATTCTCTAGAAAGTATATTGGAGTTTGTCCATACAGATTGCTAATCGAATTGTTGGGTGTGGTTGTTAGACCCCCGCTTTTTCAATTGGTATCAGAGCAGGCAAACACGTTTAAGACCTTACAAGTCTATGTTTGTGGCAATCTGAGTCTGGGGACAGAATCTCTTCTATGCATACCAAGATGTCTTCAAAAGCTTTTAACTATGCCAAATGTCTTGGGAATACCTCAAAGGATTACTCCTTAGCTGATTCTTCCGAATACCGAGGTAAGAAGATTGTTTCATCTTGTGTCAACATATCTCTTTCCGATGAGACATTGGACACTATGGAAAAAGCTGAAATGAAGCTCACCAGAATCTCTGAAAACTCTGCTGAGATTATTGATTTCTAGGATCATGATCAGCTTATTGATGAATTCGAAAAGTCTCTTAATCGAGAACATGAACTCTACAGCATCACTGAGTCCTTCTCTAAGAATATTGAGAAACTTCTCCAAGAAACTACCCTACAGCGTGAAAAGATTAGTATTCTTGAAGATATTGTTAATAGTGTTCTTGAAGATATTGTTAAGAAAGACTCAATTAGATAGAAACGGTTGATCGAGACTCATTGATCAGATCTTAACAGACTTCGTGTCGAGAAAGAGAAACTAGAAGCATCTCTTATTCTAGCCCATGAAAAGTGCAGATCCTTGGAAATGGAAAACTCTGTCTTAAGGAGAAATTCTTCTGTACAAACTAATTCTCATGAGTTACAAAGCATTTAACGAAAAGTTCTCCGGAAGAAGATTGTTTCAATAAGAGTTTACATAACTTACAATCTCCTCATATGACTATGAAGTCAAAACAGGTGCCATTTATTGCTCTCCACGAACCTGTACATTCTGTGGAAAAAGGAATCACTATGCTATCCATTGCTTTGCCAGGAGGAAACAAATTTCTAAACTTCATAATTTGGTTCTTTCCATTGTCAATGGAATAAACAAATTGGTCGACTACGCAGCAGTGAATCACATACCCACAGAAAAACAGAAACCTTATAAAAATGATTTCTTTCCTAGAAATCATCACAGGGCTCAAATGCATTCCAGTGTTGCTGATAAAAGCATTCCCGTGTTTATAAGGTGTTGGTAGTAAATCTAAGTCTAGAAAATGGATCCCCTTCTATCCCGATCCTCTTGAACCCGTTGCAAGAGGTCCTAGATTTAGTCCTCGAGAAAGCATTCTGACGGATATATCAATCTGCCGTGCCTTTTTCTCCGGGATGGATGTCAACCGAAGAAAGGCAAAACACACAAAGATAAAGATGCCAGATGAGATGTACAACTCCTTCTCAATAATCGTAGTGGGATTGTTTCTCACTCTACCGCCTAATTCCGTGTAGTCTTTTCCTTGTTCCTAACTTGAGAGGTGCAAGGACAATAATTGAGAATTACTCAAGTATGTTGTATATTTCTATGTTAAAAGTTTTTTTTGTGCCGGCAGTCCACAATGTTCGTGTCCTCCTATTGAGGGTTCTTAGGGTTTCCTAAAAACAAGAGTTCCTCTCTCCTGTTTATATATACACATATATATATTATTCTATATTGGGTTTTTCCTTCCCTAAAAACATATGGAGAATCCTGCAAAGTCTCAAGAGATTGTACATCTTGATATGGAGGAAGACGCTCAAGAACGTGAGTCAAGAGCTTGTTCTAAAGAAGATGCTTGAAAGAAAGGATCACAACTCCTGGATTAATGATTCTGTCAAGGATTTGATTTGTTTTCAGAACGATTCAAAGGTCGAGTTTGCAAATCTTCAGCTGCAGATAAACCAACTCTTGGATGGTCAGGCCAGAATCCTTGCTAATTAGAATCTTCTAATACGGAATCAAAAGAAGCTCATCATGGACTGCGTCAAGGCTAGACAGCTTTCCCGGGTTGTTGATCGTAAAGTTAGTGTTATAACTCACGAACATGGTGTTTTTACGGTCAAGAGGATAAAGGAAATCAGTGATACCTTCTTTGATGGATTCATTGAAAGATATGAGGTTCTCAACGAACTCTAATTTTATTTAAGTATGCCTAGTAAATCTTCTATTTTTCTGTTTTTGTTATAACAATAACTAAAGTTTGGAATAGCCATTATTGTGATTACACATAGCTATGTCCAACGTTTCATCTTCATGTTTTTAGATTTATTGGTTTAAACTCTAAATTTGTTTGGAAGATGACTTTTGCAGTATTAATCTTTATGGTTTTAAATATTGCAATTGTTATGGGATATGTGTGTTTACGTCCGTGAACTATGATTGTCTCACATCTTGTCAAAAGTAAAGTCTTTCATGTGTCGATATTCACATGTTGATAAAGGAATGAATGGACTTTTGACAAATACAAAAGTTAAGCCTATATTGTCAATTATTGACGGAAGATAGGTTAAAATCTTTTGTTTTCAAGGATTATGTCTATTGTTTGTCATTGTGAAAATTGTGATGGAAAATAGAATGAATCCTTGTGTATTCCGCGGTAATTGATCTTCCCTGATCCATATTTTATGTATTACTGTGAGGCTCCATAATGTTTCTTATGTTGAGCACTTAACGACCAAGTTGATTATTTTATGATTAGCTTTGTTGTTGTTCCGTAAGGTACTTTATGTCGAGCATTTTTTAACTAAATTAATCATCTTGTTTGGTTATTTAGTTATAACTCTGTAAGTCTTCTTATGTTTGATCGTTTTTGACTGGGTTGATTATTCTCATGATTAACTTAGTCATTGCTCCATAGATCCTCTTATGTCGAGTATAACCAATTAAATTGATTACTTTTGTTGTAGTTGCAGGAAATCCTACAATACATCCCTCACAAGAATTCATAATATTCAACACATCTTTAAGATTAACAATCAACCTTTTTTATTAATTGAGTTAGAAATTTTACAAGAAGGAAATGAAATCAAGAATATAATTACTACTCTAGGCTTGCGACATTCTCGCCAAGATACGAATGTTGAATATCGCAACACTCCTAAATCTCGCTAGGTCTTCACATCTTTCTCGTGTGTTCAGCCGTCGTCATCTCTGTTACGTCATTTTTATTACCAATCTGCGATATCTTCAAAGTGTGCTTTTTAACGATTTCGCAAGGATACCGGGTGTTGCGATATTCGATCCCACATCTTGCCTCTTCTCATGTCTTCTCGCGAAGGAGAGAATGTCATGAGAACTAGTAATTTCAAAATGCCGCAGCTGTTCATCTTTTCATATTTTTCTGTACTGACATGATTCTGTACTTTTACGCAGAATTTATTACACGTATCTCTTCTTCCATCCATTTCTTGACACGTCTTTTTCAACCGTTATTTCTCAACCGTTCATGTCTACTCTTCGCATTAAATGTGTTTACCTTTTCGAGAGTTCTTCTATATATATATATATATCTTTCTCATTCTTCTCTTCTTCTTTTTTACTTTCCTTCTTATTTTTTCTGCAACTTTTCTTCAACATTCCTCTCGTCAGAATCTCGCTTCGCGTCGTAAATCTTCTTCTTTCTACTTCTTTTGATCTTCAATTTTTCTTCATTCCCATACTCGAAAATGCCTCCAGTTGGTCGTAAATACGAAACTTCTCGGAAAAGTTCAGTAAAGATTTCGAAGAGAAGGGTTTCAAATTAACCACCATTCCCCATCAAGAATCTAAATCCATTATTTTCGCCAAATTATTTTCTCGATCATCATTGTGATGATAAGGAAATCATAGTTTCGCTTGGTCAGATTCTCGCTGGCCTTCCATTCCTTTCTATGATCCTAATCTTCCCTTATTTTATGAAATTCTTGCTCATGCGAAATTCTCGCGAGCCATCTACCAATTGAGTGGGGATTGTATTCGTTTAATGCTTGAGTTCGCCAACCGTGGTGCTGGTAGAGGATCTCTTTACCCAAAAGAAGTCAGGGATCCTGAATTTGATGACTTAGAGATATTCGCCGAAAAATATATAGTAAAGAGCTTCTTCGAAAACTATGAAGTAATAAACATGAAGAATGATAAAACTCGCTGGGGTGCTCGCTTGAAGAGGAGAGAAAATGTTGTCAGCGATAAAATACTTATGCAGAACATCGACTGGCATTCTGGCAAGAACAATATTCCTCGTCACTCTAAGACGGCAGATGGTGCGTCTTTCCGCTGGTTTTGAAAGGACCTTATATTTCAGGTTCAAATGTGCTTCCTGCGAATCTCGCCAATTATCAACCTTGGGTATTTAATTGGCCCGAAAAAGCGAAAGAGGTATTTCTTTGAATCTTGTTCACTTCGTAATCTTTCATTTATTGTTACTTTCTTGTTCTTTAAATCTTGCGAAAATTTTAGATTAAAAAGCTGAGATCGAGCTATAATAGAACCGGGAAGGCTAGCACTTTATCTGCTCTGCGCTCCATCACAGATGAAGTAAGAAACATCTTTATATTTTTAACAATATTGTTGCCTCTGTTTCTTATCTTCATTTGTGTGCGAAGGTTGGCATTGTAGCTGTTGAAGAAGAAGAAAGTTCTAAGGTTGTGAAGACCAAAGGCAAAGGTAAAGGTTCTCTTCGCAAGGAGAAATCTGCTGCTCCACCTTCAAAGAAGCTAAAAGTTCATTCTCCTTCTCCTTCTCATTGAAATCTTCAACCTGGTGAAAGTTTTGATGATGATGATGACGATGACGTTGATATTCCTTTCGCAGGAGAAAATTTTCCAGCTCAATCTTCTATGGCACAACTATCCAGCATCTTCTCTGACTCCATGCAGGGGATTGGGGATGATCATCTCTCTAGTACATGCAAAGCTCTTGCGAGTATCTGCGATGCTCCTTTATAGAGGGTAATGATTCTCTTCATGGAGTCTCCAGATCAGTGACTCCCAGCTTTCTGAACTCACTTGGTGTCTTGGTATTTCTTCGTTTCTATACTCCTTCATAATTATGATTTAAAATTATATTATATCTTGACAATTTCCTTCGCAGACTGGGAGAGCTTCCTTCGTTGTTGCCTCGGACCTTGAGAAAAGGCATGGGATTCTTGAAAAGAAGAATCTTTATCTTCGCAAGAGAAATGAAGAACTGGAAGCTGAAGCTGCTACTCTTCGCGAGAAGACTAAGCAATTAGAAGTTGATTCTTCCACTCAGAAGAACAAGATATCTAGTCTTCAAAGTGCCAAACAGCAACTTTATGGTATGAGACTTTTCTCTTTTCCTTCGTTTTGTTTTCTCATTATCTTCCCTCATCTGATTTACCATTTTTGCAGACGTCTATAACCTTTCTGATGAAGCCATTCTCCTTCACTCATTCCCAGACTCTATAGATAATAATACCCTTCTTGAACACCTCAACAATTCTTTGAATAGTTTTTCAAATGACAAGATTAAATCTCTTCCCCTAAATGAACTCCAATCCAAATTTCTCCTCTTAGAAATTGATCATAGATCCAGCTTGGGCTTAGACAACCAATTTAAGCGTCTCTATCTTAACTCTAAAGAGAAAATTAATACTTTAAGAACCAAAATCAGTGATCTCATAGATGATAAAGATCGCATCGCTAGACAAGGTGCTCAAGCATTAACGAAATTCTAAAAGACTCTTTTTGAGGTTTGGTCGGTTGTCAATCCGTCAAATATAATTTCACTTTCTCAATCAACTAGATATAAATATAGTAAGCGATAAGAAAGAGTTCGTATCCACAGAGAGGCTTTCGTTGTTATAAAATTTTAGTTTCTAAAGTAACCCGGGGGAATGTTTGTTGTATTTAAGCAAATAAAAGTAATTAAACGCAAAGTAAGTAATTTGAATTATCAATAAGGAGAAGATATTGGTCACGGGATAGTATCATTCACAAACATGTATTTTCATCAATGATTAGAATTGGTATTTAATCTCGTATTTATTAAAAGTCCTAGGATACCTTGATCGCAAGTATAACCCGTTAATTCCATGTTTTCATCACAACCACATTAAAAGATGCATATGTGAATTCTTCGTAGAAAGCAACCTAAAGTGTAAAAGCACAATTAAGTTTAACTCCCTAAAAGCATGAAGATTTATGGAATAAGACTCATCAATGCAAACGAATGTGTAAAAGCACTAAACGTTTTAACAAAAGTTATGATTCACTTGTGACTATTAGGATGTATCACTACAAGCACTAACCACAATTATGCTACTTAGAATCGTGGATAAACAACTTTTTCGTATTGAAAACCCTAATATAGCTCTAGAGATGAACACAAATCGGATTGATTCCGGACTCAACCTAACAAGTTTTCAAATCTTATAACACTATTAATTGTGAATCACAAACAATAATTACTGAGATAAAACTAATTCATTGAATCAAAAGCATGTTGAGAAATCAACTTTTATCCCTTAACCAATAATATGTTTAGCTACTCATAGCTATGGAGTTCATCATAATCAATATTCAATAATAAAATAATGAAGAAGAAGAACAAAATCAAACCCTAGAAGCGTAAACAAAAACGGCTCTCCAAAATTCCAAGAATAAGATATGATATAAGTTGTAGAAGACCTTCCCTTTATAGCTTTTCTCCAACTTCTAAAATTAGGTCTAGTCTTCAAAGTCCATTAGATGAAAATCCACCAAGCTCATAAGTAGGAGAGACCCATGTAGAAATACGCCCCAAAAGTGGTCGCCGGAAATCTGGTATTGTGGCCGGAAGTTGGCCGGAAACGTCGCCGGAAGTCGGTTCAGGTGACCGGCAAAGTCCGCCCGGTCACCGATCAACGGGTCGGATCGGGTCAACTCGGCGGGTCAACTCGGTCAACTCGGTCAGACCGAGTCAAACCGAGTCAGGGTGTGCCAGCCAGAACCAGTCAGGTCTGAGTTAGACCCAAGTCAGACTCAGCTGAGCTGAGTGACCTTGCCTGAGCCAGTTGCATTGGCCAGAACTCTGTAGCACAATCATTGTGCATCACCACCTCAGCACAGCCATGATGGCCCTAGCTTGCCACTTACAAACCAGCTGCACCATTTCATTCACTCACTTCCATTTCAGCATCTCACTGTCATTCACCAGCTACCACTTGCAGTTTTAGCTCCATAATCACCAGCCAGTGCTCCACTGAGTCTTCATCACAGCACCAGCTTCAAATTAAGCTCCATTTATCCACCATAACATCACCAGGACAACCACTAGCTGCAGTTTAAATCATCCTTCCTGCTATACCCATCTCACACTCCTCAGTATCAACAGCCCAGAGCTCAAACTTCATTCACAATCACAAGCCATCCAACAACATCATCACTCAGCTCAGGCCATTGCAAGATCATCACAACATCTCTCCAGGCCAACTCTAAATCCTTGCCATTCCCTGCAATTCTCAAGGGCTGCACTGAATTGCACCATCACTATGTAGCTTTATCAACCAACACATAATTGCTTCACTATTCCATTTCAAATAGCACCACCTTCTTGCACTTACTGCACCTTTACCAGCCATGCTTTGTATTTTATTGAGCCACCGCACCATACTTAGCCTCCTTAATTCCATTGCAAGTACCACAAAAGCCATAACAGCAGCTCAGCATCAGTCCCAATTCCAGCCATAACCTTCACAATGCCATACTCAGTGGCAGCAACAACAACTATGCTTCAATTCCAGTCTATCTGACCAATTAATTACATTCCCCTGAGCATAAACCACAGCACCAATATCTACCAAATTAGCTCCACACTGCAGCACCAGTCCATCATCAAACCCTGGCAGCACCAATATCTAACATCCCCAATAGCTCAAGCATTGTCAGGCCAACAGCTGCAACCACTTGCACCTCTATTTGCCAATCCCTTGTATCATCAGTAGCATCAACATCTTCTCAGGTTCACGCTTCACCACTGCTCATGATTGCTCTTTCCTGTAACCTCAAAACCAACAGCATCACCACCAGAACCCTGAACTGCCATATCTCCACAATATTGTCTCATCTACTCCATTGCAGACCCATGTCACATTTTCTTACCAAGTTTCAGCTCCAACTGTATCTCAGTTGCACTCTCATTTCAATGTAACATCACATAAACCTCACCCTGACACTTGCCATTGAAACTATTCTAAGCCATTTACAACCGCCAGACCTTGCAACTTCTCGGCCCAATGCCCTTTTGCCTCTAGCCATGACCAGCTGAGCAGCAGCACCAATGCCTGCAATTACAATCTTCACTGCTACTTCCCTGCAAACTCACACACAACCCCTTGTAATCTACAGCTTCAAAAACACCATCCCTGTAACCACCAGAACCAACAATTCACCAAGCTCGGACTTCCCTTAACCACCATCTATCAACCCCTTGCAGATTCCTTCTTGAACTCATTCTCTTCCATTCTCTGTCATCACCAACCCATGAGCTATTTCAACATCAGGTCTTCAATCACATCAGCAAAAAGTTCACAAACGGAAACCCCAATTCGCCTCTAACTCATTCAAACCCTTAAGAACCACCATGAATCGAAACCCTAACTTCAATATAAATCAGAAACCCAATCTTCAATTCATCCATAGACTCTGTTTCTCGTGTTCCCTGTTCGTCTTCATCGTCGATTTCATCTCAGTCACTAACTCGAACCAAATACCTGATTCAATTTCTCGAACTCTTCCTCATGGCCTCAGATCCATCTTGGTAGCAACAGTCGTCATCGTTTCCTCTCATCTCTGAACTCCATGGCCGCCTCTCTAATTCTCAGGTGGTTTGTAATGAAGACCACAGCCGCCTCCATTTCTCTCTCGTATGAACTCAGGTGAAAATGATAAACTTCTCTGAAATTGTGGTTTGTTGTAAGAGATGACGGTGGATAAAGCCACCCAGGACTGGCAGATAAGGGGTTATGGGAGTAGGGTTATATCCAGTGTCAGTCACCTTGATAAGGGCCACCCAGCTGGCAGCCCCTTAACACTTGCTGGCTATCTTTTAATACTTCTCCAAAAGAGAGTTGTCCCTTAACCTCGGGTCAGCTTCATATATCACTTGCCTGTGAGATGACAATTTTGTCCTTTTGGCTCAAATAGAGTAATCTCTTCTTCTTTTCCTCCGTGCGATTCCAGAATACCTAATAACTCAAAAACACACGTAAAGTGCATAATTCACAATAAAAATAGCAAAGAAAGCGTAACTACTAGATAGTAAATACGGTGTATTCTACACCTATCAGATTCCCCCACACTTAGACTTTGCTAGTCCTCGAGCAAATCAAACAAAACAATAAAATAAAACAACTCCATGTCGTCGAGGCTACGGTCACTTTTAGCATAAATAACAAGCCTTTAAACCCCTAGGTGTCCCTAGTGGACGAGTTATAGTCTCGTGAGGGTTTACTAGAGATGTACCCACAAAACCTATTTTTTCAACTTACTAGTTCTCCGTAATGATAGTATCCAACGCGCTAAGAAGACATAGAGATTCTGCACACTAGTCATAAGAAGTTAGACACATAAATGAACACAATCTCATTCTTAAAAGTTGAGAGAGAAATAACCATCCCTTCTCGACTAAAATTCGGGTTCGGAGTGATCAAAAGTCTCGACTCGCCTCACAAGAAAGAGTTTTATGAAATTGCTCTCAATAATAAATGACTCTTTATGGGTCACACATGTGTCCAGGTTGGAATGAAGAGAGAATCCTGCGACACGTTGAATGGTAGGAAGGTAAAAACCCTCCGAAGTATTTTGAAAACCCACATCTTTTATATATTTTTGAAAACCCATTTTTCTGACGATCTCTTCGAAAGGAATTCAACCATTTAACGAAGGTGGAAATATGCTTACTTATCGTGTATCCGTTCGGCGTGCAGCTAGCACCACTCTCACAAAGATCCATAGAAACGTCTTCGGTCTTCTATCGGTGTCTTCATCTTCGTCTTCGGTCTTCAACTCTTGATGATAACTCTCGAACTTCGTAGAATCTCGGCAATATGATTTTTTCCTCTAATTTCTTGTCGCTTGAAACTTCATTATAGATATTCCTTCTTTCCATAGGCTTTATTGAAAGAATACAAAAACAAACTATACAAAACCAGTTTTTTTTTTTTTTTTTTTTTTGAGACAAGAGAAAGTAAAATACAAAAATAAAAATGTAAGTACAATGCCATGGTATAAGTACTTTACCGCTTGAATCTTCACAACTTATATGTCTTGATATCATAGACTTCTCGAATTCTCATCCTTAATAATTTTCACTCTTGTATACTAGTCTTCAACTTATAAAAATTTTGCTCCCTGTTTTGTTGCTTTACTCAAATCTGAAATCTGCCCATTTTATGCCATTGTTTGTAAACCTCGAACGTGTTCAACTTTCCTTCGAATTTGTGATGCTCCTCTTGTTGATGATGATGGTGTTTCTATGGACCTGTTGGTGTAGAGAGAGATAAGGTTGATGGTGCTAATCTGAACAAGATCACAAGTGGTATGTAAGTTAGCAATTCGATGTCACCAATATGGTTGATAAAAATAGCACTCAAGAGATCAAAATAGTGCTTCTATGGTGGGAAGTTGGACAGCTCACCATTCTGCCCGGAATTTACGTACGGTGACACACACTCTAAAAGCACAAATTTAGACAGGTACAAAGAATTGAAGGTTGGTGCCTCACATTATGTAACTTGGGTAGTCTCCACTATAGGGGATCACTGTTCTAATACCGAATTCAGTCTGCACCTTATTTGCCACTGGCATGGTTAAATCCAACTTTAACTCTCATACAATTAAGAAACCCGATCATGTTCTCTGTCATCTCTAAGTTCAGTCACTAGTGTGAGATTCTCGATGTAATCTTAGCGACATGTATACTATGTGACTCTAAACTAACTACAAGTTGGAGTTTTCTTATTCACTAGTTCACAAAAAAGTTGAAAAATTGCAAAAATTTACAACATAAACCACTCCCCCATACTTAAACTTTACATTGTCCTCAATGTAAATTGAATCGTCCAAAGTAAGTCAAGGTGGGAAATCCTAATAAGAAATCAGCAAAAACAAAGAAAACAAAACAAGAAAAACTAAAAACAAGAAAAGAAATAAATACAAGACAAGAAATACTCATCCTTTGGGTTGCCTCCCAATTAGCGCTTGGTTTAAAGTCGTCAGCCCGACTATCTCCTTGCTTTCTATGCCTCCTCCATAGGGAGCACATCCACAAAGTTAACTCCTTCCACCACTTCGGAAGTGAAATTCTCATAATATGGTTTCAACCGGTGCCCATTAACTTTAAGTTCTTTCCCTGTAGATATACTACGAATTTCCACTGCACCATGAGAAAACACATTAGTAACAATAAAATGTCCGATCCAATGTGACCTTAGTTTACCCGGAAATAATTGCAAGCGAGAATCAAACAAAAGCACTTTCTGCCCAATGCAAAATTGTTTCCTAGAAATCATGTTATCATGGAATGCTTTCGTCTTTTCTTTGTAAATCCGTGAACTTTCAAATGCATCATTGCGAAGCTCCTCTAGCTCTTGGAGTTGTAACTTCCTTTGCTTTCCAGCCCCATCCATCTCCATGTTGCATTGTTTAATATCCCAAAACGCCTTATGCTCAATTTCCACGGGTAAGTGACAAGGTTTACCATACACAAGCCTAAAAGGAGACATTCCAATAGGTGTTTTATATGCGGTTCTATACGCCCACAAAGAATCATTAAGTCGCATGCTCCAATCCTTCCTTGTTGGATTCACCGTCTTTTCTAGAATAGATTTCACCTCCCGGTTAGACACCTCGGCTTGTCCATTGGTTTGGGGATGATAAGGTGTTGCAATCTTATGCGACACATTGTACTTCGTCAACAAGCTTTGTAAAATCCTGTTTTTGAAGTGAGAACCCCCATCGCTAATTATGGCTCTTGGAATTCCAAACCTTGCAAAAATATTAGCTTGCACAAAATCTGAAACCACTTTAGAATCATTAGTAGGGGTGGCTTTAGCTTCCACCCATTTCGAGACATAATCAACCGCAAGTAAGATATAAAAATTCCCATGGGAGTTGACAAAAGGCCCCATAAAATCAATACCCCATACATCAAAAACTTCAATAAATTGAATATAAGTTTGTGGCATTTGATTTCGGGCACCTAGATTGTCGGTTCTTTGGCACCTATCACAAGTTGTACAAAATATATGTGCATCCTTAAACAAAGTTGGCCAATAAAAACCACTTTCAAGTACCTTGTGCGCGGTTCTCTTACTCCCAAAATGTCCTCCGCAAGCATAAGAGTGACAAAAAGACAAGATAGAGTTAAATTCGGATTCGGGAACGCACCTTCGTATTACTTGGTCACTACCATGTTTCCATAAGTATGGATCATCCCATATGTATTGGTTCCCTAACCTCTTAAGTTTGTCCCTCTCAAAGACGAGACAAGTTCTTTGGGATTTGTTTAGAAACTAAGTAATTGACAATATCAAAGCATACCATGGTTCTCCAAAGGCAATTGAGAAAAGTTGCTCATCCGGGAAACTTTCACGCAACGGGATAGTCTCCTTGTCCACAGCAAGTCGGCTCAAATGATCCGCAACGGTGTTCTCAATTCCTTTCTTGTCTTTGATTTCAATATCAAACTCTTGCAAAAGTAATATCCACCGTATGAGCCTCGGTTTCGCCTCTTTCTTTGTAAGCAAGTATCTAAGTGCTGCATGATCAGAAAAAACAACAACTTTTGTACCAATTAGATAAGAGCGAAACTTTTCTAAAGCAAAAACAATAGCTAATAACTCTTTTTCAGTGGTTGTGTAGTTTTGTTGGGCCTCATTTAACGTTCTAGAAGCATAATAGATAGCATGAGGAAGCTTCCCCACACGTTGCCCAAGCACCGCACCAACCGCATAATCACTAGCATCACACATGAGTTCAAACGGCTTACTCCAATCCGGTGGTTTAATGATAGGGGCTGAAATCAAAAGTTCTTTCAAACGATTGAATGCCGCCATACATTTCTCATCAAAGTTAAAAACCACATCTTTTTGCAATAAGTTACAAAGTGGTGATGATATCTTGGAAAAGTCTTTGATGAACCTACGATAAAAACCTGCATGACCAAGAAAAGAACGTATCTCCCTCACCGTAGTGGGAGGGGTTAGAGCACGAATAAGGTCTATCTTAGATTTATCGACTTCCAAGCCTTTAGAAGATATTATATGGCCTAAAACTATGCCATGAGTTACCATGAAATGGCACTTCTCCCACTTTAGCACAAGATTTGTTTCAACACATCGTTCAAGGATTAGAGACAAATTGTTCAAGCAAAGGTCAAAAGAATCACCAAAGACACTAAAGTCATCCATGAACACTTCGATTATGTTTTCAACATATTCCGAAAAGATACTTACCATACACCTTTGAAAAGTAGCCGGAGCATTGCACAAGCCAAAAGGCATCCTTCTATAAGCAAAAGTACCGAAAGGACAAGTGAAAGTGGTTTTCTCTTGGTCCTCCGGTGCTATCACAATCTGATTATAACCTGAATATCCATCAAGAAAGCAATAGTAAGAGTGTCCAGCTAAACGTTCAAGCATTTGATCAATAAAAGGTAAAGGAAAGTGATCTTTTCTAGTGGTGGCATTCAATTTTCTATAATCAATACAAACCCTCCAACCGGTTTGCACACGAGTTGGGACAAGTTCATTCTTATCATTCTCCACCACCGTCACACCCGATTTCTTTGGTACTACTTGTACCGGGCTTACCCACTTGCTATCGGATATGGGGTAGATAACACCCACTTCTAAAAGCTTGAGTATCTCCTTTTTCACAACTTCCATCATGGGAGGATTCAAACGACGTTGCGCGTCCCTTTTAGGCTTTGCATCATCCTCCAAACGAATTTTGTGCATACAAACGGCAGGGCTAATACCCTTGATATCGGCGATTGTCCATCCTATGGCCGTCTTGTACTTCCTTAGCACCCTCAAAAGTTTTTGCTCCTATAAATCATTAAGCTTATTAGAAACAATCACAGGTAACTCTTCATTATCACCCAAGTACAAGTACTTAAGGTGGTCGGGAAGAGGTTTCAATTCTAAAATCGGAGATTTAATAATTGAAGGAACAAGCTTTTCATCACTGCATGGTAAAGAAATAAAAGGGATATTATGAGTTTCCGGGCATCCTTGGATGAATTAAGATCACCAAGGGCTTCCTTGACTCCATTACCACACTCTACACCATTATCCATGGATGTAGTTAACACGGTTTCCAAAGCATCATCACCGTTTAATTCAAACATTTGTTGTGCCAATGTATCCATCACATCAATGGAGAAACAAGAGTGGATATCGCTAGGATATCTCATCGTCTCGAAAATGTTGAAACGTATTGTTTCTCCATCAAACTCCATGGTTAGCGTTCCCTTATCCACATTAATTATGGTTTTCGCCGTTTTCATGAAGGGACGCCCAAGAAGCAATGGAAGAGACGAGTCCGGAGAACCTTTATCCATCTCTAACACACAAAAGTCCGCTGGAAATACAAGTTGATTAACCTGCACAAGAACATCCTCAACAATACCCATTGGGTAGACATTAGAGCGATCGGCTAATTGCAATACAATTTCAGCCTTTTTAAGAGGACCAAGATCAAGTGAATTATACATTGACACAGGCATAACATTAACGGATGCGCCTAAATCCAACATAGCTTTGTTAAAAGTTGTGTTACCAATTGTGACGGGAATGTCAAAACTACCCGGATCCTTGCACTTAAGTGGGAGTTTGTGTTGTAAGATTGCCGAAGCATTCTCCCCCACACTAAGCACTTCATTACCTTTGAGCCTTTGTTTGTTGGTACACAAGTCCTTCAACACCTTTGCATACTTTGGAACTTGCTTGATAGCATCAATGAGTGGTATGTTCACATGGATCTTTTTAAGAACGTCTAAAATCTCCTTTTCTAGTTCCGCCTTCTTAGAACTTGCAAATCTATGAGGAAAAGGTAAAGGAGGAACATAAGTAGAACCCGGAGTTTTAGAGTTAGGAATAGGTACCTCGAAGTTTGGGGAGAATCCTCATTATTCTCCTCCAAAACAGGTTCCTTTGGTGTGTCCACGTTGCCTCGAATCAGTCAATTTCGGGTTGCACAAGTTGTGTACCACTTCTCAACGTAATAGCATTGACACCCTCTTTTGGGTTAATAGGTTGAGAAGGGAGTTTCCCACTATTTTGCGCCTTCAATTGGTTCAACTCAATAGCCATGGAGCCCATTTGTGTTTGCAACTCCTTAATAGCACTCTTAGTCTTTTGTTGACTCTCTTTAAACATGGTGGAAATGCCTTGCATCATTGTTTGAAGCTTTGAATCAATATCAGCACCTTGAGTTTGCATTGATTGTTGTGCTTGAGGTTGCTGAAATTGTTGTTGTTGTGGTTGAAATCCACTCGGACGGTTGAAAGTAGGTTGTTGAATTGCACCTTGCTTGTTAGCATAGCTAAAATTGGGGTGATCTCTCCATCCCGGATTGTAAGTGTTGGAGTAGGGATCATACCGTCTTGGTTGATTTGGAAAGATCGCATTAGCTTGCTCGTCCTCATAAGTTTGAGAAGAACTTGGTATAACCGCGGATGCAACTTGTTGCAACATTGCTGTCATGTTACCCATTTGTTGACGAAGTTCCTCCACCTCGCTCACTTCACTCACCCTTCTTAGAATCACATCCGAACCACGACTTAAGAATTGTTGTGAGTTCGCTGCCATGTTTTCAATCAACTCCCTAGCTTGTGCCACCGTCTTGCTAACTAGTGCACCACCACCCGCAGCGTCAATAAGATTCCTATCACTTGATTGGAATCCTTCATAAAAGTATTGGATGATCATAGCGTCACTAAATTGGTGGTGAGGGAAGCTTGCAACCAATCTCTTGTACCTTTCCCAACATTCATATAAGGATTCTCCCACGTTTTGCTTCATCCCACAAATTTCTTTGCGAATTTGAGTAGCCTTGGATGCAGGAAAATATCTCTCCAAAA
The DNA here is from genome assembly GCA_023531295.1 of Papaver armeniacum. NCBI lineage: Eukaryota > Viridiplantae > Streptophyta > Magnoliopsida > Ranunculales > Papaveraceae > Papaver > Papaver armeniacum. Next base: position 631,058 of record JAJJWW010010882.1, read on the forward strand.
GAGTTTCTTCAACCCATTCCATGTTGTGACACTTCCGGGGAGGTAAATAGTACAACCAATCCTTAGCACTATCCATTAAAGAGAAACGGAAAACCTTCAACATTGCACCATCCGCCTCAACATTGCTGGAAGCATAGCCGTGACAATGGTGTGGAAGTCCAAAAGATGTTTGTTTGGATCTTCATTCACCATGCCATGGAATTTTGGTAATTCTCTAAGCAACCCCGGCTTTATCTCAAAAGTAGAGTTCGTTTGAATACACCCCTGTTGTGTATCAAGCCTATGAGAATCTAAGTCCTTGATTGAACGATTTGCATCACCCATTGTTAATTCTTCTTCAAGTTGTAACTCTTCGTCCACTTCTAACTCTCGCTCGTCCGTTGTGTTTCGCCTTGGTTGGAGTATTGTGCCTCTTCGAGTAGCTATCCCGCACCTTGGATAATTCCAATCTTTAGAAGCCAGAGATTAGGTACCTGCAAACAATTCTCGCAAACAAGTGAGAAACAAGACAAGAAACAAAAAGGAAAGATAAAAAGAGAAATTGTAAAAAGAAACTAAAAACTTAATAACAAGCCGTATGCCTCCCCGGCAACGGCGCCAAAATTTGGTCGGTTGTCAATCCGTCAAATATAATTTCACTTTCTCAATCAACTAGATATAAATATAGTATGCGATAAGAAAGAGTTCGTATCCACAGAGAGGCTTTTGTTGTTATAAAATTTTAGTTTCTAAAGTAACCCAGGGTATGTTTGTTGTATTTAAGCAAATAAAAGTAATTAAAGCAAAGTAAGTAATTTGAATTATCAATAAGGAGAAGATATTGGTCACGGGATAGTATCATTCACAAACATGTATTTTCATCAATGATTAGAATTGGTATTTAATCTCATATTTATTAAAAGTCCTAGGATACCTTGATCGCAAGTATAACCCGTTAATTCCCTGTTTTCATCACAACCACATTAAAAGATGCATATGTGAATTCTTCGTAGAAAGCAACCTAAAGTGTAAAAGCACAATTAAGTTTAACTCCCTAAAAGCATGAAGATTTATGGAATAAGACTCATCAATGCAAACGAATGTGTAAAAGCACTAAACGTTTTAACAAAAGTTATGATTCACTTGGAACTATTAGGATGTATCACTACAAGAACTAACCACAATTATGCTACTTAGAATCAGGGATAAACAACTTTTTCGTATTGAAAACCCTAATATAGCTCTAGAGATGAACACAAATCGGATTGATTAGGACTCAACCTAACAAGTTTTCAAATCTTATAACACTATTAATTATGAATCACAAACAATAATTACTGAGACAAAACTAATTCATTGAATCAAAAGCATGTTGAGAAATCAACTTTTATCCCTTAACCAATAATATGTTTAGCTACTCATAGCTATGGAGTTCATCATAATCAATATTCAATAATAAAATAATGAAGAAGAAGAACAAAAGCAAACCCTAGAAGCGTAAACAAAAACGGCTCTCCAAAATTCCAAGAATAAGATATGATATAAGTTGTAGAAGACCTTCCCTTTATAGCTTTTCTCCAACTTCTAAAATTAGGTCTAGTCTCCAAAGTCCATTAGATGAAAATCCACCAAGCCCATAAGTAGGAGAGACCCATGTAGAAAATACGCCCCAAAAGTGGTCGCCGGAAATCTGGTATTGTGGCCGGAAACGTCGACGGAAGTCGGTTCAGGTGACCGGCAAAGTCCGCCCGGTCACCGATCAACGGGTCGGATCGGGTCAACTCGGTCAACTCGGTCAGACCGATTCAAACCGAGTCAGGGTGTGCCAGCCAGAACCAGTCAGGTCTGAGTTAGACCCAAGTCAGACTCAGCTGAGCTGAGTGACCTTGCCTGAGCCAGTTGCATTGGCCAGAACTCTGTAGCACAATCATTGTGCATCACCACCTCAGCACAGCCATGATGGCCCTGCCATGCCACTTACAAACCAGCTGTACCATTTCATTCACTCACTTCCATTTCAGCATCTCACTGTCATTCACCAGCTACCACTTGCAGTTTTAGCTCCATAATCACCAGCCAGTGCTCCACTGAGTCTTCATCACAGCACCAGCTTCAAATTAAGCTCCATTTATCCACCATAACATCACCAGGACAACCACTAGCTGCAGTTTAAATCATCCTTCCTGCTATACCCATCTCACACTCCTCAGTATCAACAGCCCAGAGCTCAAACTTCATTCACAATCACAAGCCAGCAAACAACATCATCACTCAGCTCAGGCCATTGCAAGATCATCACAGCATCTCTCCAGGCCAACTCTAAATCCTTGCCATTCCCTGCAATTCTCAAGGGCTGCACTGAATTGCACCATCACTATGTAGCTTTATCAACCAACACATAATTGCTTCACTATTCCATTTCAAATAGCACCACCTTCTTGCACTTACTGCACCTTTACCAGCCATGCTTTGTATTTTATTGAGCCACCGCACCATACTTAGCCTCCTTAATTCCATTGCAAGTACCACAAAAGCCATAACAACAGCTCAGCATCAGTCCCAATTCCAGCCATAACCTTCACAATGCCATACTCAGTGGCAGCAACAACAACTATGCTTCAATTTCAGTCTATCTGACCAATTAATTACATTCCCCTGAGCATAAACCACAGCACCAATATCTACCAAATTAGCTCCACACTACAGCACCAGTCCATCATCAAACCCTGGCAGCACCAATATCTAACATCCCCAATAGCTCAAGCATTGTCAGGCCAACAGTTGCAACCACTTGCACCTCCATTTGCCAATCCCTTGTATCATCAGTAGCATCAACATCTTCTCAGGTTCACGCTTCACCACTGCTCATGACTGCTCTTTCCTGTAACCTCAAAACCAACAAAGATCACCACGAGAACCCCGAATCGCCATATCTCCACAATATTGTCTCATCTACTCCATTGCAGACCCATGTCACATTTTCTTACCAAGTTTCAGCTCCAACTGTATCTCAGTTGCACTCTCATTTCAATGTAACATCACATAAACCTCACCCTGACACTTGCCATTGAAACTATTCTAAGCCATTTACAACCGCCAGACCTTGCAACTTCTCGGCCCAATGCCCTTTTGCCTCTAGCCATGACCAGCTGAGCAGCAGCACCAATGCCTGCAATTACAATCTTCACTGCTACTTCCCTGCAAACTCACACACAACCCCTTGTAATCTACAGCTTCAAAAACACCATCCCTGTAACCACCAGAACCAACAATTCACCAAGCTCAGACTTCCCAGAACCACCATCTATCAACCCCTTGCAGATTCCTTCTTGAACTCATTCTCTTCCATTCTCTGTCATCACCAACCCATGAGCTATTTCAACATCAGGTCTTCAATCACATCAGCAAAAAGTTCACAAACGGAAACCCCAATTCGCCTCTGACTCATTCAAACCCTTAAGAACCACCATGAATCGAAACCCTAACTTCAATATATATCGAAAATCTTCAATTCATCCATAGACTCTGCTTTTCGTGTTCCCTCGTTCGTCTTCATCGTCGATTTCATCTCGGTCACTAACTCGAACCAAATACCCGATTCAATTTCTCGAACTCTTCCTCATGGCCTCGAGATCCATCTTGGTAGCAACGGTCGTCATCGTTTCCTCTCATCTCTGAACTCCATGGCCGCCTCTCTAATTCTCAGGTGGTTTGTAATGAAGACCACAGCCGCCTCCATTTCTCTCTCGTATGAACTCGGTGAAAATGATAAACTTCTCTGAAATTGTGGTTTGTTGTAAGATATGACGGTGGATAAAGCCACCAGGATCGGCGAGATAAGGGGTTATGGGAGTAGGGTTATATCCAATGTCGGGTCACCTTGATAAGGGCCACCCAAATGGCAGCCCCTTAACACTTGTCGGCTATCTTTTAATACTTCTCCAAAAGAGAGTTGTCCCTTAACCTCGGGTCAGACTTCATATATCACTTGCCTGTGAGATGACAATTTTGTCCTTTTGGCTCAAATAGAGTAATCTCTTCTTCTTTTCCTCCGTGCGATTCCAGAATACCTAATAACTCAAAAACACACGTAAAGTGCATAATTCACAATAAAAATAGCAAAGAAAGCGTAACTACTAGATAGTAAATACGGTGTATTCTACACCTATCAAGGTTCCAATTGAACGAGATGAATCTAACCGCAAAAATGATATACTTAGCGAAAGAGATGATCAAATTCGCTCCAAGTTATGTCTCTTTGGTTGTTGATTTAAATTGATTGACAGTTGGATATTGGTCTTTGGTACCATCCAAGTTATGTCTCTTTGATAAGGACTCGCAGATTTCTATTTGCTTGAGTAAAGATGAAATCGAGAGATTGAGATATAAACTTTTTGATATACTTTTTATCTAGATTGAGTCTGACTGTCTAGTTAATTCTCTAGAAAGTATATTGGAGTTTGTCCATACAGATTGTTAATCGAATTGTTGGGTGTGGTTGTTGCGCCCCCGCTTTTTCATTTATATCAACCTTATTCATCTTAAATATAAATAGTTCAAATGACTCAAATGAATCTAGTTCTAGAGTTGATCAATTGTTTATATTCTCATAGAAGTATACAAGACACAATTGAAGCAAAATCGATTTTGATTCACTCGAATCAATTCATGAACATTATAGCCACAGTTTTGCAAAAGATTGTATTCCTTATTATATAAATGTATTAGCTCATGAACAAACCGATTTAAGAACATACCCTACTCAAGTATGCAAACGTGTACGCATACCTAAATAGCCGGACCTGGACTGTGTTCGCCAGTATGCAAACTGTACGCATACTATCGTACACTTCCAAGCTTTAGTTGAATCCAGTACGCATATAGATATGCATACTATAGTACCTGGACTTCAACTGACTTCGCCAGTACGCGTACATGTACACATACTCTAGCTCCCAGACTTTACTTGACCTCTCCAGTACGCATACGGGTATGCATACTACATTCCGGTCTTGGATCAACAATTATGCAAGTACGCATACTGTGCTTATAATTCAATTATGGTTAAGTGTTCTAAACTCCCACTTCAATCTTTGAAACATTCTTAGAAGACGACAATAGCTGTGTCACACAAACTATTAGCTTTGAAGCATTTTTCAAGTGATCGAATGATCAATACGAAACATTACGAGTCTACATCAAATGACTGTCTCACACAAATCATGTAAGATGTTACAAGGCGATTTTCACATGATCATATTTTGACTTTCGTCAAGGATATAAGATGAACTAGGTTAAAGCGAAAGCTTACCAACACATATTTCGAGAAATATGTGAGCGAGTTAAACTCAGCTCGAAATATCAAATGTGTATAATTGAAGTCTATATAGCTATACGAATTTTGTCTCATATAAGAGATAGAGTAGATAGACTTTTGAGTGATATATGAGTTCAAGCCTCCACATACCTTTTGTTGATGAAGTTCCACAAGCTCCCCTTAGTAGTTATTCGTCTTCAATTGATGAACACCGTGAATTCTAATGCTCAAGTACACTTTTTATCCTAATCCGAGACTTAGCTATAAGTAGACTAGAAATCAAGACTTATAGTTTTGACAACTAACCTTGACAACAAGCTTGAGATAGCAACGCTTGCGAGTTTGACCGAGCAGTGGTCTAACAGTAGTTAACCGAAGTTAGCCATATGAATATTTTTGTATTAACCACATTCATCTAACACTTTTATATCGAAGGATAATCAAAATAATCTAATTGTGTTACTCATAGAGTTGTTCAATTGTTTATATTCTCATAAAAGTATACAAGACACAATTGAAGCAAAATCGGATCTGAATCATGAGAATCAATTCATGAACATTTAGCCACGGTTTGCAAAGATTGCATTCCTTAATTTATAAATGTATTTGTTCATGAGTATGAAATCATATTTAACCGATTTTAGAACTTAATCAACTAAGTTTGCAAAAGGGTAGCAAACTTAAGTTCCAAACTTTTGGTATTGTCCGACAGTTCGCAAACCAGTAGGCATACTGTCGTCCCGGACCTAACTCAGGCAGAATAGTTCGCATACTGGTATGCAAACTTGGTTCCCGAACTTTAACAGTTCGCATAATGGTATGCAAACTTGGTTTCCCGACCTGAATCATACCACAACAGTTTGCATACTGGTATCATACTGTGGTATATCCAGACAATGGTTATTTTTTCTAAACTCCCGTTTCAATCATTGAAACATCCTTAGAACACGACAATGGCTGTCTCACACATACCATTAGCTTATAAGTAATTTTCATGTGATTGAATGGTCAATACGAAACATTCTGAGTCGACATCAAATGACTGTCTCACACAAATCATGTAAGATGTTTCAAGATATTTTCACATGATCATCTTTTAACTTATTATTTAGTTTCCAACAAAATAATTGTTTCCAACTAAACTCGTCAAAAATAATGATGAATGTAGCTAAATTAAAAAGCTTCCAAGACATATTTCGAGAAATAGATAAGCGAGATAAACTCAACTCAAAATATCAAATGTGTATAATGTAAAAGTCTATATAGATATACGACTTAGTCTCATTAGGAGATAAAATATAATAGACTTCAGAGTGATAGGTAAGTTTTAGTCTCCACATACCTTTTGTTGATGAAGTTTTTCCAAGCTCTCCTCAGTAGATCTTCGTCTTCAATCGATGAACGTCGTGAAGTCTAAAGCTCAACTACACATTTTATCCTAATCCGATACATAACTATAACTAGACTAGAAATCAAACTTGTAGTTTTGATCATCTAAACTTGACAAACAATCTTGAGATAGCAACGCTTGCGAGTTTGACCGAGCAGTGCTCTAACAACAGTTACAATCACCACCACCATCACCATATTCACTAACTTCCTCATTGTTATTACTTTCACCATTTTCATCTACTCCCCTCAATGTTACTACCACCGCCGTGACTAACTTCGTCATAGTTTCCAACCTCACCACCGGTGACATGAATTCTATCAATCAACACCACTAATATCTAGCCTCACTTTTGTTTTAAAATCCAAGAAGATTTTCCCTAATTTGGATGTGTATGGATTTATCCAAGTTCAAACTAGATGCACCAGCAAAATTTAATACACCCTTCACCATTTACATCACTAACACTACTCAAATTATATCTTGCAAATAGCTTTGAAAAAGTAATTCAGTTTGTCAATTTAACCAAAATTCAAGTAAATCCGAAAAAAATGATGAAATCGGCTTAAACTTAGATGAAACCAAATTCAACTAAATCTAAATCAAGATGAACTTGAACTTGGAAATACCAATTCATCTAATCAAAGACAGATCCTGGCTTAAACACAGGTGAAACGAGATTCAATTCAACCCTATTTTAAACATGATGAAACTAGTTTCATCACATCTTAAACATGGATGAAACCAAATTCAACCAATTCCAAAAACAAGATGAAACTTGCTTAAATTTGAAAGAAACCAATTCAACCCAATCTAAAACAGGGTGAAACCAGCTTAAACTTGGAAGAAACCAATTCAAACCAATCTAAAATAGGATGAAAGCATTTTCATCCTGACTTAAACACATATGAAACCAAATTCAATTCAACCCTATCTAAAACATGATGAAACTAGTTATGTGGATGGAACCATGTTGAACCCCATCTAAAATGGGATGAATCTGGGTTCATCTCGTTTATCACCTGCAACCCTTCAACATTCGAGATTTTCAATTAAATGTGGGCATATTGGTCACTTTAGTTATAATATGAGACATAACATTAGGCACATTGTCCAAATTGGATATTAGGAAAGTATTTTTTTAATTTGCGAGTATTTAAACAATATCAAATGTTGCTCGTCTATTACACACAATAATTTTTTTTAAGGGTTATTGAACCAATTATATGGAATTAATTATTTTGTGTTGAAGCAGTTGTTTGTCTATTTTATAAATGGAGCTAGCCTATGTCTTTTGCCTTTAAATCAATTTCTAAAAATATGATTTTTCTTATGATTTTTGTTAAAGGGAGAGCAAAAACGGATTTGAGGAGAGCGGAAATCGCAGTTGACTCACCCAATTGAACTGGTTTTACAAATTTACATGAATGAGCCGAAAATACCCTTACTAATTACCCGTCTTCTTCGCACATGTCAAGATAAAAACCATTTAACCTAACCATTTCGTATTTAGTTCCTTTCTTCTGCCCACTTCCGTCATGAGATTCATACTTGTTACCAGTTACCACCATTTCAATCGACGCCAGCTTTGTTATTCGATCTCCACCCAACTGTACGGGTTGTTGAGTTTATGACTGTATTTTATGCCTCATTCCTAATGCAGACTCTCAACTCAAGTAAACAAAAAGTTTGATTGGTAGACTCTCAAGGAAGCAGATAAAAGATTTTAATGGCCTTCTCCTACGAAGAAACAAAGAAAACTATTATCGATCAAAAATAAAATAAAACAAATCAATGCATACTAGTACAACTAATGTTCGATCGATATTCAGACTGCAAATATGACGTTGTTGGGAAATACAATTGATGCCTATGAAGACCAATAATGGAAAAAGCAGGTCCAACAATAGTCCTGGTTCATGAATTAATTAGTAACCATAACCCATCGGTGATGTCCATGCCCTTTTCCTAATTTTCAAAGTATCCTACTGCTGTTGGATTATGATGAGAATTGAGATTTCCTAGTTTAAGTTATCGGATACTTAATCAGCAACAGTTGAATGAGATTTTTGTTAAAGGGAGAGCAAAAACGGATTTGAGGAGAGCGGAAATCGCAGTTGACTCACCCAATTGAACTGGTTTTACAAATTTACATGAATGAGCCGAAAATACCCTTACTAATTACCCGTCTTCTTCGCACATGTCAAGATAAAAAACATTTAACCTAACCATTTCGTGTTTAGTTCCTTTCTTCTGCCCACTTCCGTCATGAGATTCATACCCGTTACCAGTTACCACCATTTCAATCGACGCCAGCTTTGTTATTCGATCTCCACCCAACTGTACAGGTTGTTGAGTTTATGACTGTATTTTATGACTCATTCCTAATGCAGACTCTCAACTCAAGTAAACAAAAAGTTTGATTGGTAGACTCTCAAGGAAGCAGATAAAAGATTTTAATGGCCTTCTCCTACGAAGAAACAAAGAAAACTATTATCGATCAAAAATAAAATAAAACAAATCAATGCATACTAGTACAACTAATGTTCGATCGATATTCAGACTGCAAATATGACGTTGTTGGGAAATACAATTGATGCCTATGAAGACCAATAATGGAAAAAGCAGGTCCAACAATAGTCCTGGTTCATGAATTAATTAGTAACCATAACCCATCGGTGATGTCCATGCCCTTTTCCTAATGTTCAAAGTATCCTACTGCTGTTGGATTATGATGAGAATTGAGATTTCCTAGTTTAAGTTATCGGATACTTAATCAGCAACAGTTGAATGAAGTGAGTATTTTTTTTTGTTCCAGATTTTAGTTTTTTTATCAGCATTCAGCAACAGTGATGGGAAGAAGAGAGGATCAAGATTACTAGTGGGTTAGGTCAATTCATTTTGATTCGAGTGCGTGCAGTAATGTGTGGTGAACTAGGGTAGTTTTGTCCAACTCGTGTAAATTCACAAAACCAGTCCTACTCGGTGAGTCAACTATGATTTTCGCTCTCCTCGGATCTCATTTTGCTCTCCCTTTAACAAAAATCTTGAATGAAGTGAGTATTTTTTTTTTGTTCCAGATTTTAGTTTTTTTATCAGCATTCAGCAACAGTGATGGGAAGAAGAGAGGATCAAGATTACTAGTGGATTAGGTCAATTCATTTTGATTCGAGTGCGTGCAGTAATGTGTGGTGAACTAGGGTAGTTTTGTCCAACTCGTGTAAATTCACAAAACCAGTCCTACTCGGTGAGTCAACTATGATTTTCGCTCTCCTCGGATCTCATTTTGCTCTCCCTTTAACAAAAATCTTTCTTATTGAGGGAGGATCCATCGCAATCCCATTTTCACACTATCTCACACTTTAGGAGTCATTTTCCTAAAAAATCCTAAACGGTAGTGGATTTGAAGCTAATATTTTGACAATATGTGTCTCCCGTATGACTCTACGTTCCTACCAAAAGTTAAGACATTCCTAAACACTTGTATAATAAGGGATACAAAGCACAACCTCTTTTCTTATCTTCTTATTTCTTAACCACGGAAACTCATTACAATGATTACTTATGCGCGAGTTGGCCAAACCATAAGCATTCAAAGCCGTCAGATGGCCAAGGCTCTCCTACAGACAACCGTTATATAATTAACCCTAATATAATACAACATTACGGTTAATTATACTAACTAGTGTCTAACCCGTGCTACGCACCGGGGCCGGTGGGATCGGCAACGTAGCGTGGCGGGGCTTCGCCCCGCACCCGTGGATAAATACATTAATATATTTTTATTTTATTTTTTGAATAATTTTTGATTAGTTTTATTTTTAAAGGGATAACACACTTTGATGCCTTTTAGGTGTCTTATTAGCTTAAATTTGATATTAGAAATTCATGTTAATTGGTTTTATGGGAAGGTATTAGAATAATTAAGAAAAAGTTGACTCCATAATTAAATTAAATTTTGCATGTCTATGTTTATTAGCAATTAAATATAGTCGTACATTTATTTATTTATATTGAGATTTAAGAAGTTGATCAATGCATCTAGTTTAGGATAGGGGTTAGTTTTTATGTTAGTAGGAATAGGGCTTTCTAGGATGTTGCTTACAGGTTAGTTTGGTGCTCGATTAACAACTATATTATTTAATTTTGATACCTTTGATGCTTATGTTTCATGATTTTAATTACAATATTTTGCTTTTGAGATGAATTGGTCTATTTGTGGTTGAGAAAGTTCAATTTTCGGATTTGATATCCACCAGAAGAGATCAACAACCTAAAAAAATTAAGAACACGTTGCGTTTTCACTGATTGTGTTGAGAAACGTTAAAAATTAAGAAATCTATCCCAGTCGTTCAAAAAACTTGATAAGTAGTCAATCACGGGTTGACCCGTGCTACGCACCAGGACGGATGGGATCAACTAATTTAGCATGGCGGGGCTTCGCCTTGCACCCCTGGTAAAATGCATTAGATTTTTTGGAACAACCATTGATTAGTTTGATTTTCTAAAGGAATAGGGAATTCTGATACCCTTTAGGTATCTAATGATTTGATGATTTAAATTTGGTATTATAAATATAAATTAATGTATAGTAAATTTTATTGGAAGATAATAAAATAACTAAAAAGAAGTTGAATCCATAAATTCAAGATTTAAAATAATTAAATTATATATGCCTATAATTATTTGCAATTGAATATAATTACATGTTTTTTTTTTCCAACCTTATTTTATTAACAAATTTTCATATCCACAGAATTTATCTGTAAACATTATATATATCACATGCAAATTTGTGAAATGCAATTTTCAAAATAAAATCAAAAGAATTGTGAAATGCAAAAAGTATGCATGCAGTGTTATTGCAGAGATAACTTTATTTATGTTGAGATTTAGAAGTCGATCAATGTAAGAGTATTATATTGAATCCAGTTTTGCGTAGCACCTTGTCAACATTACATGTTTGTTGGTGGTGTTTGAACTACTATTTAAGCGTAGTTCCATGATACAACTTAATATGCTTTAACCAAAACTGGCATTGGTCCCCAAGAAAGAACACGTTGGTAGCACTCTTAATTATGATGCGCATCCATTTAGCTTAATATTGCCACTTTTGGTTTTTGGTTTTTAAAAGCTTAAACAATATACTGTCGGAGAATAATAATATATTATCTCAAAAAGCAGTGTGTGTAAAAATAAATACTCATGCTATTTATAATCTCTATTACTAAGTAAACACTTTGCTGCCCTCTTCATTTATCTCGACCAATGGTGGCCTGTCAGGATCCCTCTCCATAATCTCATTCATTTCATCATTATGTTCATTCAGTTCTATCAACGTCGGCACATCATCGTTGTTTTCTATGATGTCATTTTTTTTACCAGGTCATTCTTAGCAGGTGTCTGGATTTGTTTTCAGTCAGAAATGTACCTATCCATTCGTTTTGTTTGATAGATATGCTTTCTCCAGAGCATTATCATAATGAAATATGCCATGTGATTTTCGAGTGAGATATACGAAGTTTCTTTCTTCAACTATGAATCTATAGACCATTGATTTACCTATTACAATTAGTAAATAGGAACGTTTGATATCCTTTAATAATGAAACTATATGCTATATGCATAGTTTGAAAAACACATAGCAAAAGTAAGATTGAAATTTTAAGTTATCTTATAAATAATTTTGTGCTAAAAATGCTTAAACCACAATTGAATATCATTCTAGATATGGTTTTTTTTTCCTACACCTTTAGTAATGGAAACTCAAAGCATCAACCAATTTTTTGTATATTGCTACAGCCAAAATTTTGATGGAACTGTATCGAAGCTTGAAAAGATTTGAAACGTCGTTGGTTGATCAAACTGAATATGTGAGTTTTGAAGTCCTACCCTGTAGTTACAGGGTTACTATTATGTTTCAGGTTTCCCATTATAGTTATGTACGAAAGCATAACCATATTTGAAAAATATTTAACATAATGTTGATTTTGTACTCTTGCTTCAGATAATTTTTGAATTGTTTTAAATATTTTGCTTTCTCAGTATTAAATTCTGACATTTTCTTGTAAACCATCTTTTTGCTTGTTCTAGACTATCATTCCAACTATTCCAACTCTCATAGTTGTTTATCTAAAAATAAATAATTTCATAGTTGATAAAGATGAGAATTTGTTTTCAAATAACAAATATTTTCACCAAAATTGTTCATCTTTTTATGGTTGTAAAGACTACACCCATGATTTTATGTTAATTGTATAGCTCTTGCACATAATTATTTAAGGTACTCAATTCTTATCTATGATAGAATTAGCCTTGCATCCGGTTTGCATCCTCAAGTTACCCTCTTTAGTTTGAACACTCAAGTTCTTATCGCAACTCGCGCACTGACGATACAGTGAAAAACCTTTTTTTTCCCTAGAACGAAAATTATTAAACTCTTGTGATTGAGTCTTTTTTTTATGTACAGAAAAAGTCCTTGCAAATAAGGTGGGCTATTACTGCCTTTATAATTACCATTTTTCTTACTCATTCACAGAAATTTTAAGTTGATCGGTTCGGCAGAGCTCCAGTCTTCGAACGACATTAGTGACTTTATCATTTTATAGTAGGTTAAGTAGTTAACATAAAAATTAAAAATAACCGTGTTCCATTAAATAAATCCAACTAATACATTAGTGACTTTATCATTCTATTTATGGAAGAAAAAAAAAAAGCAAAATGCATTTCAGAACAGTGATTGATTACAAATATAGAATTTGATCATTTTCAGTCTGAATTAATCCAATTGGGTACAGAAAAGGTGTATAAGATTTGAAGATTTGACAGTGATACATCATTTAGTGACGAAATTAATCAAATGGTCATGTGAATATGGCAGGCTACCTTAATCTTTTCTTAAAAATTTCTGTTTTAAGAAAAGGAAAAAATAGACTCGTATCTGTCAAATCTTCAAATTATGTTCCTAAAAAGAATTACCCTAAAGATCTTCTAAGATTTTTTTGCTTTGGCATGTAAATCTCGTAAAAAAAAAACTTATATATGTTGATTTTCCTTTTACATGGAAATTCTCATTTTTCCCAAAAAAAAATAAATGCAGGCCCTCACAAAAGATATTTGTAGATTTTGCCGCTAATCAGAAGGTCAGATTTCATATTTTATTAAAAATTGACGGTCAGGAAATGTAAGGGGGCTAACTTTGATTTCGGCCAATCAGGAGCGAGGGTTTTGTTCACCGACCAATGGGAGGGGCGGTTTTTGCAACTCTCGACGTGGTGTGAGAGATGTGATTGGGTTCTCACACCACGCCTAGAGTTGCAAAAACCTCCTCCTATTGGCCGTGAAAGGAACCTCACTCTGATTGGTCGAAATCAAAGTTAGCCCCTTACATTTCGTGACCGTTAATTTTTAATAGAATATGAAATCTGAACTTTTGAGTGCAAATCCCCTTCTGGGTATAAAAAAAGGATATATAAGGCATTTTGACGATAAAAGGGAGAGATCTGCCTCTTGGCATTTTAACCTTTTGAGGGCTTTTGAGTGTTACTCGATATAGCTCTTGGGCATAATTATTTAAGGTACTCAATTCTTATCTATGATAGAATTAGCCTTGCATCCGGTTTGCACCCTCGAGTTACCCTCTTTAGTTTGAACACTCAAATTCTTATCGCAACTCGCGCACTGACGATACAGTGAAAAACCTTTTTTTTCCCTAGAACGAAAATTATTAAACTCTTGTGATTGAGTCTTTTTTTATGTACAGAAAAAGTCCTTGCAAATAAGGTGGGATATTACTGCCTTTCTAATTACCATTTTTCTTACTCGTTCACAGAAATTTTAAGTTGATCGGTTTGGCAGAGCTCCAGTCTTCGAACGACATTAGTGACTTTATCATTTTATAGTAGGTTAAGTAGTTAACATAAAAATTAAAAATAACCGTGTTCCATTAAATAAATCCAACTAATACATTAGTGACTTTATCATTCTATTTATGGAAGAAAAAAAAAAAAGCAAAATGCATTTCAGAACAGTGATTGATTACAAATATAGAATTTGATCATTTTCAGTCTGAATTAATCCAATTGGGTACCGAAAAGGTGTATAAGATTTGAAGATTTGACAGTGATACATCATTTAGTGACGAAATTAATCAAATGGTCATGTGAATATGGCAGGCTACCTTAATCTTTTCTTAAAAATTTCTGTTTTATGAAAAGGAAAAAATAGACTCGTATCTGTCAAATCTTCAAATTATGTTCCTAAAAAGAATTACCCTAAAGATCTTCTAAGATTTTTTGCTTTGGCATGTAAATCTCGTAAAAAAAACTTATATATGTTGATTTTCCTTTTACATGGAAATTCTCATTTTTTTTCCCAAAAAAAAAAATCGTCTGGGCCCTCACAAAAGATATTTGTAGATTTTGCCGCTAATCCGAAGGTCCAGATTTCATATTCTATTAAAAATTGACAGTCAGGAAATGTAAGGGGGCTAACTTTGATTTCGGCCAATCAGGAGCGAGGGTTTTGTTCACCGACCAATGGGAGGGGCGGTTTTTGCAACTCTCGACGTGGTGTGAGAGATGTGATTGGGTTCTCACACCACGCCTAGAGTTGCAAAAACCTCCCCTCCTATTGGCCGGTGAAAGGAACCCTCACTCCTGATTGGCCGAAATCAAAGTTAGCCCCCTTACATTTCGTGACCGTTAATTTTTAATAGAATATGAAATCTGAACCTTTTGAGTGCAAATCCCCTTCTGGGGTATAAAAAAAGGATATATAAGGCATTTTGACGATAAAAGGGAGAGATCTGCCTCTTGGCATTTTAACCTTTTGAGGGCTTTTGAGTGTTACTCGATATAGCTCTTGCGCATAATTATTTAAGGTACTCAATTCTTATCTATGATAGAATTAGCCTTGCATCCGGTTTGCACCCTCAAGTTACCCTCTTTAGTTTGAACACTCAAATTCTTACCGCAACTCGCGCACTGACGATACAGTGAAAAACCTTTTTTTTCCCTAGAACGAAAATTATTAAACTCTTGTGATTGAGTCTTTTGTTTATGTACAGAAAAAGTCCTTGCAAATAAGGTGGGATATTACTGCCTTTCTAATTACCATTTTTCTTACTCGTTCACAGAAATTTTAAGTTGATCGGTTTGGCAGAGCTCCAGTCTTCGAACGACATTAGTGACTTTATCATTTTATAGTAGGTTAAGTAGTTAACATAAAAATTAAAAATAATCGTGTTCCATTAAATAAATCCAACTAATACATTAGTGACTTTATCATTCTATTTATGGAAGAAAAAAAAAAGCAAAATGCATTTCAGAATAGTGACTGATTACAAATATAGAATTTGATCATTTTCAGTCTGAATTAATCCAATTGGGTACAGAAAAGGTGTATAAGATTTGAAGATTTGACAGTGATACATCATTTAGTGACGAAATTAATCAAATGGTCATGTGAATCCGAATGAGAAAATAACTCGTCTTGCTCTACCATATCCATAGATGGGTCTCCTAATAAACCTCAGACCAAGCAATATTTTCCATATTTTTTATACTTAGTACTCCCTCTGTTTCAAAAAGATTGTCCTCTATTTCATTTGTGTTTGTTTCAAAATTATGTCTAGCTTCTGTTTATTTTTCCAATGAACTCTCAAATATAACCTTAGATTTTTTATATTCATAAATTTATTATAATTGGACCCAATCTAAAATATTAAAGAAATTTATATATAATTAAGGAAACAAATATATCCTTCATTCCTTTTGGACATCATATTTGGCTCCAAAAATTAAATTCCTTGTAGAGTTTATACTCCATAAATTCGATATCTTTCAATTTTCCTTTTTTTATTTCCTATTTACAATACTCCTAACAATTTTAGGAAATTTTTAACACTTTGATTTTTATTAAAATAAAATAGTTAGATAACTAAGGGTACTCAAGTAAAACACTATGGTCCCCTTAATATTTTGACAAAGTCAAAGCGGACTGTCTTTTTGAAACGAATGGAATATTGATAGGTGTCTAAAACACCTAATTTACTATCTAGTAGTTACGATTTCTTTGCTATTTTTCTTGTGAATTATGTTCTTTACGTGTGTTTTTGAGTTATTAGGTACTCTGGAGTCGCACGGAGGAAAAGAAGAAGAAATTATCCAATTTGAGCAAAAAGGACGAAATTGTCATTCTCACAGGCAAGTGATATATGGAGCTGACCCAAGGTTAAGGGACAACTCTCTTTTGGAGAAGTATTAAAAGACAGCCAGCAAATGTTAAGGGGCTGCCAGCTGGGTAGCCCTTATCAAGGTGACTGGACACTGGGTATAACCCTACTCCCATAACCCCTTATCTGCCAGACCTGGGTGGTTGTATCCACTTTCATTTTCTTACACCAGCCTTAGAATTCAGTGAGAAATCATTTCTCATTATTCGACCTAAAAATCGAGAGAGAGATTGGAATCACCTGAGAGTTGCAGATGTTATGAAATTCAGGAGATCGAGAGAGATTCAGGGAAGTGATTTGCAGCAAAGGATGATTCGAACAGGTGATGGAGAAGGTGAGCTTAAGGAAGAATGAATAAGAACTGGGTATCAACTGGAAGGAGGGATTGAAGCTGCTGTTAAATCTGAATTAGGGTTTGAAGCGGTTGCTATCAAGAATGTAGTTGCAGGATTTCCCACACTACACCCCTCACTCAAATCTGCTAAATCAACTCATTTGAAGATGAAGAATGATATGTTTATTAATTGTTTTCTTGAAAGATTTACAAAGAAATGTAGAACAAAGCTAAAGAAATTACAATCACTCTTCACTGATTTCCCACACTACACCCCTCACTCAAATCTGCTAAATCAACTCATTTGAAGATGAAGAATGATATGTTTATTAATTGTTTTCTTGAAAGATTTACAAAGAAATGTAGAACAAAGCTAAAGAAATTACAATCACTCTTCACTTTTTCTCTCCTAATGACTTGTTTCACCATTCAAAAAGACCTCCCCTTCAACAGACTTACTCGACCCTTTATATAGGGTATTACATAGTGGATGACAGCTATACTGTCCCTTATTTTCGGAAACGTCTCGCGAATGTACAATTGTTTGCCTTCGCGACACGCTTAAATCTCGCCAAGTCTTCACACTTTCCTCATGTTCTAACTGTCGTCATCTATTACGTCATTTATTTACCTCCATGCGACTCCTTCGCGACGCGATCGTTTATTAATCTCTGAAGTATTCTTTGTCAGCGATATTGCGGTCCTACATCTTGCCTCTTCTCATGTCTTCTCTGCGAAGAAGAGAATGTCATGAGAACCTATATTTTAAAGTGCCGCAATTTGCTTATCTTTATCTTGCGATTGTTTATTTTCACTCGTTTTGTTTGTGTACGGAATTTATTACAGGTGTTTCTTCTTCCACTCTTTTCTTGACACGTCTCTTTCAACCGATTATTCTTAACCATTCACGTCCCTTCTCTCATTAAATGCGTTTGTTTTCTCGAGAACTCTCTTCTCTATATATAGTTTTCTCCTCTTTCTCTTCTTCTCTTTTTATTTTCCCTCTGCAACTTTTCTTCACCTTTCTCCTTCCGTAATTTGCGCTTCTGCTACTGCTTCCTTTTCAATTCTTCACTTTCCCCTTCATTCCTATACTCTGATAATGGCTTCACTTGGTCGTACATACGCTCCTCATTTTACTGATATTCAAAAGAAGTTACAGGAAAAGGGTTTCACTTTATCTACCATTCCACATCAAGAATCCTCATCTATGCTTTCTGCAAAATTATTTTCTGATCATCAATGTGATGATCAGAGAATTATAGTCTCGCTAGGTCAACTCCTTGCAGGGCTCCCCATTCCTTTGTATAATCCCGAAATACCATTATTTTATGAGATTCTTGCTCACGAGAAATTCTCGCGGGCTATTTATCAATTGAACGGCGATTGTATTCGCCTGATGCTTGAATTCGCCTCTCGTGGTGCCGGTAAAGTATCTTTATATCCTGACAATGTTAGAAATCCCCAATTTGTGAATATACCAATAGTTGCCGAGAAGTATACTATGGATAATTTCTTTGCAAATTATTCAGTCATAACTATGAGAAACGATAAATCTGTTGGGGTGTTCGATTGAAGAAAAATGATAACGTTGATCTTCGACAAATTGCTTATGCGGGACATTGACTGGCATTCGGGTAAAAATAATATCCCTCGCTACTCCAAAGATGAAAAATGGTGGGTTGTTCCTCTCCTTCTGAGTGGACCTTATATCGCAGGCTCACATGCACTCCCAGCCAATCTCGCGAATTATCATCCTTGGGAATTTAAGTGGCCTGAGAAGACAAAAGAGGTATATACATATCATTCATTTTAGATTTGCTTTGCTTTGCTATGTCTTCCATTTCTTTCCTTCATTAACTTTTTAGAAAAATTTTAGGTCATCGAGAATGAGAAAGAAATACAAAGAGGATCCTCGACCAAATATCCACGGCGATACTTCGATCACTCACGGATGAAGTAAGAAACACTTTGTTTTGTTATTTTAAACAATATTGTTGCCTCTGTTTCTTATCTTTATTCGTATGTGAAGATTGGTGTTGAAGAAGTTGAAATCGCAAAGATTAATGATGGAGAAGCTGAGGCTGCGAAGGCTAAAGGCAAGAACAAGGCCATTTCTCGCAAGGACAAATCTTCTGGCCCATCCTCCAAAGACGGAGACTCCAACCTCCTTCACATTCTAATTCCCAATCTAGCGAGAATTCGGAAGATGAAAATGAGATTGGCACCTCTTCTGCTAAGGGAAGTCATTCAGATACTTCTGCTATGGCGCTTTTATCTAATGTCTTTACCGATTCTATGCAAGGTTTTGGCGATAGCAACTTGTCCGCTACTTGCGAAACTATCGCTAAGATCTGTCATGCCCCGTTGTTGGAGGATATCGAGTCTTTTCGTGGAGTTTCTCGAACGATAACACCCAGCCTTTTAAATGCTCTCAATGCTTTGGTATGTTCACACCTCTCTACCTCTTTGTGACTCCGCTCTTATCTTTAATTATTTCTCTATATATATATATTTTTTTTTTTTTACAGTCTGGGAGAGCTGCTTTTGTTGCTGCCTCAGACCTTGAGAGAAGACGCAATAACCTTGAAAAGAAGAACTTGCAATTGAACAAGAGGATTCGAGAACTAGAAATTGGGGCTGCGTCATCTCGCGAGAAGGATGAACGGATTAAACAACTGGAGGCTGAACTTACTTCTCAACAAAATAGAGTATCTACTCTTGAAAGCGCAAATAAGCGACTTTATGGTATAACAATTTTATTCCTCAGATTTCTTTTATTTTACCATTTACTTTTCTCTTCCTAATTTACTATTTTCGCAGACATATATAATCTCTCTGAAGAATCCATTCTTCTTCATTCATTTCCCGAGCCCATGGATGATGATGTACTCCTTGCTCGCCTCAATGAATCTCTAAGTAGTTCTTCAAATGATGCTAACCTTCTTTCATTAAAGGATCTTCAATCCAAACATCATCTCTTAAAATCGAGCATAGATCTAGTTTAAATTTGGCTAATCTTTTTAAACGAAAGTACGTTGACTCAAGAAGAAGACCAAAACTTTAAGGAAGAAATTTAGTGATCTCATAGATGAGAAAGATCGCATTACTAACAGAGGTGCACAGGCATTAGAAAATTTTCAAAAATCTCTCCTTGATGTGCAAGTTGAGCGAGATGAACTCCTTCGTCAGAATACCATGCTTAGCGAGCGAGAAGACCAAATTCGTTCACTTTTTGTCATAAATAATGATGATGAATTTGCCGGGCTGCGAAGGTTTTAGATAACGCTAGAAATAACTTAGGTGTTGATGTTAGTCTTCGCACCGAGCAAACTTCCTTAATCAAGGATATGATCTTTGAAAGAGAAGGTTGTTTGTTATACTTCTTTACTTTTCTGTTATTTTTCCCTTTGTATTATTAACATTAACTCATCTCCTCATGTTTTCAGAATCTGAAAAGAGATTTCAGACAAGGATTGGAGAGCTTGAAATCGAAAAAGAGCATCTCGCAAAAGATCTCTCTCTTCGCGAGAGTAGATATTCTAAATTGAAGCGACAATTCCAAACTACGGTGGCGAATTTTAATAATGATCTTGTTCGTTTTCGCAATCAAGTTATGGAAATAGTTTGTAAGGATCACAACATCCCTCTTCATTCATATCCCTTTCTCTCAAGAAGTTCCGAGAACTTGCTGTCTCGATGTTTCGATAGTGAAGCTAATGAAGAAGAAGACTTTGACGACGAGAGTGATGGAACCAAAGAATCGGATGAAGAAGAAACCCAAGAATCGGATGAAGAAGAAGAACCAACAAAGAAATAACTTCTCTTTCTTCTTTGATTTCTTGTAATATCTGTATACATATATCTTTGACTATTGAATGCAAATTTCAACTTTTGCTCCCTTTGTTCAGATATATTAATCAAACAACCCTTCTTTATAATTATAACTTCACACTTGCCTCTGCCTCTGTTCATAAGATATAATCAACTTTGCGAGTTAAATAATATAATCATTCTCGCGAGATATATATATCATTTTTTTTTTTTTTTTTTGAACAATATCCCCGCGACAAGATCGCAAGATATCTTCATGGATTAAGAAATCTATTGATCTTGCCTTATCATTATTTGTGTGGTCTTATTATGCCTTCTAAGTAAAGGTCTTATTTTGCCACCCCTCATTGCGACAAGGTCGCGGGACGTCTTTACATTTTCATGTAATGACCCATTGATCTTGTCTTATCGTTTCTTAAGTATTTTTGCCCTGCAGGATATTGTATTTGCGACAATATGACAGGTTTAAATGTTCTTGCGACCATAAAATCCCATGACATTGTCGTCTTTGCGACGAAATCGCGGGACGTTCTTACACTTTCATGTAAAAACCCATTGATCTCGTCTTACCCTCGCGTTAATATTATTGCCTCTGCAGGATCATTGCACAAATATGACAAGCCTAAATTCTCTTGCGAGAATAAAGCCTCATGACATTTGCGTCTTTTGACACTTATCAGCTCCCTAATGGAGGGTGCCACCTTATCTTCTCCCTGGTTGCCCCTTCAAGGAGGCGTACATCGGCCATACAAGACTAGCTCCTCCCATCCGGTCTTAACAACAACCGAGTTGTTTTCGTGACCTCTTATCCCTTATACCTATATGGTTTATAGTTACGAGACTGCACCCTAAGTAGAGTTTTCTTGGCCGAAAAGCATGTGCCAAGACTTGTCAAGAGTGGTAAGGAAGTTCCATGCTCCCCGCACTCTTGACTCAACCGTGTACCTCGGCGCCTTGGTCATACACTGACTCCTTGGGAAAGACCCTCGGGCGTCCAACCAGGGTATAACCTTATATATATATAGTTGGAAATCCAAGGTATCTCCCGGATAGGCTTTCATGGGCCCCAAATTTCCATGACCCGGGTTTCGGAGCGGGTGTAACCTTCCACCCGAGCCATGTTAAGAGATACCCCTTATATGACGTACTTTAGGTCTTACATTTGCCTCTTGCGAAATATCATTCGCGAACTAGGGTGTACGCCATAAAGGTTTGTCCCATTCACTCACTCATTCATTTTATCAATTTATTCAATCATTTGTCTGCAGAAAGTATCGCACAATCTCATTTCCATTATTCAATAGATTTGAATATATTCTTCATGTGCAGATTCTCGCACAATGTTTCCGCCACCATTATCTCTCGCTTCTTATCCTTATCATACTTTCATCACTAAATTGTTATCTTTTCTCACAATTAATCATTTTTTACACCTTTTATTCTTACTTCCTTTCGCTTTCCGCATCATTCCACCATTTCAATGTCTCATTTGCATCATGATACTCGATTATTTTTGTGCAGATCACTTATGTAAACATCTCTTCTTTTTTTGTTTCTATAGCATCTACCATTAGTCTTTCTTTTCTTTGTTCATCCTGTACATTCTTCCTCCAACCTTTCTTTTTCTTGTTCTCTCTTGTGACTTTCTACATCCACCTAATAACACTTTTGCCCTCTATCCAATCTCCTTTTATAATCCCAACACCGCTAGGATGTGGAAATTTTATGCACCGATGGTATGTCGAAACTATACCCGAGAATTTGATGAAGCCATGGTCTTCCAATCAATGCATTGTAGGGAGATTCCACATCAACTACACGAAACAAAATATCGTCGATAACCCCTGCAAGGGTATCCTCATGTGCACTCGCCTTTGGGCTTGTTCATGTACCGTTGAAACCATATATTTTGTATGTTGAAGGGATCAAGTCTTCATCTCTTCCTCCCATAGTTTTGTAAGTATGGTAGAAAAGAATGTTGACTGAACTGCCAGTATCGATCAATATTCTATTGATTGCCCAACAAGTTTCCGCTTCATCATCTTCGCCATCAATAGGTTTTGGATTAATTTCCAGCTTCACAACCAGTGGACTATCATGTACTTCTCTTCCTTTGGGTATTTCTTCAGCCGAGAAAGAAATAATCTGCAATTGCCACTCTTTTAGCTGCGATGTCTTCGCAACACTCATCACTTCTTTATCATCAGCATCCCTCGCGAAAACTCTACTAAGTACAGTGTCATGAAAATCTTCAATAGTGCGGTATGAGTGGACAATGGAGTTGCAAAACAAATTTTTAGCCTTTGTCCCAACTTCTATAACAAATGTTTCTTTTCCCTTCGCCGGTGGGGGTGGTAAATGTTGAACTTTCTCTTCTTCTTTTAAAAAGTGATTTAACTTTCCTTGATCAATCATTCTTAGGATAATTCTCTTGATGTTTCAGGTCATTTGTTAGGTGCCCATGAAAGCGATGGTAAGAACAGAACTCATGACTTCTATCTCCAGGTGGTGGCTCACTTCCCATGTTCCATGGTGCTTTGGTATATTTTCCATCAAAAGTATTGCTTCCCATATTTTTTTCCACACTGGCATTCAATGGCGGCATTTTAATTTCCTCCCACACTACTCTGCGACTTCGCTGTCCTCTATTATAATTCTGCCTCTGGCCTCCATAAGTCTCTTGCGAATTATACCTTTGACCTCCATAGGTTTCTTGTGGTTGATCAAGTCTTTGAATTTTATTGTTTCCGCCACGGTTGTAGAAATTTCTTTCTCTTTCAAACTCTTCTTGATCGCGACTTCCCATAGCTACTAACTTTGGTTCTATATCAACTTCTTTTCTTTCTTGTTGACCTTGCGATGTGCTCGCCACTGTGTGTATTAGTTGAGGTAATAAACTTCCATTCGCAACATTAGAATTTGTGTTTGCCAACGGGTAAGATTCCATCTCGTTCGTCTTTCTTCTAAAGCAATATATTCCTCCTGGAGCTCTCGTAATTTAGTCATTGTAATTGTATTCTTAACTCGAAAACTTTGAACATATAATAGATTGGTTGCGAACATAGCATTTATGAATGACAGTATGAGGTATCTTTCATCTATCTCTGCCGGCCATCTCGCTGCACATCGTCTTCCATCTGACAGTTAAATGTCTCAAACTCTCGCCAACTCTTTGTTTAGGTCCAAATACATCTTCAATGCCAGGTCGCGAAGAGTTGTTACTTATATACGCCTTGGGAATATAGCACTGTAAATGATTGAATGATGTGATCGTATTCCTTGGTAAACCCTCAAACCATTTCAATGCTTCTCTGTTAAACTTGACGCAAAATATTTGCATAATATAGCGTCATGGTTTTCCCATTGTAGCATACATCTCACATAAGCTTTGATGTGTTGTCTTGCACAAGTGAATCCATCAAAATCTTTGGTTAACGCTGGTAAGTTGCATTTTGGGGTATTCCTCCTAACTGCACTTCTAATGTAAAGGATTTTTCGCAGCCTCATGATAGCTTCATCTAACTGCCTTCTCCCTCCTCCTTCTCTTCTGTTGTTCAATATTCCTCTCATCTCGCCAATTCTCGCAGAATTTGTTCATTTGCCTCGGAATCGAATTGATCGGTCTCTTTAATTCGCTTCTCTCTTTCTTCGTTCGTGTCTACTTTTTTGTATTCTTTCGTATTTTTCGTTAATGTCTCCATCATTGCGATTTCGCTCACGCCTCCTCTCTCGATTATCATGGTTATTCTAGGATCGCTTCTTCTAATTCCCGATTTTCCATTTCTGCTCTCAATCTCTCTCTCGCGAGCTAGACGTGCTTGCTCAATGTAATGCTTTTCAATATCATCTTCAATTTCTTTTTGTTTCCTTTGAGTTTCTCTCCCATGTAGTGTTCTTCTTCTTTCCTCCTTATTTTCTTCATTAATTGGGTTATTCTGTCCTCGAGAAATTTTGCCTATCTTCTTGATTTCCATCATCGTGGTTGTTTACCAAAATATAACGATTTTCTATTAGTTCTCTCTCTTCGTGATCTCCTTCGCCATGACTTAACTCTCTTTCCAAATTTTCTTCATTAATGTTTTCTACGGGCAATGTTCTCCTCCCATTTTCTCTACTCGATCTTGATCTCGATCTGTTACTACTTTTGACCTTCGTTTTGCAGCCTCCTATTTTCCATCCTCAACTCGTGGTTTTGCCTTGTTAGATTCGCGCGTTCTTACGCTTCTAACCGCCTTTCTTCGTGTATTGTTTGTCTCGGCGCTTCTAATGCCGCGATTTCTTCATTTCACGAATTGTTTCTCCCATCTCTTCTCGATTTCTCTCTTCTGTCTATCATTCATCAATTGTTGTATTTCTTCTCTTTCTTCCGTAGTATGTCGATCTCCATGTATGCACGCTCACTCTATCATAATCGATTACTCGTTTTAGTCTTTGGTTGAATTGGTGGTTGTGTTGATGGTTGAATTGGTGGTTGTGTTGATGGTTGAATTGGTGGTTGTGTTGATGGTTGAATTGGATCTTCTTCTCCATTTCTTGCATCTATCCTTGATGGTCCACCTACTTCATTTCTTCTTTCTCCCACTAATCTTCCACTTCTCCTTACGATCGTTGGTAGTTCTGATGCATTCTTTCTCCTAGCCATTTCTCAATTTTGGTAATTTGTTAAAAATTATTCAAGATTTCTTTTTGTTATCCCTAATTCTTCCAATTCACAAGGTTGATCTTCTTCAATCTGTTTTAGCGCATATGTAGTTAGGGATTTCCCACTACACCCCTCACTCAAATCTGCTAAATCAACTCATTTGAAGATGAAGAATGATATGTTTATTAATTGTTTTCTTGAAATATTTACAAAGAAATGTAGAACAAAGCTAAAGAAATTACAATCACTCTTCACTTTTTCTCTCCTAATGACTTATTTCACCATTCAAAAAGACCTCCCCTTCAACAGACTTACTCGACCCTTTATATAGGGTATTACATAGTGGATGACAGCTATACTGTCCCTTATTTTCGGAAACGTCTCGCTGAATGCTCGCGAATGTACAATTGTTTGCCTTTGGCGACACTCTTAAATCTCGCCAAGTCTTCACACTTTCCTCATGTTCTAACTGTCGTCATCTATTACATCATTTATTTACCTCCATGCGACTCCTTCGCGACGCGGTCGTTTATTAATCTCGCGAAGTATTGCTGTCGCGATATTCTGGTCCTACAAAGAAGATTTAAAATGGGTGATTCTCATGGGTTGGTGAAGAACTGATGGATGTATCTGCTGTTGTTGAGAAGAGAAGAAATTGGTTGAATTTATATGATAACCTCACCTTAGGGTTCGAATCTGTGAAACTCAGAGCTACCAGAGGAAATTCATGGGGTTTAGGCTCGATTCTGTTATCGAAGTTGGATACCAGTTGAGAATGAATTAGTCGATTCTAGGGATTTAAGGAAGGGCGGGTGGAATTATAGGAGAGTGAGTTGGTGTTTGAATTCGGGTGATGCGGTTCTTGAGTTGATTTGAAAGTAAGAAATGGGTTGAGTCTCAGGTTTGAATCTGTTTGTGTGGGTATTTGCCATGGATGTCTTTGAGGGTTTGGTGAGGAATTTGATCAAGATGGAGAATAACAGGTGAAAGGAGTTAGGTCATTACAGCGAGAGTAGGTAATGGGGATGGCGGTACAAGGGCTTATGACCAAGGAAGTATGAGTTTGTGTGTGTGCAATGGGAAGCATTGCTGCGGTGGTAGCTATGCAATGCGGGAAGGATGTTGGTCACAAGCCAGTGCTGCAGACTAGGCGGGTCTGCAAGTGTTGAAATAAAGCTACGATCATTTGCCAGTGTTTGAGGCCTTGGCCGAGAACCCGGGACCTGGAGAATATTGGAGCTTCCACTAAGGTTGTGATGCTGATGGCAATGCAGGGGTGGATTGGTGCTGTTCTGATGTTTGAATAAAGCTACATGTGGAGAAGTGAAGCTAGCACTGAAGTAATGGATGAAAGAGTGTTGCAGATGCTATGGCTTTGCTGGAATACAAGAGCTGGAGCCGTGTGTTGCCAATGGCAGGCTGAACTGAGGTGATTGCAGTGGGAGTTTGTAGGCTTGGAGGTTACAGAGTATGAGTTTCAGACAAGGAAGTGCCAAGTGAGTTGCAGTGGCGGATGAAGTGCATATACTGCACAATAGAGCTGTAGTTCAGTCTGGTGACCTGAGATTGTATTGATGGTGATATTTGGCTGTAGTTGAGCTGAAACTGCAGGTGGGAGCTGGTGTAGTTGGTACAATGCAAGTGCAGGCAAGGGAGTTACAGCTGATGGCTTGGTTTCGGCAGAATGAGATGAAGGGCTTGAGGTTGTAGCTCAGGTTGAGTAATTGGCTGGTGTTTGTGGCTTGTAGTGGTGCTGCTATGGGAATGAAATTGCCAGAGTAGATGGAAGTGTTGGTGGTTACGGTAAAAGCGGTGGTAATGGTAATCTTTGGCTTGAGGTTCATGTGATGATGTTGCTTTGTGTTGAATGTGTGAGAGGGAGTTTGCAAAAGTGGCAAGGGCCGGAAGAAGAGAAGATGTTGATTGCATGATGACAGCCGTTATGGTCGTCTCGAGCATCGATGCACCATCTTGGTGCAACACAAGTTGGCTCCGGCAAGATGGCAATGGCCTTGGCAAGTCGCCCCATCCACTGAGTAAGATGTCGACCCTGGTCGACTCACTTTGACTCGGTCTGACCGACCTGACCCGATCCGACTCGTTGACCTGACCCGATCTGACCCGTTGACCGGTGACCGGGCGGACTTTGCCGGTCACCTGAAATAGTTTTCCGACGACTTTTCCGGCCAAGTTCCGGCCACAATACCAGTTTTCCGGCGACGTTTT
Source organism: Papaver armeniacum (assembly GCA_023531295.1). Taxonomy (NCBI): domain Eukaryota; kingdom Viridiplantae; phylum Streptophyta; class Magnoliopsida; order Ranunculales; family Papaveraceae; genus Papaver; species Papaver armeniacum. The sequence continues at coordinate 659,014 of JAJJWW010010882.1, forward strand.
TGGACATAATTTTCTACATGGGTTTTCTCACACATGGGCTTGGGGGACTTCTATCTTTTGGACCTTTGAAGATTAGACCTAATTTTGGAAACAAGAGAGCTATTTAAAGGAAAGACTTCTACAACTTTTGGGATATCTTGGGATATAATCTATCTTTTATCTTTTATCATAATCTTTTGCCTCTACTTTGTTTTCTAGGGTTTAGAAACATGAAACTTCTCTTTCTTCTTGTTATGAACTCCATGAATATGAGCTAGAATTTTATTATTGGTTATGGAATAAGTTGGATTTCCAAATATGGGTTTTAATTCAATAAATTAGTTTTGTCTCCATATTATCGTTTATGATTCACTATTAATATTGTTACATGATTTAAATGCTTGTTAGTCGAGTCGCGAATCGATTGAGTTTGTTTTCATCTCTCTTGCTAGATTAGGATTTATTATACGCAAAAGTGATAGATTCCTGATTACAAGTAGCATAATTGTGATTATTGCTTGTAGTGATACATCCTAGTAGTCACATGTGAACCATAACCTTTGTTAAATCGGATTAGTGCGCTTTCCACGTTCGATTGCTTTGATTGGCCTGATTTCATAGAACCTAATGCATCTAGGGAATTAAACTTGATTAGTGCTTTTACACGTTAGGTTGTTCCTTTAGATAGAATTCATATTCGCATCTTTTAATGTGTTTGTTGATGACATGAGGAGATTTGCGGGATATACTTGCGATCAAGGTATTCTAGGGTCTTTGATAAAAGTTGAGATTAAAATATCAATTCTAGTTATTGTGTTGAAAACATGTTTGTGAATGAAAACGAAATCCATGACCAATACTTTCTTATCCTTGATTCAATTTGTTTACTTTTCTTTATTTGCTTTTATTTAGTTTATTATATAAAAATCACAAAACTACCGGTGTTATTTATAGGGAATCGAAACAATTTGACAACCTAGACCTCTATGTGGGATCGATCCTTTCTTGCCCTTGCTATATTTATATTTTGAGTAGTAAGAAAGTGTAATTTATATTTGTGTCGGCTGACAACCGGTCAAATATTTACTTACACCTCCAAATTATCTCAAAATGTAAATGCACATAATTCATACCACTGGTAACATTAATGTTCATAATATGACATAATCTCCCAGTACAGATTGCACCTTCACCGTATCCTGTGATGTTGCATAGACCACCAATAACAAATGCTTGAGATGGTACCATGTCCCCTAAAAATCGGAACTACCTGTAATGGCGACAGATTGAAATGCAAGGGCAATTGAAGGATGGGAAATGGATAATGTACAATGTGATGTTGACTTTACCTAGCAAGTAATAATGCTGGTCCAACTTTACTTAAAAAATAATTAAGCATTATGATGGTAATACTCAATTCTTATCTCTGTCATAATTAGCTATTGCAGCCATTCCACACCCTCAAATTACCATGACAAATAAATAACAATTTGTAAAAAATGAGGGTATAGAAAAATCAACCAAGAAAATAGTAAATTAATCAAATCACTGATACAACTGAATCAAATTCCTATGTGTGTTACCTGGATAGTTCCCAAAAAAATACTACATTAATCCAACAAAAAAGAAACACCTTGAGTACCAAATAATCCAAATACGTTCCTAAACTTCAAATAAAATAAAGAATCTTTGTTTCTACTTAGATGTGGTTATGATATTTATCCCAGCTTCATTTTGTAGGGGTGTGCATGGAGCCACCTGTTCAAGTTCTCTAGCAGTAGCTCTCCTCCCTCCCTTGTCTGGATAAGTCCAGGACTCCAATTCATCAGAAGCTTTCCTGTGGACCCTTCCTTCAACACTTTGAAATATTCTGACTGGTTTGTTATACTCACACAAATACTCTCACAGCTTTACCCTGCAGAACGGATCATGTGCACCAATGAACCTTTTCGCAGAGTTCTTCGTATTCGACGTGTTCTTCGGTTAGCATTTTCCCAAAGATTATGCGCTATGAAGAGAATGTTATATTCTCTCGACCCGTAGATTCCTACAAAAAAGATCAGTAAAATTAACCATCACTACAGAGGTATATGTTATTTTTTCCATACCACGACACACCTCTTAGGTACTCAATACCACACTTGCTGCAAGAGTCATGTACATAATCTACCCACGTTTTTATACCCGCTCATATCAAGTTTTGCAAGCCATGTAGTACAATTTTTACCATCTTCCAATCCAACAACGGTAGCCTCATAAAAGCACATCTTATCCTAGTTAGATTTCTAAACGATATTACCAATTGGAAATACCTCTACCATAACTAAAACTTCAGTTAAACACATTGCCATCAAATCAAAGTAGACCTAAGCACAAAGAACGGTGAAAACAATTAATATGATAAGAGGAAGTTGCAAACATAAAATATAGTCCGTGAACATGTCTAATCCCTATAAAATATAGTGATTTTCATCTCTATCAAATCTCCGTAGCTTCGCCTTTCTGCAGGAAACAAATAAGAATATAATATAATAAACCACATAAGATCTCAATAGTTCAGAACAATATTTGTAACCTGTAACTAACTGGATAATAATAATGGATAATAAATAATAAATAAGCGTACACTATCAAGCATTTATATGCGTTTTTCCAATAATCTTGATCTTAATTACCTTTTTATACATGATCCTTATGTACCTTATAGCTTGCAACTGAGTTCTCTGCGCATCGTATCTAAATTTAGATGCTATACTATTTTAATCAGCAATTGGCAGAAATTCATAAAAAGGAACCAACTTCTCACCTCCTGATGAATAAGAGGTAACTCAAGACCTATACTTAAGCCTTTTTTTTTTTTTTTTTGCTTTCAAAACTCCACATCCTTGGAACCGATGCTTTCAAACTTTTTGAGTCGCATGCTATGGTGAAAGACCACCGAATGGTGTAATTACAATTTCTGGAGGTGTTCTTTTCGGATTAGTAAAGGGCAACGTAAAGAGAATATGCAGAATTTATTCCTTTTGTTAACTTTAACCCGTGTAAGGAGAATTTTAAATATGAACATTAAATTATAAGCTAATTCAATTTATTCCTTTTGTTATCTCATGTAACAACAATTAATTAGATCTTGCTTTTATTATACTCCCTCCGTTCATTTTTAATAGGCTGGTTTTGTTTTTAGAGAAAATTAAGGAAGTTAGGAAACTAATCATTGAAAGTGGTCCTCATGACACTTGTCAATAAAATAAGTGAAGTGAAATGGTCCCCACGACACTTGTCAGCAAAAGAAGTAAAGTGAAATGGTTCACGTGACACTTGTCATCAAAAGAAGTTAAGAGAAAATTGGTCCCAGAAAACTGAAGTAACATTTGACTTTCCCGATTAAGAAACCGGCCTATTTTTTTTGAAACATCTATTAATAGAAACCAGCCTATTAAAAAGGAACGGAGGGAGCATGTTTTATTCAATTGAAAACTGACAGCGAATCAAAAAAAACAATTGGTAATACATTGATAACTTGGTCAGGCATACATTAAAATGCCAGGTAACTTTATCGATAGATGAAGCTCAAGACGTCATACTTTCCCACTCCTTTTATTCTCAAACTTCCAGACCTTCAACACCAAGACCTTGAAAACCTTCTGATCTGCATTGCTCGGAGTAAGATTGACGAAAAGTGTACACCATGCTTACAGATGTCTTAACCACTGGTCGTTAATAAAGACCAACCAAACGATCAAAAATTTAAAAAAAGAATTCATAAATATGCACATACCCCTGCAAAAAGAATTCCAAACATTTAAAGATTAAACACAGCTGCAACTTCATCAACAACCTAAACATAGACATTAATATGTATGCACAAACACAGTTCCAACAAAACATTCGTTTACTTATAACTTGTTTGTAATAAAAAGAAAAGTGTTGATAAAAAAAATACCTAATCCAGAAACATCACAAAGCTGAAACCAAAACCCAACAACGAAAGATGAAAATAAATAAATAAATAAATAAATATATATATATATGTTCACGATCAAATTTATGGCGTAAGTACAATAGATTAGTTGTATGTTCAGCAAATGTACGGACTAGGTTCCTGAATTTGTGAATTACTCACGTCCTCTAGTTCACAACACTTGCTATGTTCCAAATTTCCAATAAGAAATTTATCATCCGTCCAGGCTTCTATGAACTTACTCAGGAATCACTCAGCAAGAAAACTGCATGCATTTGCGTACAATTTTTTTTTACATTATGTTGAAGGGATGAAAGAACTTTATACTATATGAAATTAATCTCAAGCTTCAGTTTAAAGAGATTGTCTAATTTTTATACTTCAGTCCTACACTATATACATACATAAAGGATGCATGGGATATTTTTATATTCACACGTAACATACACCTAAAAACACATTCAAGTCAAATTCATTAACATGATAGCAGTACCTCGTTAGGAAACTTTTTCACAATTTGTGACTGGATTCCAGGACATGTATTTCTAATTTTGTGTCTATCTGCCACTATCACTTTACAATGGTTGCTGCCCTGATCTAGTATACTTGTTGTGAATAGTTTAAGCAAGTATTCTCTTTACCTCATTGGAAGTATCTTCGACAACTTCTGCTACATTGACCAAGCAAGGGGTTTCATCCAGATTTCTCAATCTCAAAAGTCTCTTTCCATATTCTTATTCTACTCGGAGAACTCTCTTGATCCCATTATTAATGCTTCCCAAACCTTTTTTTCTTCTCCTTGTATGCTTCCCAAATCTTTTTCTTCTCCTTGTATCAATGAAAACGATCACATCCAATTCAAAAAGAGCTCCCGACAAACTTCTGCGCATGGAGTCTCATTGGAAGATCCTACCATTAATGTCAAACACCAAGGCCTCAGATTTTTTAATTACTAAACCAAGAAAACTCATGTACTCAAGATTAAATCATGTGGCTGCTACCGAGAATCTTTGTTAAATAAAAATTTGACATAATCACTCGCTTCCAAATAAAAATCAAGCTTAATTTTTGCGCTTCTGAAAATTTTACCCACTCTTACAACTCATGTCGATGTATAACCCAAGTTTACCCAAATTGCGTTGGTTAACAACTCCTGCCGATGGAAATCAAAGTACAAACGCATCAGTATTCACTATTTCGCAAATAAATCTTCCAGCTACATTCATTAAATCCTAATATATCGAGATACAGCACAGATGACCCTAATTAATCTATGGATTTGTTTTTATTTTTTATTTTTTTTACCAGCAAGACATAATTTTATAAATAAGTTGAAGAATGAAAGAGTCACAACGTTGAAGCGGTACAATGGAAGTAGAGTAGGACCCTAGAGTCCGTAACTTCTTATCGACTTTTTCTTTATGCAATAATTAAGTTCTTACGGATGTAAATAATCTGATAACTACCTCGAGATAGGTTCTAGAAACGATGGTCGAAATAAACTTGCCTCAAGATCATTGCTGTCGTAATATCCTGCGACAAAATGCAAAATTATCCAAAAAGAAAGTTCAAGTCTCAAATAAATGTTATTAAATCAACACTTGAGGAGTCCAGAATCAAAATGAATCTTGTTTTTTTTTGCCATTTAGTACTTTCCTGTTGATTTTTTTTATCAGCCCCTTCATCCTATTATAAGTCTCCGACAAATAAACACTTTAAGAAACTACAAAAGAACTGTTAGATCACGATGTATGCTTGTAGCACTGAGTATCAACTGCACTAAATGGATCATCTAGATATATATATCATAACGCTGATACGGTGCACGACCGAATTGAATACTTCGCTTTTGGCCGCCATTCAGTTTTATTCCTATTTCTCCTATTACGGGTTCACATGGAAGAGGCAGACTTAAAGTCTTAAACCCCGAGATCAATGGTTATGTTCCATTATAGTTTCATAAGAGCCAGAGACACTGAATCATGTGTTACTTCTACTCCCTTCGTCGTTTCTTCCATAAAATCAATTAATGCGAAGCAAGAAGAAACAAAATAAGTAAAGAAAAAGTTTAAACTTCAATCTAATCCATTCACAAACTAAAGAAGACTTACCGGCTAAAAAGTTCCTCCACAAGGTAACCAAATATTTCATGGCCATATGTCCAGTGTACACCCCTGAGCGTGCTTTATTCAAGTCATAATTGATATTGTGACCAAAAAAGTTCTCTCCTTCGCCAACTTGGACACGATATGTTATTCATCATGAGTAACCAACATGGCAATCAGCAACATGGTTTGCAAAATCCAAGACCAAATAGGAACTTTTGAATGTTAGCTTATCATTCCATATGGAGACTTCTGCTAAAAAATAGAATTTATGCTGCTAAAACTGGTTGCTGAAACTGAATACAACTATATGGAGACTTCTGCAACCAAAAATATGGAGGAAATTGTAAAAGAAGAAAAAAACTAAAAGCATTGGTTTACCAGAAGGTTAGATCATGCTATATTGCAATGCGAACATTTCAGCTCAGAAGTATCCAAATGGAAAATACTATCCAAATACTCATTGAATATATATATACACTTTCAAACAGTCATGTCTTTTCTTTGGATATTCTTGAATGGACATTTCTTTCCAACACATATACAATTGTTCGTCAACAGAAGTGTCTGTTTAAAAATGTATCACTGTACGCTGATGTGGCGCTTACTGTACGTTGATGTGGCGATTAGAATTCTTGAGAATGAATGTGGAGCCTCGCCATGTCAGCCTCAACATCCTCCTTTTTATAAATAAAGTATTGATCGATGATATTGCAAAACTACCTACCTGAACTTTTAAGCACCTAGCAGCGATGGCAATTAAGCGGCTAAGATAAATTTCTCGTTTAATGTAACCAAGAAGTTCTGGGCATCATAAATTCTTAAAAAGCTCAGTACTTCCTACCACGGCTTACCAACATTGTTCCCTGATATACAAAAAAAACCTGAAGTGAAACACCCAAAAAATCATGAACTAAAATTGGTTGAACCAAAATATTGCAAAACTACCTACCTGAACTTTTGAGCACCTAGCATCCATGGTGATAAAGCGGCTAAGCTTAATTTCTCGTTAAATTTAACCAAGAAGTTCTGGGCATCATATAATGGTTTGAAGGCTTAGAAAAATCATAGCTTTGTAGGCATATTCCTAGATGCTTCTTACAATGGCACAACACAGATAGTTATAAAAACACAGAGTAAAATAACCAATTTGCAAAATTAATCAATTCTGAGCAGATTTTGTGAATGATTTAGACAAAGAAAATGAGCCCCATATACCATACTTTTCACACTAAAAGAGAAAAATCTATCCGAAGATTTGGCTTAAGAATCTCTTGGTGCTTACTTCAACAATTTGACTATAGCTATAGCTTTTCAACAATTTGACTCGTAACACTGTTGTAGTGGATGATTAAAGAATCCCTGCACAACTTGGCATGAACGTTAAGCTATGAAGATGCTATTAACTTGTAGAAGACATTGATTAGTAAATCCACCAAACAATAATGGCATCTGTAGGAGTTGAATCCACAACTACATGGTTAAGAACCATGTGCTCTTCCATTTGAGCTAAGACAACATATACCAAATCCAATTTAAGTGGGATTCAATCCGATTGGACAGTTACTGAGACCTATTGAAACCAAGCCAACATTATAAATCTTATAATTGTACAATTGACATCTGTACGTGTAGATGTCCCACCCAAATTACGCTACCTGTTCTTGGCAATTTATTAATTAGATCCTAAGAACAATCACTAATTTAAAGTTAGCAGATTGTAATCACATATATTGAGTTACCGGGATAATTCAAGTGAACTGATAATAATTGTCTCATAACACATAACGCTCGGCAATCACTAATTTAGGTACGAAGTTGCAACAGAGTTCCCAACCATAACACTCAGCAACGTTTACACAATTCCAGGAGTTATGAGGGTTGGAAGGTCCCAAATTCATAAGCACGTATATGCAAGCTCTGTAATGAGAGAAAATGGTGTTCATTGCAGATGAATACCGCACACTTATTATCAAATTAGAATAGCACTTCTGAACCACAAATTTAAAATCTGAAAAGACATGAACTTGAAATCCAAAACCTTAAACTAACAAAGCACTTGAAATCCAAAACCTTAAACTAACAAAGCACGAAAATTATAATCACCATAAACATAGACCTGAAGCCCACGATTGTCAGTTCACAATTCCGACACTCCTTCCAGTTAGGCCTCTTTGTAACTTCCCTCACATTAATCAAGCTTCTCCGAATGAACATGAATAAGGGGATTAGATGACATACATGTAAGACTAATATTGCTAATCTGATTGCAGAGGGGATTAGATGACATACATATAAGACTAATATTGCTAATCTGGTTATAGAGTTCGTGGAATTATAATAAAAATGTAAAACCTGCTTATTAAAAAAAAAATCCTTCCTCCTCAACAATCCATCAAAAAGCTTAATCAAACCTAATTAAAAATTTCTCATCTTTCATCACCAAAATAAAATCAGCGATAAAACCTCCCTAAAAAGGAAAATCGGAGAAATCATCAGAGATTCTTCATATTTCGCTTGAAAGACAAAAAAAATTGAAAGACCAAAAAGAGGAATATGTTACCTGTGAGATTATAATCGAACCAAAAAATCAGCGCTGTCTCCCTTGAAACCCACGATTTTATTACAGCTTATGAGAGAGATTTCTTATATATTATTAATCTGGCTAATTTATAAACAAAATAAGTAAACCTATTAATCAGAAAAAACCTGACACTGGAAGCACCATATTATCGCCTACAATATCAAAAAAAGAAGAAAAGAAGAGTAAAGTAAAACACTAAATCGCAATGCAGATGAATATTCAAGAGATTTATACCTTGCTTGAAGATTAGGGTTTTAGATGAAGATAGGCGATTAGGGTTCTGGAGATAAGCAAGAAGAAGCTTATATATTGATGTGGAAAAGCCGTTTTAGCCGCCAGATCCCATGAAAATACCATAATTTTGTCGCCTGAGTTTAGCGTATATCTTAAAACGGAAATCATCGGTACTTAAAATAAGAGTTTATTAATATGAATGGTAAGCATCTGCATTAGCTTAGAAGTTTTAGATTTCTTTCTCAAAATAAATTTAACAATAACAGAAATGGCAAGTACGTACCTTAATTTAGGAGTCTCAAATTTATTTCTCAAAGTAATATAAATACGTTCGTAGGATATATATGTTTTTTTCCTAAATCCTTCTAAAAATACACCGACCATATTCGACGATTCAGGTTTCTTTTGAAAAATGTGTAAAAATTGAATATTAAGAGTTTATTAACAAAAATAAGTTAAGAAAGGTCAAAACTATATTTAAGGAAAAAAAAATCACGTATTGGGAGACATAAAAACTTATTTGGGTTGATTTTTTTTTTCTGATATGGAAATTCTTAGATCTTTTCTAAAAAGAGAATTGTTTCGACTTTTACCCTGAAGATCTTCTAAGATTTCTTTTCCATTAATTGCTCATGAAAAAATCTCATAAAAAATTATCTATGTTTATTTTCTTTTTACATGGAAATTCTCGTTTTTTTTTCCAACAAAAAAAAATCGTGGGCTCTCCCAAAAGATATTTGTAGATTCTGCGGCTAATCTGAAGGTTCAGATTTCATATTCTATTAAAAATTAACGGTCACGAAATGTAAGGGGCTAACTTTGATTTCGGCCAATCAGGAGTGAGGGTTCCGTTCATCGGCCAATAGGAGGGGAGGTTTTTGCAACTCTCGACGTGGTGTGAGAGATGTGATTGGGTGTTTAGGTTGTTGATTAATGCTACTGCTAATCGTTACTTATTACCATTTATACTAATTGCACCCCATAAAACACTTCAGACACCCAGTGATTTGACAACCTCCTAGTTCTAGGCTTGAGAGGACAAGACTAGAGTATCTAAAACCTAACTAGTATGGGACTAACCATTAATTCCTACTTATCTGATTCTAGGAATTTTTTTTAGAACATCATTGACAATTCCATGCCAAAGCTACAACTACAAATAAATTTTTGAATCAAAATTTGATAATGTATATGATTAGGGATATGCTTAGAGCAACTGCAGTGGTGCGAGTATAACCAAAGACCAAAGAGGGAAAAAAAAGACTAAATTTGGGTTTAGTCCGTTGAGTGACGCAGTGGGAGGAAGACTAAATTTTGGTGGAGCGTAAACTATACCAACGCCTGGTGTGGGGCGTGAAGTATACGTTCGCCTGATGTGGGGCGGAGGGTATACGTTCGCCCGGTGCTGAAAAGGTAAGAAAAAAAAAAAAAATCAATGGGGCGTTGGTATAATCCACACCCCATATAAAGATTCAAAATTTTTGAGTGGGGCGGTGGTATAAACCACGCCCCACAATAAATTAAAAAAAAAATATATATATATATATATATATATATGGGGCAGGGTATAAACCACGCCTGCTGTGGGGCGTGGACTTTACGTCCGCCTGGTGTGGGGCGAATACTATATCAACGCCTGGTGTGGGGCGAACACTATATCAACGCTCGACTAAAATTTGGGTTTGGTCTTTGGTCGCCGACCAAATATAATCGCCCACTGTTGATTTAGTCTGGGATTTGGTCGATGGTCCGTCCCGCTACGCCTGGTTCAGAGACCAAATAAATGGGTTTAGTCGCCCACTGCAGTTGCTCTTAGAGACCACTGATTTTTTGTGCATGAACATGACATAATTGTTTTTTATGGTCACAATATTTCAGTTGTGTGAACAGAGCCAGGCAAGGTGATTTTACCATTTGATATTCTTCGGAAACCTTATGATCCGCTAATAATTTCAATCTTGGTGTAGGGGCGGCAAGAAATGGTAGAGGGGCGGCAACCTAATAAGACAAAAAAGGTCATTACAAGGTAATTCAAGTGTCCCTTATCAAATAAAATCTGGAAATGACTAATTAACCCTTATTGTTAATATTCAAGATTAGGAATGATAATCAAGATTAGTGTTGATAATTAATTTTTACTTATTATAACTCTAAAATCAGATTTTTAGAGTTATAAAAAAAAAGTTTAGAGGAGAAGAAAAAGAAAACTTATGTGATATTTGTGAAACCCTAGATTTTGATTCACTCGACCAAAATGAGTGATTCCAGAGACCCGGTATACTTCTAAATTAGTTCTCATTAGCTTTTTCTCGCTCAAAATTATCTAAAGTACATAACAAAATGAAATTTTTTGAATTTTCAGAAGAACTTACGGTTGCAATTTTGCTCGTTACCAGCTGTAACTCTTACTTACGGTTCGTAATTAAGTTATCGAATACCAACCGTAACTGGTTAAATTTGGGGAAGATCCAATCGTAAAACCAGTTACGGTTGGTAACTGAATGCTCGATACCAACCGTAACTTAGTTACGGTTGGTAATTAAATGCTCGATACCAACCGTAACTGAGTTACGGTTCGTAAACTAAAATAGTTACCAACAGTAACTGGAGAAAATCTCAGATATAAGAACATACGGTTGGTAACTGAACTATTACCAACCGTATTAACATTAAAATCTCCAGTTACGGTTCGTAATTGAGTTATTACCAACCGTAACTCACATAAACCCAGAAATTTCAATTTCAATTTTCATACAAAACCCTAATTTTTGATACAAAATTAACTTAAATCCAACACGATAAACTAAACCCTAACTGGGTTTTTCCAAACATTTTTCAAATCGCCGATTAATCGAAGACGATGAAATTTTCAGTTTTAATGGAGGTTACAGTTGATGGAGGAGAAGATAAAAGAAGACGAAGAAGAAGACGAAGAAGAAGATAAAAGAAAAATAATAAATAAATAAAAAAAGCTGATTTGATTTTTTCTGATTCATTAGGTTTAAAAAAAATTGATTTGATTTTGGTTGATTTAAGGTGAAAAGGGTAATCTAGTCAATCTATACCCCCTATAGGACACCCCTAACCAATAAAAGGGACATTACTATCACACTTGCCGCCCCTATACCAAGATTGAATAATTTATGTACTTGCTTTAACTCTCAGTTCAACGAATTCCCAAACACTTTAATTTATTTTCTGACTTTGACTTCCCACAAGGTTATAATATGCACTCCATTTTAGAATTAAGCAGTAAGATTTTCCTTATTGTACAATCTGAGATATTAGGGTAAACTAAATATTTGAACTATCTATAACGAAAATATTGACATGGTATTAAAATCTCGTCGACAGTAAAATATCAAAGTACAAGTTGTAGCATTTTTTTCTTCGAATAGACAAATGAAATGTTGGGTTCTTAGTGCTTCTTAATGAACAATCTGAAAAATCAGGCCAATTAGTTCATGTAAAAGCAATTATTTGTCTATTTTACCAATGGAGCTAGCCCTTTACACCAATTTCCCAAGAAAGTATTATTCATATTGATCATTTTCATCCTTAGACAACCAATTTGGGCATAATATTCATTTTGTCCAGGTAAATTGTTTGATGTGGGCATAATATTCATTTTAAAGGGTTCTTTTCATTTTCAACAAGTTCAGAAAAAACTGACATTCATATGGGTAATAATGTAATATCAACAATCAACAAATGCAGTGACATGTATATCGGTTGAAATAAATTTGGGATAAATTCTGTGTTTATCCCCAGGTGGAGATCCAATGAATGATAGGCAAGGAGTGCGAATTTGTGCACACTCCTTAACGAGTGTATATTTCACATTATAATTTGTACCCTTGATTAAAGTTAGGGAGTTATGTAACGAGGGCCATGATTCTAAACATGAAGGGTAATAGGCCATCAGTTAAAAAATTAACCAATCAGAAGAATATGTGAAATATACACTCATTAGGGAGTGCCGTCAGGGAGCTGGATTGGTAATGGTGGAGGTGGGTCCCAACTGTTGATTTTGAACCGGAAATAAAGAGCTTTCACAGTCCTACTATCGAAAAAATTTGTTCTAAGGTCTCTAGTGAGAAATGGTGTTTTATCCAAAAGAATTAAGATTGTGCTTCTAAAGTGTAGTCTTGCTTCTTTGTCTTCGTACTACTTCCAATAATGCTTTATTTTATTTTATTTTGACGCGGGCCCCACTGCCCCTTCCCCTTAACCCCACTATTGCTACTGCAGGTGCATATAATAATGTCTTATATTCTGGGAGAAAATCCCGGAATTTCTACCGTGACTCACATATCACGAACCCACTGCCGCCCGCTTATGATCCAAATGCTACTAGAGGGCATTGCTCTCGTTTGTCGGATCCCCTCACAGGATTATCCCTGGGTTTTTGGGGCATCAACGTAGCATCACTCTACTACTTCTCATTATTTGAAAAGTTCCGGTTTTGGTGATAATGTTGGACTTTTGGTGGGAGCAAAAAAGAAGGTGCTGAAAGCTCACATAAGATTAATTAGAAAATAGTGTGCTTATTGTAGAAGAAGATTTTTTTTTTTTTTATCTCAATTCATTCAAATCAAAATACTGATTACATGATCGCTTATAAAAATAACAAAAACATCAAAATACAAAATAATTAAACATAATACAATTAAAGATACCTATTACAAGTATATCACGAAGATGGATTTGTTATAGGTATGCTAAATTTGCAGACTTACGAATGAGGCTATGCTTAATGTAATCACAAGGCAGTGGGCAGTACGGTATTAGGGGGTGGCTTACTTAGGCTTAAGCCCACCCCAAAATTCATAAAAAGCTGTTTAGTGAATGTAATTTTTAACATTAGGGGAATTTAGCCCAGGTACAAATTTCAATTAGCCCACTAGGAAGATATAATTCTCCATGAAATCAATTCAACGAAATTGAAACACGGTCCCATTAGAAAGATATAACCTTTAATATTACATCTCAGTCGTTCAAAGACTAAAGCAATTTTTTTTTTCTTTTAAAAAATATTTAAAAACTAAAGTAAAGAACACGTATTCATACAGTTTCTTAATATTATTAAGCTAACCAACTAAACACGTATTTACGTTGTTTGCTATGTGTCGGTTAAAATATGGGTCATTTTTTTTTTTTTTTTTATTACTCCTCATGTTTCACCATGCTACGAAAATTAAACAGCAAAGGGTGTGAAGAATAACATAACTTCTTAGATGTATCATTGTTGTATCGGTTCATTTTTGCTTTTCTTTCTCGGCAAATGTAAGTATATCGACAAATATTACATAGCGTAAGCGGAAAGCAACATTCCAGAAAGACAAAAAGAGCCGCGTGATAGCAAAAACCGCAACCACTTCCGAGCATTTTGCTTTGGAAACAACTCTCAAACTGATACCCGATATGTAGAAAAGAAAAAAATAGCATGTCGCACCGAGTATTATAACTACAGTCATCGATATTTAAATAGAGTACTGGCTAAAAAAAAAAATTAACCAACCCAAACATAAAATCTTGGATCCGTCCCTGGCAGTGGGTGTTTTTATTGGATCTCCCCGACTGTTGCATTCCCGATGATGCATGTTTATTTTAATGTCTCGTTCACGCCATTTGAACAGTCAAAATAAAGCACAAGGCCAGGCACTTCTAGGACTTCACCACATACATTCCCAAGTATCAACCTACAAGTGTCGCATTATATAATCTTTGGTTTTTCATCCTTGCCGGAATACGAAGAAACACTTGCTTTGGACCAAGTTAATTCACTGTTCAACCTTCACATTGCCCTAATTAGAGACAAGACAACAAACAGAAGGATAAAAATGTCCAAGTATAATTTTGGTTGTACTTTCTATTTGACTTTTATACAGTCTCTCTGAGCTTGTTTTTCTTATCAATTTTTCTTCTTTTTACTCGTTTTGTAAACCCTAGTCTCTGTTAAAATGGGTGAAAGTTGTAAATCCATGGAATGTCAAGCAACATTGAGGAAGATGTGTAGAGAGTTAGAAGGACATTTTTTACCAACATGTATTTGTAAATGGCTAAAGATCTTGAGAAAGAAACCGATTTTTGGTTGAATGCATGTGGAATTGGAGGTTCTAGCAACCTTTTCATTGAATTTTGGGGAAAGAATTGAACAACCAAATGCTGACAAAGTTGCTTATTTAAAAGAGGTAGTTGGAATGTTAAAAGGGAGACTCAGAACAGGGAATTGAAATGTTGGAAAAGAAAAGCAGAAGATGAGATGGAGAGTTGTCAGAGGAAGTTTAAGGAGTCGGAGACACGGGGTGGAGGAAGAAAATCAATGGGTTACAAACTGAATCTTCTGGCAGCAAAACTGATGGCAGGGTCAATGTTGGTAATATGGTTCACCCGGAGTTGACAGATAATCTGTTGTTTGAACCCAATAGCAAGCTTTCTTCACTTCAAGGGAATTTCAAAAATGTGCACATCCAAGGTATCAATCCTATTTTGCTTGTTACATGGAGTATAATTTTTGTTTGTATAATTTTTTTCCCAGTACGTCTATTGTTTCTCTATGTGCTTTTACAATTTCCGATCAGCCGATGGTCCATCTTCTTTGTGGTCTTTAGTAATGGCACTGGAAACAACCAGTTGTTAGTTTAGATATGATACATTGATTTAGTAATAACCGGAGTGAATAAGTTCAATTATTTGTTCATTTTATTACATTTCATAGCATTGCGTGCTCTAGAAGATCTACTATTTGGACCCTGATTCTGTAATATGTTAAAGTCGTAGCTGCAATACATCAATAATTTATGTTTTGTCATACATCGCTTAGATCCAAACTAAAATGAGCTTCTTTGCCGGTTTACCTAATCTTGGTTGCTTAAGTATAAGCCTGTCCAAATTTGTGAAAAATTGATAATGACGTGTTACCATAACAATTCGATTCCCTTTTTAGTTGCAAATTAGTGTTGGTCTTAACAATCCCCGTGTTCTTACAGTCTCTGTTCCATACTACCAAGTTTGAGTTGTTTTTATAGTTAATTAGCCTAAAGGCCCTTCAATGTCGTATACATTTGAAGGCATACAAAAATCCCCTTTAGGACGAAGGAGCACAATGCATTCCGTTATGCACATTTCAGTGTGCCTTTTAATACGCATTCTGTAGAAATAGGGTTGTTTTTGTGCACAAGGCACATCATGGCCATGCTTTTTATTTTCTTGAAACTGTGCCATTAAGGTAAATCTCATGCAACAGTTTTTGCATTCATGGACCTATGCTGCTTGCATTTTCAGGTTTCTAGCTATCCGAACATTTTAGAGTGGGTCTTTAGTTCTCTGTAAACATGTTCATTTCTTTCTAGTTAGAAGCTGAGTTTGCTGCAATTGCTGCTTCACAGTGTAGATGGATTGCTCCAAAAGTAAACCATGTTCTGGTAGTATAAACCGGTCAGTCTTCGTTGAGTTTCGTTTTGAAATTAGATAAAAAAGTAATATTTACGTGAACATTAATGCTATTGACGTTGTCTTAGTAAGTGATATATGTCGCCTATTGCTGTTCTATCTTTATATCATCGATCCACGTTTGTGGGAATGGTTTTTACTTTCTTATTTGAGGTTAAGTTATATTGTTTTGTTAACTCTGCATTTCGTTAGTGACTTAACCGATAGTAACTGCACAAAAATTTGTCTTCATTCATCAATGAAAATTTTACAAGGACAATAGATTCAACTAGACAGTTCTCTGTGATGGTAAACGTACCTTGCGGTTTATTACCAGGATGTAAAACAATGATTGTGTTTTCAGGCTTTTAGCAAAGGTACCTTACACATTTCATGCCTACATCCACATATGAATGAACTTTCCGATTGATTAACTTCGACTCAGATAGAATCCCAAGTGGCATCATTTGCCACCACTTAGTTGTGTTTGCTATTTCTTCCAGAAAATACTAGCTTAGTTGATCTTACCTAAGCAAATTAGCATATATGTGGATGAAAATGGTACATATGGCATATGCAAAAATCTATTATCATATATCTGTTTGCTTTAAGAAACCTGCACCGGATTTATTTCGTGTGTGAATTAGGTGGTTCAATTTTGGTGAGTTACAAACGCTTTTGTAATTCTGGTCTTCGGGAAATGCTTTACCATGCCCAATGGTCTATTAGCATCCTTCCTGATTGCAAAACCGCTGTCTTCAGCATGTCAAGCCTGAGAATAAATTTCTTTTCAGCTTTCATGTTGAAAACAAGTTTCAAAATGCTTTTGGAATTTCGTAGTATATGTTGAACCATTTGGTAAACACTTTGAAACTAAAGTGAACCTGAGGAAAATCTTGAATAGTGAAGACAACCTGAATAGGTTCGGATTTGTTTGGCCAGTCATCTATGCTGAGCCTGTTTTCTATGATGACAGTTAAATTACAATTACTGGTCTCGTTGGTACTTAAACTGAGTACTACTGTATTAGTGATTTATAGTCTATATTGCTTTCTTTGATACACATTAACAACAGAACATTTTCAGGAACCATTATTGTCGTCTCGTTGCTTATCCTTTGAAACCATTTTATTTTAGTTTCTTTATTGTCAACAGCAAGAAAGATTCCAGTGAAAATTTCTGAGCTTAGTGTTCACAAGTAAATGGCCTCAATAGGTTTGCATTTATGAGAATCCCCCATAGGTTTGGGTTCACTTAGCTAGTCTTCTATGAAGGGCATCACTAAGATCTGAGAGGGCTGCTGAAGTATCCTCTTCTCTAAGTTATGGAACTGGTCAAAAGTGATTATGATAAGTCAGCGACTCAGCATGAGAAACAGTTGAAACAATTTGTTCATCCCAGGTGATTGAGCTTGAAAGTAAGAATAGGAGACGGTCTGAAATCTTACATACAGTTCATCTAAATCAGAACAAAGGTGTCATCTACATCTTTTTAGTGAATCTTGCGTACATTGTGTTTGTGGGTATTCAAATGCTACAAAACTCTTGGGTGCCCGCCAATGTCCAGAACCACATGTAACCATATTACGACTGATCGCCGTTTACCTACTTATAGGATGTAGCACAATAGGAGTTTTACTTGTTAGAATTTTCTCAACAGTTGCTTTGGCCTTAGGGTCTCCAGTCATCCAGTCTCTTTTCTCAGCTATTGAAACTCTCTGATCCATGTATTGATGTCTTTCTATAACTCCACATTTTTTGGGAAGATACTGTCAGGTAAGAGTCAATTGAAGTTGGAGTTAAGTATAAACATCTTCTGTCAATAACGAGTCAAGTATTCTAGACATTGACGTTCCATTCACAGTAGTAGTAGTTTCTGTCGGTTCAACCTCTAGTGTGTACACTAATCTTGGGGTATTGGCCGTTATAACTTGGCAAGTCTTGTTCGTCTCTGTACCCATGTTATTCCTTGTTGTTTTCCTAAAGGTGTTGTATAAGTTTGATACTGCCGCATTTTATCAAATATTATCTCTGTTTTAGTGTATTTGTACCCTTAGAAATACTACTTTGTTTGTTCTTGTCTATTCCTTGTGTCGTCAAACCTTTGCAAACAAGTTTTTATAGATTTGGAGCACATAATGTTAGAAGGCTTGTCACAGTATGATCAGTTAACCCGCCATGCTTACAATGAAAACTACTAGTGTCTAACCCAAAATATTTTAGTGAGTATGTATACCAAATTTACTTATGTATCATTCTGACCTATTTCTACAGTTATTTCAGGAAAGCCATGTTGGTTATGAGAGTGACAAGCTATCTAATGGATCAAATACTAGCATGGAAGTAAGGTCTAGCTGCTTTCCAAGTGTTGGATCTGTTAAGTATCTTTTCACTTATCGTGATCGATAATTGCTTCTAGATGTAAAGCAACTGGACCGTATTTCCTACTGACGCTTACTAAGGACAGAATAAGGACTCATATCTCTCCAAAAATCAAGTTATTATTATCCCTTAGTTACTTTATATATAAAACCAGGTACTCTTCTATCTTTTTTCTTTTACAGAACTTGCTTGTTTGATGCTAGAACGACATTTGCGATGCATAACTTTGTATTCTATCTATTTGTGGTTCACATCATCAGCTAGATAACAATAAGCTTGAAGTTCATGAACTAGAATAACAATTTTACACACCAATTTTTTTTTTTTACAGCTTTGTATCAGGTTCTATTTTGTTAGCAAGATTTAGAATAATAGTAAGTCCACGTATGTTATAAACTTGAGCAAGATTTCCTCCCTGCAACATGATGTTCATTAAGCTTCATATGAAACAGAAACCGACCGAAACATTTGATTTTGATAATCTTCTTCTTCGTCGTTGCATGTTGTCGAATATCCTTTGCTTGTTTTCTCATACCCTATCATCCACCATTTCAACTTCTTCAGTAGTTTTGGCTTTCTTTGGTAATTCATAACAGTGGTTATATGTGTACATGATTCACCATTTGCAGTATCTATAAAATAATTGTCGGAACCATAACCTGGGTTATGATCGTTCTCTTCATTTTTCAGATTGAAGTTCAGTTCTAAGGGATTATGTTTTTTTCTTTTGTTCATGCTTTCCTGTTCTTGATTCTTCTTTGAACTAATCTATCCTAAGGTTACGAAGTTGTTCGAGTTCAGGTAACAGTTGGTAATCTTGATGTTCTGCAGTTGACACCTCTTCAATCTGGGGGAAAAACCAAAACTGAAAATTCATATCAACTCAGTTAAAATGAGACTAGGACCCATCTGAAGGCATGACGCATGATATCTGTGAGGTTTGATTTTACAACATGAATAAGATCACTTGCATTGTACTGGATGAGTTTTGAAATAAGAAATTTGACAAGTGGGCTGGATCTCTTTATCAAAGCCCATTTTACTTTGCAGTCTCAAGTGTCTTCAACAATCTTCTGAGGTGAGGTGATAGAGAAAAAGAGACGAAGAGAACTACCTAGAGAGAGATTAGCAACATCTAATGATGCATCTCTGTGCAAACACCACTTGCATAATTTTGCAGCCAAAAATCAGAAACACCAGAAACTACAATTTTCAAGTTGTTCGCTTAAGCAATGCATTTCAACGAACGATCCTTTCTCTACAAAACATTATTTGGTTTCCAATTTGAGTTTGTAGATTCTAGAAATACTCATGAGGAGAACAATCATCAACTTAACCATCTCCAGACAAACAACAGTCTTGCCTAAACAAAAATTCCTGAATTAACAGAGCTACACAACCTGACACTGATTCAATAGTTGGGTGCACTTGATGATGTCGCTTGTGCTTTGCGAATTCCTGTCGCCTCGGCCTACAGAATTCACATCATCTGAACTAATTTAGGAGGAAATTTTTGCCTATAAATTCAGTGTCGGATGATCATGTGGCTCCATTTCGGCTGAATCTAGCGAAATTTGGGAGAACCCAGAGTATCAATAGTCAATACCACAATTAACCAGTTCAACAACTTGATACAAGAAAATCACCTTGATCCAAAAATGGGATGGATTTAAATTCGTAGAGAAAAAAATGTAAAATTATGGGATGGCTCAATTAGTGAAATTGGCTATTCATCGCCATTGTAATAAATGTTTAATGTAGCAAATACCCTAGTTCTTGAAATTTGTGAATTAATCATCACCATTGGTACCGGCCCTCAGACTCCCAATAGAAAATGTGTCTCGTTTCTTTCTTCCATGATTGTGATTTTTGGAGCAAAGGATCATTTTTGTTTTTGTATAAATGTGCGCGTTTGTCAATTTGAATAAGAATGATTATATTTATTTACCAAATGTCAGCTTATCTGAAATGGATCAACTGTGTGGCATGCCAGCAAGTTGCTGCTTTAGGTGGTAAAGATGCCTCCTATTTGTGCATGAGCTCACCTGATAGACTTGGAGGTTTCCATGGCTGTGGGGGATCAGGGGCCGCAGCAACAGAATGGTTCTTTGGCTCATAATCACCAGTTGGGATGCCTGGAAGATGGACAAAATCTGTTCATGATCTAGGGAACCTTCGTCAAATTGTCACACCTGGAAACCAAAATGGGAGTTTTCTTCAAGCGTATAGGCACAAGCAAAGGACAGTTGGCCGAGTGCTGCTCCATTAATGGTGTTGCAGGTCCCTTAGGTCCGAATAATAGTACAATGAGCAACAGAAAAATTGATTCAACACGATGAAGATTTTCTTTTTGATCAAAATAAGTGACGGAGTAGATGCATCCTCTAATTACTAATCGTACGTAGGTTCATTCACTAAATACCCCCCAAAAAAGAAAAAAGGAAACAAAAAGATGGAGGAAGAAGATAACACCAAAAAAAAAAACTTACTAGTTACTACCTCTACTGCTGCTTGCACCACATCTTGGTAATTTACTGAGATAAACAGAAGTTGTGTTTCTCTACCTCAATTTGGTTCTCTTGGGAGGACCACCGCTGCTACCCCTAGGGTCCCTCCTATCAGGGACCCTAGACTTCCCATATGCCTTCATCTTCCTCCTTTTCCTTTCTTCTTCACTGTCTGACTCTACCCCTTTTTCCCTGTCTGCATTGCTAGCCTCTCTTTCCAACTCCTCCCATGACTTTCCTTTCTCCTCCTCATCCGACTCTTCTTCTGACTCTTCCGTCTCATCTTCATCCGACTCTACCAGTGATCCACCACTTGAATCATCGTCTGATTGTTCAGAATCTGACTGTCCATCCGAAGGTTGGTACCCTTGATCTGAATCTTCAGTATCGTCAGACCCAGAGTCACTTACCTCCATGTTTAGGAACTCCCATCCACCATCCTCAATGAACTTCTCGGGGTCATCTGTGATCGTCTTCAATATAGACCTCCAGTTCAGGTTCAGCCTGCTCTCATAGTACTTGAGGTCTGTGGTATCTAACCACTCCTTGATGCCATCCAGCGCAGTTGAAGGAATTGAGTCGATTCGAAGAACATCGCGTTTGAAGTCTTTGAACACAATTGTCATGTCAAAATTCTTCTGACCAAGTCCAACACGCTCCAGATTTACAATCTCAATCTCATTTAAGGACACCACTAGGAAGGGTGTTTCAATAAGTTCCACCAGGCAACTTGAAGTTGGGACAATAAAGGCCGATGCCTTGTAAGGCACACCATGGAAGCCAAGTTCCCTAAGTGGCTGGTCAAACTCAAGGTCCATCCCTCTGAACTGGGGTTGCCCCCATAGATCATTCACTTTGTTGACGAAGTTCGAGAAATCCATGTTGATCCTGTTTTTCCTATCCCTCTCCCGCTGCTCTTCCTCAATTTCATCTGGATCATGGTTAGATCTCCTTCCACCACCCAGGGTCTGCACAACATCCATCACTTCAACATAAAACTGAACATCCTTTGTCTTTTTAGTGCCCACCATAATGTGGTTGTGCAAGTGAAAGTGCAAGAGTGTGATCATCTCTTTCTCTGCAGGCTGGAAGAAAGCATGCTTGACATTCGCATACATGATATCAACACGCTCATCTGGTTTACTAGTTGAATACCGGAAACCATTGACATGAGCTTCAAGAGTACCAGAAAGCTTTCTACCTCTTCCTCCAAATGGAGGGCGTATCCAGAGGTCAGACAACCGCATTGGCTTAAACTTGTTGCCCGCTAGTTGCAGCTTCTCCTGAGTGACCAAGGTGGCCCTCTCTGCCCTCTCTGACTCCCTCGATGCAACCTGCCGCCGAAGAGTTTTGATCATGTTTACCACTTCACTGATATGCCTCGGGTCCTTGGAGCGGAACGAGACCTCCTTCAAATAGATAGCCCCATGAAACTTCAAGGAGTTTGCATCATGAGGAGTGAACGCTGTCCCAGGTACATTAAAGATAATCCTGATATAACAAGTTCTGTTATCCTGCTGACTACTCACACTCTTGACTGTCGCCACGTGGAACGGGACCATGCTCCCATAGAGCGGCAAGATAATAGCTTCATTCCTCTGATCAATTTGTATCATCAATTCCCTTGAAGGCGGGACATCATTTACATTCTTATAGGCAATTAGATCACTTGAAGCTTTAGCTACACCACGACCATCTCCTGCTCCTGATCCACCCCCAGCCAACCTCCTTGCTGTTTCTTCATTTTTCTGGCGAGCAAGTTCGGCCTGATGCTGCCTTCGCAACTCTTCCTTCGACATCTCCTGGTTGTCTGATCTGAGAGTGGCTTTAGACAACAAAGATTCGCTGCCATTAGGCTCTGCTTTAGCTTTAGGTTTTGCTTCTTCTTCCTCGTCGTCCTCATTGAACGAGTAAGCCACGTCCTTCACGGCTTTTGAACTGATCATGGTCACAACTTCTGGAATATTTTCTTTAACAATAACAGTATCAGCAAGCAATAAAGAAAACTTTTCTGTCTTTGGATTGTTTGTCTGTGCTTGCAAGTTCTGAAACCCAAGGGAAACGTTAAACACCATCCCTGCTTTCAATATCCTGTCGTTCTTGGCATTCAAATTCAGCCCAGATTCACGGAACTCCAATCCAATTCCTGTTCCTGCAGTCTTAGTCAGGTTTGGAACAAGCTCGGGACCATCTTTCTCAACCACTGCAAGGGCAGCTTCATAAGCCGCACTGACCTTGCTCCCTGCCTTCAAAGCACCAATTGCTGCCTCCTGGGCCTTAAGGAGAACCCCGTACGCTTTACTTTGCATTGCATTTGCATCGATAAGAAATGTCCTTGCCACATTTGAGCAGTAACTGTTATAGCGAGAACCAACAGCACATATAATCACACTTGCTGAATCATAATACAAATTATCTTCATTGCTAGAAGCACTGGGCCTGAGATCAAACTCTCCCCCACTTTGAAAGATTGGAGGGTAACAAATATCAACATTATCTGCTTTCAGCTTCACCTTGACCTTTGCAGGTTCCAGAACAGCCTTCTCAGTTTCTTCCATCAACGATGAATGTGTAACCTTCTTCTCCTCATCAATAATCTTCTCAAGTTTTGGCACAACAAAATGCTTCATCACTGAAGAAGACAGAAATGCAGCTTTCTTGACATTAGTAATCTCGGTGTTGTCTTTGACAGCGAATAGCTCCGAAAACCCATTAGTTACATCAACAAGTTGGAGGTTGGATGTTTTCAGTTTGTCACTCCATAACTCCAGCAGACTACCTTCAGGTGCCTCTTTCGCAATGTATCCAACAATAGGGGAACCATTATCACCTGACTTTGAAATAGCCTGGAAAATATCCCCCATCAATGCAGTTCCATCATCGTTCTTCAACTTAATATGCATCACAGTTTCAGCACCGATGGTGTCCTTTGTGGATTTTTTCACTTCATTAAGCAGTGACGCCTTCTTCTGACTACACAAGAAATGGATTTGCTTGTCCATGAAAACCATAATAGTTTCAGGGAACTCCAGACCATACAACCACATGTTCAGCGCAGATGATTTCAAGTAGCGAAGATCCTCAGAAGCAGGAGGTGTTGCAATAACAATTGCATCTGCGGCACCCCAGAAATTAGTCTTGTTTTCCTTCCAGTGAGAGAAAAATGCCTTCAAGCGCTTGCTGAAGTTTTCGAGATCAATGGTGTAACTAGCTCCTTTTCCAGAGGCATTTCCATTTGCCGCCATTGGAAATCCAAAAATCAGTAACTCTGCCTGTTAAAGGCACAGATAACCATAGAATGTAATCCTGAAGAAAAAGGAAACATCTCCATCAGTATTTTGACCATTATCAGAAAAGAAGAGAAACCAACAGCAAACATAACTCCACACAAGAGAAGATGTAAAAACAAGAAAATTCCCCAAGTTCTGTTGGAGATCAACTACACATTAAGGTGGTAGAAAACCACCATCCCATCTATCTCCATGCCTCCACATAAAATATATTTTCACACATGAAAAATCACATTGGAGATGCCATCACACATCGTAAGCTATGAAAGCTCACACAAATCTGTTGGAATAAACCACAACCATCTCCAATCTCACAAAACAAACAAAGTAAAACCCAAACAAAAAGAAAAATCCCCAAATCAAAAAAAAAAAAAAAAAAAAGACACAGAAGACCTAATAATCTAATTTCAATTCAGTAATTATACATCAAGCTAAACAATGTAATCAAATAAACAACCCCAATGTTCAAATAAATTCGAAAATGAGACCCATATACTTCTTTTCCCAAAAGTGAGAAACCCTAATTTTAACTTCCGCAGCCAAAAATAAACTCAGAAATCAAACCAAAACCCCAAATTAAACTCTTCTCAAATCTATTGAAAGAACATAACCCATATTGTCATCAAAGGTAGATAACTTTCATTTTCGAGTTTCTGAAACTCTTCGAAAGGGAAGGGGATTATAATTTAGGGTTAGGGTTTGTAGCTAAGTAAAAAAAAGGCGTAGAAGTTGGAATCAAATATGAAAACTGGAAGAAGCAAACAAAAAAACTGAAGATGAAAATACATGAAAAGATGAAGAGAAAGAAGAACTTACAGAAGAATTTGCAGAAACGAAATCCAATCGATTTGCAGAAAAGCTTTCGAGGAAGCAAACTATTTAGTGTTTGGAGAGAGAGCTCTTTTTAATGTTTGTGTTGGAAGCCTCGAAGGAAGGATATATATTTATATTCAAATTGGGTATGACCCGGCACGTTACGGAACGGGATCCGAGGGACGGGCCATTGGTGCTGTCATGGGAAAGAAACCCATACGATAGGGGCTCGAAGGATTGGGTTTTGACTTTTGAGAAATGACTTTGAGAAATGGCTTTATGTGTATTGAAAGATAACTTGCATTGGTATGTCCCATTAATAGCGAGAGTCCTGCTCTTACGCGCACGTGCGCGTGACTAGAAAAATGAAGTCGCGGCTAACAGCCGTTAGATTAGCATCATCAGTTTTAGATCTTAGATTAGCATCGTAAAATATTTTAATGTATCTTTCGGACTTTATTCGTTAAACACCCCTGCAGATTAATTTGAAACCAAACTAAACTCTCCCGGTCCCCTCTATCCACCCTCTTCGTTGAAATCCCTGCAATTTTTCTTTTCTTCTAGTCAGAACTTGATATTGGGTAGAATATCTTCGACACTTGAAACATGGAGAGATGGAATCAATTTATACTCAAAGGTACAACCAAGGTAGTCAATATCGGTTGTGGTGTGCAGACTGTCGGGTTAGAGAATTTGGCAGTTCCTAGATTTTGAGCTTTTGCATTAGGCGGCAGTGGTGTTCAGACTGGTTTGGTGCCATATAATTTGGTCATTTGCAGCAGGTCAGCAACATACTTCCGTTGGGTGAGAACTAAGTTATTCCCTTGTGGTAGTACTTCAACACCTAGGAAGAAAGATAAGGCACCCATGTCTTTGACTGCAAAAACTGAACTAAGGTCAGTTATTAGCTTATCAATATGAGTAGGATTTGAACCAGTAACTATGATATCATCTACATAGATTAGGACATAGGTGACGGAGTCTGGTGTTTGTAATGCAAACAGGAACTGTCTGTTATGGATCCGACGAAGCCTAGCTGGAGAAGATAGTCACCCAAGCGCGAGAACCAAGCCCCTGGGGCTTGTTTGAGTCCATACAACGACTTGTGGAGTTTGCAAACATGGTCAGGGAAATTAGGATCCACATATCATGCAGGTTGCTTCATGTACACCTCCTCTTCAAGTAACCATGGAGAAAAGCATTTTCTACATCTGATTTCCGCATCTACCACTTGGTCATCACATCAATGGAAAGGACTAGTCTGATAGTACAAGGTTTTATGACTGGACTAAACGTCTCACCGTAGTCGATACCTTCTTGTTGATGAAACCCCTTGGCCAGGAGACGAGCTTTGTAGCATTCTACACTGCCATCTGGGTTTTGCTTGACACGATACACCCACTTAGAACAAACTACATTCATTCCTTTTTCATACTTTACAAGTGACCACGTTCCATTTTTTATCAGTGCATTAATCTTCACATCCATAGCTTTACGCAACTTGGGATTTGACCGGGCTTTAGAGAAACATGTTGGTTCCATGAAATCTGTGTCCTGCAGAGGATGCTTGGTTGTTGTCAGACATAATTTCTGAATTGGCTTAGTTATCCCAGCTTTAGCTCTAGTGACCATATGATGAGCCTGTAGAGGTTCAGCTGGTGCTGCAACAATATCACTTATGTCTCTCTGCGTTACAGGTGTGGATTCAGATACAGCCGCAGTGGAGTCTATAGTGTAGTTATCATCAGATGGCGATGTAGTAGGGGAAGGTACAGCTGGTGAGACAGTTGGATAAGCTGCGTCATCATTAATAGTTGCAGAATGACCTAAGTGAGACAACTCGGCTGAAGTATTTATTGTGCAGGTGTTGCAGTTCGTCTACAAAAAACAGGTAAGTCCAGAAATCCGGTGGAAGAATACTGAGTTAAGTTATCAAGTAAACTGATTGCGCTTACAGTGTACATAATGAATAACGACTAGATCGAGCACTACTCATATAAACACAATCACTTATTCAATTCCAAAAAATCAACTTCAATAAAGTTCAAAGGAATTGATAAGTATGCATGTATACATATAAGACCCTGAATTGCCACTAACCAAAGAAATATATTATTTGCATCCGAGGAAAATACCTATAAAACAGTTTATAAAGAAAGTGGAAAGTAGGAAATTCATATGTAATAACAGCCAGTCAGCCAGCCTGTCCCAGTCAATGTATAGCTGGCATCCACCTCTAACTTGATGTACACGTGCCTCCCTGTCACTGGCTGAGTTGTGATCTCTTGACCAATCACTACTCTGCTTAAATAGTGTGTGTCGGTTTATTTCTAAAGTGTGTGAATTTTATCTTTCTTTTCTTCTGTAAAAACTAAGCTTTCTCCATTAATGGATTCTATGATTTCTTGATTCTATTATGGTATCGGACCGAGAAAGCTCATCTTTCTCAGGTTTTTTGATCTTCTATTTCCGCTGCATTTTCATTCTGTGTATGATTCGAGAATTTCCTTCTTCTTCATCTACTACTACAATGGATAATCCAACCTCCAATTCAATTACTAGGGTTTCTCTTCATCAGCTTCATAGTTTTGTTTCTCTTAAACTCACTGAATCAAACTTTCTCATCTGGAAGAATCTTGTTCTTCCTGTTATTAGAAAATACAAATTAATGAAATTCCTGGATGGATCTCATTCATGTCCACCTCAGTTTACCAACAATCGCAACGCACTAAATGAAATTGAGAATCCTCTCTATGTTGATTGGATTGATGAAGACGTTACAATCTTGATGTGGCTACACTCTACAATTTCGACTTCGGTTATTGCTTACTTTCTTTGGATCTACAACATCTCATCAACTATGGATCTGTATTGAAGAACGCTTTGCAAGATCATCTTCAACTCATACAATTCAACTGCGAACAAAGTTGTTGGCTCTCAAACAAGGTGATAAATCCATCCCCTCTTTGATTACTGAGATTAAATCAATTTCCGATCAACTTGCCGCTGCTGGTGAGATTATTTCAGACAAAGAACTAGTTGTTGTTACTCTTTCTGCTCTTAATTCTGATTACATACCTTTTGCAACATCTATGAGGCATCATTATCCACCAATTACTAGCTTGGAGCTTCACAACAATCTCCTTAGTGAAGATTCTGTCATTAGTGATAGAAACAAATTTATTCTTGCTGAATCTTCAAATAGATCCTTTTTTTATTCTTCAAATCAAGCTTTTGCTGCTACTCATATGTCCAATTTTCGTCCTTCTGGCCGTGGTTATGGTGGTCGCTTTAATACGTTTGGTGGAAGATCTAGTACTCCTTCTTTTGGCCGTGGTGATAGAACATATAATTTTTCTCCAGGAACTGCTACTACAGCTCCACCAATAGCTAGAGGTTCTCCAACTAATTTTCCACCTCCACCTTCAGTTAGACCTCCATCAAATTTTCAGTCTCCAACAAATTTGCCTCCTCTCCTTTGTCAAATATGTGGTAAATTTGGACATACTGCCTTAGAATGTAGCAACAGGCTAAATTTTGCTTATCAAAGTTATCATACACCACATCACTTCAGTGCCATGTTAGCCTCTGTAAATATTTTGGGCAACAACCCTTGGTATGCAGATACTGGAGCCAATAATCATATTACTTCAGATGAATCTGAACTTCAAGCTGTTGCTACTTATGAAGGTTTAGAGGAAATTCAAGCTGCTAATGGGGAAGGTATGAGTATAACTCACACTGGTTTTTCTTTGAAGTCTATTCCTAATCATACTTTTAATCTCAATAATATACTTCTTGTGCCTAAAGCTACTCAAAATCTTCTATCAATTCATAAATTCACTTCAGATAATCATTGCTCCATAACATTTGATTCTTATGGTTTTGCTGTGAAGGACTTATCCACTGGGAAGATTCTTTTACAAGGCCCTCATCATAATGGACTTTATCCTTTGCAGTTCACTCATCATTCAAACCTCAATAAAGCTCTCTCTGGTGTTTCAAATGTTTCTCCAGATGTTTGGCACAGAGACTTGCTCACCCTTATTATCAAACAATGAAATATATTTGTAGTTCTTTACATTTACCCAATGTACTCAAACAACCATTGTTTTGTAGTGATTGTCAACTAGGGAGAAGTCATAAATTTCCTTTTGCAATGTGTACTCATTGTAGTTCACAACCTCTAGAGTTGTTGCATCTTGATTTATGGGGTCCATGTCTTGTAAAATCCATTGCTGGATACAAGTACTATGTTAATATCATTGATGACTTCTCCAAATTCTATTGGATATATCCTTTATTTGATAAGTCTGATTTTAAGAAAATCTTTTATCAGTTCAAAGCTAAAGTTGAAAATCATTTACATCATCATATTCTTACCATTAGAACTGATAGTGGTGGTGAATTTAATAATAATGAACTTTCTTCATTCTTAGCTGATTATGGAATTCATCATGAGATTTCTTGCCCTCATACACCTGAACAAAATGGTGTGGCAGAATCTAAGCACATGCATTTAGTTGATATAGGCATAACATATCTTATACAATCTGGTCTCTCAGTAAGTTTTTGGGTAGAAGCCTTCTCCACTGCTAACTACACCATTAACAGGCTTCCAATAAGATCTCTTGGTCTTAAATCCCCATATGAAGTATTATTTAAAAGAGCTCCAGATTATACTTCTTTAAGACTCTTTGGGTGTCAATGTTTTCCTTGGGTGAGACCGTATACTTCACACAAACTGCAACCAAGAAGCATCTCTTGTGTTTTTATTGGATATAGTCATGCTCAAAAAGGCTACAGATGTTTAGATGTTACTACTGGCAGAGTGTATGTCTCTAGACAACTTTTCAAGAAGCAGTTTTTCCACTAAGATCCACTCAATTGTCTGCTTGTACTGATGAAGTTATTTCTGAAGCAGTTATTGCTCAACCATCAGTTACTTCTGAAGAGGTTATTTCTGTTAGCCTTCCTGCTTGTCTTTGCTCCATCCTCGGATATACTTATCTCAGATGCTTCACCAGTTATCTCAGATGCTCAAGTCAGTATTAAGCCACCTGTTCCTCTTTTGGATTCTCATACCCATCCTATGACTACAAGGGCCAAAGCAGGTATCTTCAAGCCTAAAGTTTATTATACTATTCACTCTTTGCCTGCTGAAATTCAAGCACAAAAGTTACAGGTACCTACTTGTGTCAGTCAAGCCTTAAAGTCTCCTCCATGAAAAGATTCTCTTTTTGAAGAGTATACTGACTTTACAAGATCTTTGGAACATGGACTAAGGTACCACCTCATCCCTCTCAAAATATAGTTGGTCTGCAAATGGGTATTCGGGTTGAAGCGAATCCGGATGGTGCTACATCCAAGTATAAATCTAGACTTGTTGCTAAGGGATTTCATCAGCAAGAAGGGATTGACTACACGAAACCTTCGATCCGGTGGCTAAATCTACTACTATAAAGGTTATTCTTGCACTTGCTGTTAACTTTGATTTGCCAATAACTCAATTAGATGTTAGCAACGACTTTCTTCATGGAGATTTGGCTGAGGAAGTTTATATGCAGCAACCTCCTGGTTTTATTGATGTTGCTCATCCAAATTATGTTTGCAAGCTCCACAAGTCAATTTATGGGCTTAAACAGGCTTCTACAGCCTGGTATGAGAAATTATTGAATATTTTACTATCTTTGAATTTCAAACTATCTTTAGCTGACTCTTCTTTATTTGTGCAAAAGGTTGGTTCAAGAATTACAGTTGTTCTCATTTATGTGGATGACATTCTTTTAACTGGGAATTCTTCTACTTATTGCAAAGATCTTATCTCTCATTGCAAACAACATTTTCCACTTAAGGATTTGGGGGAGTTACATTGTTTTCTTGGTTTAGAAGCTAAAAGAAATGCAAATGGAATTTTTCTCTCTCAAACCAAATATGCCCTTGACCTTCTAGACAAAGTTCGATATGGGAGGTGCTAAGCCTTGCTCTTCACCGTTCTCGCCAATTGCAAACTTGTTGCACACTCAGGTACTCCTGATCGATCCAACCTCTTACAGATCCCTTGTTGGTGCTCGCAATATTTAACCTGGACAAGGCCAGAAATCAGTTATGTAGTGAACCAAGTATGTCAGTTCATGCATAATCCAACTTCTGATCATCTCATTGCTGCTAAGAGGATCTTAAGATACATCAAGGGAACCATTGATTTTGGCATATAATTCAGCAAGGGACTCAGCTCTTTGTGCATGGATTGATGATGCAGACAAGGCGGGGATCCTGATACTAGGAAAAGTACAGGGGGTTATTGCATCTTTTTTGGTTCTAATCCTATATCTTGGTCAAGCAAAAGACAATCCACTGTTGCCAGAAGCTCTACAGAAGCTGAATTTCGAAGTCTTGCCAACTCTGCAGCTGAGGTTATCTGGATATGCAAACTTCTAAGGGACTTGCACATTTTCTTGCCTACTGCTCCTTCACTTCTTTGTGACAATCTAAGTGCTATCTCTTACTCTTCCAACCATGTGTTCCATTCAAGAATGAAACACCTTGCTATTGATTACAACTTTGTCAGGGAGCTTATTCAGGCCAAGGAGCTAAAGATTTCATATGTTTCAACCATTGATCAGGCTGCAGATATCTTCACCAAAGGCTTTGCTGGTCCCAGATTTGAACTGTTGAGAGGCAAATTGTGTGTGCTGCCTAAGTCTGCCCTACTCAATTTGAGGGGGGCTAATAACAGCCATTCAGCCAGCCTGTCCCAGTCAATGTATAGTTGGCATCCACCTCTAACTTGATGTACACGTGCCTCCTGTCACCGGGCCGAGCTGTGATCTCTTGACCAATCACTACTCTGCTTAAATAGTGTGTGTTGGTTTATTTCTAAAGTGTGTGAATTTTATCTTTCTTTTCTTCTGTAAAAACTAAGCTTTCTCCATTAATGGATTATATGATTTCTTGATTCTACTAATATGCAAACAATGGTATGCATACAACTAAGCTATAATCCAAAATGAACTACAATTTTCCAGTTTACAATATCATTATCAACTGCAACCACTACCTTAGTCTCATCCATTTGCATATGACAACATCACCTATAGGCACTGTGGGAACAAGTAAAACATTCACAACCATATACGAAGATGAATAACACTAGGATCAGAGTGTACATCCATTATTTTAAAATAAAACAAGTAAGAAGTAGATTGCATTCCCACTCAACTATCAAAAAGCGAGAACACAAATAATAATATATTATTTAAAACCTCTATCAATGAGCTCTTGCCTGACTGCTCTTTGGAAGTGAAAACTTAACTAATCACAAGTTGTTCTAATTCAGATGGTCAATTAACTAGTTAGCGTCCACACCACCGTCAATCTAGCATAATCCTAAACAATTCATGACAAGGAAAATGACCAACCGTGGTTAATACTAACTAATACGGCAAGGTAAGTACAACCAACAATCTGGTGAAAACACGTTTCAACTCCTTAGACTAATTGTTACTCGATGGCAATATAAGACATGATCTTGCTTACGAAAGCCATAATCTCAACTACATTACTGTAAAGAGTAACTAACAAGTGTTATATCGTTAATTCTGATTATATGGTGTACTCATGATACTATAACCCAACAGAAATCTAATACATATACCATACCAATTATACAAGCAGGAATGGGTTATACGATTCATTTAGATATGATAACTTCACATAAAAGAGTTGCTCATAGTTAGTTCTTTAAAGTACTAGCAAGAATAATAAATAGAGGGAAATCTCAAGTTATAAAACTACTAACTCCACATATATAACAACATTCTCCATTCAAGATGTCAAATATAAAAATAATGAAACACAATTCCTTGTGTTTACGAGAGCATTATCAAGTCTAAGAAAAAACATACATTATCCCTTGAAAGTTGACTCGATAAATTTTATCTTTTCATCTAAAGAAAACTTGCATCGTCTTTCTTTCCAATATGAAACAACTAGTACTCCCATCTAACAAGTAACAAATAAGAATACTTGCAAAGTTTGGTTTCCCATCACATGATTTATCAAGTTAATTTTATTCAACAAAATTTCAACCCACATTTATATTTAAACAAATAGATAGAAGTATTTCCTTAAACTTACACTTTTACCTTTTTGTTATGGTATCCGTGCCTCGATTAGTATTTTCAGAGAGTTCGTCTCAACATAACAAGTTAGAGGATTTAGAAGTAATAACACAAATTATTAACTAAAACAGTTTTTGTTTTCTCCTTTTATCTGTCCAATATAGCCAATCTAATAATGTTGACAATGTTAATCCAAAGAAGCTAGCACATACTCCCTCCGTCCCACTATTAGACGACCTAGTTCAAGTTTGCACAATTCTTAAGGCAAGTAATGGAAATGAGACTTTTTAAGTATTTTTTACAATTATACCCTTACGGGTATAATTTATAAAATTTAGAAATGATTTATCTCTCAAACTATACCATGGATTTTCGTAAACTTTGTATAATTGAAAAGCATTTTAAAACACCTACGCAACGAGTATAAATATGAATATCAAATTATACATATTTCTTATACTTACGATAATCATTTAAAAGGATAATTTTAGAAGATTCTCTTGCTTAATGAAATAGGTCAACTAATGATGGGACAAAATTTAAAACTAAGTAGGTCATCTAATGGTGGGACGGAGGGAGTACTATTTTACAATCAAATTGTAAGTCAGAATATCATATTAAGTACCGAGTTATATTAAGTACCGAGGTTATAAACGTTCTCTTGAGACAAAATGGTACCAAACAAACATACCAAAGAAGATAAAATAATATACTACTAAATCTTCAAGCCCTTGTTATTCATTAACGAATACCAAAACCATCTTATTCAATATCACACAACCTACATAAGACCGATATCATATTAAATACCAAGTTATAAACATCCTCTTGAGACAAAATGTACCAAAAAACATACCAAAGAAGATAAAATAGTATACTACTAAATCTTCAAGCCCTTGTTATTCATTACAATAATAGGCTTGCGACCAAGAAAATTTACTATTTTAAAGAGATTTTATGTTATCATTTATTATTTTATAGTTAAATAATATGTTATTATTCCAAAGAATGATTCCTAGTTTGGAGGCTGAACTATAATTTGTGAATTGTAAATCAATGTAGACTAATTTTGTAAGATATCATATTATTGACCAATCACAATAAAAATACAAGCAATTCAAATATCAATCACATTTCAACACCTTTTGTTGCAATACAACAACGTGATTCTGAATCTTTTAAGTGCACTACAAACTATTAGCTATGAAAAAAAAAAAAACTTGATTTGAAATTTAATAAAGGCAAAGCGATATGGAGTCGTATTTTGAGAAAATTAAATATGTATGAAATTTATTTTTTATTTCTCTAGTAGCATTATTATTTTATTTATTGTTAGAACACTGCTCGGTCAAACTCACAAGTGTTGCTATCTCAAGCTTGTTTGTCAAGTTTAGTTGTCAAAACTATAAGTCTTGACTTCTAGTCTACTTATAGCTATGTCTCGGACTAGGATAGAATGTGTAATTGAGCTTTAGACTTCACGGCGTTCATCGATTAAAGACGAAGATATACTAAGGGGAGCTTGTGGAACTTCATCAACAAAAGGTATGTGGAGACTGAAACTCATCTATCACTCAGAAGTCTATTTCTACTCTATCTCCTATTGAGACAAAAGTCGTATAGCTATATAGACTTTAATTTATACACATTTTATATTTCGAGTTGAGTTTAACTCGCTTACATATTTCTCGAAATATGTGTTGGTAAGCTTTTGCTTTAACCAAGTTCATCTTATATTCTTGACGAAAGTCAAAAGATGATCGTGTGAAAATCGCCTGGTAACATCTTATATGATTTGTGTGAGACAAACATTTGATGTAGACTCAGAATGTTTCGTATTGATCATTTGATCACATGAAAATTGTTGTGAAGCTAATAGTTTGTGTGAGACAACTATTGTCATTTTCTAAGAATGTTTCAATGATTGAAATGGGAGTTTAGAATGATTAACCATGATTGGATATAAGCACAGTATGCGTACTTGCATATGTGTAATCCAAGTCCGGGAATCTAGTATGCATACCCGTATACGTACTGGTAAGTCAGTTGCAGTCCGGGAACTATAGTATGCGTACTCATTTGCATACTATATTCAACTGAGTTCGCATGTGAACGACAGCATGCATACCCGTTTGCATACTGGAGAACACAATCCATGCCTGGCTACTTAGGTATGCGTACTCGTTTGCATACTTGAGTGGGTTATGTTCTAGAATAGGTTATGTCATGAACTAATACATTTATATAATAAGGAATGCAATCTTTTGCAAACCGTGGCTATAATGTTGATGAATTGATTCAAGTGAATCAACCCGATTTTGCTTCAATTGTGTCTTGTATACTTCTATGAGAATATAAACAAATGAACAACTCTATTACTACTTTTATTTGAGTCATTTGAACTAGTTGTGATTAAGATGAATAAGGTTGATATGAAAGTGTTCATATGGCTAACTTCGGTTAACTATTGTTGAGCCAACTAGGTGTACACATTTAGGTACGGTTTCCCATATCTAAATGAAGGTACCTTTAATTTGTGTGTAACAAGCTAAGCCAATATAAAGGTTGAAAGATATTAGCTTGATTCTAATCAGGTATTCATCTAACGATGAATATTAATTGCTTTGTTCCAAAGCTATCAAACCTTGATTTGAAGATTATTTAAGGGGGAACTCTAGCAACTGGGAAACCTAATCCCCACACTTCATGTGTGATACTAGTTGCGACTAGAGTCGATTCTCCTTTATAACCTATGTTTTTCGTAAAACCCTCATAGGTTAACGACATGAAGACTTCATTGGGATTGTGAAGCCAGACCCAACTATTTTCTCTGTAGTTGTGTGTTCTGATCTTACTTTGTTCGATCGTATTGAGTACTATCTTCTCTAAGATTTGCTCGAGATTTATCTTAGACTGGTAAGATAAAAAGAAGTCACAAACATCTTCGTCTCATATTCTGTGATTCAACTGTATCTTGGTCCGCTACCATACGATTAAGATTATTGTGAGGTGATTGAATTACTTGGCTGTTCTTCGGGAATGTAAGTCTGGTTTATCAATTGGTTCCTGTGCACCTTGATTTATTAAAAGACGGAACAAAACTCTTAGGTATTTTTGTGGGAGATAGGTTTATCTATTTTAATAGACTTTTATGTGTGAGACAAATTTGTTTATCAAGTGTTCGACTTTGGGTCGTACCAACTCTTAGTTGTGGGTGAGATCAGTTAAGGGAATCAAGTGCGTAGAATGTGGCGTGGTTCTGGAGACGTAACGAACGCATTGTACCTTAATCAGTGTGATATTGTTTAGGGCTCAACTACATTCCAGTCCGAAGTTAACAGGTAGTAGGCTAGTGTCTGTAGCGACTTAATACAGTGTGATGTTCAAATTTGGACTAGGTCCTGGGGTTTTTCTGCATTTGCAGTTTCCTCGTTAGCAAAACTTCTGGTGTCTGTGTTATTTCTTTTCCGCATTATGTTTTCTATATAATTGAAATATCACAAGTTGTGCGTAAGTTTAATCATTTCTTGAATCCAGCCCTTGGGTTGTTCATTGAATTGATTGACAGTTGGATATTGGTTTTTGGTACCGTCCAAGTTGTTTCTTATATTAATCAAGCTTTGTTCGATTTGCTGATTACATTAAGAAAAAGAGATATAACTCTTTGATATATTTTTCTAAAGATTGATTCTGACTGTCTGGTTGATTCTCTTGAAAGTATATTGGAGTTAGTCCATATAGATTGCTAAACGAAATATTCGGTGAGGTTGTTAGACCCCCGCTTTTTCATTTGTTATTTGGGACCTATTAATGCTTAAGGAGAACTTTTACAATGTATCATTTTATGGTTTTATCAAATTTATTTGTTTAGCACTAAGGGCCCAAGTCGGGACCAGGAAATCTTATTATTTTAACGAAAAATATTATATTATTGAGTATTATTTTAAAGAAGTTATCTCATATGTATTTCGAGTCTGAGTAGTCTCCTAGATGTCATGAGTCAAACATACTTTACAAGTGATCCTCTCAGCTAATATCACTTTAAACACCACCATTGATAATTCATATTCTTTTTGAGTACCCGGATTACTCAATGCTTGTGTAGTGCTCAATGATCAAGTCATATCAATATAGTATATTCCTATACTTGCTGAAATTTAAGTCACTACTAGACTTACTATTTCCTCTATAGTTGACACTAATTACTCTACTTCATCACTTAGCGACTTGAGCAACTTGGTTCACTAATTTAGTAGGTTATTGTCTTGATTTAACAAAAATAATAGTAATTCATGACAATCTAATTTTTCTTTGAGACAGACGTCTCGTAGTAAATGAACCCGTAGATCAAATGAAAGATAAAGTTCAAGATCTCTTAATTAAATTTTTATGGAAAAATCATTGGTAAACTCGGTAAGTCATGATTGGATTCGATCTTGTAAAGCAATGGAATTCATCAATAAATGGCGTGATTGGATTTTTTTTTTTTTTTTGCTTTCAAATGTGAGATTCTCGATCTCATGAACGGTAGTTTTTGACTACACGAAAAGCCATTGGCGACTTAAGTAAGGGGGTCCTTTATCCCTTATTCTTTTCAATATGTATATGGAGGGTCTATGTCGACAACTTTCAAAATTTTGAGGCTATAACTATGTATCCAATCATACTATACCACAATACACTTGAAAAAATGGGGGTACAACAACCTCACCCAATATTTCGATTAGAAATTTGTATGAACAAACTCCAATATACTTTCAAGAGAATAAACGAGACTCAATCTAAATAAAGTATATCAAAGAGTGTTAGAGCATTGCTCGGTCGAACTCGCATGCGTTGCTATCTCAAGCATGTTTGTCAATGTTAGTGATCAAAACTATAAGTCTTGATTTCTAGTCTACTATAGCTAAGTCTCGGACTAGGATAGAAAGTGTAGTTGAGCTCAAGAACTCCATGGAAATCATCATACAAGACGGAGAACTACTCAAGTAACTGGTGGAACTTCATCGACTAAAAGTTATGTGGAGACTTGAACTTATCTATCACTCAAAAGTCTATCTACTCTATCTCCTATCTTTGAGACAAAAGTCGTTTTGCTATATAGACTTTGATTATATACATTTGCTATTTCGAGTCGAGTTTATCTCGCCTATCTATTTCTCGAAATATGTGTTGGTAAGCTTTTGCTTTGGCCAAGTTTATCTTTACCTAGTGACGAAAGTCATGTTATGTTTCAATCACTTTGAAAATTGCTTACTTTGAAGAAAAATAGTTTGTGAATAACAACTATATAATAACGTCTTCTAAGAATGTTTCAATGATTGAAATGAGAGTTTAGATTATATAACCATTGTTGGATATAAGCATTGTGTGGCAACACATATATGTATAAGTCCTTTTTCCTTGAACCGAAGTATGCGTACTTTGTTGATCAGGAAAACCGGAACAAGAGCTGTGAACTCAGTCCGCGAACTGGCGGAAGTTCTCATCCCGAGAATATCTGCTGGAGTTTGAGAGCTTCTTCCGGGAACTTAAGTCCGCGAACTAAGTCTGCGAACTTAAGTTGGTTATATCTAAAGACGATTTTTTGTGAACTTATATTTATATTAACTAAGGAATGCAAAATGCAAACCATGGCTATAAAGTTCATGAATTGATTCGAGTGAATCGAATCGTTTTTGCTTTGATTGTGTCTTGTGTAGTTACATAAGATTTATACAATTGAACAACTCTCTAACTATATCAAAATACCAAAATACAATTGAACAACTCTATTGCATAACAAAAATACCAAATCTATATATCAAAATCTTTCCCAAATGCAAAAAACTTCTACATTTTACATGCATATTGACATTGTTTTATTTTATTTTTTTGATCGGTAAAGTTTTTTTTTTTTTTAAGCATAAGAAAATGTTTATTTATCAAAAAACGAGAGGGTGTAAAAAGTTTATACCACCCTCAAAGGATACAAAAACAAGATAGGAAAAATGAGAGAACGAAAAAACCAAAGAAGTAACAAACTACTTTTCTGTTTACAGATAATCCAGATACAATTTTGGCCCAATTTTCCATGACATCCTTGAAGGTCAGAGATTTTAAATTTTTGAATACCAAACACCAGGTGAATCACATATATGTCATTTTTTTTTATTCCAATCTCACAACTTTCTTCGTTAACATTTTTAATTTTGTTTTTGTTGATATTGATCGAGGGATTTGATGATTATCATATTATTATGGGCTACATATAATAATTACACATAATTTTGCGGGCTATGTAGAATGATTATAAAGGTTGTTTGGTTAACTTAAACATTTATTTTAAATGGGAGAGAAGCATAATCATTAATACAATACACACAGTCAGGTTAATCATTTCTAGATCTTCGATAATTCATTTTACTCCAATGATGATGCGTACGGTACAAGGTAATACAAGACTACGAGTAAGAAATACAGTACACTTCATTAAGAAAAAACTAAGTCAAAGTGAGAGTCAGTAATGAAACAATTTCTTTTCAAACAACCACCTCGTACACCAACAACACGAGTGACAGTCTCCTTTGTTCGCAAACATTTCTTCCCAAACACTTTTGTTATGTCTGTCTGTCTCACTCGAAGTTCTGAAACAAGTGTCTCTATCTCCCTCGAAGTTCTCAAACAAATCACGGAAGAATATTCGAATCCCGAAATTAGGGCTAAAGGTACCTCTCACTCTCTCCAGTTCTACTTATATTAATTGAACGATAATTAGGGATTCATCCCGTAAGAATCTGCGGGTTCTTTGTTTGCTCAAATGGCAATTTTTGAAATTGTAATCTTCGACATTTAAGCATAAGCATTTGAGATACCTTGATCTGTCTAATTGTGATTTTGCTGAAAGACCTGTAGTATCCCTCCATCAACTCTACAATTTGTGCAGACAGTGGTTCTCAGAGGGTGTTATAATGTAGAAATCGTTATCAAAGGAATTGGATCTTTGAAAATATTAAGGCACCTTGATCTCCAGGGTTCGGACGTTGAAGTACTTCATGATTCTGTCGTGAAGCTTACTAATTTGCAAACATTAATTAAATGATAAATCCCTAATTTAGGGATTCATCATTCACCCCTTAACGTGTTCCTTAGATTTTACTACTACAACAAAGATTGTCCATTATTCATTCACAATTTATTTTGTTTCTTGAAGTATTATTCAGAATTCATATTCATAATTATTTTGTTTCTTAAAGTATTATTGAGAATTCATATTCATAAATTTCAATATTGGTAGAAATTATGGGATTGGTAACAAGTAAGTAAAGAAATATTTTTGAACCAGAGAAAGATTGGTTTAAAGAAAAGGAATCCCAACAATAACTGGAGTTCAAGAGTGAGTAATATGATAGGGTGTAGAATACATCCTATTTACTATCTATTGTTTATGCTTTCTGTGCTATTTTTCTTGTAAATTATGTATTTTACGCTTGTTCTGAGTTTTGTAGCTACTGTGGAGTCGCACGGACGAAAAGAAGAAGAAATTACTCTATTTGAGCCAAAAAGGGCAAAATTGTCACTTCATGGGCGAACACTATCTGGAGCCCAGCCAAGGTTAAGGGGCAACTCTTTTGGAGGAGCACTAGTAGCAGTCCAGCTGAGGTTAAGGGGCTGTAATTGGTTAGCCCTTATCAAGAGTGGATGGGTGTCTATATCCTACTTTACTTTACCTTCACCCTAAATCGAGAGTTCTCCCAATCATTTTCATTCATCCCATCAACAGAGATTGAGGAAGAAAAGGCAGACGGCTGCTAACACCTGAACCTGAAATTGAGAAACAAAAGCAGTATTGAGATCGAGAAATTGATCGAATCGACAAGGGAAGATGATAGTGATGGAACTGAAGGATTTTCTGGGTTTTTGAAGAAACCAGAGTTGAAGCAGATCGAGATCCAGATAAAGAAATGAAGATGAATTGAAAATGGGTTTTACTGTGGTGGAGAAATTGAACTCAGAGGAGAACTTGATTGCTGATGGTGGTCGATGTTCAACCAAAAGGAAGAATTAATAGCAGAAACTGAGAAGAAGAAATCGATGTTCTTGAGATGTAAGTAGAGAATGGGTTTAAGTAAATCGGTATCGTGGAGAGAAGGGTGGCGTCTGAGGTTCAAGAAATCAGAGAATCAGAGAATCAGGGTTCGATGCTGTTGAAGTTTGATGCAGAACAAAAGGGGTTTGAGCTGATTTAGAGATTGGTTGATTAAGCAGCAAAAGAAGAAGACCCTGCCGCCGTTGATGGGTCAGTGAAGCTGAATTGATGGAGAAGAGATTGATGGGGTTTGAGTTGAAATTAGAGATGAAATTGAAGATGGGTATTGCCGGTTTCATAGATGGAAGAAGATGGAATCGAAGTCGCTGCTGAGAATCGAGTTGAGAAATTAGACAGAGTAGCAGATGGGTATGTGGCTGTGTGATTGGGTTGAGCTGAACAGGAAGGATGCTAGTGCTGCTGCTGTTTGAATTGAATGAGGATATGAGTCTGTGAAGGAATTGTTGGTATGAGGCAGAGCTCAAGGACACAGCTGCTAAGAGTATGAGGCAGGACACAGCTGGTGATGCCGGTATGAATTCTTCTGAGAACAAAGCAAAGAATCATTTATTCTGCTGTGGGAGTGGAGTGAAGGTGCAGCTGTTGGCTAATTGAAGCTATATTGCAATTATTGTGTACATGGAATGGAGCTGAAAATGGCCTAAAGCAATGGCCTGAGTTTCCCAGAAAACAAACAGGATTCGGCCGTTTTTCCACTCCGACGAGTCGACTCAGCGACTAGGCTACCTTATCTCGATTCACCTCGACAACTGAGTAAGCCCTGACTAAGACAGCTGAGTGAGCTGACTAACTTTCTTCCTTGACCAAGTTGACTAACAGAAGACCGTTAAGTCAGCAGTTATTTTTAACGGTGGACTGACGGAATATTCCGTCGAATATTCCACTGACGGAGAAGAAGATTCAGGTGGCCGGCGGCGACTATTCCGGCTGGATTCCGGCCACAATACCAGTTTTCCGGCGAGCAAAAATTCCAGAATTTTCTATGGACTTCTCTCATGGGTGTGAAGACTTGGACTAGGAGTTGGATGGAGAATTTGGGCTCAAACTTGGAAAGAGAAGATGGAAGAGATGAGGAAGACTTGAATTTGGAAGTTGAATTGCTAAAGGAAAAGGATTCTAATCCTTGGAAGAGTTGGAGAATATTGAAGCCTATAAATAGAGAAGTTTTCTACATCTTTTACACACCTCTCTACACACACAACACTTTTCTTTTCTTATTCTTTGTGTGAACTCTTTAGCATGAGTAGCTAATTTTATTATTGATTGAGGATGAATTCCTAGTTCTTAATTTATGTTTTGAGTTTTTGTTTTCAATTCTATCTTGAAGTTTTTCACATGATTATCGTTTGTTTTTACTAATAGGAATGATCTTAAAGACATTCATGATTGATTGATAGATTGTTTGGGTGGCCAACTAAATTGATTTGTCGATTTAATCTAATGCTAGTGAAAGTTAGGAGATAAGTAATCGTTTCTTGACTCTTTACATAAGTAGCAAACACGAGACCTTGCGGAGGGATTCCGTGGAGCAATTGTGTGTAGAAACAACGCTAGAAAGTGAACCAAGCGAACCGAGTTTAACTACTAGTACTAAACCTAAATTCATAAATCTTAATGCATTCAGGGAATTACATCTTGTAAGCGAACCTCAAGGTGGTTCTTTTGGATAAAATCTGATAACTAAGCGGACTTGTTACTCAGTGAAATAAGGTATTTTGGGGCTAGCTAAGCGGACCTGCTATCCTACGGTTGGTGATAATTTGTGACTAATAACAAGTAGAAAAGAACATAATTTGATTCATTGTTTCGTAACGAAGAAGGATTCCTTGGTCTTGTCTCTCTTATTGCTTTCAACTTTATCTTTTAATTGCTTTGTTTATTTTCTTTTGCTTTTTACACCCCCCTTTTGTGACAATTTTTACAACTAGAATCTCTTGCTCCT
Source organism: Papaver armeniacum (assembly GCA_023531295.1). Classification (NCBI taxonomy): domain Eukaryota; kingdom Viridiplantae; phylum Streptophyta; class Magnoliopsida; order Ranunculales; family Papaveraceae; genus Papaver; species Papaver armeniacum. The sequence continues at coordinate 702,456 of JAJJWW010010882.1, forward strand.
CGTGGGAACGAACTTGACTTCCATTATATTATTTTTAATTGAGTGGAAAAATCTTGAATTAATTTGTTGTGGTACGACACGCATCATAATACCATAAATAGTTGTTAACTACAATATTATATTTCTGGACCAAATCCCTGGATCTAAGTGAAAAAACAACAAATCTTTATCAGTAGTTAATTCGAACCCACTTGTCTATGAAGTGGTTTACCAACTTGTCATCATTCCATAGAGGAGATTAAAAAAAAAGTTTATGGTTTTAAAATAAAACGATCCGAATGAGAGGAAGAAAGACAAAAAACAATCTTCCAAACTAATTGAGGAAAGAATATCATAAATTGGATCAAACCCATTTCTTAAAAAGGGAATATTTGCACATATATAAAACTATTAATCAGGGTTTACACACAAAATTATTCAAAACATGTGTTTACCCGCATTATTAAGTATTATTGTGGTTTTGGTTATTTCAACCAAACAACATGGATGCTACTTTCGTCCTCCTATAGGTATTTATTAATATATAATAATATATATTAATATATATATAATAATTTCAATATTTGATTCTATTAGATATTGTATTTTTAACAAATGAAGATAATGTGAATACAATATCAATTTAGTATATAGTATTATAGTACATAGAATAAACATATATCCCTGGATGTGTGTAAAAATTTGAGATGACAAAGGGTAACTTCAATCGGTGTTTCAACTTCATTGAGGACACTGTGAGGTTTGGAGAGATTCCGAAATTAGTGAGCATAAGAGTGGGTCAAGAAGTACTAGTAGTACCGCTGGTGTGAAACTGGAATCATATTGTTAGTTGAGTTTTCGATTAATGATTTGATTGACTAATGGTCAAGTTGAATGATATCACCTAGTTTCTTTATATTGTGATCCTTTTCTTTGGATATACGGTCACTCGAACTATATCAAGGATCAACGATTTCAGATCTGATCTTTATTGATATGACTTGGGATTATCCATTGTTAACAAAGTCCGCTCTGTGCATGATCAATCATAAGGGTATCAAGTTATTTGTGCAGGTACATTGAAGACTGAATATTTAAAGACCATAAGTTTTTCTTATTTGTATTATGATCTTTGTGTATACTTCGTGCACGCTTGATTGATTGGGATCCGACAAGCTTGTTTATCTTTATAGACTATTTGTTGCTTGTTGTATATATCGATAATCTATCACTTGGTGTTTCTCTTTAGGAACCAAACTTGAGTACTATGAACTAAGATTGATTATATTTGATAGTCTTTATATCTTAGTTGATCTAACTGATACAAAGGAGTTTATATTGATTAAACGGAAGAACATTTGTAACTCAACTTATCCTTGATTAACTTATTGGTCTAGGAGACTGATATAGCGGTTACTGAAAATAGATTAGTCATATACTTTTTCATAATATGATCCAAAGAATCCAAGTACTATAAATCTTCACAGCGGGTGAAGCGACTTAAGATAGTGGACTCTATCTTAGGATTCACTTGCGCAGATTAAATTAGTAGTAGGCGCAAGGATACTGAAGGAATTAAGCAACTTATAGTTAGTTAAGTTGGTCCCAACTATATGATGTTGGTAGTAGTTTTTGTATAGCGGATTAATTATGAGAGTACTCAAAACTAAACTAGGTCCCAGGGTTTTCTATATTTGCGATTTTCTTGTTAACAAAATATTTTTACGTGCTTTTATTTACTTTCTGCATTATAATTATTATTTTAGTATAAAGTAAAAGCACTAAGTGCGTTAATCCCACACTTGGGTTTGATCATAATAGTTAGGTTTGGTCTCGATACCTATTATATATACTAAGTGTTACCTTGTTGAAAAGTAATATCCTTGACAGTGCTTGTTTGAATTAGATTACACAAGGATGTCTTATATAGGTTGATATCGAAAAGATCGTAGTGTACTTGACACCCTCGTCATTTCGATTGGTATCGGAGTGGTGATGTGACTCAATAATGTTGTAGAAAGTGGTAGTAAGGTTGTCGTTCACTCGGACTTGATGAGATTGATTTTAAGAATTAATAAAATAAAAGAAAAGAAAAATATATACAAAAATATTATCACAAATATCAAGAGAATACTGGGACTCAGGATTCCACTAATTCTCGTATTCATGTGGTTCATCTATCAATTCCATACAATTCTAGCTCTTAAAATAACAAACATCGACTCTGTATTCTTTGCCAAAGTAGATTTTATAAAGTATTAGATGTAAATCACAAGCATGATGCATCAAAAGTTCTTAGACTAAGCATACACCATCAAACGAAATCACAAATAATCAAGAAAAATCATAAATCAATTTAGAATAGTGCAAAAGTCATAAAAGAATTAAATAGAATTACCACATGCGTAAAGAATAGCTTCATCCGTCATCCCAGTGTTGGGGTTTAACTCCTTATATCAAAAACACGATCAACATATTTGTTCATGGCTCAAACGGTGTTTTTATTGAAGAAATATTGGAAAAAGAATAGAAGCAGCTCAACTGCAACGTTTATAATTGTTACAGATTGAGTGTTACAGTGGAAACGGAAAATATAAGACTGCTGGGAAACGACAGTTGTCTGTGTCGTTGATCTGCGACAAATTTATGCGACTGACACATGACGTCCAATGTTCTTCGTCTCCTTCTTCTTCAGCAGCAGCAGAGAACTCCTCTGCAACTCTTCTTTCTTCGATTCTATGGCCTCTGACCGGACCCCTAACTCCCGATATTCTTATATGGTCCCCTAGCATCGTTTATATACTCAACAGGTAAAGAAAATCATGTGAAATAACTCATAATAATCTTCTTTCCTTTTACAGGGAGATACAGCAATAATTCTTCTTCCTCTTCTTATGCACATGTCTTTTGTAGCTCAACACACGATAATCTCCTCCAAACACGCATGTTTTATCCGAACATGGCTCTATCGAACTAACTACACGTGGAAACTCGAGTACAGCTCGTCCAGACAACACGATATTCTTGTTACTCTGTTTTACCGCAGAACTGATTATCCACCCCAATTAAACGCGATCTAAAAGCCATACCAGCATTGTTTTGGCCTATCAAATTCATCCCAATCAAAATCAGTGGTTGAGTCTCACCGAAACTCCTCCAAAAATCCACCAGAACATCTCGCAGGAACCTTAAACCCGAGAATCTGTTCAAAATCAAATCCGCCATTCTAGCCAATTCTGTTCCAAACGATGACCATTACCATCCCTGTTGAGCCAAAACAAACAACCCCAATGAGTTTCGGCACTTGAATCTCCCGAGAACATGATCAACATTCGAACCCTAATTCTGTTTTCTGAAAAACTTCTTTTCCCGCCAAAACTGATTTTTGAAATGGAGAAGAAAGGGTTGCCCCTTATCCAAAAGCTGGGGTGCGAATAGCAGTGTCCAACTGAGGTGTCCCTTATCCAAAGCAGGGGTCCGAATAGCAATTTTCCTCCGGAGGTGTTCCGAGCAACTTTTCGAGCCGAATTTTCCAAAAATGTTTATTTCTCAAAAATACCTACAAACACACAAAAAACCATAATAAGCACAAATTCGAGTACCAACAAAACATAAAATTGAGGACAACTCAGACACAAAAATGTGTCTATCAAATACCCCCAAACTTATTATTTGCTAGTCCTCGAGCAAATTTATTCAAGAAAATAAAAAAAAAGACTACACTTAGCACGTGCAGCAAGCCGTTAAACCGCTAGGTGGCCCTAGCGGCGGAGTGTTGTCTCCGGAGGGTTTACCAGAGGTGTACCCACAAAACCTTTACTCCAGATCCTAGCTATCTACGTAGAACCTTGGAAGGCACTAAAGAATCTCCTTGGTTGGCATACTTATTGACTACAGGAGGAAGTACCCCGATGCGAAATTCCAATTGCTGTACACGAGTTTGCACTCAAGCATACTAAAATTCATATATAAGTCACATAGCTCTACTCAGATAGTCGCACTATGGACATCAATACCCGGAGTCAAAACTAATCACATGGATAGATCAAGAAGATGGATATAGAGAAAAACATAGATGGTTTTGATGTTTACTAAGTGAACGGTGTTTCCCCTATCTGTCTGAAGGCCTCCGCCAAAGTGAACCTATCCTAATGGACTGAGATACTAGTCGACTAATATCAACACACCGGCATATACAAGGGAACCAGTGGTCGATAATCCTAACTCTAGGTCAACACAACTGGCATATACAAGGGTTCCAGTGGTCGACTTTATTGAATTTATTCGGTTGGTCTGATGGTCTGGTCTCAATATTTATTTATTTATTATTTTTTTTTGGTATCTCAATCACTCTATTTCACTCTAGCATTGGTAACAACTTGATTCGTGGGCCCCACCTAATCACTTAGAGAAACATAGTTTAAAAACAAAATAAAAACAGAAGTGAAAAGGACTCGACGAGATATGGTGAAACTATCATGTTATTTCTAACACCTGAGCTCTGTGCTTTTATGAATAGACTCTTTAGATGTTTCCATCTAATCAGATTGGTTCCTCAACTCCTACAACCAAAATGCTTCCATCCACTTAGATTGGTTAGTGCCATCCTTAATAAGCATAAATTTCTAGGCTCTGGAGTTTATCAATGCAACTAAAAAGTTTCTCCCATACCCCAAACTTAAATCTAACATTGTCCTCAATGCTCTAAAGATGAAATTAAAAACATGAACAAGGAGAAACTGTTACCATTTGAAGCAAAAGAGTTAAGGAAAGATATTACCGTGTTGCATGAGCATGGGTTACCTCCCAAGAAGTGCTAAGTTTAAAGTCTTGACCAGACATTGGAAGAGATTAGTCACCTTGAAGAATCATAAAGCAAAGAAGGAATAATCGCGGGTCATACGGATCAAAAAGTGCTAACCACAAGAAGAGGAGACTGCAACAGACAGGAAGATATCCAACACACCCTTATCTATTTTTAAGACCACTACATCTAACTGTGGTTCGGGTTCAGGCTTTATAAAAGGGTCTAGATAACATATTTTCATGGGTTGCGTTTCCTCATGAGTTAGATCTTAATATTCAGGTTCTAGAGTCTCAAAATACTCAAATAAAAACTTAGAAGCACGTAATAATAACCTGAATAATTGAGGATCCTCTAAGTCAATCAGTTTTGACTTACACAGCTGACCACAATAAGATTGGTGGTCTTCCTTAAGCAAATGTGTCGACCCTAATATCCTAAAGTAATTAGGTTTAGTCTCAAAACTTAATAATTGACACATCTGAAACTTATACGTTCCCACAATTGGAAGGAAGGTTTTTTGTGGGAAAACAAAGTCAATCGTGGTATCATAGCCACGGGTTAACCACATCAACCAGAGGATGGGTTTCTAACAACTGAACTTCTTTATGGACACAACTAGGTTCAGGAAAAATTGTATGAAGATAGTCTTGTAAAATGGTTGAGGCACGGATGTCCAGTCCTAAGTGAGGGGACTTTCTGAGAGTTAAAGGTAATGCACTAGGAGAGTGATAATCACCCCCAAACTTAGAGTTTTCAGTGTCTCTAGATAGACTAGTCACAATTTCCCTAATTTCTAGAACATCAGAATCCTGAAAATGGTCAATTGATTCTAAGTTATTATCAGGTAATGCATCCTTACTCATCTCTAAGAGTTCATCGTCTTCTAAGACTAGTGTTTCTAAATCACTAGACTCTAAAACAGTATTCTCAGGGTAAACTCTTTCCTCTAAACCATCATCACAATCATATAAAGGATTATCAGCGAAAGTTTCTAGTAGAGGCTCGTTAACTAAGGTGTTAATCATAATTACTTCCTCTGATTCACTTATAGGCACATCAAATAATGGATTATCCAACATATTGCAGGCTAAAGGATCATGAACTACATCGTCTAAAACGGTGGCATCTCTAGTCAAATCCTCGTCCTTTCGAATAGGTGAATAATTATTAAAATTATTGGGATTTGAACCAGAAATAGTACTATCATTATAAAGTTCAATCAAGTAACAAATTCTCGATCACTATGCCTATTTATTTCGAATTCTTCATCAACACTATCCTCATCATAATCATTATTATAAAAACATGAAAATGGTTGAACCTCATCTAAACAAGTAGTGTTACCAATTCTAACCTCATCATCTTGATTATGTGAATAACTATCTTCATTCTCAAAGGTATTATTGGATACACTATATTGGAAATTCAAGTTATTTCGAGCAATACTTTCATTCGTCTCTGACTCAAGTCTACGTGTCGACTCAGCTATCCTCTCAAGGGTCTCCTCCAAAGAAAGTTCCCTTAGTGTTGGATCTAAGTTTTGAGTTAATCTATTGAGGATATCTTCTAAAGAAGGAAGAGGAACAGAAGGATCATGATAAGGACTACTTTTCAAAAGTTTGATTGTATCCTCTAGAGACGAAGAACTATTACTATAATCTTCTTGCTCGAATGACCGATGCACATGCGGATAGTAATTGGGCTCACCATGGTATGACCCATAACCTTCCAAAGGTTGGCGTTCCCAACCACTATTCACACTATGGTCATAAAAAGAGTGATGTCCATAATGTTCAGTTGGATATTCATATTCATCGTGATGGCTATTATAATACCAGTTTGACATCCTAACTGCAAGGGAATTCTAAACAAACACAAACAAGGCTGACTCGACCAAAACAAACCTACTGATTTCTAGCAAACAAAAAGCATGATGGCTCCACTTAGATTGTTTCTAGACCAGCTTCTAATCCTTCGAAAGGGAATTCGTTACAATCTGAGCAAACCCTACGAATCAATCCGAGTTTAAGTAGGATGAATAGAGGCGAGGAAGCTGTGTGGAGCTTTGATACCCAAGGCCTCACCGCATTACAAGGCGGCGCAGTCACGCATTCAACTTACAGAACCATCATGAACTTCGAAGTATGCTTAAAGAGTAACCAATATTTTTCGAATGACTTTCCTATTAAGCTCGTTACCCTATCGGTCTCGTTCTATTCAAAATTTTAGGCTTAGGTTAGTGTTTGGCTTCGTTTTCCTAAGGCGGGCAAGAAGAGAACGGTGATGAAATCCGAACTCTTATCTTGTATGGCCAGTCCTTGCCCTTTACTAGGAAATTAAAGCAGCCAGATTCAGTTCCTCGACATATATTCACACGAAATCATCCAAGAAACCGCTGACAGGGGATTCGCGGGTGTTTAGAATTCTTACCTCCCGTTCCAGACGGGGGATGAACCGTTGAAGTCGACTCGGGCCACGACTCCTATGTCGTGTACGAACCCGAGGGGCCGAGGTGATATCGTAATCACCGTCCTTCCCTGTGCAGTTTATATTTAAATAACCCTTCCTTAGGGTTTTTAAAAAAAAATGTCCAAAAGTCCAAAATAAAGTCCAAAATTAAGAAGTCCAAAAAATAAAAATAAAAATTACAAAAATAATTACCTAATTACAGTTTCTAAAAATAAATAAAAAAAATTAATTACACTATATACAAAATTTTCTTCTTCACTCCTTTTGGATTCCTCTTTTCTTTCCTTCTTTAGCTTCGCTTTTGTTTTCAGCGCTTTCTCCCTTTTTCTTGAGCTCAGTTCCAAATCTGAAAACAAACAAGAAATACCAAAAGGCGTAAAAAAGAACAAAAATAATAAAAATAAAAATAAAACCTAAAAACAAATCTATACACAAGTCCGCGTCGGCGGCGCCAAAAATTGATGTGACTCAATAATGTTGTAGAAAGTGGTAGTAAGGTTGTCGTTCACTCGGACTTGATGAGATTGATTTTAAGAATTAATAAAAGAAAATAAAAGAAAAATATATACAAAAATATTGTCACAAATATCAAGAGAATACTGGGACTCAGGATTCCACTAATTCTCGTATTCATGTGGTTCATCTATCAATTCCATACAATTCTAGCTCTTAAAATAACAAACATCGACTCTGTATTCTTTGCCAAAGTAGATTTTATAAAGTATTAGATGTAAATCACAAGCATGATGCATCAAAAGTTCTTAGACTAAGCATACACCATCAAACGAAATCACAAATAATCAAGAAAAATCATAAATCAATTTAGAATAGTGCAAAAGTCATAAAAGAATTAAATAGAATTACCACATGCGTAAAGAATAGCTTCATCCGTCATCCCAGTGTTGGGGTTTAGCTCCTCATATCAAAAACACGATCAACATATTTGTTCATGGCTCAAACGGTGTTTTTATTGAAGAAATATTGGAAAAAGAATAGAAGCAGCTCAACTGCAACGTTTATAATTGTTACAGATTGAGTGTTACAGTGGAAACGAAAAATATAAGACTGCTGGGAAACGACAGTTGTCTGTGTCGTTGATCTGCGACAAATTTATGCGACTGACACAGGACGTCCAATGTTCTTCGTCTCCTTCTTCTTCAGCAGCAGCAGAGAACTCCTCTGCAACTCTTCTTTCTTCGATTCTATGGCCTCTGACCCAGGACCCCTAACTCCCGATATTCTTATATGGTCCCCTAGCATCGTTTATATACTCACTGAGTAAAGAAAATCATGTGAAATAACTCACAATAATCTTCTTTCCTTTTACAGGGAGATACGACAATAATTCTTCTTCCTCTTCTTATGCACACGTCTTTTGTAGCTCAGCACACGATAATCTCCTCCAAACACGCCTGTTTTATCCGAACAGGGCTCTATCGAACTAACTACACGTGGAAACTCGAGTACAGCTCGTCGGACAACACGATATTCTTGTTACTCTGTTTTACCGCAGAACCGATTATCCACCCCAATTAAACGCGATCTAAAAGCCATACGGCATTGTTTTGGCCTATCTAATTTATCCCAATCAAAATCGGTGGTTGAGTCTCACCGAAACTCCTCCAAAAATCCACCCGAACATCTCGCAGAACCTTAAACCCGAGAACTGTTCAAAATCAAATCCGCCATTCTAGCCAATTCTGTTCCAAACGATGACCATTACCATCCTGTTGAGCCAAAACAAACAACCCCAATGAGTTTCGGCACTTGAATCTCCCGAGAACATGATCAACATTCGAACCCTAATTTTATTTTCGAAAAACTTCTTTTCCCGCCAAAAACTGATTTTTGAAATGGAGAAGAAAGGGTTGCCCCTTATCCAAAAGTCTGGGGTGCGAATTGCGGTGTCCAACCGAGGTGCCCCTTATAAATTGAGGTGCCCCTTATCCAAAGCAGGGGTCCGAATAGCAATTGTCCTCCGGAGGTGTTCCGAGCAACTTTTCGAGCCGAATTTTCCAAAAATGTTTATTTCTCAAAAATACCTACAAACACACAAAAACCATAATAAGCACAAATTCGAGTACCAACAAAACAGAAAATTGAGGACAACTCAGACACAAAAATGTGGCTATCAAGTGGGAAAACACGATAAGTATGTGTTTGGAGCGATCCAACCTAATAGACATTGAGTCTTAATAAAGGTAAATAAAGACCTAAAGACTCAGTTAACGTACGTCAAGGTTTCAAGAATAATCTCTCGAAACAAGTACCTCTTATAAGTCCTAGTCAAGTATAGAGTACCCCTCTGATAAACTCTTGAGTGAATCTTATTCTCAATATAAGGGAAGGGTATGTCCAAAACTAAAATTACATAATCTATTTCGGGTCCATTCCAATTAACGATCATGGAGAACCTTCAACACCTACCGCATTGTCTAACTCGGATAACGTAGATTCAACATCCCGTTCTTATACAAAAAAACATGACTAGCCTGCATATCTTTCTATGCAAAGTTAATTTGTTTTCAGAACCAAAAAGATCCTTCAATTGTCTACAAGATTTCTTATAACTAGTTGTCCAACAACAAGTTATAAGTTGTGAAATGTAACGAGAAATACTATGTTCTCAAGTTAATCTCTTACTGATTATTTGGAACAAAAAGTTGCTCTATGTAAGGAGGTGAATTAAAAAACTTCAGAGTGTAAAAAACTTACATAAGCGCTGAATATTTCACAAGTACAAAATAAAATTATTGAAAGAGAACTCCTTAATGAATTATGTCAAGGGTTATCTTTTGATAAATTTCTAGAGAAATATCTTCACCAAGGTCTCAGCATCTTGTAAACATATCGAAGGTCTTGAATTAAAGATTTCAGTTTATAGTAAGGTTTCAAAATAAAAATCTGAGGATTCAAATAAAAGAAACCTTCCACGATGGGATCAGAAAGTCATCTCAGGCGTAACTTATCTTGCAGCAATCATGGTGTGAAAGATGAATCTCATTCTCATAGAAGATGTACAAGGAATTTAGAAAAATCCTTCAAATATGAAGAAAATATTGTCCCAACAATGCTTGGTGAGAAAACCATATCTCACCTCGACACCAACTAAAAATGTTGGAATGTGCATCTTCACTAAGTGCTCATCAATTTTGATGCGAGGAAGCATAAAAAACTGAATATCAAAAATCCTTTCAAATCTCTTATTCAATATAGAGGAGTTACACAACTATTTTGAGGATATATTTGTATTTTCTCGAATAAGGTCATTTTATCTTGCGACAAATTGTGTAAAAGATGATTTTTTCATTAAAATTATATACTCCCAAATTTCAAAAAGGTTTGAATCCACTAAACCATAGGATTTGTTTCTTCTTCTATTAGAATTTTTATATTTTTCACATGTTCATTCATTTGAAGTATTTTTGATTTTTCCAAAAAGATGAAATATTATTTAGTCTTTCTGGATGGAAATAAAATCTACACATATGAATCAAAATCGTTTTGAATCTCACCAGACCTATCTTAGAAATCCTTTCTATATAAGGATGATACATGTTTTTGTTATGTGTTGGGTTGTAATATCTTTGTAAAAGTTTTAATGCAAGTATTCGACTCTTGAGATTTTAGAGTATATATCCGACGGGTATTGGATTGGACGCGGGAGACAGTTTCAAATCCTCCATTTAGACGGATTGGACATGGGTGATACTAAGTCCGCATCCACTCATCCATTGCTCAGCCATATTCTCCAATCTCTTTTATATCGGGCTTTAGCAATCGATAAGCTTCATCACCAACTTTCTAGATTACAGTGAATGGTCCTTCATACTCGGGTGCGAATTTGCCTGGTTCATGTTGGTACACCGAGATGTCTAAAAGACCAAATTTCCTTGGTTGGAATGCCGTTCATGTACTCGTATTATGTATTCTTTTGCAAGTTGTCACTGATAATTTTACATCCTTTGCATGGCTATTTATTTATTCTCCTCTAGGTCAAACAATTTAGACAGAGATGTGATCGGTTGTGAGATTTTTTTTCTTCCTGTGCCTCCGTTCTGGTTAATATGATCACGACTTATGTTAGTATGATTGCTTCAGCTCCACGGTAAGCATAAATGATGACGATGCTGATGCTTCTAGCCTGGTATTCCGATATTTCCCAAAAACATTATTTAGTTGTTCACACCAGCTAGCTACATGACCATCTAGATTCTTCTTTAAAAGGCTAGCTACGATTTTATTTGTTGTTCTGTCATATACGTTGCTTTCTGGGTATATGGATGTAGATTTTTTTTTTGTTTTTTTGATCTTGAAGCAATGAAGGAGAAAGTTAATATTGGTGCCCCTAAATTGTGTTCCATTGTCTGATACCATAGAGGAAGGAATCCCGAATGTGCAAATAATGTTCTCCCAAATTAACTTAAAGACGTCTTCGTCACACATGTGCTTTGACGATGCTACTTCAACCCATTTAGTGGAGAAATAAGTTTCCACGATCAAATATTTATGTTTTTCCATCCTTTTTTGCATAGGGCTGGCCCATTATGTCGATCCCTATTTTGTAAAGGCTCATGATCAAATGAAGGTCAGTCGAAGGTGCATGGTTTCTCTTTCCAAACTGTTCGCATTCTTCGCACCGCTTTGCCATATCTTCTTCAGATCTTGTGCATGTAAGGCCAACATTATTATTGCGCCTTGCGTTTTGAGCCGAGGATCGTCATCCGGGTGGTTGTTAATGTGTCCGTAATTAATTTTGACAAAGATTTTATGACCTTCTTCCATGTTTAACTACCTTATCAATGTTTCCAGATATGATTGCCGGTACAACACTCATTCTCTAAGCTGGTAATTCATACTCATGATATTATTTTGTGCGCATACTTCTGATCTCCTGAGAATTCTTCATTCTCTAGAAATTTTTGAATAGGCATTCTCTAGTCTTTGAGGATTAGGGCTGCACATGGGCGGGTATGGGCGGGTATAAGCTCAAACCAACCTCGCACCCACAGGCTGCGGTTTTTTTTTTTTTCATAACCAACCCCGCACCCACAAACAACGGGCGGGTTTTGTTACCCACCCGCTGCGGGTAGGGCGGGTTTGGGTTTAAACCCGCTTAAACCCGCAATAATTAGATATAATCCAAAAATTAGATATAATGATCAGGAGGAGGAGGAGTTCGCTATAATCTGCTGCACCACATTGAAATATTCAAGATTACAATCCATGGAGTACGCTTTAATATATTTCATGACGCGTGCAGCTAATTATAGTGATAGCAAATCGAATACGCTTCTGTTTTATTTATGATGGTAAAGAAATCTCTGAACGTTAAGAAGGCCAGCTCTTAAATTGGCACCTCTGTGGATATGTTCACACACAAGACACCAACAACCATTGAAAACGTGAAGTCTCTCGGAGAAAGGGACAAAAGAGGTGGTCTAGGGAGCGAGATGAACTTCTCAAGGCCAGTGAAGGATTAGTTTGTAATCAACGGTGTATATTGAGCGGGTTTTAGGGCGGGTATGGGCGGGTATGACCTAAAACCAACCTCGCGCCACGTACGGTTTTTTTTTTCTTAACCAACCCCGCACCCACAACGGGCGGGTATGGACAAAAAACCCACGGGTTTAGCGGGTACGGGAGGGTATGGGTATCGTGGGTGGGTCTTGTGCATCCCTGAGGATGGAGGTTGTTATTCAATTGTCGTGGTTAGTGTTTTCATCTCCCTCAAGTAGAATCAATGTGAGAGAAATTCTGTCTATAACTGTGATTACCTTGGGATATGCTATCATGAAACTTATAATGACATGTCTATTATTGCTTTAACAGACATGTCGGAAGTTGAACTAATCCGTATATGATTCGTGTAGCACCGAGCTAATTGCAAATGTTTTTGGAGGCACGAGTCCAAATTTTTACGTCTCCCGTCGATTTGTCGGACTACAAGTTGGTAATCGCTGGTGAGTTGTACATTGGAGATCTCAAATTTTATTATCAGTCATAAAGCATGTATCACGACTTCGAAAGTAATATAATACTGAGGATGCCATGCCGCGCTCATTTAATTTATTTTGTTATAAACAAGAGGAAAACACAAAAGAAACATATTGCATATAATACTTAATATCATGTTTTCTGATTTTAGTTGTTCGTAAAATACACAAATCAATTACATGGTAGATGGCCTTTCTCTCTAAAAATCAAGCAAACGATGGAGTTCATGAACCATCAATGTATACTAAACCGCGAACTCAATACATAGGTTTACAAACTCAGCGAGTAAAAAAAATATGAAATTTCAAGAAAATTCTTAAATAAATTTACAAACCTATACATCCAAAACTCATGAAAAAATACTTATTTCATCCTAGTTTCAAGATATGATAAGCAAGAGCTTGTTAATGTAACATCACTAGACATTTAGCCAAAAAGTTAATCTGTAATGAAAACCAAAATTGAAACTAAACATATAAATCGATTAAAATTTTGATTATTATCAGATTAGCAACATTATCGGTCATTATCGCAGAAGCTAACATATTGTATTAGTGATTAAATATACTACGTCGAGTTATCGATATACTCCCACCGTTTCTGTGAAAGAGATAACATCACTTTTACAGAAACATTTTCTTTTTGCCTGGTTCCCTGGGCCATTGGTAGTCTTGGATGCCAAGACCCACTTGCTAGTGCAACTAAGTATAGTTACCTGTCAGCCCAAGCCAAAATAAACGAGCGCCTCGCGTTCTTCATTCATAGAGCAGCAGCAGCAGAAACTAGGGTTTTAGGGTTTACCACCCTTTTCTACTGAATTCACAACTCATTTCTTTTCATACGCTCTAAATTGAGGTTTTGTATTGGTAATCGCAACAGTCTATGGTTTGCATCGGTTCAAAAGCCCTTCAATCAGGAAGTCGCAAAACTCATAATAATAATAATATTAACAATATCATAGAAGAGCAGTATCCTCAAATGACTGGGGAAGGAATGAGTCATCTCACTGATAATCAAGCTGGAGGTGGAAGGAAGGGAAGCAAAAACAGAAGACCTAGTAAAGAACAACATCACGGTGGTAGTGGTGGTGGTTTTGATGGTGGCGGCAACAATTTTGCACCACCACCACCATCCTATAGAAAAAGTGATAAGTACTCATCAAAGCAACGTCACAATTCCATGCCACCACAATCATCATCATCATCCATTCTAAGGAAACGAGTGAACCCAGAGACGGCAAAATACTTACCGGAAATTGCTAATTTATTTGAAGGAGCCGAGGTTGATGAATTATATGTGGAAATGCATTAGAGGAAACAAGAGGAAAAGAATTAGAATTGTCTACTGATTATATTATTAGTCATAATTTACAACCATTACTTGAAGGTGCTGATTCCAATTATGTGGATTCTTTCAAAATTTTGCGAAAGTGCAATGGTTCACATGTTGCTGAGACTGCGTTCAAAGCTTTAGCTCTGCATCTTCAGGATAATGATATGTATCCCATTATTGAAGAAACGTTAACCAAGATATGTCAGGTATATCTCTTTCAACATATGCATATGTGCATCACGCGATACCCACTAATTGCGGGTGAAACTTTTACGTTAGCAATAGCAAGAAACATAGTAGTTATAGATAAATAGATGCTTATTAGTTTAATGTTTCATTTTTTTGCTTAATTGTTTAATGGGATTCCGACCTTGCATGAATTTTTGCGTCTTGGATGACCATTTCTGTTATATACCTAATCAGTAGTCATCAGTGCGTTTGAACTTTGAACTACTGTTTCTTGCGTGTATATTTTGTGTCTGGGGTGCGCTTTTTATCCCTCATTCTTATATATAAAGATCATCTTTCTTTATACCTAACATATAGCAAATTGATGTTTATAGCTAAACAATTGAACTACTGTTTTGTGCTAGCATATTTGCGTCCAGGATAAATATTTCTTGTACCTAATACCTCTTGTCTATAATTGCTTGAATTTGACCTTGGCTTTACTTGTTTGTTTTCATCTTCCAGGTTATTGTGGTAAAACCTGTTGATGTGATGTGTAACCGTTATGGATCACATGTTCTTAGAAGTCTTCTTTGTCTCTGTAAAGGAGTTCTGTTGGACTCTCTGCATGAGTTTCATGTAACAAATTCATCTACTGCTCTAACAGAGAGGTTTAATACCAAGGAAACAAAGTATGCTGAAAATAGCACAGAGCATCTGCGAGGATTCCCTGATTTACTAGAATTTCGTGTCACGCGGATGATAGAATGTGCGAAAAAAGATACTGCAACTCTCCGAGTTGATCAGTGTAGCAGTTTAGTGATGCAGGTATTTGTTTGTTTTATTTGCTCCTGATAATCTTTTGATTTTTTCCCCCTGATATAAAGTACTATTTTTAATAAATAACTGCGAACGTAACACCTTACATTGTGATTTCCTGGATGTATCCTTCATTGTCTCTAACAGAGTGCGATAGAGGGATATCCATCCGTTCAAAGGATCCATTTAACTGAATAAAAAGTTCATTAAGTCTACTGCCTTCCCAACAAGTGAAATCTGGTAGGTCGCCTCCGATTCAGTAGCTATTACCATCTTTACTTTAGCAATATTAGATTTTAATTCTCCAAATCTGACTTTGTTCCATACTTTTAGAAAGTCAATTTTCTGACCACACAGTGGCTTGGAGAGCCATTCTGCTCACTGTTCCAAGTATCTCTAATCAGATTTTTACAATCAGGATGGTTCATCCCCCCCCCCCCCAAAGTATTTTGAACGGATAGGCCCCATTGTTGCACTTATAGTTAGTTTGAAGACTAAGTAGACTATTTCTTGTACCTAATACCTCTTGTCTATAATTGCTTGAATTTGACCTTGGCTTTACTTGTTTGTTTTCATCTGCCAGGTTGATGTGATGTTTAACCGTTACGGATCACATGTTCTTAGAAGTCTTCTTTGTCTCTGTAAAGGAGTTCCGTTGGACTCTTTGCAAGAGTTTCATGTAACAAAGTCATATACTGTTCTGACAGAGAGGTTTAATACCAAGGAAACAATGTATGCTGAAAATAGCACAGAGCATCTGCGAGGATTCCCTGATTTACTAGAATTTCTTGTCACGCGGATGATAGAATGTGCGAAAAAAGATACTGCAACTCTTCGAGTTGATCAGTGTAGCAGTTTAGTGACGCAGGTATCTGTTTGTTTGTTATTTGCTGCTGATATTGTTTTGATTTTTTTTTCCCGATATGAAGTACTTTCTTTTTAATAAATAACTGCAAATGCAACACCTTACGTAGTGATTTCCTGGATGTATCCTTCTTTGTCACTAACAGAGTGCGATAGAGGGATATCCATCCGTTCAAAGTATCCATTTAACTGAATAAAAAGTTCTTTAAGTTTACTGCCTTCCCAACAAGTGAAATCTGGTAGGTCACCTCCGATTCAGTAGCTATTTCCTACTTTAGCAATATTAGATTTTAATTCTCCAAAAGTGACTTTGTTCCATATTTTTAGAATATTCTTGACACTGGTCAATTTTCTGACCACACAGTGGCTTGGAGAGCCATTCTGATCACTGTTCCAAGTGTCTCTAATCAGATTTTTACAATCAGGATGGTTCATCCACCCCCACCCCCCAAAGTATTTGAATGGATAGTCCCCATGCTTGCACTTAAGGTTAGTTTGGAGACTAATTAGACTATGGTCATAGGCAATGGCCGGATAATGACTTACATTATTCCTCAAAAACAGTGTGATCCACTCTTCATTAGCCAGAGCTCTATCCAATCTTGCTTCTACCGTTTGACTTTGAGGACCATTTCTCTGGTTACACCAGAGAAATTCATATCGATTAGACTACATTCATGTACTATGGAGTTGAATGTGTTAGCTCCAGCTCTATTGAAACTCCTGCACTCTTTTTTTCTTTCATTCCGATTAAGAGTGACATTGGTATCCCCTATTATCATCCATGGCATAGTTATACCAGTGGCTAAGGATCTTGTCATGCTCCAAGATTTCACTTTAACATTAAGGTTTCTATATGGGCTACCATAGAAACTGGTCACCATGAAATCTTCACCACTGCAGCAATTTTTAACTGTAGCATTAAGGTTTCTAACTGGTGATGTGAACATTTAAGTTGGATTTCCAAATCATAGCATTCCTCCAGCTAATCTTGTAGGAGGGACGAGCCAAAAATAGTGTACATTCACATTTTCTAAGAATATCTATCATGCTATTGTTCTTTTGTTTGGTTTCTAAAATACATAAAATGTCAAGATTTCTTTGTCAAGGAGGTCTCTCAAATCTTTGAGTGTCTTTCTGACCAAGGACTTGACAATTCCAGCTCATAATTGATATGAAATCCCAGAAGTATGACACTTTCAGGGTAGGAGAAAACTAGTCTAGAATAAGATCAACCAATATAATTTTTGAGACTAAACCCGCTTTCAAATTTATCTAAGTTGAACTGCAGGCCATTGGAAAAGAAACTTAGTAGGGGAGAGTTGAGTTTTGAGTTTTGACACCTTAAATATTTGGGTCTGCCTAGCAGAATCTCCTCCCGACCCATTAGTGAATTTGCTCCAGTATCCAGCTCCTATACAAGATTGTGCATTGCCTTCTCTAATAGAATCCTCTATGGTCTTTATGTAAGGAACATCTGCCATAAGCTTTTGAGATTGCTCATATTCCTTTGATATTCTGTTGTGCTTCATTTCCTTGGGTCAGCTTAGAGTTGTTCTTCATAGAAAGTTTTACCTCAGTGCCTTCCTTCAGGGTGGGTATATATTGTAATAGTTGGTGGATATGAGGATAGTGGGAGATCGAATTGGACTGGTTGTAATTGAACAACTGATTGGTGTGATTTATTTGTGGGAGGGTATAGGCTTTTTTAAGGGATCCCACCTGAAAGGTCAGAAATGCAAATGTAAAAAAAAAAAAGAGTTAGAAAATTTGGGGAAAAAATTAGATTAACTATTAGTTTTTCTAAGTTTTGGGTTGGTGGATGTGGTTCTTATCTAACTTACATGACTTGTTCTTGGGTTTCTTAATTGGACTGTAAAAACTTGGTCCTAGAATATCTTTTCCAGCAGCTTGTCTAGAAATCCTAATTTTTTTGACTTCATCGTCGATGAGAGAGTGTTATTAGCATCTTTGCTTAAACTGTTTGTTTCTGGCGCCTTATTCTTGTGTTGGTCCACATTATCATTCTTCGTGAAAACTGATTTGGCGCGTTATCTTCAAAAACTAGTTCTAGCAAGATCCTTTAGTGCGGGTTGAATGAAGGATAGTATTGTGATGCCTACTAGACAGAACATTAATGGAAACAAAATCTAATTGAACAGAGCTCTCTTTTTCTCCTTATTGTTGTGTTGTTTTCCCCTCAAAGGTGCTGACAGCGATACCCTATCTGATGTATTGTTCTGGTTACGGTTCTTCCTGCAGACTGCTTTGAAGTTATTAGAAGGAGAAGATAGAGAGTTGCTAAACGTAATTCCTACCATTCTTTCCTGTCATGGAGAAAATACAGGAGAAGAAGGGAACCTGATTCAAAATGCTGCTGTGCGGAAAACTTTGAATTTGTTAAATGACAATGCTTTTAGCCATTTAGTGGAGGTCAGTTATTTGTTTCTTTGAGTACACAAACATTTATATTTATGTACTTTAAGATTCCACCCTCTCCATGGTTCAAGATATCGCATAGTTGAAAATTCAATTCACCTATTCCTGTTATGTAAAAAAGCTGATCACGTTGTCAACTGTAGACATACTAAAATTTATATATATATATATATTTTTTTTTTTTGGGCTGATTTCTTACATCACTTTTGCAGGTCATTTTGGAAGTGGTACCTGAGACCTTGTACAATGAAATTCTAGCAAAAATTTTCAGCAATAGGTTATTCGAGGTCTCTTCAACTCACTTCGGGAGTTTTGTGGCTCAGTCGTTAGTTTCTTCTGCAAAAACACAAGATCAAGTACGTATTACTATGTTCAGTCATCTGAAGTCTAGCAGTCCTCCTTCGCATAGAGCATAAGTTTTTTGTTTTTTCCGGCCTAGTTATGGCTTAATGGCTATCGTATTCTGTTTCCTAATCAATTTGGTTCATTTTGCCTCTGTAGATGAGCTTAATTTGGAAAGACCTGGGTGGAAAATTTAGAGAACTTCTTGAACTTGGGAGGTCAGGAGTGGTTGCGTCCGTTGTAGCTGCAAGTCAAAAGCTTCACACAAGTGAAAGGAAGGTTTGTACTATTTCCCTTGTTTTCATTGGCATGCTAAGCTCAGTTGTAGAATGAAAAGTCCAAAGCAGATTGATTATGTGTAGTTGTGTACATATAAGTTCTGATACCCCATGCAGGGGCGGAGGCACATGCAAGGGTGGGTGTGCAATTGCCCACCCTTAGTTGCCAAACTCCTCTACTAAGTAACAATTTCTCTAGGGCCAAAATTGAAATATTGACTTTTTGCACCGCCTTTAGAAAGCTCACCTATGTCGAAGCTAAACAAAAATTGAGAATTCCATTATCTACGGGCTGTGCACACTTCAAAAACATCCACGAAGGCATGAATTGAAGACAGACTGGATCACCGATCATTCTTCGAAGAAGAATTTGTAGGAGATTTAGACCAACTTACTAATTACTGCTAGGGTTAACTGTTTTGAAGTTTTTGGAGTGAATATCATCATGAGGTAGGGTTTGTTTGGGAATTTTTTTTGGAGTGGATATCATGTGTAATGGAAAACAAATTGATTTTTTTCCGTGTCCGGTGTGTTGTTTGGATTGCCCACCCTCTTTCAGAATCCTGGCTCCGCCCCTGACCCCATGCAAACCATAGAGATTTTTCTATTAAAATTCGATTAACTATTGCACATAGAAGCTCCAACTATTCACAATTCCCACACTTCAGCTTTTGGTTAACTGTATTTATACTGGTTATATATTATAAGTATATTTGTTTGTTCCTAAAAATGTCCTCGTCGCTTAGTCAATTGGATGAGTAACCTACCCGAAAGACAAGATTTTTCTATTAAAATTGGATTAACTATTGCACATAGAAGCTCCAACTTCCCACACTTCAGCTTTTGGTTTACTGTATTAACACTGGTTATATGTTATAAGTATATTTGTTTGTTCCTAAAAATGTCCTCGTCGCTTAGTCATTTGGATGAGTAACCTACCCGAAAGGCATCACCTTTTTATTGTTGATTTGTTCTGTAAATGATACAAAAGTTTCTAACTCTAGATGTCCTTCAGCTAAATCATCACTGTTTTCCATTGATGGCATGAATGGTATCTCAGAGGGTGGTCAGACTCGTGAGCACGCTCTTCTTGCCTTCACCCTTGGTGTCAAGCAGATGATCTGTTGTTGTAACAAGATGGATGCCACCACCCCCAAGTACTCAAAGGCCGGGTACGATGAAATTCTGAAGGATGTCTCATTTTACTTGAAGAAGGTTGGATACAACCCAGACGGATGTCTCATTTTACTTGAAGAAGGTTGGATACAACCCAGACAAACTTGCCTTTGTTTCTGTCTCTGGATTTGTGGGAGACAACATGATCGAGAGGTCCACCAACCTTGACTGGTACAAGGGACCAACTCTCCCCGAGGGTCTTGACATTATCTCTGAGCCAAAGAAACCCTCAGACAAGCCCTCATGTCTTCCACTTCAGGATGTTTACACGATTGGAGGTATTGGAACTGTGCCGGTGGAACATGTTGAATCTGGATTCATCAAGCTTGGTATGTTGTTACTTTCGCACCTACTGGGTTGACCGCTGAAGTTAAGCCTGTGGAGATGCACCACGAAGCCCTTCAAGAAGCTCTTCTCAAGAATGTTGCTGTGAAGGATCTCAAGCTTGGTTTCGTCGCCTCCAACTCCAAGCCAGCTTCACCTCCCATGTCCCAGGTCATCATCATGAACCATCCTGGTAATGGTTATGCTCCAGATCCTCACCAAGATCGATAGACTATCTGGAAAGCAGCTTGAGAGGGAACCCAAGTTCTTGAAGAATGGCGATGCTGGTATTATGAAGATGCTTCCAACCAAGCCCGTGGTTGTTGAGACATTTTCTCAGTACCCTCCTCTTGGACGTTTTGCTGTTAGGGACACGAGGCAGACAGTTGCTGTTGTTGTCATCAAGGAAGTCGAGAAGAAGGAACAGGAGCCAAGGTTACCGAGGCTGCTGTCAAGAAGAAGTAAAGTACTCCAGTAAGTTCAGGGATGGTGCTAAGAGGGTCTGCAGAAGGGATTTGTCTAGTTTTCTTTAGTAGTAGTCAGTTCTGTTTTCAGTTTGCTTTCATTTGGTATCACTGCAGTGTTCTATCTTTTGTTGTCTTTGTATTGTTGAGCATCCAGATGCAAACCTGGGTGCTTGACAGGCGGTGTAAGTAGCTGTTAACAGCTTTTTACCTGCCTATCTCTTTGCGAGTTAGTATTCTAGTTAATGGCTGCAGTTTTTCTTTAAAAAAAATTAACAAAATTGGAGGAATGTTTTTTAAGTTTACAGTAAGGGCACTTCAGGGAGGATAGCATTTGAAGTCTTTGTGCCTTGAGTACGCTAGACAAGCCGTTAAGCAGTGAGATTCCCTCATAGAAATTTAGCACGATCACAGTTGAGTTTGTTTTTGGGGATTCAGGTGACAGTTAAGTTTGTCGTAGATCCTTGTTGCCTTGCTGATGAGTTAAAGAAATCCGTGCCAACAAAAAGTGGTTTTAGATGCATATCTAAGATGTTCTCAAGCAGTGTCAGGAACTGTTAGTGAGGGAAAAGCTGCTGGGCATATTAATGTTTCTGACGCGCAACAAAAGGAGCTTATTAAAACTGAAGGAGACTTGTTCTTAGAATCTAAATCCTTGTTGCTTTCTTGGGTCAAGGCTTAGCTTTGCGATTCATGTGAATTATACTGTTTTGTATCTATGGTAATTTCTTAGTTCTAACGAATTCCTCCTTTGAATCCGGTTATACATGTGCGCCACGAGTCACTGTAATGTAGCTCCGAATCAGATGGGTCAAAAATCAAGAATCAAACAGACATGACATAATTAATGCCTCGTGGTGAGTCATGAGTCAATATAGTCACGAAGAAAAATGGCTCAAACACAAAAACCACTTTGAACCAGTAGAAGAAGCCGTTGAGTTCCACTCAAAAGTAAAAAGCCTCGCCGGAAAATGAAGATCTATGGTGGCGTTGCTGGATTGATTATGTTCATCCTGGTTGTGCTGTTAAATCTAATGTCGTCCTCAGGTATAAAACTATTCCCCATTACGTTAACTCTTTTTGTTTGTTGATTTGAATGTGGAATTTGGTATCGGTGAATTGTTTTTTTCGATTTCTGATGCATTCATGGAAGTTAGGTCTAGTTCGATATTTTTTTTTTTTTGCGTTTGTTAACTGGATTAGTAGGAATCAGCCTTCATCGTTGAAGGCTGATTACAAAACAGTAAAAATTTTCAATTGTTAAATTTTGTGATTTTTCTGAGATAATGATCGAATTTGGATGCAGCTTCAGAAGATCTGAGTTTGTCTATAGAGAAGGTCCAAGAGCTTAAACATATTCTTGCAATGTTAGTTGATCTCTCTCCTGAACGATTGGGTTCAAAGATTAAGGAGTACGGGAGAGTTGCTCGAAGAACCCTCTTTTCGATCCTTACCCATTCAACTTGATATTTCTGATGTCAATTGGCCCATCTGGCACGATCCCTGGGTGAGACTTTGATTTCGATTTCCTTGGTAAATATGCTTGTACTTGTTGTTTAAAAATTATGTATAAACTGATATTTCTAGTTTTTTTTCAAATAATTGCTGGCTGTGTGATAACTTTCTCCGTTTCTTGTACTCCTAGTGATTGACATTTATATGCAACTTGAGACTGTGCAAGGCATGTTTATGAACTGCAAGGACTTGTATTACTACAATGGAAGCAAACTCCCTTTTGCTACTGCTCAGATTGGCCAAGCTTGCAGAAATGAGGTTACAAATCCTTCTTTTTTCATTTGTAATCTAATCTATTTTGCCCACCCACCTAGATATTCTATTACTTATCTCATATTTATGTACAGCAGTTTCCTTGTTTGCATAATGATATGATTTTTTTTTTCTTTGGTACACAACTTGATATTTCATAATAAAAAATTTGCAATGGAGCGCCATTTTGTTTCTCAAATATTTTCGTACCGACACTTGACGACATTGTCAATTTTGTCTAGCATGGCGACAGCTCTGTTAGCCGTTAAACTTTAATATTTTTGCAACTTATAAGCTTGAAAAGATGGACTTTGGCTGGAACAAAATAATGGTTTTTTTAGGAACAAAAAGATTATTCTTCTCGTCTATATTAATTGCTGGACAAAATGGATCTGAGTTGATTAGGAAAATAATCGTTTCCCCAAATGCAGATATCTCCTCGACAAGGTTTTCTCCGAGTTCGTGAATTCACTCTAGCTGAGATTTAGCGTATGGTTGACCCAGAAGACAATTTCATCCCAAGTATAGCAAGGTTGTTGACTTGGAGTTCTTGATGTTTCCAAGGGAAAAAAAAATGACAGGGAAGGACGCTGTTAAACTTTGCCTTGGTGATGCAGTATCAAACGTGCGTTACCTCTTTCTCTTTTAATTTGCTCTACTTTTTATTTTCATAGAAGGTGGCTTTCTTTCCTTGTTTATTTACTCAAACTGCGATATCATTGGCTCTGGGAACTATGAACAATGAAACTCTTGGTTACTTCATTGGGAGGGTATATCTATTCCTTACACACGCCTTGGGATCAGTAAAGAACGCCAATGGTTTGGCATCTTGCAAATGAGATGGCGCACTTAGCAGCAGACTGTTTTTTTGTTTTTGTTTTTGATCTGTAAACTTTGCAGCAGACTGTTGGGATGCTGAGATCGAGTGCTCCTAGGGCTGGATAGAGTGAGGTAATTCAATAAATGGACTGTCTTATCACAAAATGAAATTTGTAAAGTAAAACAAAATAAAGCAATACCTTTATTTTATTTGTGTGGGGTTTTAGCTTTAAATGGCAAGGGAGTTCAGCATTATGTTGCCAAATATCATATATATACATATATATTGTTGCGCTTTGCAATAGCAAAATGTTATTTGGAAACATATGTACTGCACTCCGACAGAACTTTGATGCTGTATGCTATTCTATGACAGGAAAAAAGTGGTATTCCCCTTGTTGCTCATGAGAAATTCTCAGCACTAAAAGAAGTGGAGGTAGCCTTCCCAATTCTCATTGACTTGATGAAATGCAGACTTCAGTTTGTGATAATGTTTATTGTCCTGCTAATACTTCTTGACATTCTATTTCAGAAACTGGTTATTACTCCAGTATAGAAGGAGCTGGGTCTTGATTCAAGGGTAACCAAAAGAAGATAGTGGAAGCATTACATCAGAGGTATTTTTGACAATACCCTTTCTAATCTTCAAATGATTTTGGGATCTCCTCATTACTGTGATTAGGCCGTAACCAAATTAAAGATTAGTCCATATTATCCATTAGTTTCTCCGAGGTCTTACATTTTAGCCCATGCCTGTTATTCATGTCATCCCCTATTTCGTACAGGCCCTATGAAAAAGAGGCTATGGAAGTGAAAGCTGCTTTGGAATCTAAAGGGGAGGTGCCGAGGTGAAGTTCCAAGTATGCACTCTAGGGAAGGCTGTCACCACTAAATCAAACATGGTCTCAGTTTCCAGTGAGATAAAGAAAGAACATCAAAGTGTCTTCACACCATCTGTGATCTAATAACTTACTGCCTCTTTGAGCATTCATTCTACACAGATCAAAACGCAAAGCAGGGGATGAACGGTTGAATGTGTTAAATTTCCCCCCTTTTGTAGCTCCCTTCGAGTGCACTGTCTTTCCACTTGTTCGGAATCCAAAATACGAGGCAGTCGCCTAACAAATATCAAATGATCCAACTACTGCTGGAATTTCTCACAGAAATGACATAACAGGTATGGGTTATATCTAAATTTTCCTACACAATTTCTCGGAGTGCTTCTTGTCTCCCCTATTTCCCGCACACAAACACACACTGCTGTGAATGTATTTGCACTTCTTGTCTAACTTTTAAATGGCCCAGGCACATCAATAGGGAAACGATATGCAAGAACAGATGAACTTGGTGTACCATTTGCAGTTACTGTTGATACAACAACAACAGTGACTATCCGAGAAAGAGACAGCAAGGATCAGATCCGTGTCCAAATCAGAAAAGGTGGCTTGTGTGGCGCAGAGGATGTTACTGATGGACAGATATTCACCATCCCATTCAAGTATGTCACCTGCAGATGAATTATTCATCACAATGGATCGCTGCATACAAGTCGGACCAAATTTTCAGTTTTCCAGGAAATACTGGCTGTGCCTGAGGTTTCCCTTTTCATATTTGTTCTTTTTATAGATCCTGGTTTCTCTTTATAAATGCGGATAACTTTTGATTAGTCGATTGATGGGCAAGTTTAATCTCCTGGAGTGTGTGAAATCTAAAGTTATCATTAATTCTGGCCATATCTTTTGCATACTCTGTACCTGAAAACAATTCAGTTTTGACATTAAAAGGCTGAATGGATAAGCTGCCTTCTGTTTTCTACTCTCATTTTTTTTTTTTTTTTCCATGCGTAGCTTAGCATTCATAGCTACTGCCAGCGAATTACCCACATTCTATTCATTTAAGAAGTGAATCAATAGCCATTGTGAAAACTACCACCAAACCATTTGCGCTTTGGAGTTGGACATCTGATATCCATGGGATGGCATAACCTTTGTTGGACTCAATCAGGGGCGCAGCTACAGATGGGCTTCCCCTGGCTGAAGCCACGCCAAAGCCCAGAATAATACATTTTTTTTCTTATTAACTGCCTAATTTTGATGAGCCCAAATTTAGTTCTACTAATTATAGGCTTAAGCCATGGGTATAAAATTACTAAACTAGTTAAACCGGGGTGTTCTACATTTCCAGTTACGTCACTGGATTCAATGAACAATGAAGGCAGTTAAGTGATATTCGCAAATGTGTTTAACGCTAGGATTAGACATTCGCTCTAAAGTGTAAGAATATTTCTACATAAGAAATATCTTGTTGGGCCATGTGATATCTTTGGTTAATTTAGAATATGGCTAAACATGTTGGTTACAAATATTGGGATCCTTTCATATTCATGAATTTTTATTATTCCATTACACAAAAGGGTCAAGAAGGAGAAACTAAGAGTTTCTCAACGTATTCTATTTTACGGGTGTTCTTGCTGGACATTTTGGATTCAACCAAATGGCATCAGGTATCCTTCCCAACACAACTATGCTTATGATGTGATTATCATGTTTGTTCAAAGATCCTTTAAATATAAAAATAATTCTTATATTTGGCATCTAGAGCCTGGTTTAGAACTCCATGATTGTCCTTGATGATTGTATGCAAATGTTGTGATGATTTGAATCCATCATCATGTCTGTTTTTTTGATTTCTAATAATCATGTTTATGTTTATATACCATGAATCACTAAGAAAAATATTAAGAAAATATCATCATGAATAAATATGTCTTATACTAACTTTTCTTATGACTAGCATAACATGAAAGTTCTGTATATGCTCAATAGTTGATTTTTTCTTTCTTTTCTGTGCTATCCGATAAATCCATTCATGCTACTAACCTTATAAAACCAAAATCAAAGAACATTTACCGTTTTGTGTGATCTCCGGGTTGACATGATTCAACATGATGATATGATGCAGTTTGTTTAGGATCCATAGCATGTTCTGTTTGATTCGTCTGTAAAGATGAATCGCCTGTTTGATAATCGTAACAAATGCTGCTAGGGTTGAACGGTTACAACAATTCATTGTTTTATTATTTTATGTTTTTTTCTTTCTCCGATCTAAAATTTGGTAACGTATGGGCTCACATAACTGTCAATATGGATCTTGGGCTTGGCCTATTTTCGCTTTTTTTTTTTTTTCTTTTCCGGAAACATTCTCGAAGCTCAAACTTACGTCAGTCTGACATTAAGTGAGAACATTAATTTCTTAAAAATCATTCGCTGTAGACTTTGAGTGACCGTTTGACTTCCCTGTTGACTTGGCTGACTGTCTGACTTCCATTATTGACTGTTGACTTCGACTGACCGTTTGACTTCCACTGTTGACCGTTGACTTTGATTGTTTTGGGTGTTGACTTTATTTGAATGTTGATTTTGGTTTCAAATGTAGCCTAACTTGAAAATGTAGAGGTTGTTAAAATGTTTGAATTGTATGCTCTTTAGCTATCACCACAGTGATACTAAAGTATTAAGTTACATTAACATGTCATTGTAAGTCTATGTCGTTTTATGCAATCACATGGGAATAATTATCACCCACAGGAGATTTTTTGTTCAAGTGTTTGTATATAAACATTAAGAAATATTTAGTTATACATACATATTAGAATGAAAAGTTATCCACAGGTTGCTCTAATTCACATGTTTGGACTAATATTATGATTATATATGTAACTATGAAAGGCATAATATGCACATATGTTTGTCTTTGCTTGCTTATATATGTGTGGATGTTTTTATGACTTTATGACGTGATTTTTCTTTTATTTAAGATTCTACCCACAGGAGTTTCTTAATTTGTACGTGTGTGAGTTTGACTTTGTGTATCTTTGTCATGTTTTACAGCTTCTAGTTCTAAGTCGTTGCATTCGTATACTTCTTCTATCCCATTTTTCAATGGCACCAACTTCTCAGAATGGAAAGAGAATGTTTAGTTCACTTTGGGTGTGCAGGATATTGACCTTGCTCTCCTAATTGAAAAGCCAATTATGACTGATAAGAGTTCCCCTGAAGATAAGGATCTCTTAAAAAAAATGGGAGAGAAGTGATAGGCGAGCATACAGGAGTTGATGCGAATGCACATTGATGCAAACATTAAAGGGTCGCTTCCCGAACCTAAAAATGCTAAGGACTTTATGGAAATCGTAAAGGAACGCTTTAAAACAATGGATAAGTCTCTAGTTTGGGAAGTTGATGGCCGATCCGACCACCATGAAGTACACCGGTGTAAGGTCAATGCACCAAGACGTGATAGAAATGCATAGCATTGCTTTGCTAAGCTCTTTGAGATGAAATTAATGTGGATGAGAACTTTCTTTTCCAATTCATTCTCAACTCGCTACCTCCTCGAGTATCTTAGTTTTCAAGTGCATTACAACACTATTAAGGAAAAGTGGACTGCAAATGAACCGGGAAACATGCTAGTTCAAGAGGAAGCTAGGGTAAACCAAACAAGGGCTTAATCAAGCACATTTCGTCAATTGAGGAGTGAACAATAAGCGCAAGCACGCAAAGGGCAATAAGGGAGCACCACGAGAATAATTAGTCAGTCTTTTGAAAAGAAGAAGGCAAAGCAAGATAACAATAAGTGTCGTTTTCGTAAGAAACACGGTCATTTTCGAGAAAGATTGCACTAAGCGTCAAAAATGGTTCGAAAATAAAGGTAATCCTTTGGGATTCGTAAGCTATTTTGAAACAAATTTGGGTACATTAAAGAATCTTCTTTATCATGGTGGTTTGATTCTAGTGCTAATGTTCATGTTTCTAATTCGATGCGAGGATACCTTTCAACCCAAATCACAAACCGAGAATGAAAACTTCCTTTTTATGGGCAATGGCAATAAAGCCCGATTAATCTTTGTCAGAGGCACCTATAAATCGATTCTAGATCATGGATACTTTCTTGATTTGGAAAACACTCTTTATGTTCCAACTATTTCCCATGATTTAATTTCGGTTTCTCAACTAGATAGACAAGGTTTTCAATTTCAAATTGCCAATGGATGTTTTAGTTTGTTTAAAGATTTTAAAGTTATTGGTTCGGTTATCTTTCTCGATGGTCTTTACAAATTAAATTTATCACCGTCATCAATACTGGAACCTATTTAACCATGCATCATAATGATAGAACCGAACGTGCGAGGGTAATTCCCTCATTCTTGTGGCATAAGAAGCTGGGACATATATCTCGTGAAAAGCTTCAAAGATTGGTAAAAGATGGAATTCTACAGAACCTTGATTTTACTGATTATAAAAGTTGTGTGGACTGTATTAAAGGCAAGATGACAAAACACACAAAGAAAGGTGCCACAAGAAGTTCGAACTCCTTGAAATAATACATACGGATATTTGTGGACCCTTCGATGTTCCAACTTTTGGAGGAGAAAAATATTTTATCACCTTTATTGATGATTTTTCACGTTCTTCGTTATCTTTACTTATTGCATGATAAGTCTCAAGCTGTGAATCTTTGTAGAGCAATTCATTACCGAAGTTGAGAGGCAATTAGAAAGAAGGTGAAAATCATTAGGTACGATAGGGGTGGAGAGTATTATGGAAGGTATGACGAAACAGGACAACATCCTGGACCTTTTCGCTTTACTTTTTCAAAAGCTTGGAATTGTTGCTCAATACACAACGCCGAGGTTCACCTTGGCGTAATGGTGTAGAGAAAGGCGAAATCGTACTATAATGGAAATGGTTAGAAGCATGATTAGTCATGCGAGTTTACCCTTAAGTTTGTGGATGTATGCCCTTCGTTATGCTGCGTACATTTTAAATAGAGTTCCAAGCAAAGCAGTTCCAAAGACTCCTTTTGAACTGTGGAAGGGCTGGAAACCTAGTTTAAAACACCCTAAGTTTGGGGTTGTTCAGCGAAGCGAAAGTTTATAATCCCAAAGAAAAGAAATTGGATATGAAAACTGTTAGCGGTTACTTTATTGGTTTTCCTAAAAAATCCAAAGGGTATATTATTTATTGTCCTAACCATAGTATGAGAATTGTTGAAACTGAAAATGCAAAATTCATTAAGGATGGCAACATTAGTGTGAGTACACCAGTACAAGAAAAATCTGTTCAAGAAATCAGAGTAACAATCCCTTTACCTCAGATTTCTACAGATATTGTAACTCCTCCGGTTGTTGAACCGACTGATGAGGGAGAAACACAAATAACGGCACCGGAGCTTCATGATGAGACTATTGCCACTGAAGGAACTGTAGAACAACCACAAGAAGTAGCCTTAAGAAGATCTACTAGAGAACGGAAAAAGGGCTATTTCTGATGATTATGTGGTTTATCTACAAGAATCGGATTTTGATTTAGGGATTATGAAAGATCCAGTTACTTATTCACAAGCTATCAAATGTAGTAATTCTGGTAAATGGATTAATGCTATGAAAGTAGAGAAAAAATCGATGGATGATAATGGAGTCTGGGAATACGTTGAATTGCCTAAAGGACACAAAGCAATCGGGTGTAAATGGGTCTTTAAGACCAAACGCGATGCTAATGGCAATATTGAACGTTTTAAAGCTATACTTGTAGCCAAAGGTTTCACTCAGAAAGATGGCATTGATTACAAAGAGACTTTTTCTCCAGTGTCAAAGAAAGACTCTCTCAGAATTATTCTGGCATTAGTAGCTCAATATGACCTTGAGTTACATCAAATGGATGTGAAAACAACCTTTCTTAATGGTGATCTTGAAGAAGAAATTTACATGTGTCAACCTGAAGGTTTTGCCTTAGAAGGACAGGAACACATGGTCTGCAAACTTAATAAATCAATTTATGGACTTAAGCAAGCCTCCAGGCAGTGGTATCTAAAATTTAACGAAACCATTCAAAAATTTGGTTTTGAAGAAAATGTTGTAGATCCATGCATATACCTCAAGATCAGTGGGAGGAAGTTCACATTTTTGGTATTGTATGTAGATGACATACTACTTGCGAGTAGTGATCTTGGCCATGAAACTAAGGAATATCTCTCAAAGAATTTTGAAATGAAAGATATGGGTGAGGCTTCTTATGTGATTGGGATAGAAATATCTCGTGATAGATCACTTGGAACATTATCAATCTCACAGAAAGCATATATCGAAAGAATTCTAGAGAGGTTTGAAATGAGTGCATGTAAGCCAAGTATAGTTAGGTTTCTAAAGGAGACAATTTTGGACTCAATCTTTGTCCTAAGAATGAACCTGAACGTAAACAAATGGATAAAATCCCTTATGCTTCGTGGTGGGAAGTTTAATGTATGCTCAAGTTTGCACACGACCGGATATCGGCTATATAGTTGGTATCTTCGGGAAGATACCTTGTGAATCCCGGAATGGAACACTGGAAATATGCAAAGAAAGTTTTAAGGTACTGCGAGGAACGAAGGATCATCTTCTCACATTTACGAAGTCGATCAATTTGAGTTGGTTGGCTATCTGATTCCGATTTCATGGGATGTAATGATACTCGAAAGAGCACTTTTGGATATCTTTTTCTATTAGCTGGAGGAGCAATATCATGGAAAAGTGCAAAAGAGTCTATTCTCACTGCTCAACAATGGAAGCTGAATTTGTAGCATGTTATGAGGCTACAAATCATTATTCATGGCTGCGGAATTTCATCTCAATGTTTGGAGACCTAAATTTTGCCTCCGCACCAATGAAACTTTACTGTGATAATGCCGCAGCAGTATTCTTTTCAAAGCACACTATGTATACTAAGGGTTCAAGACACATGGATCTAAAGTACCTATGCGTGAAACAAGTTGTTCAAATGAAAAATTTGTTCATTGAACACATATGCACTAAACTTATGATTGCAGATGCATTTACGAAGGCGTTACCTCCCAAAACCTTTCTGGAACATGTTGTAAACATGGGTCTTGAGGGAGTAACAAACAATTAGTTTCACTTAGATTTTTGCTTATGTTTGAACACTTATTGAGATCTTATTATTGTTATTGTTCTGAACTTATTTCTGTATCCACTTTAGTATACTTTTATGTTATTGGATGAATGTTACGAGTAAATTATTTTCTTTGAAGACATTACTGGACCATTATGATATCCCTATTTAAGGCCTGATTAAGTAATTTACTTGTGTTGTGGTACATGGAAGGGAACATGTTGATAACAAGACAATGTGCCACCGCCATGTCTCGCACAAGTAATTTGCTTGGTTGAGGTATTACGTTTAACCATTATATTTGTTTAGCAATTATGCGCGCTTATGTTTTTTCTACGATTGACCGTTAAATAGATTATCACATGGACCAGTGGGAGAATGTAAGAATACTTATACATAAGAAATATCTTGTTGGGCCATGTGATATCTTTGGTTAATTTAGAATATGGCTAAACATGTTGGTTACAAATACTTGGGTCCTTTCATATTCCCTCTTCCTTGATGGACGATCGAGATTAAATGAAAAATCTAAATCCTATGAACCTTGGTCCTCCTTCTACCTATAAAAGGAACTCTATAACCATCAGAATTGGGTTCATGAATTTTTATTATTCCATTACACAAAAGGGTCAAGAAGGAGAAACTAAGAGTTTCTCAATGTATTCTATTTTACGGGTGTTCTTGCTGGACATTTTGGATTCAACCAAATGGCATCAGGTATCCTTCCTAACACAACTATGCTTATGATGTGATTATAGATCATGTTTTTTCAAAGATCCTTTAAATATAAAAATAATTCTTATATAAAGAACTAAGAGCTTCGCCAATGGTGGTTGTGTGTGTTTCTTAGGTGGCAACACAAACAAGACATCTTCATTCCAATTTTTCCTTAAGTTTAGGGAGAGAAAATAGTTCATCTCCAATAGTTTTGTTAGTGATTTTTTATGGATTAAATGTATTTTTTTTTTTAAAGATTTTATTTGAGCTAAAAATAGTTACTTAATATATTGAAATTCTAGGAATATCTTTCCTTTAGTTAAGTTCTACTCCCCGTTTTTGATTGTGTAAATCACTACAAGATGATTTAAACAGTAATGAAGATCTTTTGATCTTGGAACAGAGGAACTTAATAATAATAAAAACATATGGTACATAAAAGAATATTAAAAAGTTTGGAATTTTCCATCAAAAATGAAAATAAACACATTATAATAACTATTTGAGGACTAAACTACGTCGACTAACAGATTGAAGCAGAAATAGAATCTGAGGACTAAACTACACGTCTAAAAACATATTAAAGCAGATAGCCACCAGCCAATTACTCTTTCACTTTAGGACCTGCGATGTTGTTTTTCTCGCTCTATGTAGTTCTCGATACACTAGCAATAAAGCAAAAATAGAGCTCAAACAAGGAAACTCAAACGAAGAAGAACTCCAATTGATAAGTTAACTGTAGTTTAGTGGAAGTCTTAAAAGATGCGAAGATTATTGTAGCTGACCATTGGATTTATAATGCAACACGTTCATAAGAAAAGTAAGAAAACTGAAAACAAAAATCATACCATACGTCATCATCAAATGTGAACAAAAATAATGACACGGTGTAAGCAAAATTCAAATAACTATACAATGCGCTAAATATAATAAAGACCTGAAGGATGATGATCAGATAAATTCTATAAGTATAGAAATTGGTGCAGCAGGGGATGTACATATGAACGACTATGAAAGTTTTCCCTTTTGTCATCCGATCCATCATAGTCATTAGTCACTGCACCTAGTTAGCAACTAAAATATGTGTAGTCTTCTTTCTTAACCAAATATATAAACCACCCAGCGCCAAGGTTTTTTTTTTTTTTTTTTTTTTTTAAGCAAACGAATATATTACATAAAAAAGAAATCATTCCCGGTATATTTTTCCAATGATAGATTGATTAGGAGGATAAATATGCCAATCCTGATTTACATAATTTTTCCTAGAAAACTTAGCTAAAGAGTCTGTTGCGCTATTACATTTTATGTGAACATGCTTACAAAAGAATTTCCTAAACTGCCGAAAGCCAAATTCTACAATCATTTACATATGATTTTTTTTTCCAGTTAATGGAGTGAGGAGCACCGTTAACTAAATGAACCAAAGAGAGATTATATGTTATAAAAAGGATATTTTCCATCTGTAATTGAGATGCCCACTCTATGGTAGCCAATAAAGCTTTAGCTTTTGCTACTATTGCAGAATCTACATCGGAGATCCAGTATTTGGCTGCAGCAAAGTCTTTATTAGGTCGTCGGAGGACGATTCCACAACCTGCAACGTTTGATATTTTACCTAAAAGAGACATCATATTACATTAACATACAATCATCATGCAAAGACACAAAAAACTGTTGAAGCTCAAACTATATATTATTTGTAACATCATATAAAGGTGCAGTTTGTAATGATTTATAAAATTTATGAGTCTCATTAAGATTTGTAGGACGAATTTTAATCTCATTAACTACAGATGAAAAATGATGTGTTATGTTTTCCATACTAGCCTTGCATCTAGCTTTCCAAACCTCCCACATAATAAGAGCATAATTCATTACTAAACATTTATATAGAGTACAAAACTAAGGATTTTTCTACATCTGTTAGAGCATTGCTCGGTTGAACACACCAAATGTCGGTATGTCAAAGTTGGTTGCTAGATTTTAGTTTCAAAACTCAAGGTCACTTGGCTAGACTAGAGTCAACTTTGTAATATTTTAGTTCCTGACAGGTCGCTTGGCTAGATTAGACTCAACTTTGTTAGATTTTAGTTCCTGACAAACCTCTTGTTCAATAATATAGAGTCGTTAAATAAACTGTTTGAGGATATATTATGTTCTTAAATAATGGATAATTTATCTCGGGATAAATGGTGTAAACATGATGATTTTTTATTGTCAAAAAATTATTGTACAACTGTACAATATTAGTTGGAGTTGAGACTTTTTATTCACTTCTTCAGATGATTTCTTTGTCCCATACTAAGGTTCATACGAGGTTCTCATATTCATTCGGTTGAACAACTTTTGATCTCTCTCAAATTCAAAAGAATATAAGCTTACATAATCTTTATTGAGGAATGAAATAAAATCTACACATAAAAAATGAAATTAATTTCGGATCTAGTCAGACTTTTATCCTTTTATATAAGGCTGGTACATGTATTTGGTATGTGATGATGTTTATCTTCGTGTCTGTTGGAAGAATTATGTTAGAGCATTGCTCGGTCGAACTCGCATGCGTTGCTATCTCAAGCATTTGTCAATGTTAGTGATCAAAACTATAAGTCTTGATTTCTAGCCTATTTATAGATGTCTCAGACTAGGACATAGATAGTGTAATTGAGCTCATTTTTTCACGGCGTTCATCATTTGAAGACGAAGAACTACTAAGGGGATCTTGTGGAACTTCTTCGACAAAAGGTATGTGGAGACTTGAACTCATCTATCACTTGGAAAGTCTATTTCTACTATATCCTATATTGAGACATAAGTCATGTTACAATATAGTTTTCTCTATACACATTTGAGATTTCGAGATGAGTATATCTCACTTACATATTTCTCGGAATATGTGTTGGTAAGCTTTCGCTTCGTCCAAGTTCATCTTATATTATGAGAAAGTTTTCGAGTAACATCTTACATGGTTTGTGTGATACAATCATTTTATGTAGGCTTGGAATGTTTCGATAATGAATATTTCAATATCTTGAAAATTGCTTTGATGCTAATAGTGTGTGAAAACGGCTATTATCATTATAAAAGAATGTTTCAATGATTGAAATAAAGAGTTTATAATCTACCATCCTTGGATATAAGCATAATGTGTTCGCACATTAGTGTATAAGTCCAAAACCGGGAACCTAAAGTATGCATACTTGTGTGTATACAAAATGGTTATTGGAGACTGGGTACGCATACTTAGCGGAAGTTCACGTCCGTGAATTTCTGCTGAGTTTGAAAACCAAAACCAAACTCATCCGGTTAACTAAAGTACGCATACCCGTACACATACTGGCAGAAATTTCACGTCCGTGAATTTCTGCTGAGTTTGAAAACCAAACCAAACTCAAATCCGGTTACTTAAGTACGCATACCCATACACATACTTAAGTGTGTTACTTTTCTAAAATCGGTTGTACGTGAACCTAAACATATATATTAAGGAATGCAATCTTTGAAAACCGTGGCTATAATGTTCATGTACTGATTTGAGTGAATCAAACCGATTTTGCTTCAACTGTGTTCTTGTATAATCCATGAGAATATAGCAATTGAACAACTCTTTAACTAGTTTCATTTGAGTAATTTTAACTAGTTATGGTTGAGATGAATAAGGTTAATACGAGAGTAATCATATGGCTAACCTCGGTTAACTATTTGTGAACCAACATGGTGTAAATGTTTGGGTACGGTTACATAAACCTAAATGAGGGTACATTTCATTTGTTTGTAACAATCTAAGTTCGCTCTAACGGTTGAAAGATATTAGCTTGGTTAAATCAGGTTTTTTTATCTAACGGTGAATATTGAATGCTTTGTTACCAAGGTAACTTAGATTGCAAACCCTGATTTGAAAACTATATAAAGGAGAACTCTAGCAACTGGGGAACCTAATCCCCACACCTCCTGTGTGTTACTAGTGGCATAACTAGAGTCGATTATCCTTTAACCTTAGGTTTCTTCTCGAGACCCTGTAGGTTAACGACTTGAAGACTTCATTGGGATTGTGAAGCCAGACCCAACTATTATCTTTGCAGTTGCGTGATCTGATCTTGTTGTTTCTATCGTGTTGACTGCAATTGAAATAATTGGCTCGAGATTTTATGTCTCCGATAGGCAAGATAGAAAAGTAATCACAAACAACTTCGTCCCATCGTTTGTGATTCCACAATTTCTTGTTTCGCTAGTCGATTAAGATTATTGTGAGGTGATTGATAATTCTAGGCTGTTCTTCGGGAATATAAGTCGGGGTTATCAATTGGTTCCTGTTAACCTTGATTTATCAAAAGACGGAACAAAAACTCTTGGGTATTTCTGTGTGAGACAGATTTATTCAATCCTAATTTTCTGTGTGAGACAAATTTTTCTATCAAGTCTTCGACTTTGGGTCATAACAACTCTTAGTTATGGGTGAGATCAGCTAAGGGAATCAAGTGCGTAGTATCCTTCTGGGATCAGAGACGTAAGGAGCACAAATGTACCTTGAATCAATGTGAGATTGATTAGGGTTCAACTACAGTCCAGTCCGAAGTTAATTGGTAGTAGGCTAGAGTCTGTAGCGGCTTAATACAGTGTGGTGTTCAATCTGGAGTAGGTCCCGGGGTTTTTCCTGCATTTGCGGTTTCCACGTTAACAAAATTCTGGTGTCTGTGTTATTTCTTTTCCACAATATATTTTGTTATATAATTGAAATATCACAGGTTGTGCGTTAAGATCAATCAATTATAATATCCAACCTTTGGTTGTTGATTTACATTGATTGACACTTGAACGTTGGTCTTTGGTACCGTTCAAGTTGTTTCACATAATAATCAGGCTCTGATTTCTATCTGTTTGATTTGTTGATTACATTGTGAAATGAGAGATATTAAAACTCATTGATATACTTTACTCTAGATTGAGTCTGATTGTCTAGTTGATTCTCTAGAGAGTGTATTGGAGTAAGTCCTCTCAGATTTCCAAACGAATTGTTTGGTGTGGTTGTTAGACCCCCGCATTTTCAAATGAGCATTTGTATATGTCTCTTATGATTGAGAGATTATACTAAAAATGCATCCTCAAATTAAATCTGAATCTAAAATTCTAAAATTTTTGAACGAGAATGTTTCTGATAAAACCTTCGATCTTGATGATGCTGTCAAGAATTTTGGGTATGAGAATATGGATAAAGAAAACAGAGGTCAAGATGATATTGTATATATCATCTCATGCAGGAGTCACAGATCTTCTTGTTGAAAACAGTTTGGATACTAAGATTGATATTTTCAATCTTCAACAAGTTCTCTTTAGTACCGTTGAAACTCATCACAAACATGAATAACTACTAAGAATTATTATCTGTAATCGAAAGAAGCTGATTAAATTTGGAATCGGTAGTAAGGAGTATGCTCGCTATATTAATCGTAAGGTTAATGCTCTAGCCTGCGAATGAAAACGCAGGGGATACCAAATACACCCAATTTTTTCGTTCGGCAACCTGTATATACAAAACTTTATACAATAGTATACCAACTGAATGATCCTTGAAAATATGTATATAGAGTTTATATCTCAAACCTCTACTCAATCAGTATGGAATACACTAGGTCCGTGAACCTGATTGTTAAGTAGAGTACTTGAACGATCTCAAAAATTAATATCCAAGATCAATCTAGTCGTATCCAAATAGTCCAATCAGAATTCTGCCAAGTGATTAAACTTGTTATCTATCTTTTAAGATATGATTTCTGCAAGAACCAAGTCTCACAATCGATTACAATTAACAGGACATATCTACTTAAATTGAATACGTACAAACCTGTGCAAATCCAATCATAAAGATAAACAATATAATTCGAAAAAGGAAAAACACAAGACACCAGAAATTTTGTTAACGAGGAAACCACAACAGCAGAAAAAGCCTGAGACCTCGTACAGATTTGAACACCACACTGTATTAAGCCACTACAGACACTAGCCTACTATTAGACTTCTGATTGGAATGTAGTTGTGATCGAATCTACCTTCGCGATTCAGTTACACTCGCTCTCTTTATGCATCTTGAAACTTCACAAGGATTTCCGCTTTTGATTCCCTTAGCTGACGTCTTTTACATCCTTAGAGTTGATTCAACCGAAGTGAAGACTTTTGATCACAATCTTCCTTTAACAGATAAGCCTATTTGATTTTTGTTTATATCTAGGTGTAGAAATATGTTTTCAATAGACAAAGCTAGAAAACCTCACAAATACGGAACTTATGACTCTCGAGGAGCAACCTATATTCTTAACCACCTCTCAAGAAAAATCTTCAAAAGATCAACAAAGATTAGTTTTCAGATATCTATCTTGAGGAACCACAAAGTCTGAGATGAAGAGAACTTTTCTATTTCTACCTATCTTGCCTGAAAGAGATTATGAGAACCTCGATAACAGAAAAGCAAGATCAGTATACACGAACTATCTAGGTAAAGATAGTCGGACCTGGCTTCACGAATCCCCAAAGATAAGTATTTTAGTCGTAGACCTAATTATGTTTCTCATAGGAAACCTAAGTCAATAGAGGACGACTCTAGAATCAACTAGGACAAAAAATGTTAGGGATTGATTTTCTCAGTTGAAAGAGCATCTCTATTTATAGTTTTTCCAATACCACAGGTTGCTTAGAATTTAAGCTAAGATAACTTGAGAATCAAGAAAACTCTATTCTTGAAAAATACAAAAGAAGAATATACACTTAGGTTCGGTTATTGAACCGTGTATAATGACCGTTCAGTTTGGCAAGTTTACCAAAGAACGAAAAGAAATTTGATATTCATTCAAACGCTTAAGAGTTTAATCGTGATGCACACACATAAGTGTTTAAGTGATCAATGAAGTCTTAGAAGCATTTAAGAGAGTTCTAATAATGCTAAACATATTATGATAATAATTCTTTGAGCATACACTAAAATATAAACTGGGACGGTTTGCATGACGGTTCGCCAACCGCATGGCGTATTCTTGAATTAGGGTACAACGGTTCGTGAACCGGGTCCGCCAACCTTATAAGACTACCAAACTCAGTTGACAATGGTTCAAGCCTATTTTACCAACTTTAAAAATTCAGTTCAATACAGTTTGCCAACCGGGTTCATGAACTGTTTAGAACTTTCGTTTTGCGAACTGGTCCGCCAAACTTCCTGTATTTCTTAAAACTCAGATGTACATTGTTTGAAAACTGGTTTGCCAACCTACCATGAGTAGAAATATCAGTAAGTTCAATATTTATCTCTTATGATTTTTGAAACATTCCCAAGTGATAAAATCATTTTCATGGGCATTTTTCAATTGATCCACAAATTAATGCATATAACTAATATGTTAAGGACCGTTGAACATCTTTGCTTAGAATCATATTTCGAGATTTTTCAGAAGACAAGCTTGACTTGAAAGTTCTTCTTTGTAAATCTTGTAGATGGGGAAAAACGTTTTGTTGGTATTTAAGGAATTGAGGAGACGACAGTTCGTACGAGACTCCTCGAACCGAGCAAACTGCTTAACCTCATACAGATGCACTGCACGGGAGTGCTTTGAGTTCGAGAGATCAATCTGTAGGGCTCCGGCCTAAACCAAGTCAATGGCCGTTCCAGAGTCAATTAGGTCACAAAAATGGAGATTGGTTGATCTGTAGAAGGGAAGCTGAGAATTGTGGGATTAATGATGATCAAGGATTGTGGATGTGTTGAAGGTTTCTGCAAATATGTGTAAATAAGTTTTATCGAGAGAACTTGTGTGTACACGAATGTTCTCCTCAATCATCGATTCAGAACCTATTTATATTGTCAGAATAGCGAACACATTGATCCCAGTAAGTGTGACGGTTTCATGAGTGAAAGAGTGGGAAAGTGGGAGATCGTGGTAAAACCAATTCCGTGTCGTGTGGAGACTTGGTTGATCGTCCACCCACTACTTTGCTAACTCCCTCAACCGCTTGCACGACTTACTCACATCTCTCATCATGGATGAACACACGTGCTGTAGGCAGCCAGACCAAAACCCAAACTGATATCCCCTATGTGACGTGATTGATGTCTCACAAACGTGGAGTCTGCAAAGCAGACGTGTATTTGATTAGTCAGTCGTTGACTTGATTAGACAGTGAGTCTAAGTTTTGTTGGATTGAGTATGAGCGACGAATGCTCAGT
Source organism: Papaver armeniacum (assembly GCA_023531295.1). NCBI lineage: Eukaryota > Viridiplantae > Streptophyta > Magnoliopsida > Ranunculales > Papaveraceae > Papaver > Papaver armeniacum. Next base: position 743,369 of record JAJJWW010010882.1, read on the forward strand.
GATTCATGGATTGAACATGTCAGACATACAGTTCTTATGTTGATATTGCTCGTCTGAGCAAATATTGTAAATTCGAGCAACTGAGCAAGTATTGCTCAATTCGACGAATTACTGAATATTGATAATTGGATCAATATTCGAGCAACTGAGCAAGTATTGATCGATTTGACGAATTACTGAATATTGATAGCTGGATCAATATTCGAGCAACTGAGCAAGAATTGATCAATTCGACAAATTACTAAATATTGATAGTTGGATCAATATTTGAGCAACTGAGCAAGTATTGCTCAATTAGACGAATTATTAGTAACGTAACCCAAGAAAATATTAATTAAAATATTGGTAGCCTACTAAATATTCTGTAATCAATCTGAATATTGATTACTGGATCAACATAAAATTATTAGCGTTTGAACTTGCTCAGAATGATGATTTGTGGAGCGTTTGTTCGAAACCCTAATTTTTGATCAATTGTTCGTCAATTGATGAATTGCTAAAAATAGGTCATGACTGAGGGAGGGACCGACCACTGATCGCTGTCGTAAGCATCAAAAATAATTTCGCTTTCTCACTCTACTAAATATAAATGAAGTACGTGATAAGAAAGAGTTCGTTCCCACAGAGAGGCTTGTGTTGTTATAGAATTTGGTTTCTTAGTAACCAAGGGAAATTTTGTTTTATCTAAGCAATAAAATAATTTGAATAATCAATAAGGAGAAGATATTGGTCACGGGATAGTATCATTCACAAACATGTATTATCATCAATGACTAGAATTGATATTTTAATCTCGGAATTATCAAAAGTCCTAGGATATCTTGATCGCAAGTATATCTTGTTTATTCCCCGATTTTATCACAAACAACATTAAAAGATGCTATTGTGAAATCTACTTAAAAAGCAACCTAAATTGTAAAAGCACAATTAAGTTTAACTCCCTAAGCGCATGAAGTTCTATGAAATAAGACTAATCAATGCAAACAAACGTGTAAAAGCACTAATTCGTTTTAACAAAGGTTATGATTCGTATGTGATTAAAAAGATGTATCACTACAAGTAATAACCACAAGATGCTACTAGAAATCAGAGCTAAAAACTTTTACGTATTGAAAACTCTAATATAGTTATAGAGATGAAAACAAATCCAATTGATTCCGGACTCAACCAAACTAGAATTCAAATCATATGATAATAAAAACCATGAATCATAAACGATAGAATTGAGACAAAACTAATTCATTGAATCATATATCATGTTGTGAAATCTACTTTATCCCATAACCAATAATATTTATTTAGCTACTCATAGCTTTTGAGTTCATCATAATCATTATCAATAATAAAATAATGAAGAAGATGAAAAACAAACGAAAAGCAAACCCTAGTCGCCGCTCTCCAAAACTCCAAGTAGAAATTACGTGATCCAAAAGAAGAAACTTTTCCTTTTTGTAGCCTTTCCTCTTTCCGAAACTAGGTCTTCAAAGCCCAAAGTCCAAGTGGTCCACCAAGCCCATTTGTGAGGAAAAACCCAAGTGAAAATATTTCCCAAAAGTAGTTGCCGGAAAAATGGTATTATGGCCGGAAATTGGCCGGAGAAGTGACCGGAAGAGAGCTCAGGTGACCGGAGAAGTCCACCCGGTCACCGGTCAAACGATTCAATCGGGTAAACTGTGTCAACTTGGAAATTCAGACCGAGTCAGTGAATCAACTCAGTGACTTCATTGGGTGAGTGATGTGGTTGTGATAGTGGTAAATAAAGTGATTCGATTCTCGAACTTGTGAAGGATTTTTTTAGACTTAAATTCAAAACTAAAATAGAAAAATCACTAATAATTATAGCAAACACTTAAAAAGTTGATATCAATATTAAAAGAACACTGAGGCTAAGATTCCACTATTTTCCAAGTTCAAAGTGATTTAATCCCAATATTTATATTCATGCAATTTTCTCATTCTTTTTGATTCTAACTATTGCAACAAGTAGATTCTCAAAATAACAAGTGTAAATCCGAAGCATAGAAAATCAAAAACCTAGGTCCAAGTATGCTCTATCAAAAGAAATAACAATTGTTTAACAAAAATCATTCAAACAATTTCCGATCAAGGCAAATAATCATATAATAATTGCAAATAAATAGATAAATAAGGATATACCACTTCTTGTTGGAAAAATAGCTTCCTTTATCGCCTCAACAATGGGGTTTAGCTCCTCATATTAACCACTTGCTCAAAATACATGTTTGTTGCTCCAAAGTTGATTAAAAAGAAGAGAAGGTATAAAACAGCGTGTTTGTAACATTTATAATTGTTGAGAACCATCATTACAAAGAACCCTAAAACAAAACTGTTGCGAACTGGGATTAATTGTTACAGAAATTGTGACAAATTGATTGAATTTGAAAGAAAAGGCCGCGGGTTCTGCGACTTTCCTTAAGTGTTGTTCTCTGTTCTTCTTCCTCCTCTCTTTGTGTTCTCTCTCGCAACTCGATTGTGTCTTTCCCCGCAAGCTTCTAAAACCTCCCCAAAGTGTACGTAAGCTTCTGTGACTTTACCTAGCCTATTTATACACCTCGGGGCTATAAAATCTTCCCGAATATATCTTCTTTTCCTCCCTGCAAGTCACGGTTTTTCCTCCCCTCCAAATCTTCGTACGCGGTATCTTGGTCGAGTCCAATCTTTCCTAATCGATAACAAAAGTCCCGTATAGACTTAAACTATCCAAACTCACCTTATACTCCCATATATAGACCATAGAAAATCCGAGAATGTCTTGGCCTCTATTTTGTGCAAACTCGGTGGTTCACTCCTATTTTTACGAATCTGGGAAGCGTACAATCCCTGTTTCATCAAGACAGGCCCAATCCAATCCATTTCCACGTCAAACTCCAACACAATCTCCACCGAAATCCGTTAACAAACCCGATAAACTTCACCTCCTCTGTTTGCTTCTCCCGGCTTATCTATCCCAATTGGTTGGGTCAAAACACTCGTACCAACTCTATTGTGCTCTAACAGGACAAGCCCAACAAAACTCAGCCCTTGAATCTCGTCAAAACTCGCCGAGAAATCCATCTCCAATTCTGCTTCGCTGCTGCCATTCTTCCCGCCAGAAAAAGATTTGAATTTTGGGGAAGAAGCCGGTCGCCCCTATCCTCGGCCGGGAGTGTAAAAATAACATTTATCTAGGGGTGCCCCTTAGTAATTTGGGTACCCCTTATCCAAAATGAGATTTCGAATAATAGGTGTCCTCCGGGTGCAACTTTTCGAGCCGAATTTTCCAAAAATGTTTATTGTCCAAAAGTACCTACACACACATAAAACACCATAATAAGTACAAAAATGAGCACTATTAATATATAGAATCGAGACAAATTAGACACAAAAATGTGTCTATCAGTGAGTCATTTCCATAGCTGTGTTGCACAATGTTTGCACACCACAACCTCAGTCCAGCCATGATGGCTTAGCCTTCTTCCATATACTATCCATTCATCTGCAACTTACACTGCCATTTCAACTTGCAGCTCAACCACCATCTGGAATCAGTCTTCATATTCTTCTCCATGGCAACAGCTGCAACTCACCAGCATCTCCAGCTTCAATTCAGCTGAAATACCAGAACAACACCAAGGCCATTCCTTGTAGACTGCCATACTCAGATATCTTCGACAGCAGCATCTCCAACTTACTACAAACACAGCTTCATAATCCCTTCACATCTCCATAATCTCCTTGTCTGCAAACTAATCCTGCAACAGCCTTCTCCATTTGAAACTGCACAACCTCGCACAACACCAGACTATTACCAGATTTGAGCATCACCTGAAAGTCCATAATCCCGTACCAGCCTCAGATAACGCCCTATCATACAAAGCCCCAACATCCATCACCTGCAATACCCATTCTTCCATCATCTCTCGCCAGCATCAATCCGACAAACTTCGTAACTTCACTCGCATCTTCTCCATTCATAACAACAGCTACAATCCTCAGATGCTCAATTGCACCACTGGAGTAACACTCCACCTGCCATCTCCCATTGATTCAATCTTGGCAGCAATACAACAACCCCTCAGCTCAGCTGCATCTTCTCGTTGTCAATGCTTATGATTCATTCCACCCAACGCAGCATCTCTGCAATCAGTACATACATTCATTCAATCACTCCTAGTTGCTTCTAAATAGCATCAGTCCATTCCCTATAACAATCACCACCAGATGAATCTGAACTACCAACTCTAACACCACTTTTGCTAGCATAATTGCTCATCCACCCAACATCAACAAATGCTTGATCTTCTCCATTCGCAGCACCAACAACACCTGCAATTTAGTTCAATCCTCACTACCACAACCAATACCTCCTGCAACACATTCCTTGAACAACCCACCTGCAACAGCATCAGTTCTTGGCTGCGACTGCACTAGCACCTGAGTATGCTCCATTAGTAGCAAAAATAACTTGAACTGCAGCTCTTTCATCCTCCCTGTATCCTTGACTCATACACAGTCATCTAAACCTTTCTTGAGCCAACACAACATCTGCAAACCCATTCTCAGCTGAAACAACTTCAATTGCAACCACCACCTTCTTAATTGCTCAACAATGCCCAGAATCAATACTTCCATCTACTATGGCAAGTTAGCTCAAAACCACAAAGCATCACTCCTCAGGCCATCTCAGTTCATTAGTACCAGCAAACACCTGCTGCTCAGTTTCATACCCCGCATCCCTGCACCAGTTCAATTGTCAATTGCAGTCCCATTTCAGCTCAGACTCTTGTAATCATCCATGGAAACATGTTCCAATTCTTTACAAACTCTTCAAACCCTCATTCTTCATCTCTAAACCACAGTCACAGAAAATCATCATTAACAGTTTAACTTCAATCTCCCTCAACAGGCAGCATCAACACAACACTTTTTCTGAGATTTCAAATGAACCCAGAAAAGCAATTCAAACCCTAAGTTCTCTAACAAAAAATTTCTTCTTGAATCAATTTTAAACCCTTCATCAGTTTCTTTATGAACTTCGAAATCTTAGCCATTAATAGATCCATAAGCAATCTCCATCAAATTCATAGTATCACCATTTCTCAACAAACCCATTACACAGAGACTCTCGAATTCAATCTCCTTCTCAGTCCCAGATCCAATATGTTACACTATTCAACAACAACATCATCTCACTTCTTCCCTGTTGTCTTCATCATCATAGCATCAGTGGAAAACGAAATCGATTCACTGCCTTTTCCTCCATCGAGATCTCTTCCGCAACAATGTGTCTCCGACAACAGCTGATTCTCCTCTCTGAGCCTCCATGCCTCTCTCTCTCTCGGTTTCAGATATCAGTAAAGAGAAGAAATTCTCTTGAAGTTAGGGTGTAGTAATGATAGAAAATGATATAGGCACCCAACGACTTAGAAAAGGCTATCCAATCACTATTTGGCCTGTCAGTTCCACAAAACTGACAGTTCATTCCTCACTCTTGCGACCTTAGCCGGTTCAAGTACAACTCGCATGTGAAATGACCTCTTTGCCTTTTACGCTCCAAATTGACGTTTCTCCTTCTTTTGCTCATAGTGACTCCATTGCACCTAATAAACTCAAAAGCAATCATAAGATACATATTTTACAAGAAAACTCGCAAAGAAAGCATAAACAATAGATAAATATCAAGGTGTTTACAACACCTATCAAATTCCCCCACACTTAGACTTTGCTAGTCCTCGAGCAAATCAAACAAAACTTATTCTAAAATACATACAACTCCGTGTCGTCGAGGCTACGGTCACACTTAGCATGTATAACAAGCCTTTGAACCGGTGTAAATTGGGCAATAAGCAAGCATGAGCATAAACCAAAGACAAAGACGCTAAAATTTGAGCATAGCTTGACAAACACGTGACTTAGCCCAGCACGGCACAACACGTTAGTTAAATGGGACGTGCTGGGTTTGACTAATTGGCACAGTAGCACAGCACAGCACGCGGCACGGATAAGCACGTGGCCTAGCCCAGCACAGCACGTTAAGAGAGCACGTCATAACATGTACAAATACACCATATAACAAGGCATAATACATCACATTTTTTGTATATTTCACAAAAGAGTCACTATTCTAGCTAGTTTTTAACATTTTATGTTGGCTTATTTATAACAACACATATAATACCTTAATATTTGGAAAATATATTTCAATATCGTTGTTATAATGTCGTCACATATATTTAACTAAAACTTATATTTACATGACAATAATCCAATTTTATATTTGATGGGCTATTTCTATTTATTGAATAAACTTGTTAATTTTACTTGAAATAATTTCAAATGATATGTTGTCTAATTAAATTCTTGTGATAATGTCCGACTTAATGTATACATTAAGTGATTTCAAATTGTTCATAGCATGTGTGCCCAAACATGGCACATCACAAGACGTTTATTCGTGAGTTGTGCTCGTGTAAATGTGCTTTGTGCCTAGCTTTTGACTAGTAAAGCACAGCACGGCACAACACGTTTAAATCGTTGGCACATCACAGCACGACACATGGAATGGGAAGCACGCGACTTCGTGTGCCGGGCTATGCCAGGCCGGCACATTTTACACCTCTACCTAGGTGTCCCTAGTGGACGAGTTTTAGTCTCATGAGGGTTTACTAGAGATATACCCACAAAACCTACTTTTCCAACTTACTAGTTCTCCGAAATGATAGCATCCAACGCGCTAAGAAGACATAGAGATTCTGCACACTAGTCATAAGAAGTTAGACACATAAATGAACACAATCTCATCCTTAAAAGTTGAGAGAGAAATAACCATCCCTTATCGAAAGAAATTCGGGTTCGGAGTGATCGAAAGTATCGACTCTGCCTCACAAGAAAGGGTTTTATGATATTGCTCTCAATAATAAACAACTTTTTATGGGTCACACATGTGTCCAGGTAGGAATGAAGAGAGAATCCCGCGACACCTTGAATGGTAGGAAGGCAAAAAACCTCCGAATTGTTTGAAAACCCACATCTTTTATCATTTTGAAAACCCTTTTTTCTGACGATCTCTAAGAAAGGAAATCATCCACTTAACGAAGGTGGGAATATGCTTACTTACCTCGTTATCCATTCGACGTGCAGTTAGCACCACTCTCACAACATCCATAGAAACGTCTTCGGTCTTTAATCCTTGTCTTCATCTTCGTCTTCGGTCTTCAACTCTTGATGATGAAATCTTGAACTTCATAGAAGCTTGACAATGTGATTCTTTTCCTTCAATTCCTTGTTGCTTGAAACTTCATTACGAATATTCCTTCATTCCATTGGCTTTATTGAAAGAACAAAACTAAAAATGAACTAAACAAACGAAAATATGATACAATGGATTTTTCTTGTCTTTTTTTTTTCTTTACTTTTTTTTTTCTTCTTTCAATTTTTTTTTTCTTTTCTATTTTTTTTATTTAATTGAGACAAGAAAAATAAAATAAATACAAAATGAAAACAACACAAAACAAAATAATAAAACTAATAATGAACCTAACAAAATTTTCTCTTGTCTTTTTTTTTTCATGAGACAAGAGAAATAAACACAAACTGAAAATAAAAATAAAATAAGTACAAATGGCCATGGTGTAAGTACTTTACCGCTTGATTCTTCATAACTTGTATGTCTTGATATCATAAACTTCTCGAACTCTCATCTTAATAATCTTCACTCTTGTACAATAATCTTCAACTTGTAAAAATTCAGCTCCTTATCTTGTTGCTATACTTGAATCTGAAATCTGCTCATTTTGTGCCGTTGCTTGCAAACCTAGATAGTCTTCAACTTTCCTTCGAATTTGTGATGCACCTATTGTTAATGATGATGGTGTTTCTATGGACCTGTTGGTGTAGAGAGAGATATAGTGGATGGTGCTAACTGCGAACAAGATTACAAGTGGTATGTAAGTTAGCAATTCGATGTCACCATCATGATTAATAAAATAGCACTCAAGAGATCAAAATAGTGCTTCTATTGGTGGGAGGTTGGGTAGCTCACCATTCAACCCGGAGTTTACGTACGGTGACACACACTCTAAAAGCACATATTTAGACAGGTACAAATAAGTGAAGGTCGGTGCCTCTCATGATGTAACATGGGTAGTCTCCACTATAGGGGACCACTACTCTAATACCGAATTCGAGACGCACCTTATTTGCCACCGGCATGGTTAAATCCAACTTTAACTCTCATACAAGTAAGAAACCCGATCATGTTCTCTGTCATCTCTAAGTTCAGTCACTCTTATGAGAATCTCGATGTAATCTTAGCGACATGTATACTATGTGACTCTAAACTAACCACAAGTTGGAGTTTTTTATTCACTAATTTACACAAAAGTTGAAAATTTTGAAAATTTATAATGCAAATGCTTAACCACTCCCCCACACTTAAACTTTACATTGTCCTCAATGTAAATTGAGTCATCCAAAGTAAGTCAAGGTGGGAAATTCTAACATGATATGTGACAAGAAATCAGAAAAAATAAAAAACAAGACAAGAAAAACTAAAAACAAAACAAGAAATAAATACAAGACAAGAAATACTCATCCTTTGGGTTGCCTCCCATTTAGCGTTTGGTTTAAAGTTATCAGCCCGACTATCTCCTTGCTTTCTATGACTCCTCCAGAGGGAGTACTTCCACAAAGTTAACTCCTTCCACCACTTCGGAAGTGAAATTCTCATAATATGGTTTCAACCGGTGCCCATTAACTTTAAGTTCTTTTCATGTAGCTATGCTACGAATTTCCACTGCACCATGAGAAAACACATTAGTAACAATAAAAGGTCCGATCCATCATGACCTTAATTTACCCGGAAATAAATGCAAGCGAGAATTAAACAAAAGCACTTTTTGCCCAATGCAAAATTGTTTCCTAGAAATCATGTTCTCATGAAATGCTTTCGTCTTTTCCTTATAAATGCGTGAGCTTTCAAATGCATCATTGCGAAGCTCCTCTAGCTCTTGGAGTTGTAACTTCCTTTGCTTTCCAGCCCCATCCATCTCCATATTGCATTTCTTAATAGCCCAAAACGCCTTATGCTCAATTTCAACGGGTAAATAACAAGGTTTACCATACACAAGCCTAAAGGGAGATATCCCGATATGTGTCTTGTATGCGGTTCTATAAGCCCACAAAGCATCATTAAGTCGCATGCTCCAATCTTTCCTTGTTGGGTTCACCGTCTTCTCTAGAATGGTTTTCACCTCTCGGTTAGAAACCTCGGCTTGTCCATTTGTTTGGGGATGATAAGGTGTTGCAATCTTGTGCGACACATTGTACTTCTTTAACAAGCTTTGTAAAATCCTGTTTTTGAAGTGAGAACCCCCATCGCTAATTATGGCTCTTGGAATTCCAAACCTTGCAAAGATATTATCTTGCACAAAATTTGAAACCACTTTAGAATCATTAGTTTGGGTGGCCTTAGCTTCCACCCATTTAGAGACATAATCAACAACAAGTAAGATATAAAAATTCCCATGGGAGTTGACAAAAGGACCCATAAAATCAATACCCCATACATCAAAAACTTCAATAAATTGAATAAAAGTTTGTGGCATTTGATTTCGGGCACCTAGATTGCCTGTTCTTTGGCACCTATCACAAGTTGTACAAAATATATATGCATCCTTAAACAAGGTTGGCCAATAGAAACCGCTTTCAAGTACCTTGTGAGCGGTTCTCTTACCCCCAAAATGTCCTCCGCAAGCATAAGAGTGACAAAAAGACAAGATAGAATTAAATTCAGATTCGGGAACACACCTTCTTATTACTTGGTCACTACAATGTTTTCACAAGTATGGATCATCCCATATGTATTGGTTTCCTAACTTCTTAAGTTTGTCCCTCTCAGCACGAGACAAGTTCTTTGGGATTTGTTTAGACACTAAGTAATTGACAATATCGACATACCATGGTTCTCCAAAGGCAATTGAGAATAGTTGCTCATCCGGGAAACTTTCACGCAATGGGTTAGCTTCCTTGTCCACAGCAAGACGGCTCAAGTGATCCGCAACGGTGTTCTCAATTCCTTTCTTGTCTTTGATTTCAATATCAAACTCTTGCAAAGTAAAATCCATCGTATGAGCCTCGGTTTCGCTTCTTTCTTCATTAGCAAGTACCTAAGTGCTGCATGATCAGAAAAGACAACAACTTTTGTACCAATTAGATATGAGCGAAACTTTTCCAAAGCAAAAACAATGGCTAAAAACTCTTTTTCAGTGGTTGTGTAGTTTTGTTGGGCCTCATTTAACGTTCTAGAAGCATAATAAATAGCATGAGGTATTTTCCCCACACATTGCCCAAGCACCGCACCAAACGCATAATCACTTCCATCACACATGAGCTCAAAAGGCTTGCTCCAATCCGGTGGTTTAATGATAGGGGATGAAATCAAAAGTTCTTTCAAACGATTGAATGCCGCCATACATTTTTCATCAAAGTTAAAAACCACATCTTTTTGCAATAAGTTGCAAAGTGGTGATGCTATCTTGGAAAAATCCTTGATGAATCTTCGATAAAAACCTGCATGATCAAGAAAATAGCGTATCTCCCTCACCGTAGTGGGAGGGGTTAAAGCACGAATAAGGTCTATCTTAGATTTATCAACTTCCAAGCCTTTAGAAGATATTATATGGCCTAAAACTATGCCATGAGTTACCATAAAATGGCACTTCTCCCAATTCAGCATAAGGTTTGTTTCAACACATCATTCAAGGATTAGAGACAAGTTGTTCAAGCAAAGGTCAAATGAATCTCCAAAGACACTAAAATCGTCCATGAACACTTCGATTATGTTTTCAACATATTCTGAAAAGATACTTACCATACACCTTTGAAAGGTAGCTGGAGCATTGCACAAGCCAAAAGGCATCCTTCTATAAGAAAAATTACCGAATGGACAAGTGAAAGTGGTTTTCTCTTGATCCTCCGGCGCTATCACAATCTGATAGTAACCTGAATATCCATCAAGGAAGCAATAGTAAGAGTGTCCAGCTAAACGTTCAAGCATTTGTTCAATAAATGGTAAAGGAAAATGATCCTTCCTAGTGGTGGCATTCAATTTCCTGTAATCAATACAAACCCTCCAATCGGTTTGCACACGAGTTGGGACAAGTTCATTCTTATCATTCTCCACCACCGTCACACCTGATTTCTTTGGTACTACTTGTACCGGGCTCACCCACTTTTTATCGGATATGGGGTAGATAATACCCACTTCCAAAAGCTTGAGTATCTACTTTTTCACAACTTCCATCATAATGGGATTCAAACGACGTTGCGCTTCCCTTGAAGGCTTTGCATCGTCCTCCAAACGTATCTTGTGCATACAAACGGCAGGGCTTATTCCCTTGATATCGGGAATTGTTCATCCCATGGCCGTCTTGTACTTCCTTAGCACCCTTAGAAGTTTTTGCTCCTGTAATTCACTAAGCTCATTAGAAACAATCACAGGTAACTCTTCATTATCACCCAAGTATAAATATTTTAGGTGATCGGGAAGAGGTTTCAATTCTAACTTTGGAGATTTAACAATTGAAGGTACAAGCTTTTCATCACTGCATGGTAAAGAAATAAAAGAGATATTATGAGTTTCCGATCATCCTTGTAGTGAATTAAGATCACCAAGGGCTTCCTTGACTTCATTACCACACTCTACACCATTATCCATGGATGTAGTTAAAACGGTTTCCAAAGCATCTTCACCATTCAATTCAAACACTTGTTGTGCCAATGTATCCATAACATCAATGGAGAAACAAGAGTGGACATCACTAGGATATATCATCATTTCGAAAATGTTGAAACGTATTATTTCTCCATCAAACTCCATAGTCAACTTTCCCTTGTCCACATCAATAATGGTTTTCGCCGTTTTCATGAAGGGACGACCAAGTAGCAATGGAAGATATGAGTCCGGTGACCCTTCATTCATCTATAACACGCAAAAGTCAGCTGGAAAAACTAATTGATTAACCTGAACAAGAACATCCTCAACAATACCCATTGGGTAGACATTGGAGCGATCGAATAATTGTAATACAATTCCAGCCTTTTTAAGAGGACCAAGATCAAGTGAGTTATACATAGATGTAGGCATAACATTTACGGATGCACCTAAATCCAACATTGCTTTGTCAAATGTAGTGTTACCAATTGTGAATGGAATGTCAAATCTACCGGGATCTTTGCATTTTAGTGGGAGTTTGTGTTGTAAGATTGCCGAAGCATTCTCCCCCACACTTAGCACTTCATTACCCTTGAGCCTTTGCTTATTGGTACACAAGTCCTTCAACACATTTGCATACTTGGGAACTTGCTTGATCGCATCAATGAGTGGTATGTTCACATGGATCTTCTTTAGAACGTCTAAAATCTCATTTTCTAGTTCCGCCTTCTTAGAACTTGCAAATCTGCGAGGGAAATGTAAAGGAGGAACATAAGTAGAAACCGAAGTTTTAGAGTTAGGAATAGGTACCTCAGAAGTTTGGGGAGAATCCTCATTCTTCTCCTCCAAAACAGGTTCCTTTGGTGTTTCCACCTTGCCCGAATCAGTAACTTCGGGTTGCACAAGTTGTGTACCACTTCTCAAAGTAATAGCATTGACACCTCCTTTTGGGTTAATAGGTTGAGACGGGAGTTTCCCACTATTTTTTGCCTTCAATTTGTTTATATCAATCGCCATGGAGCCCATTTGTGTCTGCAACTCCTTGATAGCACTCTTAGTTTCCTGCTGACTTTCTTTAAACATGGTGGAAATACCTTGTATCATTGTTTGAAGCTTTGAATCGATATCGGAACCTTGATTTTGCATTGATTGTTGTGCTTGTGGTTGCTGAAATTGTTGTTGTTGCGGTTAAAATCCACTCGGACGGTTTAAAGTAGGTTGTTGGACTGCACCTTGCTTGTTGGAATAGCTAAAATTGGGGTGATCTCTCCATCCCGGATTGTAAGTGTTAGAGTAGGGATCATACCGTCTTTGTTGATTTGGAAAGACCGCATTAGCTTGCTCGTCTTCATAAGCTTTAGAGGAACTTGGTATCACCGCGGCTGCAACTTGTTGCATTATTGCTGTCATGTTACCCATTTGTTGACGAAGTTCCTCGACCTCGCTCACTTCATTTACTTTCCTAAGAAGCACATCTGAACAACGACTCAAGAACTGTTGGGAGTTTGCTGCCATATTTTCAATCAACTCTCTAGCTTGTGCCACCGTCTTGCTCACTAGTACACCACCACCCGCAGCGTCAAGAAGATTCCTATCACTTGATTGGAGTCCTTCATATAAGTATTGGATGATCATAGCGTCACTGAATTGGTGGTGAGGGCAGCTTGCCACCAATCTCTTGTATCGTTCCCAATATTCATATAAGGATTCTCCCACATTTTGTTTCATCCCACAAATCTCCTTGCGAATTTGAGTAGCCTTTGATGCAGGAAAATATCTCTCTAAAAAGAGTTTCTTCAGCCCATTCCATGTCGTGACACTTCCGGAAGGCAAATAGTACAACCAATCCTTAGCACTATTCATCAAAGAGAAATGAAAAACTTTCAACATTGCACCATCCTCCTCAATATCCGCTGGAAGCATGGCCATGACAATGGTGTGGAAGTCCATAAGATGCTTGTTTGGGTTTTCATTCACCATGCCATGGAACTTTGGTAATTCTCTAAGCAACCTTGGCTTGATCTCAAAAGTAGAGTTTGTTTGAATACACCCCTGTTGTGTATCAAGCCTATGAGAAGCCAAGTCCTTGAGTGTACGATTTGCATCACCCATTGCTTCTTCTTCTTCAACTTGTGGTTCATCTACGAATGGAACCTCTTGTTCTCCTTCTAGTTGTAATTCTTCTTCCACTTCTAACTCTTGATCTTATGTTGTGTCTTGACTTGGTTGGAGTACTGTGTCTCTTCGAGTAGCTATCCCGCACCTTGGATAGTTCCAATCTTTAGAAGCCAGGCATTAGGTACCTGAAAACAATTCTCGCAAACAAGTGAGAAACAAGACAAGAAAACAAAAAGCAAAGATAAAAGCAGAAATTATAAAAAAGAAACTAAAAACTTAATAACAAGCCGTATGCCTCCCCGGCAACGGCGCCAAAATTTGATCGTTGTTGTAAGCGCAAAAAATAATTTCACTTTCTCACTCTACTAAATATAAATGAAGTACGTGATAAGAAAGAGTTCGTTCCCACAGAGAGGCTTTTGTTGTTATAGAATTTCAGTTTCTTAGTAACCAAGGGGGGAATTTTTGTTTTATCTAAGCAATAAAAGTAATTGAAAGCAATAAAATAATTTGAATAATCAATAAGGAGAAGATATTGGTCACGAGATAGTATCATTCACAAACATGTATTATCATCAATGACTAGAATTAATATTTTAATCTCGCAATTATCAAAAGTCCTAGGATATCTTGATCGCAAGTATATCCCGTTTATTCCCCGATTTTATCACAAACAACATTAAAAGATGCTATTGTGAAATCTACTTAAAAAGCAACCTAAAGTGTAAAAGAACAATTAAGTTTAACTCCCTAAGCGCATGAAGTTCTATGAAATAAGACTAATCAATGCAAACAAACGTGTATAAGCACTAATTCCTCTTAACAAAGGTTATGATTCATATGTGATTAAAAAGATGTATCACTACAAGTAATAACCACAAGATGCTACTAGAAATCAGAGATAACAACTTTTACGTATTGAAAACTCTTATATAGCTATAGAGATGAAAACAAATCCAATTGATTCCGGACTCAACCAAACTAACATTCAAATCATATGATAATAAAAACCATGAATCATAAACGATAGAATTGATACAAAACTAATTCATTGAATCATATATCATGTTGTGAAATCCACTTTATCTCATAACCAATAATATTTGTTTAGCTACTCATAGCTTTTGATTTCATCATAATCATAATCAATAATAAAATAATGAAGAAGATGAAAAACAAACGAAAAGAAAACCCTAGTCGACGTTCTCCAAAACTCCAAGTAGAAAATACGTGATCCAAAAGAAGAAACTTTTCCTTTTTGTAGCCTTTCCTCTTTCCGAAACTAGGTCTTCAAAGCCCAAAGTCCAAGTGGTCCACCAAGCCCATATGTGAGGAAAAACCCAAGTGAAAATATGTCCCAAAAGTAGTTACCGGAAAACTGGTATTATGTTCGGAAATTGGCCGGAGAAGTGACCGGAAGAGAGCTCAGTGATATTTGTGAAGTCCACCTGGGTCACCGGTCAAACGATTCAATCGGGTCAACTGTGTCAACTCGGAAAGTCAGACCGAGTCAGTGAATCAACTCAGTGACATCATTGGGTAAGTCATTGCCAGAGCTGTGTTGCACAATGTTTGCACACCACAACCTCAGTCCAGCCATGATGGCTTAGCCTTCTTCTATATACTATCCATTCATCTGCAGCTTACACTGCCATTTCAACTTGCAGCTCAACCACCATCTGGAATCAGTCTTCATATCCTTCTCCATGGCAACAGCTGCAACTCACCAGCATCTCCAGCTTCAGTTCAGCTGCAATACCAGAACTACACCAAGGCCATTCCCTGTAGACTTCCATACTCAGATATCTTCGACAACAGCATCTCCAACTTACTACAAACACAGCTTCAGAATCCCTTCACAGCTCCATAATCTCCTTGTCTGCAAACCGATCCTGTAGCAGCCTTATCCATTTGAAACTGCACAACCTCGCACAACACCAAACTATTACCAGATTTGAGCATCACCTGAAAGTCCACAGTCCCGTACCAGCCTCAGATAACACCCTCTCATACAAAGCTCCAACATCCATCACCTGCAATACCCATTCTTCTATCATCTCTGCCAGCATCAATCCGACAAACTTCTGTAACTTCACCCGCATCTTCTCCATTCATAACAACAGCTACAATCCTCAATTTGCTCAATTGCACCACTGGAGTAACACTCCACCTGCCATCTCCCTTTGATTCGATCTTGGAAGCAACACATCAACCCCTCAACTCAGCTGCATCTTCTTGTTGTCAATGCTTATAATTCATTCCACCCGACGCAGCATCTCTGCAATCAGTGCATACATTCATTCAATCACTCCTAGTTGCTTCTCAAAAACAATAGTCCATTCCCTGTAACAATCACCACCAGATCTGAACTACCAACTCTAGCACCACTTCTGCTAGAATAATTGCTCATCCACCCAACATTAACAAATGCTTGCTCTCCTCCGTTCGCAGCACTAACAACTCCTGCAATTCAGTTCAATCCTCACTGCCACAACCAATACCTCCTGCAACACATTCCTTGAACAACCCACCTGCAAAAGCATCAGTTCTCGGCTGCGACTGCACTAGCACCTGAGTATGCTCCATTAGCAGCAAAAACAACTTGAACTGCAGCTCTTTCATCCTCCCTGTATCCTTGACTCCTACACAGTCATCTAAACCTTTCTTGAGCCAACACAACATCTGCAAACCCATTCTCAGCTGCAACAACTTCAATTGCAACCACCACCTTCTTAATTGCTCAACAATGCCCAGAATCAACACTTCCATCTACTCTGGCAAGTCAGCTCAAAACCACAAAGCATCACTCCTCAGGCCATCTCAGTTCATTAGTACCAGCAAACACCTGCTGCTCAGTTTCATACCTTGCATCCCTGCACCAGTTCAACTGTCAATTGCAGTCCCATTTCAGCTCAGACTCTTGTAATCATCCATGGCAACACAAGTTCATTGTTCTAATTCTTTACAAACTCTTCAAACCCTCATTCTTCATCTCTAAACCACAGTCACAGAAAATCATCATTAACAGTTTAACTTCAATCTCCATCAACAGGCAGCATCAATACAACTCTTTTTCTGAGATTTCAAATGAACCCAGAAAAGCAATTCAGACCCTAAGTTCTCTAACAACCAATTTCTTTTTGAATCAATTTCGAACCCTTCATTAGTTTATTTATGAAATTCGAAATCATAGCCATTAACAGATCCATAAGCAACCTCCATCAAATTCACAGTATCACCATTTCTCAACAAACCCATTACACAGAGACTCTCGAATTCAATATCCTTCTCAGTCCCAGATCCAATCTGTTTCACTGTTCAACAACAACATCATCTCACTTATTCCCTGTTGTCTTCATCATCATAGCATCAGTGGAAAACGAAATCGATTCACTGCCTTTTCCTCCATCGAGATCTCTTCTGCAACAATGTGTCTCCGACAACAACTGCTTCTCCTCTCTGAGCCGCCATGCCTCTCTCTCTCTCTCTCGGTTTTAGATATCAGTAAAGAGAAGAAATTCTCTTGAAGTTAGGGTGTGGTAATGATAGAAAATGATATAGGCACACAACGACTTAGAAAAGGCTATCTAATCACTATTTGGCATGTCAGTTCCACAAAAACGACAGTTCATTCCTCACTCTTGCGACCTTAGCCGGTTCAAGTACATCTCGCATGTGAAATGACCTCTTTGCCTTTTACGCTCCAAATTGACGTTTTCTCCTTCTTTTGCTCATAGTGACTCCATTGCACCTAATAAACTCAAAAGCAATCATAAGATACATATTTTACAAGAAAACTCGCAAAGAAAACATAAACAATAGATAAATATTAAGGTGTTTACAGCACCTATCAACCACATGGGATGATGGACGACCATGTGGTGCCCAAATGCTCGAGTGAGCATGCACCAGGGTTCTTAGTTGACCGGTTGGTGAAAGAATGATGATTAAATGCCGGTTTCATCATTTATTGAAATAGTGCTCGTCGGAGCCTTAGGTAATAAAACCTAATTTATGGAGAAGTGAGGAACCGACTAAGAGGGCATGAAATCAGCTCTTGGTGGTCGTGGGACCAGCTGATGGTCGTTTGAGCAAATTCCAAGTTGGTTGGAAAAAGTTTGAACCCAATATGAGCAACTGAGCAAATTAGGTCAAAATTATAAGAATATGTGGGACCGGCTCCTTGCAAGCCTTAGGGCCGGCCTTGGTTGGTCAATGAAGCATTAAAATAGTGCTCGTCGGAGCATTAGGTAATAAAAACTAATTTATGGAAAAGTGAGGAACCGACCAAGAGGGCATGAAACCGGCTCTTGGTGGTCGTGGGCCAGCTGATGGTTGTTTGAGCAAATTCCAAGTTGGTTGGAAAAAGTTTGAACCCAATATGAGCAACTGAGCAAATTAGGTCAAAATTATAAAAATATATGGGACCGGCTCCTTGCAAGCCTTAGGGTCGGCCTTGGTTGGTCAAGGAAGCATGCCCGTGTCACCATAATGTCCTTGTCTCAGTCCTGAGAGTTTTTGTATTTTCTGGTGTGCGTTTGAGCAATATCTTGGATTTTCAGATGAGTTCGATCTTTGACTGAAATTCTTGATTTTGCTCGAATGAGCAAGTAGGACTTTGCTCGTTCGATCAATATTTCGAGAATATTAAAATAATAATAATATTTTTCGTGAATAGCCTAGTCGGTCACGTGACCATTTGACTTTTTGGTTTTTTCATGGTTTGGGCAATATTTGAGAAAATATGAAGAAACCATGATTTTTGCTCAGACGGAGGAGTTTCATGAGATAAGGGAAATAATAATTATGAAAACAAGGGATTGCAAGGTGTGGGACCGGCCACTGGTAGGGCATGGCCGGCCGTCTAGGTAGCCCGGTCCCGCAACACCTTTCCCTATTTTTTATTATTTTCATGAAACCATGAAAATATGGAGAAACCGTGAGTTTTGCTCAAACAAAGAAAGTTTCTCGAATGAAGGAGTTTTCATGAGTTCATGAAAATAATAAAATAAGAAAAATAAAGGAAGAGGCATGGGGGACCGGCCGGCCGGTGGGCCTAGTCCCTAGGCGCCTCTTTTATTATTATTTTCTCTCTCATGTTTTGTGTCGGATTCCTCGTTTGTCCATATTTTCGAATGCTCGTCGTGCATTTGGGTACTCGTTCGTGCATCATTGTTGAGTACACTTGCACCATTTTGTTGGGGCTTACTCGGTGATAGTCCAGATGCCCTATTGTTGAGTAATTATTACTAATTCATGAAATTCGGCGGAGAATGATTCATGAAACGGAGAAATAATTATGAATTGTGCACCTATTACTAATCCATGAATCCAGTCAGAGAATTCAGGGAACAGAGTAATGAGATAAAATGGTTATCTATTACTAATCTATGTAATATCTATAGAACGTAGTAATAAGATAAAATAAATTATTTTCTAGGAATTCAGTCGGTGAATGTCACGGTAGAATTAATCTATTGTAGAATCGAGATATGAGATAGTTGAAGCATCATACTCGTTCTGAAAGGTGCATTGTCAGGGAACAACATGCAACGTTGTTGACGTCCTCAAGGCGTTTATCCCCCTAAACAAACAATTATGTAGGAGAGACGCCTAAATTTATACATGGTATCTCTACATAGTCAGGGAACAACGAGTGTCGCCGACGTCCTAAAGGCGTTAAGCCCTCCGACAAATAATTATGTCCAGAGAACCGCCCAATCGTTCTTCTATGTAGAGGTGGGTCTCTCTATGTAGTCAGGGAACAACGAGTATCTCCGACGTCCTGAAGGCGTTAAGCCCTCCGACAAACAATTATATGTTCAGAGGACCGCCCAATCATGTTATTCTACATAGAGTTCACGATGAAATGCGTAGCATCTAACACTCAGCTAGTGGGAGGCCTTTCGAGAAACATATTCATCATGGCTCTGAGAGGAACTCGATTAGAGATCGTGGAATGGTTCACGGATCATGGAACTCGATTTGTGTCATTCTTTTGATATACAATTGCATTACTTGATCCGATTTAATATCTCTTTGCTTTGCTTTAGGTTTTTACTAACCTTAATGTTTCGATCTCATAATATGTTTACCTCTATGATTTTTGTGACTTTTTGATTTAGTAGATTTCGGATCTAACCTATTGGGTTGCTTTATTAGATAATCATAAGTGGATACTGATTAAACTCATATGTGAAACTATTATCGATTTATGTTTCATAAGTTGTGTATGTAGTATACATATGAGTTTCGGTTTTAGCTTTTTAGTATTGGCTCATGGTAGCTAAGATCATGTCGACCTTTCTCTGGTAAAATTTGTTTCTTTTTGTTATTCTTTTATCTTGCAGAGAATAAAAAAACAACGGAGGAGAGTTTTATATTGAACTGGTGCTTAAACGACAGGTTTTTAGAGGACGTCTATAGTCTACAACTAGGATAAAGAAGTGCGGGAATTAAGTTTCTAATGTACAGGGAGTTCTTTATTTATGTTGATGAACAAAATTAGTAGCTTACAAACAAAGCTTAGCTCGTTTACTATTTCCTTGTATAAAATTTCCAAATAAGTGAAACTTATCTATATAGATTGTGCATGAAAGTATGTGGGAAGTTTGTTTTGAATTACAATGAAAATGTATGCAACCAGATTGCACCACATGGTTTTCCAGAGAGCCATATTTAAGTAGTTCTGAAACCAACAAGCTTAATTTGTCACAAGACCAAATCAATTGGTGAACTATCAAAACAATTGGTGAACTGTCAAAACAGTTTGTGGACTACAAAAGTTGTCTCGTAACTCTGAAGTTTTTATGTTGACAAGTTCGCAAATTGTGAAAAACAATTTGTGCACTTGAAAATAAATAGTGTACAAGAAACATAAGAAGTCAACTAATTCATAAACTGAGAAATCAGTTCGTGTATGTTGAAATAAATAGTATCCAGTACTATCTCAAAATCGGCTAGTTAGGGAACTGACCAATTCAGTTCGTATATGAGAGATAATATATTAAAAATCAAGTCTTTATATTTACTAGTTCAAGTTCGTGAACTTCAGAACTAACTTTACTACTCCTTATACCTTGCAATTTTCTTTGCAATGTTTATCATAATACTAAAGTCATATGACATGTCTCAATAGATAAAATGACAGATAATTTGAGTAAATAGGATAGTCAGTCTTCACATATATTTATTGATCAAGCTTCCGTTGATGCCGCCTTCATTCTTCAATTCTTCAAAGTAGATTGGTGATTGATACTCAACTACCATGCTCTAGTCCTAGTCCGAGACTGTCTTTAGTAGAGTATAATCGAACACTTAGTTTTGATCAACTAAAATTGAAAACAAGCTTGATATACCAAAACTTGTGAGTTTGACCGAATTATGCTCGAAAAGTTGCCATATAGTAAATGGGAATCAATTAAAGATTTATAATATAAGAATAGTCCTCCCAGAATGGTTAAGACAATGCCTTTTCTCTTTTAATTTGTTTTCATTAAAATTGGTGAAAATTATAGTTTTCACTTGTAATAATTGGTCGTGACTAGAAAAAAATCCAAGTTTTTACAGGAAAGTTTAATTTTCATCAATAGTGTTAGTCACAAAATTAGTGAAGATACCGGTTTTAACTTGTAAATCGAAAAATATCATATGAACAAAAAACAAATAAAACATGTAAAAAAATCAAATAACTGTGTTAGTTGAAAATAGTTTGTGAAGAATAGAGAAAAACTCAAAGCACCGCGCAATACTTATAAAAGGAACCAAACAACGATGAGAAATGATAGGCGTACACAAGTCTTGTTAATAAATCATAGTGAAATACCACTTTTTCTTATCGGTGTAAAAGCATCCACAAGATCGATATAAGAATAGTCCTCCCAGAATGGTTAAGACAGTGCCTTTTCTCTTTTAATTTGTTTTCATTAAAATTGGTGAAAATTATAGTTTCCACTTGTAATAATTGGTCGTGACTAGAAAAAAACCAAGTTTTTACAGAAAGTTTAATTTTCATCAATAGTGTTAGTCACACAATCAACAGTGAAGATAGGTTTTAAGGAAAAATATCATATGAACAAAAAACAAATAAAACATGTAAAAAAAATCTTGAAAATGAAGAATAGAGGCAATACTTATAAAAGGAACCAAACAACGATGAGAAATGATGCAGTTGACTTGTTAATAAATCATTTTTCTGTGTAAAACATCAAGTATTTTTTGATACATTATAGAACTTTAAGTCACGAAATTAAAATGATTGGAACCAAACAACGATGAGAAATGAAAGTGGTGATGTTAAAATGAGATAAGAGGAGAAAAATATAATTCTGGCAGTGGTCATTTATATTTTCCAAAATATGGCCTTTTTCGTTGAGGGTATTATTTAGGCAGCTGTTGTGTGGAATACATAATTTTTAATTTTCGCAATGACAATAACATAGAAATCCTAATGGTGGCTTTTGAATCATGCTTCGAATCCCCCTCCCCTAGATGGATAGAAATAAATATTGATGCTTTTGTTCTTCTTGGTAATAATAAACATTACCAATGCATGTCTGGCTCTATTCATCCGAGATTTTATAGGTAAATAGAATAAGATATGTTGCTCAAGATGAAGCAATTGTAGTACTTAAATCTATTCACTAGATAGTTTAGTTGCAGATCCACAATATTATTGTGGAAGGAGATAACAAGAATGTGATATGAAGCATGATCCTAATTTGACTACCAAATGGAAGATCACATATGTTGGAATGCAGATCTTTAGTTCAGAGTCTAGGTTGTCGGGGTTTATTTTCAGAAGAGAAAAAGGCAAACAAGATGCAAATATCTTTGTGAAATTTGTCAAAATTACTAGCACTATTTGTTCTTAATTGAATCTGAGATGGTGTCTTGCAATGCTTAACTTTCCCTTGGGGCTTTGCTTTAATGAATATCTCCACTATTACTTTGTTTCAAAAAGAAAAAAAAATGAAACAAATTTATACAAACAAAAAAAGAAAAAAATAAATTGACGTATAACTAGAAAGCATATTCATTTTCATAATAACATTAAAAATAATCAAAACAAACAGCTTATAATTCGTTGACAATACATATTCAACCTAGTCATAACAATCTCAAAAAAAAATTAAATTAAATAACTTAAAATACAATGAGAGTACATATTCAACCCATAATTCTAGAAGTCCATCACATACCACAGAGGGTTAATATAAACTTGCTCAACATCACACATCTTTTGTAATCCCCAATAATAACCAGAATGAAGAGCACTACCACAACTACTAGAAGTGTGGACCAAACAACTGCAACAATCTTGCATAAGCCGATTAATATCCTAATTTACAGATGATCTCCACTTGGGGCATAGGCATAATTCGACGACTATAATCAATGTAAAGAAGGAACAATGGAATTACCATTCTAGAAATTTCGTTACATCCCATCATCTCATTTGTAGGTTTACCAAGCCTTAGACGTTCTTCATCACGAACCTTGCATTTCTTATCATCCTGGCATACATTTTTCCAAACTATGTTGTTCAAGATCAAAAGAAGGAAGAAGATCAAATTTGTTATTGTAATTCTTTCATCCATAGCTTGCGTGGGCGACTTATAACACTGCAAATAAACTAGAAGAAAAATATTTAAACTATTAAGGATGCCCAACTCACATGATTCTAAAAACCCAAATGAGATGAAGAAAGATAGAAATAAATATCAATCTTGAAGTAGAATAGGATATCATAACTAATTGGATCAAACAAATTTGAAGATAAACTAATTGTCTTTTGTAAAGATAATAACATATCACTTAAGATTTACATCATAAACGATATAAAAAGCAAATCAGAGAGAAAATTGCAATCATAATAAAAGAACTAAGCAATAATCAAATCATTGCTATAAAATTAAAATAAAAGTGTTAAAAGATATGTACCTTATAGTGTTAGCTCCATTAGTGTTGGTGTTATCCATTCAGATTCTCCCAAGTAGACCGACTAAACTTCAAGATAAAAATCAAATAAAAACACATCAATAATTGAAGAAAAATATTTCTCCAATATAGGTGCTAAGTGTGATATGAGAATACAAGTACAACTTACACAAAAGACGGATCGTGAAACACCAGTAGAGGATTTGTAATTATTTCTTCACCATAAAAGTTTCTTCAAGATGAGATTAAAGTCTGTGAGATAGTATTGAGAGTGAGAGTGGAGAAAAGTATATAGTGATATATTTTCTTCTTTAAACATAGGTTGTATGTTGAACAATGGGTGGACCCTACCCTTTAAAGGTTTTCGCTATCTTAAGGACATATGGGATCCTACCGGAACTCCGAAAGTAGGATGTGTATACATACACTCAGGGTCGCCGCTGAAGTTTATATGACTTTATGCGAAAGAGATCGGAATGCCCTTTTATCCCAAAAGAAAGAAAAAAAGATTCACACATATATATATTATATGTTTCCAAATAAAATCTATTATATAACCTTGAAATGAAGTAATTTATGTCGCATAACTTAAGAAAAACGTATAGTAAAAAATATTAAGAAATTGGGAACTTTCCATCATAAATGAAAATAAACACATGTTAATAGCTATTTGAAGACTAAATTACGTCGAGTAATATATCGAAGAATAAATAAAACTTGAGGGACTAAACTACGTCTAAAAAGAGATTGAAGCAGATAGCCATCGGCCAATTACTCTTTCACTTTAGAACCTGCGATGTTGTTTTTCCCGCTTTAGTTAGGTCTGGATGTACCTGCATTAAAGCAAGAAAAAATCTCAAATAAGGAAAACTCAAACGAACGAAAAGTGCTCCAGTGGATAAGTTGATTGTAGTTTAGTGGAAGTCCTAGAAGATGTAAAGACTATTGTAGTTGACTATTACATTTATAACGCAATACGTTCCTAAAAAAGTAAGATAAGAGAAAACAAAAATCAGACCATATGTCATCATCAAATGTGAACAAAAACTAACTTTGCTCTTCTTTCTTAACTTAAAGTATTAATTGTCTAGTGCCCATGCATCCTAAAAGAGCATTTGGAGTCCCATAATTCATTACAAAACAAATATATATATAGTACACAACTAAGGTTTTTTGCTACATATCCACCCTAAACATATTATGCAGTGAAAGTTGAAACAACGTGGATGAAATAATATTTCCAATAAAGAAGAAAACGTAGTATATGATACTGACCTCTTATTAATTTTGTGTCCATCGTCATTCAAACTTCCGCCTCCTTACATTTTGGTAGCAAATTTATCTATTAGTTTCTGAAGATCGTTCATATCTGGAAACCCAATCTTTATAGATATCAAAGTTAATCCATTCAGCCTTTCTTGTGACATGGTTTATCTCAAATACGACTTCAACAATTTAATTTTTGCAATACTTAATTTTGCAGATGTCATCATAAAGAGAATAGCCAATAATATTCTATAAGCAATACATGTAACAGCACAAAAATTATGTCTCTTTCATAAACTCAAGATGTTAATAGTTATATTTGTGTCTTTTGGCAGAATTTCTCTGATGATTTTCAGCTCGGCAAATAAATAAGTTGTATCGAGATCAAAAGACGTTCCATATTTAAGACCGGTTTCAAGATGAGTACAATAAGCTTTTAAGTAGTCACCATCCATTGAATTCAAGATTTTCCAACTAAACGAAAATCCAAAAGTATCTTCATATACTTTGTATTGCTCAAATCTTGTTTCTAATGAGCTGACATCTTGATCAACAATATAGATAAATATTGGTTTTAAATTTATTCTTAGTTGTTAAACTAGTCCATCTTCATTGTCATCATCATTCTTATCAAAGTATCTTTTTCTACAAACTTGTCGCTCCGAGACATAGAACTATGAATCAAAGCCCATTTAAGTAGTTATTTCTTTAGCCAAAATGATGGCATTCTCAAACGCAGTGTTCTATACTTCTTGAAGTATGTAACCAATTAGTCCTTGGATTTGTTCAATAACGACATCAATGAGCATGGTTTTGGATTGCGGAATTTTGCTATCTATTTTAATACTAGGTAACATATCTTACCAAATAACTCAGCTAAAAAAACTCAAAGTTTTGAGTTCCACCAACTGAACCTATAACAAAAGTTTTTTGCTTGAATCCTAACTATATCATCTTTATCAGTTTTAGCTACTTTGAGTAAAGCATTTCGTATTGCCACAATTTGATATTTAAATGCTTAACCGCCTCGATATGAAATTCCCATCAGGTGTCACTAAAAGACTTGACTGTTTACCGCGTACATGGTCGTTGAATTCTTTGAATATCTTCTGTCGTAACACATATTAGGAAAACAAATTGTACACCATATTTAGCACAAGAAAAAAGTATTTTCCCCTGGAAATCCACTTTACCATGTATGCAAGTGTCAACTTCAAACTATGGCACCTACAAGGAGTGTAGAATGCTCATGGATTTATATTCAATAACGTTGTTTGTACACCTTGATGCTTTTCTTTCATGTTTGCCCTGTTATCATAGCCTTGCCCACGTACATCATCGATATTTAGATCAGGAGTTTTGAAAATGTTTGTCAGTTCTTCAAAAAGTCTTTTTTCCGGTTTTACCATTCATTTGAATGAATTCTTTGAAGTACTCTTCCACCCTTATTGGACTGGTCGAAACATCCATCCACCGTAATATCAAAGATATTTGTTCTTGGTGGCTTGTATCCGGGGTGCAATCAAGTAGCTGAAAAGTATATAGTTGCTTTAATTTTTTGAATGAACGTTTTTTTATTTCCTTGGATAACATGCCATTCAATTCATTTTCATCATTGTGACCAAGATTGTGATAATGAATTTCCCTATTATCTATACGCCGAACATGTACCATCATTAATTTATCTGACGCATATCATAAGCGTTTAAATAAAGATACTTATTGTAGCAGAGGAATAACAATATTGAAAACATTATAAGAGAGAATAATTTTTATGATGCTTTTTCAATAATTTTGATGATTATTGAAAAAGCATCAATATGATTTTGATGGTGATATGTGATTGCGCACCAATATATAGTCAACTTGCACGATCGAAGGGAAGGTTTGTCGTCTGGTTATTGATTCTGGCAGTTTCGAAAATCTGGTTTATTAAGAGGTTGTGAAAAGGTTCAAGATGGAAACCAAGATATCCATATCCATACCCTTACAAGCTTTTCTGGCTTAATAAAGGGAACGAGGTAAAAGTGAACAAACGTTGCTTGATTTCCCTTTCAATTGGTAACAAATATAAAGATAAAGTCTGGTATGATGTTAATAGTATGGATGCTTGTCACTTGTTGTTGGGTCGTCCATGGAAGTTTGACTAAAAAATTAGTCATAATGGTTATAAGAATACCTACAGTTTTTTTATGGACGACGTACATATAGTATTTGTTCCCAGTAAAGAGATTATTCCTAAACCATCTACTGGAGAAGCTACCAATCTCTTATTGTTCACGCAGTTTGAAGATGGGATCGAAGATGTCGCTGAATTTCATGTGTTGATTGGCAAAGAAAAACATGTTGAAAGTAGTATTCCCACTGCAGCTCAATCTTTAATTGAAAAATTTGTGGATGTCTTTCCTAATGAATTCCCTGATGAGTTACCTCCACTCAGGGATATTTAACATCGCATTGATCTAGTTCTTGAATCAAGCTTGCCAAACAAGCGCATTACATAATGAGTCCTAAAGAGCGCATGAAAAAAATCCTTCGCCGAGTTGAAGAGCTATTACAAAAGGGATTGATCCGACATAGTCTTAGTCCATGTGCAGTACTGGCCTTGTTGATCCCTAAGAAAGAAGGTACATGGAGGATGTATGTTGACAGTCGTGCTATCAATAAATCCCAGTCAAATACCGCTTTTCCATTCCAAGGTTGGATGACTTGTTAGATCAGCTGTTACCAGAGCAAAGTCAATTCTAGGGTTAATAATATGTCACTAGGAGTACAAGTGGGTCGGGGTAGAGGTCAAAGAGGTTTTCTTGAAGATTTAAATGCATTAGTAGAACAAATAATGGTAGATATGGAAGGTATGTTAATTAGACATAACATTAATAGTATTTCTGATGATGATCCTGAAGATGATTAACCTAATGATGAAGTTTTTCCTGTAGATGAAGTTGTTCCGCGTCAAGAAGATATTGACATATTATTTTTCCTAATGGTCGAGAGTAAGCTAGTTGTTGATCATTATTGTGATACACAAATGGTTTCTCATATCTACCTTAATAAGAGAGAATATTTTGAATCAACTTATGAAGATCCGTTTTGGGTTTCCACCAAACCTCATGCTTCTTTAAGGTGCATCAATTGTTTTTTTATGACATCGACTCATGTGTTCGAAGATTTTCATCAACAAGTTACACATGTAGAACATGGTACCGACAAGATTCAAGGACGAATCTTCTCCAACACCGGTAGAATGATGGAGGGAGATTTATGAAGATTTATGGAGTTTTCCTATGATTATTTGTATTTTATTAATTAATGATAATTTTAGTAGAAAAATAATTAAAATTCGAATTTATTAATTAGGGTAATTTTAAAATAGTCTGGAAGTTTATTTTAAGAGTTTTAATAAGTTAGAAAAGTTTCCTAAATGTAGTAGATACTCTGGGAAACAAGTTTTGGATATTTTTGTTAAGTTTAGGGTTTGTTTAGGGGGAGTTAATATAGGGAGCTCCAGAAACGAAAATTGGGAGACTCTTTTGATTAATTGAGTTATTTTGTCATTGTTAAATTTTGTTTAACTTTATTGTGATTTGTATTTATAGTCGGGTCATCTTGGGGTCTAAATAAATATCATATCCATAGTTGTGATTCTCCGGAGTTACAAGGCCTGGATCATTGTTCATAGTCGTTATTCCTAAGAATAATTTGAGGTTTGAACAATTTTATCGGTTACCTTTTCAATAAGAACGAGCAAGCCATCTCTATAAAGTCTTTCAATAAGACAACGAAAACCTAAGCTCTTGTTATCTTTGGTCATATGAATCATTATATAGATGATTAGACCACAAATGTTAAGGTTTTCTTGTCTCATTGCCAAGAAACACCATTTCAACAAAATCACAACTCCAATGGGCATTCTTAACCAAAGTTGGACAAATGTCTGAAATGACAAATTTCCAAATATTTGGAAAGAGATGGGAAGATCCTTGGTAGGGAAGTTTCCATATTTTCGTTCAACAAATTTTTCACAAATCTTCATAGATATAACATCCTTGGAAGGTCTCTGGCGAAGAGGTGCCAACCTAAAACTACCTGCAGGAAGTTTCGTGAGATTTGAAATATTTTGACAATCAATTCCCATAATTTCCTCCCTATCATGGTTTTGAAACTTAAGGCTTCTTCATCTAGATCATGAATATTGGCAAAGAAGACCATTATTAAGGTATCAAAACCTTCACCATGACCATCACAGATAGTTCCCAATTTAAAAGCTTTCACAAGCATTATCTCCAGGATAAATGAATTTTTTTTCTCAAATTTCGTTTCCAAAAGAAAATTTCTTGAGGAAATATTGTGGTAAATTCTAGAGTAATTCCCATTAATAACATAAATCTTAACACAAGTATCTCTATTACTAGGCTTTTTCTTTCTCTTAGAAATATATGTACATGAACATGGGGTTAGTCCACGAGTGAATTGGAGGGAGTTTAATGTATTTTGAATCTTGGGGATTTTGAGGGAGTGTAAGAGAGTTTAGGGAGTTTGAGAGAGTTTGATGTTTTGAGTGTAGGGAGTTTGAGAGACTCTCCCAAAATCTCTCCTTTTTCGAGAGATTTGGAGTGAGGCAAAAATACACTGTAAACTCCCTAGAACTCCCCATAACTCCCCCAAAAAACCCAGCTCCCTAGCAATCTAGTTTTAACCACTAACAGGAGTTTATGAGTTTCTTTCAAACTCCCCCACGACTAACGGGGTTTTCTAGGGAGTTTGGGAGACTCTTCTAAACCCCCCCACGACTAACGGGGATTTTGAGAGACTCCTTTGAACTCCCCCACGACTAACAGGAAAAAAACCAACTACACCCAACTCCCCCAAATCCCTTGAGGACTAACACCCTGGAAGTGTAAACAAACTAGAATTTTAACAAGCTTGGTATTTTGTCCTCTAGTTTTAGTCATCTACAAAACTCCGATAAAAAATATAGCAAAAAGGAAAGAAGGTAGAACTTACTTTATTCTAGCCTTTTCAAAACGAAAACATCACAATTGAATCAAACCCTTCATTGAGAATTCAAATAACAACATAAATATGTTAAGATTGAAGAGAAGATTTGAAACCTTCTTCAATTGCTCACGACAGTTCGTTAACCTAACTTTCCTCTTTGGGACAGTTCACGAACAAAAAAAAAGACTTATCTTCTTTGTTGGACACTTCTTAAGCTTATAAAGGTCTTTAATGAGTTTTCCTAGGAAGTTCCGCAACCTTTAGAAGTTATTTTACTTCTAAATCATAATAATTTTCTTAATTAAATATCCTTATTAAAGGAAACTTCTCGAGAGTACTCGAGAAGAAAATTAAAATAGAATCACTAGAATTTATATAGAAAGAGTAAAAGATTTGAGGAGTAAGGAATTTTTATTAATAAATTTTGATTTTAATCACATCTTTTGGAAAAGAGTTAAACCAACATGTTAAATGTCACGCGTAGTATTAAATTGGTATTTCGACGACGGTAAAAAAAAACTTAAATTTAGATATCAACATTATGATTAGCAATTTTCTAAGAGTATAAACTTCATATGTAGCTAGTTATGCAGGATTTTATATGGATCATGCTCATGTCTCTTACTCCGTCTCTTGCTCCATTATGATTCGAAGTCAAATAAGATTAGGGAGAAATTATACAAAGGGCACAAGATGGCTTGATTGTTAATTATTAACTATACCATGTAGAGTCATTAGTTATTGGTCTCACAGAAGTGATGTCGTAGTACCAAAGTCAAAACAGTAACTGACTTATAGTCTCAGAATCAAGGGTATATTTGATAGTTTAAGGGAAAAGTATATCTATAAACAGAGCGGACAGATAAAAATGGACAAACCAAAGTAGAAATTAGGACAGATAAAAAAGGACAAAGGAAGTATTTATCAGAATGACGCGTAGAAAACAATCATGACTACCTCGTTGGAATTTTATAGTCTCAGAATCAAATCTTAGTGGAGTGATGCGTGTCGTAACCACAACAAATTAATTAATATTTTTCCACCTAATTAACAAGTAATATAGTGTAGTCAAGTTCGTTCCCACGAGGAGCAAGAGATTTTTAGTTGTAAAAATTGTCACAAAAGGGGGGTGTAAAGCAAAAGAAAGTAAACAAAGCAATTAAAATATAAAGTTGAAATCAATAAGAGAGACAAGATCAAGGAATCCTTCTTCGTTGCAAAACAATGATTCAAGTTATGTTTTTCATCCACATGTTATTAATCACAGATTATCACCAACCGTAGGATAGCAGGTTCGCTTAGCTAGCCCCAAAATCCCTTATTTAACTGAGTAACAAGTCCGCTTAGTTATCAGATTCTATTCAAAAGAACCACCTTGAGGTTCGCCTACAAGATGTAATTCCCCGAATGCATTAAGATTTATGAATTTAGGTTTAGTACTACTAGTTAAACTCGGTTCGCTTGGTCCACTTTCTAGCGTTGTTTTTATACACAATTGCTCCACGGAATCCCTCCGCAAGGTCTCGTGTTTTCTACTTGTGTAAAGTGTCGAGAACGATTACGTATTCCCTAACTTATACTAGATTTAGGTTGAGTTAACAAATCAATTTAGCATGCACTCTAAATAATCTATCAAATAACCATGAATGTATAAACATTCCTATTAGTAAAAACAAACGATAATCATGTGAAAAACTTCAAGGTAGAATTGAAAACAAAACTCAAATCATATATTAAAAACTAGGAATTCATCCTCAATCAATAAGAAAATTAGCTACTCATGTTTTTGAAATTCACACAAATAATTAAAAGGAGAATTTTTAAAGTTCACACAAATAATTAAAAGAAGAATTTTGAAAAGCAAGCAAAAACACAAGTGTTGTGTGTGTAGAGAGATGTCTAAAAAGTTGTAGAGAACTTCTCTATTTATAGGCTTCAATGTTCTCCAAATATTCCAAGGAATAGAATCCTCATTCCATAATAATTCAATTTCCAAGTTCAAGCCTTTCTCAAATCTTCCATCTTCTCTTTCCAAATTTGAACCAAATTCTCCATCCAATTCCAAACCCAAGTCTTCACACCCATGAGAGAAATTCACACAAAATTCTGCAATTTTGGTCGCCTGAAAAGTCCATGGAGTTCACCGGAATCCGGCTAGAAAAGTCGCCGCCGGTCGCCTGAGATTATGTCGTGAGAATGGAATATTCCGTCATCCGCATACGTTATAATTAATCACAAACTAACAGATCTTCGTCGGTCAATGGGTCAAGGGGAGGAGTAGTCAGACACTGAGTCAGCAACGAGTCAGCTGCCTAGTTAGCTGAATGGTCTTACTCAGCTAAGTTGGATCGATTTCGGCCTCGTCTGGATCGATCATTGCCGGCACCGAGTCGACTCGTCGGAATATAAAATCGGTCGACTTTCCTCTGTTTTTACCACATATTTCAGGCCGATTTCAGGACGTTCTTTCCATGCGACAATACCTAACATACTTCTCTATCAGCGTCTCGATCTGGTCTGTCGAATTTAATAGCAGCGGCTGTTGCTTTTTATTTCTTCTCAATTTCAAGTTTACAAATGATTGGAATGAATGAGAGACGACTCTCAAATTTAGGGTTATAAGAGTAGGGTTTGTTATTCAGTATCCGGTTACCTTGCTAAGGGCTAACCATCTGGCAGCCCCTTAACATTTGCTGGTTGTCTTTTAATACTTCTCCAAAAGAGAGTTGTCCTAAACCTTGGGTCAGCTCCATATATCACTTGCCTGTAAGATGACAATTTCGCCCTTTTTGCTCAAATTGGATAATTTCTTCTTCTTTTCCTCCGTGCGACTCCATAGTAGCTATAAAACTCAAAACAAGCGTAAAATACATAATTTACAAGAAAAACAGCAAAGAAAGCATAAACAATAGATAGTAAATAGGATGTATTCTACATCCTATCAAATTCCCCCACACTTAGACTTTGCTAGTCCTCGAGCAAATCAAACTAAAACTTACAACTTCAAAGAGCTATGAGGACATAAAGTTTCTGCATGCTAGTAATAAGAAGTTAGAAATACTAAAGAACATATTCTCATTCTTAAATGTTGAGTGAGAAATAACCACACCATAATGAGAGAACGCGTGTTTGAGAAACGATCAATAAGCATTTCGCCTCGACTTCTGCCTCACCAAAAAGGATTTTATGATAATTGCACTCAAAAGACGTACTTTTATGGGTCTCACATGTGTGCAGGTAGGAATGAAGAGAGAAATCCTGCAACACGTTGAATGGTGGGAAGGACAACTTCCGAAATATTTTAAAAACCCACATCTTTTAATATTTTGAAAAACCATTTTTCTGACGATCTCTAAGAAAGAAAATCAACCACTATTATCAAGGATGAGATTACTTACTCACCTTCACATCCGATCGCCAATTATGATAACACCACTCTCACGGCATCCAATAGAAACGTCTTCCGCTCCTCGTCTTTATCTTCTTGGTCTTCGTCTTCGGCTTCAACTATTGATGATAAACTCTCGAACTTCGTAGATCCTTGACAATTTGTAACCTTTTTACCTTAAATCCTTGTCGCTTGAAACTTCTTTATATATTTTCCTTCCCCACGGCTTATTAAATAAAAAATAAAAATAATAATAAATTTTTCCCTTGTCTCATTTTTTTTTTTCTTTTTTCAATTTTTTTTTTTTATGGAGACAAAAGAAATAAAATACAAAACAAAGTGAAAATAAAACAAACCGTGGCCGTGGGAGAAGTATTTTACCGCTTGATTCATCACAACTTGTATCGTCTCGAAATCATAAACTTCAATAATTCTCACCTTTTAATTTTTTTTTTTGCTCTTATAAATAAGTCTTCATACTTGGATAGAATTACCTCATTGTATTGTAAGTGCTCAACATATATGTAAAAATCTGATATTTGTATGTTGCTGTACTTGAATTTGAAATTTGCTCTTTTTCTCGTTCCGTTGCTTATAAACCTTGAACTTCTTCAACTTTCCTTGTAGATTTTGATGTCGCTCCTTGTTGATGATGATGGTGTTTCTATGGATCCGTTTTTGTCGAGAGAGAGAATGATGCTAACTGCAAATCGAACTACAAGAAGGAGGCTTTCATCTATAGACGTCACCCTTATGATTGACAAAATTAGCAC
The DNA here is from genome assembly GCA_023531295.1 of Papaver armeniacum. Taxonomy (NCBI): domain Eukaryota; kingdom Viridiplantae; phylum Streptophyta; class Magnoliopsida; order Ranunculales; family Papaveraceae; genus Papaver; species Papaver armeniacum. Next base: position 777,567 of record JAJJWW010010882.1, read on the forward strand.
TCAAGAGATCAAAGAGTAGTGCTTCTATTGGTGGGAGGTTGGGTAGCTCACCATTCTACCCGGAATTAACGTACGGTGACACACACTCAAAAGAAAGCTTTTTAGTCAGCCTACAAAGAAAATTTGGTCGGTGCCTCACATGATATAAATACGGGTAGTATCCACTAATGATTGATCAGCAACTCTAATAATGCATTTCTCCCTGCTCCTAATTTGCATCACCGGCATGATTAAATCCATTATTTAACACTCTAACAAGTAAGAAATCCGAATGTATTTCCCTAACACTTCCAAGTTCAGTTATGTCGGTCAGAATCTCTATGTAAACATACCTAGAAGTATGCTAGTGACTCTAAAATCTCTACAAGTTGGAGGTTTTATGTAATTTTTTTTTTTTAAAATACATGCTTAACCACTCCCCCACACTTAAACCTTACATTGTCCTCAATGTAATTGAATCGTCCTAGTAAAGTCAAGGTGGGAAATTTTTAACATGATAGGGAACAAGAAAAAAATAAATAAATAAGAAATACAAAACCTATGGGTTGCCTCCCATTAAGCGCTTGTTTTAAGTCGACGACCCGACTTAGCGCTTGTAAGATTCATTCCCCATATACTAACAATCTGAAAATTTGAGGATCCACCCATAATACCTGTTTTGAAAACAATAACTCCATACAAATGTTAACACAAGAAAATAATAATGATGTTATCGCTCGATAGAAATTTCCCCCACACTTATTCTCGTCCACACTCGGAAGTGTATAAAGAACATAGAATTTTGGAACTTCCATGTATTCCTCTTGGCAAACCTGCATAGTGTTAGCATCAAGTGTTTCCAATGGTGGATATCTAGAAACAAAATCATCCAAAAATACTTTCGAAGCACATACATTCAAACCAATAAGAGGTAAAGGAGAAGAATCAATAGGCAAAGGGTTAGAAAAACCTTGCACAATCTCTTGTGTTACGGAATCCTCTTCATCCTTAGAGAATTCATGTGAATTACTTACCTCTTGTATATCGTGGTCCTCTATCAAATCTTGCAACCATTCGTCGTTATTGTCTACCTTAACCAAAGTCTTGGCATCATTAAAATCATTGGCGAGTTCAATTGGGTCTTCCACAAAATCAATCAATTTGGTTTCATCCTCTAGCATCATCTCTTCAACATTCTCATCATCGGAATCGGTCCATTTACTAAAATGATTTTCATCGGTATAGATTGTAAGATCTTCTTGTGCGGGTGTTACACCGTTTATAACAATAGGTAAGTCACACCCAATCTCCTCCTTTTGAATAGGCGAAGGATCGTTATTATGATCCGGAGTTAGAATAACTTTATCCTTGTTACAATAATTTTCATTTTCATAAGGTTCAAAATCATCATCGTAACCCATATAATAACGTTTTTCACGCTCCATTCTTAAAGCTCTTTTAGCTTCAAGAATTTCTTCATCCGATGCTAGGCCTTCATCGATCAATTGATAGAACCTTTTCTCAAGTTCTCTCAAACTAGGTTGCCTTACACCAAGGAGATCACGCATAGATTTAGAAGCATAACTATCCTCCCCTCCTAGTAATTGTTCACTTACATACCCGTCATAAGGTTGTTGATATGTATGAGAATATCCATAAAGTTTGTATCCTAAGGAAGGTTGGAAGTTGCCATAATGTTGAGGTTGAAAACCGTATTGATTATTGTAATATGCTTGCTCTTGTCCACCATACATGGAAAACTAGTACCTGAAATAAGATTCTCAAAATCTAAGTTAGATACGATATAGAATCTAACAAAGCAAGAATAAAGCAAAAAGAAAAATAAAAACAACTAAAATCATCCGTTGCTCCCCGGTAGCGGCACCAAAATTTGATGCGTGTCGTAACCACAACAAATTAATTAATATTTTTCCACCTAATTAACAAGTAATATAGTGTAGTCAAGTTCGTTCCCACGAGGAGCAAGAGATTTTTAGTTGTAAAAATTGTCACAAAAGGGGGGTGTAAAGCAAAAGAAAGTAAACAAAGCAATTAAAATATAAAGTTGAAATCAATAAGAGAGACAAGATCAAGGAATCCTTCTTCGTTGCAAAACAATTATTCAAGTTATGTTTTTCATCCACATGTTATTAATCACAGATTATCACCAACCGTAGGATATCAGGTTCGCTTAGCTAGCCCCAAAATCCCTTATTTAACTGAGTAACAAGTCCGCTTAGTTATCAGATTCTATTCAAAAGAACCACCTTGAGGTTCGCTTACAAGATGTAATTCCACGAATGCATTAAGATTTATGAATTTAGGTTTAAAACTAGTAGTTAAACTCGGTTCGCTTGGTCCACTTTCTAGCGTTGTTTTTACACACAATTGCTCCACGGAATCCCTCCGCAAGGTCTCGTGTTTTCTACTTGTGTAAAGTGTCGAGAACGATTACGTATTCCCTAACTTATACTAGATTTAGGTTGAGTTAACAAATCAATTTATCGTGCACTCTAAATAATCTATCAAACAACCATGAATGTATAAACATTCCTATTAGTAAAAACAAACGATAATCATGTGAAAAACTTCAAGGTAGAATTGAAAACAAAACTCAAATCATATATTAAGAACTAGGAATTCATCCTTAATCAATAAGAAAATTAGCTACTCATGTTTTTGAAATTCACACTAATAATTAAAAGGAGAATTTTTAAAGTTTACACAAATAATTAAAAGAAGAATTTTGAAAAACAAGCAAAAACACAAGTGTTGTGTGTGTAGAGAGATGTCTAAAAAGTTGTAGAGAACTTCTCTATTTATAGGATTCAATGTTCTCCAAATCTTCCAAGGAATAGAATCCTCATTCCATAATAATTCAATTTCCAAGTTCAAGCCTTTCTCAAATCTTCCATCTTCTCTTTCCAAATTTGAACTAAATTCTCCATCCAATTCCAAACCCAAGTCTTCACACCCATGAGAGAAATTCACACAAAATTCTGCAATTTTGGTCGCCTGAAAAGTCCATGGAGTTCACCGGAATCCGGCCAGAAAAGCCGCCGCCGATCGCCTGAGATTATGTCATGAGAATGGAATATTCCGTCACTGTACAATTATAATTAACTGTCAAACTAACAGTCTTCGTCAGTCAATGGGTCAAGGGGAGGAGTAGTCAGACACTGAGTCAGCAACGAGTCAGCTGCCTAGTTAGCTGAATGGTCTTACTCAGCTGAGTTGGATCGATTTCGGCCTCGTATGGATCGATCATCGCCGGCACCGAGTCGACTCGTCGGAATATAAAATCGGCCTAGTTTCCTCTGTTTTTACCACATATTTCAGGCCGATTTCAGGCCGTTCTTTCCCTGCGACAATACCTAACATACATCTACTCAATTCAAGCTTCATTCCAGTATTCCCTGTAACAGCAGCACCACCAGCATCATCTAACACATTCGAACAATAACTCAGACCCTTGAAAATCATCCAATGTACACAGCAACAACTCCAATTGAGCAGCATTGTCACAGCTGCAGCGGTAGTATCATCCATCAAACCCCAATTTCTTCTTCATCTCTTCTCTGATTGTTCTCAGCAACATAATCTCCTAATTTCTCAGCTGCAATGCCAGACCTGTAGCTCAATCAAACATAGCGGCAACCTTCTTTATTCATCTCCAATTGCAGCTGCATAAATTTCACTACCAACAGCTGCTTCTTTTTTTGTTCTCTCTAACCCACAGCTAACATCCATCTCTGATTCTCAATAATCTCCCAATTTATTCCATCTGCTTTTGATTTCAAATAAAACCCACAGATCCCCTTTTAAGCTTGTCTCAATTCAACACAACAGCGATTCACCATACTCAGATCGAATCCCTAGTTACAGTGACAACCAACAGCATCAATCTCTCCTCAATTCACAGGAAAACCCTAAATCATCAAAACCCATTCATCATCACATCATTTTCTCCTCTTTCACTGTATATCATCACAACTCAAAAAAATACTCGATTCCTCCTTCGATTCTCTACGAGCTAATACTCTAACCCCCATATCTGATTTCATCTCTATCAAATCTGAGAAGAACCCAACATTTCCAATCTCTTCATAACCTCCGATTCATCCATGGCAGTAGAAAACCCCTAATTTAGATCCATTTCTTCTTTATCAACAGACTCAATCCAATCTTCCATGTCTGTTCTCTGTTTAGTGCAGCATCAACTTCCTCCAATCTTCCCTACTTCTCTATCAGCGTCTCGATCTGGTCTGTCGAATTTAATAGCAGCGGCTGTTGCTTTTTATTTCTTCTCAATTTCAAGTTTACAAATGATTGGAATGAATGAGAGACGACTCTCAAATTTAGGGTTATAAGAGTAGGGTTTGTTATTCAAGATCCAGGTTACCTTGCTAAGGGCTAACCATCCGGCTGGCCCCTTAACATTTGCTTGGTTGTCTTTTAATACTTCTCCAAAAGAGAGTTGTCCCTTAACCTTGGGTCAGCTCCATATATCACTTTCCTGTAAGATGACAATTTCGCCCTTTTTGCTCAAATTGGATAATTTCTTCTTCTTTTCCTCCGTGCGACTCCATAGTAGCTATAAAACTCAAAACAAGCGTAAAATACATAATTTACAAGAAAAATAGCAAAGAAAGCATAAACAATAGATAGTAAATATGATGTATTCTACACCCTATCATGGAGCAAGGCTCAACATATTAAGATGAACATTTTATTATTTCTACTTTAAAAAAAAATTAATTATTTAACGACCCAGTCAGATATCAAATTACAAAAACCAAATTAAACCACAAAAGACTGAAAATTATCTTTTATATGTACGCTTGCGCCATCTCAAGATCATACACATGATGAGGTTATCTAGCAACTTGTTACCAAGAGGATCATGATTGATATGGGATGATACCAGTTTACTGGGGGATGATATCATTTATATGGGACAAAAAGATTTTAAGCGATCCTGACCATTGGATCGGTTAAATGGTATCAACCCCTAATAATACCGGTACGAGCCCATATAAATCATGAAGAGGATGGGTGAGCAAGTAAATGTTGAAGATTATTTTCTTATCAACTTTAACCAAGTCAGAATCTACTATTATAGACAAAAATAATTTATGATTCAAAGCTGCATAATTACCAAAATTTGTACCAAGAATAAAAATCTACCTTGTAAATTAAAACATGTAAGTAACCTAATCCAGAACTCTACCAAGTCAATACAATATATATATATATATATACATGGTAACTCAGAGTTTATCGTTGTTACCTAAAAATTATCTTCCCGAAATCAGTCGGATGAGACAAACTTGTGGAATGATATTAAGATTAAAGAACTAGAAATATTTCAAGATGATATATAATCTTAGCCTGTGTAAAGATTATTACAGGTGATAAAAGATATTATTTCAGAGTAAAGAGATACGTTTACAAGAGGTAAAGTCAGGTATTTATACATATACCTAACACAGACTTTTTTCAACGTATTGACTGACCATATACTCTTACATACCCCCTCAAGCCTTTACATTTACAAACAAAGTAAAGGCTTGAACATATGATGCGTGTCGTAACCACAAAAAATTAATTAATACTTTACTACCTAATTAACAAGTAATATAGGGTAGTCAAGGTCGATCCCACGAGGAGCACGAGATTCTAGTTGTAAAAATTGTCACAAAAGGGGGTGTAAAAAGCAAAAGAAAATAAACAAAGCAATTAAAATCGAAAGTTGAAAGCAATAAGAGAGACAAGACCAAGGAATCCTTCTTCGTTGCAAAACAATGAATCAAGTTATGTTCTTTTCTACTTGTTATTAGTCATGATTATCACCAACCGTAGGATAGCAGGTCCGCTTAGCTAGCCCCAAAATCCCTAATTTCACCGAGTAACAGTCCGCTTAGTTATCGATTCTATTCAAAAGAACCACCCCGAGGTTCGCTTACAAGATGTAATTCCCCGAATGCATTAATATTTATGAATTTAGGTTTAGTACTAGTAGTTAAACTCGGCCGCTTGGTTCACTTTCTAGCGTTGTTTCTACACACAATTGCTCCACGGAATCCCTCCGCAAGGTCTCGTGTTTGCTACTTATGTAAAGAGTCAAGAAACGATTACTTATCTCCTAACTTTCACTAGCTTTAGATCAAATTAACAAATCAATTTAGTTGGCCACCCAAACAATCTATCAATCAATCATGAATGTCTTTAAGATCATTCCTATTAGTAAAAACAAACGATAATCATGTGAAAAACTCAAGATAGAATTGAAACAAAACTCAAAACATATATTAAGAACTAGGAATTCATCCTCAATCAATAAAATTAACTACTCATGTTAAAGAGTTCACACAAAGAATAAAGAAAAGAAAAGTGTTGTGTGTGTAGAGATGTGTGTGTAAAAGATGTAGAAAACTTCTCTATTTATAGGCTTCAATATTCTCCAACTCTTCCAAGGATTAGAATCCTTTTCCTTTAGCAATTCAACTTCCAAATTCAAGTCTTTCTCAACTCTTCATCTTCTCTTTCCAAATTTGAGCCAAATTCTCCATCCAATTCCTAGTCCAAGTCTTCACACCCATGAGAGAAGTCCATAGAAAATTCTGGAATTTTTGCTCGCCGGAAAAACGGGATTGTGGTAGGAATCCGACGGAATAGTCGCCGCGGCCACCCGAATTATGTTGCCGTCAAGGGAATATTCGACGAAATATTCCGTCGGTCCATCGTTAGGACTAACGGTCAAACGGGTCAACCGTCGTCAACTGTTAGTCGGCGGGTCAAGGGAGGCATCTCGTCAGCTTTGAGTCGCCTTTGAATCGACTTCTTACTCGGCTAATCGGGGTCGATCATTGAGTCGGTGATCCATCCGAGTCGGTGATCCATCTCGAGTCACCTTGGCCTAGGCCATTGCACTAGCCTCGACTTTGTCACGCACCATGATTGTGCTTCCCGCCATGTTGGCCCCTGTGTACAACTCATTCAATCTTCCTTCCCAAATCCACTGCAATCTCATCTGCTGCCCGCCTCTTGAGTTTTCGCAACAATCAACCTTTGTACCCATCACCGCAATCCTACGACTCTTCCTACGGCCTTTAAAAATTTCGGTAGTTAAGCCATTTCAGCCTAGAGTTCACTTCAAGCACCAACAAACACCATCCAAACTGCCTGCCATTCAGTTCACCACCACTAGCTAGAGAACCAGTTCAGTGCACCATTTCCATGTGCAACACCTGCACTGGTGTAAACCTATACATTCATCTAATTAAGCAGCTTCACTTCATTCTTGCATACTTCCCTGCAACATCTGCTCCCATATCCTGCTCATTCAATCCTCAGAGCACAACAGCATTACTCTATCATTTATCCATTTGCCCATACACCTTGTGATTCCAGCTCTCAGTTCAAACCACCACTGCCTACAGCTCTGCAATTGCAGCAGCAGTTCAAACCAACTTTGCACTCTGCCATTCTGTCATCTCAGGCCACCCCATAGTACAGCCTTAATTCATCTGAGCTGCAATTGCATTTGCAATCCTTGCTTCCCTGCTAAACTTCTTAGCTTCTAAAACTGCAACATACTGCCACTGCATCTCAGCCCATACAATTTCATAATCCACCAGGTGCTTCTTGAGCCTTCTCTTAAACCCTGGGGTTCTTAATCAATTCTGCCATAACCTGTTCAAATCTTCACCCAGACCGTACATTTGACCAGCCTTCCCTTGTTGGCTTCAGACCTGCATTCCATTTGCCAATCTTGTCACACACGAAGACTAAAACTTTCATATCCATTTGAGCTCCTCTGTTGCTCCTGTAACTTCAATTTTCACAATCCCAGTACCACCAGAACCACCACACCAGTTGCTCACTAACCCATTCTCAGTATCATCCCCATCTTCAATTTCTTCTCCCCGATTTCAATCGGTCTCGATTTCTCAGACTACAACCAACCCCTTACTCATCCACTGAAGTTCATACTTCATCATTTTCTCTCGATCTCTAACATCTCCTTCGCGTCAGCGCCATCAACCCATGAAACTCACCATCATTGAATCTAATGGAAGCTCCATCGATTCCTTCTCATTTCAACTCAGAGAGCAACAACGTCTCAATCTCCCATTCCCTTCTCTGGCCGATTTACGTGTTTCGATCTACTTCTCAATTCCTCGATTTATCAACCAACAAACCCATTAATTCCTCTCAATCTGAATCAATTGCAGCATCGATCTCTTCATCTCTTAGCTCTCGATTTGGTCTCTCGGTCTGTTCTCCCTGGTTCACAACAATGGAACTTTCATCTCCCCAAAGAACGATGCTCTAATAACTCGATCGATCCGGTCTCGATTTTAATGGGTAGAGCTGCTTTTTTCTCTTTCGGTTATGTAAGAAAGAAAAGAGGAGAAGATAATCTTCTCGATTTAGGGTTTGGGTTAAATGGGGCGGATTCGGGCATGGATCCAGTGCAGGTGTGGGTCTATGGGTTTAGGGTGTGGGTGAATCAGGACACCCACCATAAGTACACCCCAATTGTCTTTATTCTCACTCCCTTCTTTTGGATAAGGGACACCTCTTTGACCTCCCCTTAACTATTATTGTCCTTCCTCAGTAATTTGAGTCACCCCTTAACCTTGGCTGGGCTCCATAAAGTATTCCCTCCTTGGTGAAATGACAATTTTACCCTTTTGCTAAAATATGGTGATTTCTTCTCCTTTTCCTCCGTGTGACTCCATAGTAGCTATAAAACTCAAAACAAGCGTAAAATACATAATTTACAAGAAAAATAGCAAAGAAAGCATAAACAATAGATAGTAAATAGGATGTATTCTACACCCTATCAACATAGCATAACTAGAATGAAACACACATACCCCCTCAAACTGATAACAACAAAGAATCAGTTTGAAGTAAGAAGTATTCGAACAACACAAACAGACTTCAACTAGAGAGAGAAATGAAGCTAAAAAACAAAATAAGGCACAAGAGTAAACTGCAGCAATAGACACTGGCACCAGAATTTTGAGAAACTGAACTTATCACCATATCCCAAGACTGAACTTGTTGAAGAAATAGTTGTGGCAAAACCATTGGCAACAGTGGACTGCAATATGAAGAATGCACCACTCTTAAATGCACCACACTCATGTATAGCAGAAAAGAACAACAAATAGTTGATGAAGCAGCTTCAGATAAGATTTCTGGACTTCCAACTCAAAACCAATTGGCCATGAGTGGAGAGGCCTATAATGTTATATGTGTATAGAGGCTAGGTGTTTTAGGTAATGTGGGACTATTTCATCTCCAACACTCCCCTTCACGAGTAAGGGCGATATAAGCCTCTTAACACGTGGATCGTATACGGGTGGAATTTATACCACTCACGTATGGCCTCGCTCTGATACCATGTAAGATTATTACAGGTGATAAAAGATATTATTTCAGAGTAAAGAGATACGTTTACAAGAGGTAAAGTCAGGTATTTATACATATACCTAACAAAGACTTTTGTCAACGTATTGACTGACCATATACTCTTACAGTCTGAGACTTAAAATCCGAAAATGCTAAAAGGACCCCGGATTTATACCCCAAAGTTTTGACACCACTATGTGTCAAAATTTGATTGGCTTATTGTTTAAAACAGGACCCCCTATTTTCCTGGTGGGGTTGGATGAGATGAAATCAATGGTGGATTTAGTTGCCACATAGGGGTATAAAAAAGAGGGGTATAAATCCGGGGTCCCTGTAGCATCTTCCCTTAAAATCTGAGTGCACTCAAAATTTACCACTAGGCAAGGTGGGGCGTCTAATCTACAGGCTATACTAGGCACTCAACAGAAAATTACAAGAAACTTCGATGTTCCTGTCCCATGATGCCTTGGCTAGCTAGGTACTTATTCATGATGGATCCACTAAAATGCATAGCCCATCTAGTCTGTCATCAAAATGGATCTAAGGCTCGTCGAAACCCAATTGTTTCGCTTTTAAAAGCATTTGATATTTTGGACACTAATATTACGTGTAGACATGAGGCATGTATACTTTCAAAAACCGTATTGAGCCCCAAGGTGACTAGTTTTTGATGTGAAAGTCAAACTCGGTTTCAGAATGGGTATGAAACCATACTCATTTTTTTGACGCGAAAAGGGAAAAATTCAATAAAAACAAAAGTGTCACCAAGAGTAACACTAGAGATACATAAGAACAAAAAAGAAAAAGAAAACACCACAAGCTCACCAAAGAGCAACTCAGAATCTTCTACTGAGAAAAACAAAAAGAATAACACTCAAGATCCACCCAGGGACGGTATTAGGGGATGGCTAACCTAGGCTGAAGCCCAACCCAAAATTTCTAAAAAGCTGATTTGTCCATGTAATTCTCAAACATTTGCCAAATTAGCCCAGGTATAATTTTTGAATTAGCCCATCTATAATATGATTTGTTTGGTGTTAGTGACAAAGTTCTTGGCAGTCGTTTTTTTCTGACCAAAACACCCCTCTGTGTTTTCATCTCTATTGAATAGGTGTTCACGGATTTTGTAGATTTTGAACAAACGAAGGGTAATATGTATTCTCAGTTTCTTTTATCTAAGACAGAGAGACAAATCGAGCCAAACCACAATCTCTTCTCCATTACTTACACCATTAAAATCATCTTAATAACCTAACAGTGATAAATTGATTGAATGGGAGAGTTATTGAATTGAGTATGAGAAACCTTTAACAATTTCAAATTCCAATTCATCTTTAAATTGATTCAGAGGAACCCCAAACAATTTTCAATTTATTTTTACTATCTCCACGTCTCATTTGCCTATACGAATCAAAACAAGCAACACCATTTATCCTTCGCCACCAACAACATTCACTACTTCGCCACCAACACCAGCACCACTACCAATACAAGACATGTGTTTAGCGGAACTAAATGCTTTCACTCTCTAAACACTGCTATACTGTTGTAGAGTAGAGTGCAGTGTTTATATATTATTGGCTCCAGTGGTCGGTCTCACATGGGATATTCAGGTGTGTGCACATCGAATATTGACACCGAGCCAAGATTAGTATCCGGTCTCCCTGAAAGTACGTTTTTTTTAATTAAGAAATGTCAAGCATATACATTCTTTGTTGTGTATTACTAATGAGAATTTCAAGTCTATTTAATTAGTCATCTATATTATTTAACTACCGAAGGGTGCGAAGAGTGACGAACCCTACTTTCTCAAGTCTATTAGTTAGCCATCCAGAGTCCAAAATTGCCAACAACAGTTCACTATGTACACACCTCTTAGTTGGTTAGATTTTCATTTTTTCCCTCCTCAAACACATATATTGAAAAAGGCCCGAGGGCGAAGCAATATTCCAGAAGGACAAAATAGGTTGTATAACAATTAAACCGCAACCACCTCAGAGAATGGCGGGAAGAATTCACGAGTTGAAGCCTGATAGGAAACATGTCACGTCCTATATTACAATGCATTTATGATTATTGCAATTAAAAAAAAAAATCAAAATAGAGTATTGGTGAAAAAAAAAAAAATTTAGCCCACCCGAACATAGAATCCTGGATCCGTCGCTGGATCCACCCGAGAAAGTACCTAAAGATCTTAGAAACGAATCACCCATCAAAATCATCATTTTCATCTTGAAAAGAGCATTTGACAGCATCTATTTGCTCCTCAATATCAGAGTCAGAATCGAAGTCTCCCAAACCATCATTATCATCAATTAGAGGCGTTTCCATCTCAGACCGATGTTCCTCCAACATATTCCTACACAAAGATCTCGTCATAGGATGATCAGAAATACCCAACAACTTATTAAAAGCGATTTGGGAGTCTATTTCGGCCTCACTAACAGATTGAGTAATAGATTTACCCGAAACCTTTCCCGATAGATTTTTCTTCTTCTGTTTTCTGACTGTAACATAACTCAAATCTCTTTGAGCTGATAAATTTATCCATGTATCCACCTTCGCAAAAGAGTCGGTAGTCGAATTGGAATGACTACACTGGGAAGGAGGAAACATCTCTATTGATGGTTGAATCGTTGTCTCTAAACCATCCCCCATACTCCCTACTTCATCCTCCACATCATCAGCCACAGACAGAGTCTCAAAGGGGTTTTTGTTGGCATTTATATCTTGGACTTGTTTATCCTCTTTTCTGCTAAAAGTGTCTTGACCTTGTTTATCCTCATTTCTAACATACTCCCTCCGTACTAAATTAAGAGTCCGCTTTGACTAAGTCAAGATATTAAGGAAATCCTATAAATTGTCATGACTAGCCCTTGACTAGCCTATTTAATGTTATATTATTACCAAAACTAAATTATTAGTGTTAAAATAAGTAGAAGTTTATTAGGAATTTTATAACTATTCATAAATGTTTTTATTTAAAAAAAGGAATGACAATTAATACAAAGATATTGAGTAAGTTTTTTTCCATAAATATGGTGATATTATTTAAGATTTGGATATTAAAAATGATTTTATGATTATAAAAATAAAGGGTATATTTGATAGTTTAAGGGAAAAGTATGTCTATAAACAGAGCGGACAGATAAAAATGGACATACCAAAGTAGAAATTAGGACAGATAAAAATAGACAGAGAGAGTAATTCTTTTTCTTCCTTCTTGTATAAGATGTCCACACCTCAGCTGAATCTCGGGTATCCATTTCCAAATTGTCAATTGTTGCCTTACTTGTTCCATGGCCCTCAAGAGTCGGCGAATTGTCAATTGTTGCCTTACTTGTCAATTGTCAATTGAAACCATACTCATTCTCAATATGGTATTTCATAAGAACGTCAAGAGTCGGCGAATGTGTGATCGTATCTGCCCGTTATTATGACATAAAAACCCAACCGATAAAATGAGCATTTGCTCAAAGATGCAATCGGACCATATTGACCGACTTCGTATAGAACCAAATTACCCGGCACTCTAGGTAGAGGTGATAACCCGTTTCAGGAAGAGAACACAAAAAATAATATATGGAAAGGTACGTATGAAGCTAATTATGTAGCCGAGGTTGGCAAAGCGTTGTTGACGAGCTTCCAAAGGAACTATCTGATCCTCAAAATAGTTAGTATAAGAAAATGAGAGTCAAATGGCGTTGCCATGGCCCATGAAATGCGTGATACAAACCAAACCCAGATTGACACGCCACCTCAACATACACAAATAAAGATCTCAATCGGTGTGAAATGGAAAATATAGGGATCAGTTGAATTGCATATATAATGGTGACACGATGATGATGTTTGATTTTAATTAATTTTGGGACAGATCAAGTAAATCTTGATGCAGTAGTATTTATGTTGATTTGGCACATGCCGTGCATGTATGAGTATGATAAAGGAGTGCAAGATCCTGTAGAAAGGTCCTGTTAAAACTCAACCAAAGTGTAAAATGATTTTTTTTATTGCAAGGGCTCATATGCAGCAGATTGCACGCGGTCTATTTTGTTTTTCTTTGATGGATTCAAATCACTTGTTGATACGGAAAATGGGTCATTTGTCCAAATATTTTTAAAATACGGTTTAAATGGGCGAGTGAAAATTAGTATGGGGAAATGGATACCAAAAAAATCCTGACTAAATTGGGGCCTACATTACAGGACAATTTTTTTTTTATTAAAAGATGAAATTACCAACTTACACTTCATCAAATACTAATACTACAAATGTGGCCTCATTAAATTCTAATAATAAAACTAAAAACTAAAATCATAAAATTAAATCAAATCAAAATCATAAAATTAAAAACTAAAATCAAATCAAAATCATAAAAATTAAAAACTAAAATCAAAATCAAAATCAAAATCAAAATCAAATTCATTTTCATTTTCACTTCAACTAATTCTTCTTCTTTTCTTCTCAACCCAATCCTCTAAACTAGGTTTTAGTAACATGCAACTGCTTAAAAATTGAAAATTTTGAAATCAGATTTTTCCGGGTTTACCATAATCGGTTAACGTTAATGTATATGTGATCCGATTGCAGATAGAAACGGTTTATGTTCATGCCCACAAAGACCGATTGTCCTTGGTATGTTTTCTGGTTCGACCATAATCGGATTACATTTGCACTTATAAAAACCAATTGTTAATGTATAATGCTAGAATCAGATTTTATATGTATGTCGAGTAAACCGATTGTTGTAAGGAATTTTTTTGTATCTTTTTTTTGTTAGAATCGGATTACATGAGCACTTTTATAAACCGATTCTTGTTGTGCAATGTCAATAATCGGTTTTTATGTGTGCATCGTGTAAACCGATTCTGGTTATACCCGAATTGAAAATGAGTATCAGTATGATTTTACACAATTTCAAAACGAGTATGATTTCATACTCGATCTCAAAATGAGTATATGAATTTATACGCGAACTGAAATCGAGTATGAAATCATACTCATTTTCAGATCGAGTATGATTTAAATTATGTTTGATTTTTTTTTCTTTTCCATAATCGGTTTTCAGTATACATTTGTAAAAACCGATTTTTTTTTTTTTTTTTTTTTTGTGAATTGAAAAAATCAACCCAGAATCGGTTTTAATTTGATTAAATATCAATTAATCACCCGATTAACGCTAATTAATCAAGGGGTAAATTAGCCATTTTTTAAAATAATTGGATAAGGGGTGACTTTTTTTACTATTCAATGACCTTTTTTGTCATCTAGCTATAGGCTCCAATTAAGTCCTATAGGCCCCAATTTGGCCAGGAAAAAAATACTCCCTCCGTCTCTAAAAGATAGGCAGGTTTGTGTGTAAATTTACACACAAAAATACTCCCTCCGTCTCCCTCCCATAGGCCCCAATTTACACACAAACCTGCCTATCTTTTAGAGACGGAGGGAGTAGTAAGGATGAAACTGGATTCATCCTGACTTAAACTTAAAAAATAGTAAGGATGAAACTGGATGCATCCTGATGTAAATTAAAAATAAAAAAAAAATATTTGAAAATGGGTAGGGTGAAACTGTTTACATCTTGGCTATTTTTACATTTTTGTCCATTTAAACAGCAGTTTTTTGGTTAAATAGGCCCTAGATTTGAATTCCTGGGTCAAAAAGACAAGTAAAATATTGGTAATGTTCTAATATCCTTGACTCTAAAGATACTGTTCTAATAACCAAATTTGGCTATTTCGCCCAACCACAAACAAATATCTACTACCCGGTGTTACTAATATGCCCTCTAAACTATTTTCCTCTCGGTACATCACATCTTCTTCTCCGATGAGCATCATTTTTTTTTCTCATCGTCACCAACATATAATATTTCTTCAATCAATACAGCTGAGATCTATCCATGCACAAACCAATTTTAACTCAAATACATCATCTGTATTTCTGCTCCTAGTTTATTCAGAATCATAACCATTTTTTATAGCCAAGTTTCTAAATTCTACGAATTTCTAAAAAACTCAAATTTGGTAGTGCCAAATTGAAGAACAAGGGATTGGGAGAAAAAGAAAGAAAGGAAGAAAGTGAAATTTGTCGCAGTTTTTGCTTATTGATCTTATGGTGTATGTACAATCACTATTGCTTCCACCTGCATATTATAAGGGTGGGTTGGTTGGCAAATCTCTATAACTTGTTTAAGAATCTGAGAACATCACCACTATTAGTTACAGTTGTGCCAACTTTAGTTATATGGAAACTAATGCTAAGAAAATGAAAAAACAAATGTGCTTTGTTCGATAGAGACTATATGTTCATGTAGTTTTAGGAAATAAAAGATGGTAGTATGAAGTGTTAAGGGCTTATGAATGATTAAAAATGTTTGGATTGTTCTCGGGTTTAAATTTGCTGCAGGGAAGGAAGGTAATACAATGGGGTTAGAAAATCAACATCAAGCAGACCTGTGGATGATTAGTTTCTTGCACACAAGCTGCTTGTGGAAAGGCCTAAATGAGTATGCAATGCATTTGTTTTTAAGGAACAATTTTTCATGCATTTGCTACAGGGATAAAATAGTATGTCGTTGCCGATGCTATGGATTTAAGGAGAAGTGATCTAACATATTACAATTGGTTCGAAGTTTAGATGGAAACAGCGGGGTTCATCGTACCCCTTGTCGCCACCGGTTAGCTATTGTTTTGATGTAGTCAGTGGTGATTGAAGGGCTCGAGTCTGTGACGAGGGGATATACTTAGGTTGGCAGCAAGTGGAAAGCATTAAACAGGAACGGTGAAGCTGTAGTCAAACGATGGTGTTGGTTGTGTCATAGAAGAGTAGCTGGATCACTTGAAGTGGTTTGTTAACAAGATGAACCCGAGTGCATAATGTATATTCCGATAAAAAAACAGGTTTTGGTCTAGATGCACCTGTGTACGCGATGTATATTTTTTTGAATTTTTGTTCTTCTTATTTGTCTTCTTTAATACTTGTTTTTGGTTGATGCTTTGACAGTGAAAGTGATGGTAATGGTGGTGGATTTATTGTTCGAGATCATGAACTAACAATTTTGGTTATATATAATATATTGCAGGTGATTAGTAGGATAAATCTAGATTTTTATCCACGAAGTACACAAGATGCACCCGAGTGCATAATGTATAATTCTGGCGGGAAATAGGTTTTGGCTGGTTGCACCTGAGTGCATAATGTATATTTTTTGGATTCTTATAGTAGAAATGTTTTGGCCAGGTTGCACCTGGGTGCATAATGCACATTTGTATATGAAATAAATTTTGGCTAAGTTGCACCTGGGTGCATAATGCAGATTTTTATAGGAAAATAATTTTGACGAAGTTGCACCTAGGTGCATAATGCATATTTTTATAGGAAATAAGTTTTGTCTAGGTTGCACCTGGGTGCATAGTGTATACTTGGCTTGGTTAAATTTTTTTTTTTTTTTTTCGAATTTCATATCAACAATGGATCTTGTTTTGTAGAGATTTTCGAGCCTTTTCCAAATATATAAATTTTATTAAAATCCGACTTATATTTCGGAAGTTAAGACATTTTTCGCTATTAATTTTAATTGTAGAAAGAGAAAATAAATAAGAGAGAGAAAAGGATAAGAAAAAGAATAAAGTTTAAAGCAAAGGGTATATATGACTAATATTTCCCATGTCTTTTTCACCCAGACCTATATTTTACAAGTCCATTGCTCCCACACTTTAGGGACCTATGGTCATATGACCCGTTTTCCGTTTAAACAGTATCAAAATTAGGGCTGTTCTTGGTCGGTTTTGGTTCGGTTTCTAGCCAAACCAAAACCGAAACAAATACTATCGGTTTCTAAAAATCTAAACCAAACCAATCCATTAACCATTGGTTCAGTTTCTTAATGGTTTTAGCCGGTTTCGGTTTGTTCCATTGGGTTAATGGAAAACCGACTGTATGTCAGTTTTCTGAAACTAACAGTTCAAATCTTAAAAACAAAATAACACAGTTGAATTTTTTTAACCTACCTGCAAAATGTAATTAACACACAAGCGTAGTTTATGACTCAAGTTTATAAGCATAGGTCAAAACATAAACATTACATATTCAAAATACATAAATTCTAAGTTCTGCATGCTCCAAATTCCATATTCAAAGTGTGAGATGGACGGGGTAGATTAAATCTATCTAATTTTTATCAACGGCCTATACTTATTGGTTTTCCATTGGTTTTTGGTTCGGTTTTCAGGTCAAACCAAAACCGAACCAATAATGTCGGTTTTCAAATTTTTTTTCCATAACAAATCCATTAATAAATGGTTTGGTTCGGTTTCTTCCTTATCGGTCTGATTCGGTTCGGTTCTGGCGAAAGACCGAAATCACGTTCATCCTTAATCAAAATCTAAATGTCCTTTTCACCAAAATTGATTTTAATCCTTTTAATCAATTTTGTGTTGTCCATATGGGGCCCAGGAGAAATGTCAGGTCACCAAACAGAATAGTTTGATGGTCCACATTGGCTTACTGTTCGATGGTTCCGCCAGTTGTTGTTTTCTCTGTCTGCACCTCAAAGTTTGCGCGAAAATGCTAGATATACAGCAAAAAGTGTACACCAAAATTTTACACCACTATGTGTCAAGTTTTTATTGGCTCTCTTTTAAAGCGGACCTCCTGTTTTTTCTGATGGGTAGACTGAAGATAAAATCTATGGTGGATATAGATGACACATAGAGGTGTAAAATGTTGGTGTATGATAGTGGTGTATGCCTAGCAGCTTCGAAGTTTGCGTTGACCATTAAGATAATAGCATATCAGTCTTACTGAAACTGGTCCCACTCGGATTCTCTTCTTCTGATATCCTCCTGGGATAGTCTTTTTTAATCGTCTTATCTGTCTTCCTAGGACCTAGACCCACTGACAAGTGATACTCCTACAAAAGACAATTGGATTCATTTTACCTACTTCCTTCTGATGAGCGTTTTCTTATTAAAAACAAAACAAAATAAAATTGAGGTGATCCAACCAAATACTGTATTTATTTGCTAATTAGCTCGACTAATTGTGTGATGTTGTCGTGCTTTACAAATCAACAAAAATAATACTCCCTCCGTCCCGATAATAAATGACCTAGTTTCTTTTAGATTTTATCCCACCATTAAGTGACCTATGCGACTAAACAAGGAGATATTTCTAAAATTATCCTTTTAATTGATGATAAGAAATATAAGAAATATGCATAATTTGATAGTCATGTTTATATTCGTTACGTAAGTGTTTTAAAATGCTTTTCAATGGTACGAAGTTTGCGAACATCCGTGGTGTAGTTTGAAAGATAAATCATTTCAAAATTTCACTATTTATTATCCATAAGATTATAATTGTAAAAAGTGTTTAAAAACACTTTTCCCATTGCTTGTCTTAAAAATTGTGCAAACTTGAAGTAGGTCACTTAATAGTGGGACGGAGGAAGTACTAAAAATGTAGCTCAGAAGGAATCCTATGTACACTTCGTATCTGAAAAAGTAGTACATGAGCCTTTTAAAAGGTTAGATGCTCATGTTAACAACACTCAGACAAAGTACTCCCTCCGTCCCTATTATATAGGCAGATTTTGCAAAATCTCTTAAATTAAGAAATTATATTGATTTCCTAAATATCCATCTACTTTCCTGTTTTACCTTTGTCTCACTCTCAACACAATTATCAATGCATAATAAATAAGGACATATATAAGAAAAACTCATCTTGGAAATTGTATTTTGCCTATCTAATGGGATTACAAAAATTGAAAACTCCGCCTATATATTGGGGACGGAGGAAGTACAACATTATTTATTTATTTAGTGATAACAAAAAGTTTATCTTTGTTTTTGTTTATTTTTGCTAGCGATGGCATTTTTTAACCGGTTAACTTGACCAAAGAATCATGTGAGCCCTTGTTATGTGAACAAAATCATCAATCAACATTTTCTTAGACTAAGCAGCTTGTTTTCATTTTTCAATTTTTTACTTAGGGTAAGTTTTTTATTTATTTAGTGATAACAAAAAGTTTATCTTTGTTTTTGTTTATTTTTGCTAGCGATCACATTTTTTAACCGGTTAACTTGACCAAAGAATCATGTGAGCCCTTGTTATGTGAACAAAATCATCAATCAACATTTTCTTAGACTAAGCAGCTTGTTTTCATTTTTCAATTTTTTTACTTAGGGTAAGTTTTCACGGGATCATTTCACCTTTTCATCATGTTCAAAATTACAATATTTTAGCGTGCCCTACATATGAAAAGGGTACGAGAGGTTTGCGAAGCATTATATTGCCATTCGTAAATTTTATGTATAGTTGACAGGGTGTTAAAGAAGAAGTGCATACAAACACTAAAGCTGCTAATTCTTCTTTGGAGACTTTTAAGAAGAAAAAAATGTTGGAATCTTGCAACAATGAGCAACACGTTAGATATACAAAAAATAATATGTAAATAATTAATCTGAAACAACTCTACCGAAACAACTTGACGAGGTAGAATTACAGGTTCAACAAGTTATCCTTAACACATTAGTTCGCGGGTATATTCGAGGTGAATAATGCTAAACTCCTCAGAGCGCAGATATGTCCAGGATAAGACTGCCCGGTATAACTTGAGTTAGCACAACGCAAGTTACGTACTCTTGAACTCAGCAACGGGGACGGAAGTAAAACGCCGTACGAAAACAAAACGAGAAGATGAAGAAAAGAAGAGAGAAATAATTTACTTCGTGTGTTTTTGTAAAACAATTTCGAGTTATATTTATAGGAGATGATTTCTTGAAAATCAAGTTAATTTTTGGTTTCATTTTCTTGTAAAATAATTAAAATCGGAAAAGGAATTTTCCCATAAATAAAACTCTTAAAAAATATATTTTTGGAATTAATTTTTTGGAATACAAAAAATAAATTTCAGTAAACAAGGGACTTGGTGCATGGTATACGCGCATATGCATGGGTCGAAAAATGTATTTTTCCCACTCCACCCTCGTTTGTCAATACATCCATATGAAAATGTTTAGATATTGGAGCTCCTTTTTAGTTCTCCACAACGTGGGACTAAGAAACATTTCATTCACTCATAAAATGAGCAAGTATCCTTGGACCCATAGGTCACTAGATCAAACCACACCAAGATCAAATATTTTTTACTAAAAAACTCATTTTCTCTAACAAAAAAAAGATCCAGGAAAAATAAAAAAATCATTCAGTTGAGGAAATTCAAGAAGGTATTAAGGTGGATCTGAATGTTCGACAGGTGAGGAGAGGTTGTCACTTCTCAATTAGTTGTGGAAGACTCGGACATAAGCATATCGAAGTCATCATCTTCCGAGCCATATCTAGAATATTCCAAGAAATTGAGTTTAGGAGCAAAAGCGACATGTATGTTCCCTACTGGTACTTTAAGTACGCAAAAGAAAAAGCTCCAAAATTCTGAAATCCCTAAAAAGACATCAACAACAAATCTTTTGGAATTTGGTTCGTCATGGGGATTAGACTTCCCCCCTCGATAAATAGATTGTCAAGACATGTTTAAGGATTTTGTGAAAAATTATGATGATTTAACGATAAAGGATGTTGAAGAATATCCCACTTGATAGTATTCTTTGTTTTGCTTTGCAAGTTGCTTTTTGAATTTAAGGTACAAAAAGATAAGTCTTATAGTGTTGATCTTCTTTGTGTCTAGATGTTTGTATTCTTAGTTCCAACTATATTTTACTTTTATTTTTGTGTTTCTACTCATTTCCAGTTTTGTTTGTATGCACACGACTTGTGTGCTTTTAATATATTCTCTTTAATCGATCAACTTTTTTTTATTAAGAAGGTGTTTGAATATTGTTCCAACTAAATTTTGAACACGTAATTGGGGGATAGTTTTATTAATTGGGGGATATAAATTACTACCCCCATCCAATGAAGCTTGCTAAGGGGTGATTTTTGGGTGCGAAAGTACTAAACTACCCTGAAAATTAACTAAAGGCCTATGAAAATTATTTTTTTGCCCTTTAAATCATACATATACTAACCAAAATTCCTAAAACTATTCTTCTCATATCCCCCAATTATCTCCACCTACTCTTCATCTTATCCTTTGCCCGATTTTATCGTCGAATTTTCGACCCAAAATAATGGGTCGTCGTAAAGAAACTGAAACACCAAAATCTGATCCGAAAATGGATGTTGCGGCTGAAGCAACATCCAAATTAAAAGTGCAACAAGTTCACCAAAAAAGGATACATAAAATTGTTGTTGAACAAGCATCAACAGCGGAACAGAGGTAGTATCAACTTAAGCATGATTAACTCTTTTATTATACTCCAAAGTTCAAATAGAAACCAAAAAATTTCCATTGTAACTGAAATTTTTTCTGTTACAAAACACTTTAGGTATATAAACATATATGAATACCATGCCGATATAGGCTGACGGCATTGTTTTTATGATGAATACTGTGCCGGTTTGCAATGCCGGTACGGACTTCAAGTTGAATACTATGCCGACATATCTGCTACTGAGTTACAGTATATATATTGCATGTAGACTTTTTGTTTTTTTAGTCAGAAAAATCCTCATGTTTCAATATTGAACTTATTTCTATCACGATTTAAAAAATATATCTGCTCATATTTGTATTGAGCTTCCAAAAAGACAAAAACCCATAAACAAACAATAGAGAAAAATTACGCTATCAATGTATAAAAGCACGGTAGAGAGGGTGCAAAAAGAAGGGCCTGAACTATTCTTCTGCAACAACACCGATCTCACCCTTTTCAAGCAAGTCATAAAATGACCTCACTTTCCTCTGCTCATTCCAGGGATGCATCCTCCACATATCACCAACAACCAAACCAAGAGTGATCCCAATACAGTTCTCCTTGACCACACTAGGTCCCTTCAAAGTTGCATGAGCAATTCTACCTCCGGCCATTGGATCTCACAAGTTTAAGAGTACTTTTTTTGTGAGAAATTTTGATCCCTAAATCTGTCGCTCAAAAGACTAACGCCACCCATGGATACCGGTATGGATACTTGAATGATTTCCATGCCGTAATATCATGTGACGGAATTGTTCGTTACAATACCGGAAGACCCTTGCAATTTAGCTGTTGTTTCTGTATAATTTTGTTATACTACCGGCGTTATTATTTTATAAACCACTATGCCGGAACAGAGGCTTGAAAACTAGTGAAAATTTTGGATGAAAATTTCTTCCCAGCCGGCATAGTAAGTTTCTTAAAAACGATGCCGGCTATGTTTTCGGCATCCTCGACAAGTGGTTTTCAATGCCGGCGATACTTACAATTTAGGGATTTTTTCTGTTACGGTGAAACGACCTCAATCCAAATGGATTTTCCACTATTCACCAGCAGATAAGATAACCCAACGTTTACATACAAATGGATTTGTAATTGTATACATCACCCGGCATACAAACTTACCCCCATATTTGTCTTTTTAGCTACAGTTTTTCGAATTGCAGCACCAAATATCTCAACTTCGAGAATTATTAAAGAGAAAAATCTAATTCTGCTACACGTTGCATACCATGTGTACCATACGATGTTAAGCAGCTGACACGTATAATAATACTTTGTATACGTGTTGGATAGTACTTAGAAAATTGTAGCTAATGAAACCTTATGTAGTTGTTCTCTGTTTATCTCTCAATTCATTTTGGTATGTATGGTTTTTTTTTTTTTACTTTGTTTGGTTGTTGTTGGTAATTAATTAAGGTGGTCATCATGAAGAAGATGAACATCACGAGAATAAATCAGTTATTAAGAAAGCGAAAGTAAAAAAGATCAAAGATACTATTGGTCCTAAGATACATGGTGGTTATGAGCACGAGCATGATGATCAAGATCTTGATTTTCTCTGGGATTTCATTTTCCCATCTGGGTTTCTCTTAGATTCAACAACTATCAAAACCCATTTTTTTGGAAATTCATTAAAACCCCAATTTATTTGTTCTTTTTTTTTTTTTTTTTGTATCATGTTCTTCTTATCACTCTAGAATATTGTACTTCACAAGCAAAATAAACCCTTTGTTTTCTTTTTTGTTTGAAGATGTGTGTGATATTAATGGAAACTTTTTCAATGGTTGCTTCACCTCTATATACACGGTTAGTTGCAGCTTGCATGTCTGTTTCATATCAAGACAACAACAACTCTTCATCAAAAATGTTACAATCTGATAAAAGATTAAGTGCAAGAAGGAAAAGCGTTGTTATGTCAAAATGTAATAAGGGTTTAATGAGTGGAAGGAGGAGGTAATATCGATGATTTACAAAAGAATGATGCAAATTATATAGCTTTAACACCACTATGGTTTTTAGAAAGAGCAGCTTTAGTACATCCAGAAAGAAAATACAATATGTTATTCCTGGATCTTTACCAAACATTTGATGCAAGATACAAGAAAAATCAATGCCGGCAGAAAAAAACTAAAATTGTGACCAATGGCGGTAGAGTGTGCCGGCATGCTCGACAAAAAAAAATCAATGCCGGCAGAAAATGAACAAAACCTAAAATTTTGACCAATGCCGGTAGAGTGTGCCGGCATGCTCGACAAAAAAAATTCAATGCCGGCATTACATTTTGAGTTACCAATTTTTGGTACGTTTCGCAACCTATATCGGCATTGTATGAAGACTATGTTAGTTTCCGGGATGGTATTCATCATGTCACCATGCCGGCACTGATGTTTCAGGAGCAACAATGGCGGAACATATCATCAGCTGAAGATTTAAGTGAAAATAACGATCAACACTTATTTCTTGATAACCTGTTCACTATCATCACTCATCTTAAGATTCTTAACCAACCAATTTCCAAAAACCTCAAAAGAAAGTTCCATCTAATCTCACCAAAATCAGGTGATTATGATTTATATTAATATTTACCAAACTAATATATTAACTTAAGTTATTATAATTAACCACTAAACATAATTAATGAAGGGTAAATTAGGAATTACTAAAAATATATGAATATGGGTACTTCGATTTACTATTTAAATCCCGTTTTTGTCATTTTCATATATCCCCAATTAATTTAAGTATCCACAATTGCGCGTTCTAAATTTTTCCAAAAAGCCAAAAATTAATTTGCCACTACAATTATAGAGTGACTTTTAGATTATCTCTTTTTTATTTTATTTCTCTTGATTCTTGCAGGTGTCACTTATCACAAATAAATTATTTGAAATAATTATTCCTTTTCTGATAAACAAATAGTATTTTATTAACAACTGTAGATTACAAAATTTACGACTATGTTTTGAAAACAACTTATTAGGCGTGGGTCCCATCTATTCCTATCTGTGCCTGCTGCGCCTCACAGTTTGGTTTGACTATACAGAAAGAAAGTACGAAGAGGAGTATGGGATGAAGTTGGGTAATCTGCTCAGGTGTAAGAAATGATTGTACCAGAAAAGAATATCACGCTTAATGACACTCGTCCCTCTTCTGATACCCTAGGCGTCGTTTTTTTTCTTCTCGCTCTGATTCATGGGGTGGAGAGTGGAGACCACTTCTGCATTTATTATCTTATCGTCTTTGATTGAGTTAGATAACAAAAAGTAGTGCACGAGCCTTTTGAAAAGTTAAATTGCCGTGTTAAAACTCAAACAAAGTACTACAACACTAAGTTGTTTGGATAGCAAAAAGTCTATTTTTGTTTTTGGTTTTACTGCAACGGCTCATGTTTATGAACCGATCTTAATACTATGACTTTGACCAAAGAATCATGTGAGCCCTTGCGATGTGAACAAAATCATCACTCAATATTTTCTTAGACCAAGTAGATTGTTTCCATTTTTTTACTTAGGGTAAGTTTATGCGGGATGGTTCACCTTTCATACATATATATCCTGGCTTGATTGGGGTATACCCAAACTAATTGGGGTATACCCAATTTTAAGTGGGCATGTGACCTTACTAGGGGAGGTCAAATTTGGTTGAAGTTACAATACTACCCTTGCCCTTTATAATTCTATTACCATAATCAGTTTTTTTTTTTATTTTCATTTCATCTTCCTTCTTCTCTTCTTCTCTTCCATAACCACACCGGCTCCTCCCCCACCACCACCACCAAAACTCGTCGATTAATTCGTTAACATCGTCGATTCGAAAACTCCGAGTAATCTTCATCAATGGAACCACCGCAGCGGAAGGGTACTCGTATGAAAGGAGCCAATAGAAAACCCAATGAGTATAACCCTGGAACTGCAAGTTTGGTTCAAAAGAAAGTGAGTAAAAAAACGTCGAAGAAGAAGAGATTGAACCCGCTCAAACGAAGAAATGGTGCGATTAAGAAAGTAAGGGCCTACTTAAACTCACTCTAGTACTTCGATTTCATGTTTGCATGTCAAATTAGGTCAGAAAAATCGAATCTTTGAATTTGCATTTATTTCGCCGGCAATGTGTGTTTCACGACCCTGCAGGGATTTCATAGTTAGGATTTGGCCGGGATGATCGGTGGTTGAATATCTTGCCGACGGTTTAGTTTTTGTAACTGCTTTCACAGGGTCGGGATGTTATTCAAAGTATAATATTGCCGGCGCTTTTTTTTTTAAGCCGGGTTGGTTATAAACTTTTAACTTGCCGGCGGGATTCAGTTTTTTAGCGTCTCCTGATGCCTTGAATGATAAAGGTCGGAATGGTATCTAAATAATACCACGCCGGCGTTATGTTAACCGGTGTTGTTTTTATTATGGACGTTCCCGGCGTTTGTAGTTGAAAACCCAGTCATAGTTGTTAAAAACCGGCAGGTTATTGGAATAAAAACCTCCCGACCCTTGTTTAGCCGGTTTGTTGATTAGATATCGACCCTTCCGATATTATTCCGCCGGAATGGTTATATATGTTGAGCCTTCCGATTTATAGTTTTTTTCTTAATTGTTCTTGTTCAGGTTGCAAAAGGCAAACAAGAAAGCTCTTAGTCCTCCTTCAAGACCTCCTCGTGCTGGTGACAAACTTTTGACTTCAAGACATCGAGGGGCATACGTTGTGGCGGGAACGACAAAGATCCGTGTACCGAATGATGATTATCAACCACCATCGGAACCCAGTGATTCAGACGAGACTCCATATGAAGACCAATCAATTCCATCTGGTAGAAGAGGTGACGATGATGATAGTGATGAAAGAAATCCTTCTTTGGAGGAGGTAACAATGATGATGATGATGGTGATCAAGACATGCCTAATGTTGGAGGAGGTAATGATGATGATGATGATGGTAATGGTAATGGAGATCAAGGTAAGGATATTCAGGATGAAATTGTTGAAGAGGCAGAGGAACAACAAGAAGAAGAAGAAGTTGGGGAACAAACCCAAGCTGCAAGTACTAGTGCAACCGGGAAGAAGAAAAGGGTTATCACTAAACCAGCTAATTCCCACATGCCTCCCTCTGAATCGAAGGTTAAATTGAAACCAAACGAGCTTAAAAGGGGACCCCGGAAGATGGTGGACATGTTCTTTTTGGATACAAAGACTCGTGGGCATGTGAAATCCAAAATACTATCGTAAGTAATCTCAATCCGTCTTTGTTTTTCATTTAAGTGTGTAACTATCTTAAATTTGCGTCAAGTGTTTGTATTTCTTTTCATTTTGTGTTTTTGGTATTTAGGATCACAAGCATGCTATCCGTCTCATGAGGCGCCAAGCTTCATGTTCAGTGACTAAGACTTGGGATCTTGAGGATGAATGTGAGGAGGTGAAAGTGATTGTCAAGAACTCCGGGTTGTTGTCTGCGGTGGAGAGTTCGAATGTTGAGTATGATAGAGTTACCATATCTGCATTCTGTGAGAGGTTCTACGGAGAGACCGATATAATGTTATTCCCATTCGGTGAGATGGCGATAACTCCAGATGATGCTCATCAAATTCTAGGCCTCGAGGTTGAGAGAAAAGCAGTCAGTGAGGGCTTCGATGATAACATTTCTTGGGAGGAAATCTTCAAATTGACCAACACTTTGTTCGGTTGGGATCGATTAAGACGGAGTCTATGCTTGCGATGAAGGATGGTAATCTAAGCAAGAAGTTTAATCAAGAAGCTGAGGATACATTATACGGGACCAAGAAAATCTTTGATGTGGAAGGAAGGGTGAACCCGTGCGAATCAATGCTACCGCGCGTCGACTTATTTCTATACGTCCCGGGCAGATGTATCTTCCCGACGATTCAGGAAGCTTGGTCGACGCGATTATTTGCAACTACCGGATCCCTTAGATAAGATGCATGAGTATTCTTGGGGTCTGCGGTGGTTGCCTTCTTGAACAATGAGTTGACAAAGGCTTCAAGGGCACTCAGCTGCGCAAGTTAACGGAAACATATGTCTCTTCCAGTAATTGTATTGTCTAAATCATTTATATTTGCCAAATGCTTGTAATGTTTGATTCTTACTAAACTTTGTGTTTGCATAGGTTTGGATATATGAGCACTTCCCTACTTTGGTGAAAACCAACTCCCACGTCAAAGTGAATGAAAAGCTTGCGATTGATAAGCCAAGAGCGCAAAGATACGATTTTAAGGGTGCTCGGAAAAGGATATGCCGCTTGTTGCTTATTAACGTGCGAATCGCCTTGGACAAATTGACTGCGGATGAGGTAATATTTGATCCTTACCGAGATGCTAGGAATCAAGGTTTAATCCAAAGGAGAGATGATGTTGCATTATACTACGGACCCTTGTTGTTCTCCCATGGATTTTCAATGTACAATCCACATCGGGTAATGCGACAATTGGGTTACGTCCAAGAAGAACCCCATTTCGATCTTGAGCCTTTCTTTAAAGTGTTAAGGGAGGACTGCAGCACATCCCAAAAAACTATTATCGTCGCTTACGCTCCACCCCCAACTCTAGGACATTGGAACGGAAGACTTGACCGTAAAGTCGATACGAGTCTTTTGGACGAGGTGACCGAAGGTCATGAAGCTTAGAGAGATACATGTCGTGGTACTTGGGTTGGGCTCGTCCCTCTGTGATTAGGGAAATGACTGGTGAACAATTGGCTCGTAAGAGGAAGATGGCATCGAATGAATCAACAACAATTCCTAACTTCCTTGTATGTATTTTGGAGTAGCGCTTACTTTGTTTTAAGATTACATTATCGAATAATTCTATTAATTGTTTATTGTTTATTTGAAAATAGAAAGGGCATTTGAAGACCTTTGTGAAGTCATGTTGTGTTGCGCGAGAGAAAGAGGAGAGCCTTTGTCGATTGAAGAGCAAACCAAGCACATTCACTATGCTAGCAATCTTGACAATGAGGATGCCTATGAAATGTTCAAGCAAGGCGATCTTGAATTAAAGAGGGAAGAAAAGGCCAGGAGGGAAGCACAAGCCAAGATGAATCTTGACAAAAAGAGGGCTAGTAGTGGTCGTGGTGGTGAAGGTAGTAGTAGTCTTGGTGTTCCTAAACGGGCCGAGGTCGTGGTCGTGGTCGTGTTTCGTGGTGAATGAATCGTTTCCTAGTTTATTTCTTTATGTTGGGTTGGACAAATGTTAAGGTTAATGGTTGGACAAATGGTTTTTTAAGGTTTATGGGACATGTTTTTTTATTTTGGACAACAAGTGTTTGATTTCTAATTATTGAATGAAAGGTTTGTTTAACTACGTAAAGTTTCAAGACAAATAGCCGGCATGTTTTTTAAAGTTATATTGCCGAACAAATCACGCCCGACAAGGTTTTGAAGTGTCAGACTGCCGGCCCTGACAGCAGAAAATGCTTGCATACCAGGGTCGGCAAGTGAGTCAAATCATTACCAAGCCGTGAAGATACAAAAGCGAGTGTATTATGTTTTCTAACACGCCGAAGATTTGTTACGGAAAATACCTTCTCCTGATGCCTAAAACCATCATAACGCCGGCATGGTTTTAAATTTATACCCTGCCGACCATATCATGGCCGTGATCAAATTTCAAAATACATTGCGTATTGTGAAAGAAAATGATTTCGATGCCAAAACCATCATAACTTAAGCATAGTTATACACTTCTCACCCTGCCGGCCTTGGGTAGTCGGCATACTGAGAAAAAACAATCTTGCCGGCAAATTCAAAATTAAATTTTTTGACAAGTACAATTTCATTGATTGACTTGTACTTGGGCACTATAACGGCCAAATTTGGGTACAATCCTATAAATACACTACTTCTCTCTACAAAACAACATACAAATAGTTCCAAAGCTCATATCATCATACGATCCATCAAACTCACCCAATAGCTAAAAAACAATGACTTCATTTGATTCAAATGAAGATTTGGGAATCACCAAAGCATGGTATGCGGAAAATCGACTTAGACGTCAATCCTCCGAAATGGAGGATTCCACAACCTTTTGGGCTAGGGTACACAACAAATTTAGCTGTGAGTTTGGTAATCCTAATGGAAGAAGTATTCAACAAGTCCATGAAAGGCACCTAGTCATCGAAAACGCGATACTTGCTTTTTTGGCTGTCCAACCTCGGATTTTTAACACTCGCCCCTTCACCTTGTCCATTGCACAATTTGTAAGCAATTTTGTGGTTTTTTTACGCAACCCATGTTGTTTTATCTTCCAATAAAACACCACTAACAAATGTAAGTTTGTTTTTGTAGCATGAAGTCGTGAAAGCGCGCTACTTGGAGGAAAAGGGGGAAGTATTCGCGTTCGATGCAAGCTATCACTTCTTGGCACAAAGAATCCCGGAGGATAACCCGGAGTACTTGGATGCCGTATCGTCTTCGGATGAGGAAGATTGATGGCTTTAGAAGTTTTTGTATAGATTTTGTGGGTAGACCTCTATGTAAACCCTCCGTTTCAATCAATATAGTAACCAAAATTGCATAAATAAAGTGAATTAGATCTTCCGATATTCTGTTTTATGTTTGGTATATGTAAATGTCGGCAGGGTTATAAATCTTTAACATGCTAGAAGCTACACATACGCCGCTATTGTCATAAATTATATGCATCCGGAAGCTATATCATAGCCGGCGTTATAGGAGATATTTACATGCCGAACGTAAGAAAGTCGGCATAATCATCATTCAATGACCCTTCCCGCCACAAAACGGTCGGCGTTTTATTCATCCAAGGACCATGCTTAGGCTAAAATTGGTGGCATTTTATTCAAACAAATACCATGCCGACTATATTATAGCCGGCACCTTATTCAAACCTGGACCCTGCCGACCTTTCATATTTTCAAAACATTTTGATCGAAATCGAACTCATAAGGCAGATAAAAGGTTTAATCTACTGAATTCATAATTTCAAAATTTTAATCTAAACTCAATTAATTAACCTAATCAGAAGTTTTAGTGTTAATTAAACAAGGGATTTTAGCCATTTTGAAAATACAAGGTTAAGGGGTGACTTGGTTTTACTTCAAAATAACCCTATTTTGTCTCATTGGGTATACCCCAATTAATCTGGGTATACCCCAATCAAGCCAGGATATATATCTACAAATCTCAACATAACTTTCATTATGTTCAAAAATTACGATATTTTTGCGTCCCCATGAGGGGTTTGTATCTGTGAGGCACATTATATTTCCATCTTACGGTAAATTTTATGTATAGTCGCATCGCATTATTGAGAAGGTGTTTGATTACTATTTTGTAATCTTTTCATCAAAAAGAAGAGAGAATGCTATTCTGTAAACTTATTTTTCCTGGCTTGATTGGGGTATACCCAGATTAATTGGGGTATACTCATTTTGTTCCCATCCAAAGGAGTGTGCTAAGGGGTGTCTAAAAGGTGTTAAAAGACCAAATTGCCCAAACTAAAAACCTTGCCGGCCAAAACATATAAAAAAAAAAAAAAAAAACAAAATCTTTCTTCTACACTCTAAATATACATGTGAAACAAAAAAAAAAAAAAAAAAAAAAAAAAAAAACGAAGAATCAAAACGAACCAAAAGTCGGCAGGGTATTTTTGTCGACCTTGGCTGACCAAAATATAGTCGGCGGGGTATAAGCTTGAATAACATGCCGAGCTTTTCATCTCTAAATTTAGCAATTACGGGGTCGGCAAGATATCCATATCTATACCTTGCCGACTTTTCATAACATCCATGGCGACATTATGTAAATTTTTCTACGGCCGCAGGTATTTTTGAAGACTTTGCGACTTATACCGGGGCATGAGGTATTTTCTCAACAGACGGCGGGGTTTTTGTAGACCTTGCCGACTAATATTTTTCAATAGCCCTCTCCCGTGTGTCAAAAAAAAGTAAAGTCGACATGTTCTTCATTTAAATACCTTGCCGACTTATCTGTGGCGGGTTTTTCAACCGCCGTGGTATTTTTCACCCGGTGGCGGGTTTTTTTGTAGACCTTGCCGACTAATATTTTTCAATAGCCATCTCCTATGTGTCAAAAAAATAAAGTCGACATGTTCTTCATTTAAATATCTTCTTAGGCTAAAATTGGTGGCATTTTATTCAAATAAAGACCATCTTAGGCCATATATAGCCGACACCTTATTCAAACGTATATCTTGCCGACCTTTGACATTTTTGAAAACCAAATTTTTTGATCGAAATCGAACTCATAAGACGGATTAAAGGTTTAACCTACTGGATTTTCATTTTCAAAATTTTAATCTAAACTCAATTAGTTAACCTAATCAATTTTTTAGTGTTAATTAAACAAGGGCATATTAGCCATTTTGAAAATACAAGGTTAAGGGGTGGCTTGGCTTTACTTCAAAATGACCCTATTTTGTCTCATTGGGTATACCCCAATTAGTTTGGGTATACCCCAATCAAGCCAGGTTATTTTTTGGAAAGCTAATTACCAATTTGCGAGTATAATTCAAAAATGATTTTGAGAATTAAAAATGTTTTTAGATACTTTCTGTTTTTACGAAAGTAGAAGCGCTTCTGATATCCAAATATCTTTTAAGATATTGCTTGGAGTTAAAGATCTTAATATCGAATATGATGGACCAAATATATGACCATTGTGTTATACGCAATTATATATTATATTTTAGAAATATTTTTATCACAAAATTGGTTAAAAAGACCAAAATCAACAATTTCTGGGTGAAATGGACATGTAAAATTTGATACTGTTTAAATGGACGAAAATATAAAAATAACCAGGATGTAAACAGTTTCATCCTACCAATTTTCAAATGCTTTTTCTTATTTTAATTTGTATCAGGATGCATCCAGTTTCATCTCCCTCTTTTTTAAGTTTAAGCCAAGATGAATCCAGTTTCATTCTTTTTTTTTTTTTTTTTTTTTTGTCCATTTCACCATACTAATTTTTACTCGTCCATTTGAACCATGTTTTAAAAATAATTGGACAAATAACCCATTTTCCGTATTTTTATAGACAATAAAATTTAATTGTATATTCTCTGTGTAGCTAATTAAGTTTTTTTACGTGTATAATAATCGGCTTAGAATCTTTTTTTTCATGATTCAACATATACAGGATTCAATATTTCGATCATGTTGCAATTCATAGCCTTGATAAATCTATCTTAAGTGTGTACCATAACCCAATCATAACTCATACTTCGTCGCTATAGGACAAACTCTTCCACCCATAGTATAAAATCTTCATAGTCGCCTAAATTTTATCTCTTAACCCAAGAAAATTGCTCATGCCAACCTAAAATCAACACAATGACTCGAAATAAATTTTATGGCTTTCTATGTGAACTGAATCTGTTTTATAACTAGAACCTTTTTTTTGCTGACAAAAACCGCCTGGCATTAACTTAGGAGAGAATTACCAATTTCAACTAGGGGCACTTTCCTTACAAGTTCGGCCAAAAAAAGAGGAAAGGAAACCCTACTGTTCTTAATACAATACTTTCAAGCTCGCCTAGCAAGCCTATCCGCTAGATTTTTTTTAACACGATTAATATACATAAGATTGAAGGAAATATTACTAGTACTAGAAATCAAATTCCGACAATCATATAAAACATTACTGCTCCACCATCCTATTTTTGTGCAATTTTCATTCACAAAATCCATCAATTAGAGACAGCCACTAACTAGAACCTACAACTGTGTTTTGGAATTTTCCCTTTGATATAAATATTTTTTTTTTAACCTACAACTGTGTTTTGGAATTTTCCCTTTGATATAAATATTTATCATGTAAACCTAAATCATCCTTTTCACCATAACTTGAACCACAAACCAAGTATGCCATTGCGAATTTAAATAAGTTACAAAACCCCTAAAAGAGGACTTTGTCCAGCGACTCAATATCTCCTCCACTTTTAACTTAAGCAAGCGAAAACCAAAGCTTTACTCTTCGTAATCGTTAGGTCCCTCTATATTAATTTTTAGCCATCGGATTTAGGAATATTCTACAAAACATTCCCGTAACAAAAGATTTCCGTCACAAAAATATTTCCGTTACAAACTATTATCCTTAGATCTAAAAAGAGTGGTATAAAAAATATTTACAAGGACATAAGTGTGAATTGATCATAAATCAATATTTAAGAAAATGTCGTTTTTATTAAAAAGAAGACAAATTTCCAAAAATATCTTTCAAATTATAACTCAGATTTTTGTGAGTTTTATATATTCAGAAAGCTCTTTGAATTATCTACCCAACGAGCATAAATAATATAAATTTTGTTTTTCAACAATATATATGTTTCTCCATATTTTCCTGTCCAAATTGGGGTATACCCATATTAATTGGGGTATACCTAATGAGACAAAATTTGGGTCATTTTGAAGTAAAACAAGCCACCCCTTAACCATGTATTTTCAAAATGACTAATATACCCTTGTTTAATTAACACAAAAAACTCTGATTAGGTTAATTAATTGAGTTTAGATTAATTAATTGAGTAGATTAAATTTTTTATCTCATGAGTTCAATCAATACTAGTTCTGAAAATGTGAACAGTCGGCAAGGTCGACGATTGAAGACAATGCCGATTATCTTTGGTCGGCAAGGTCGACGAACGAAGAAAATGCCGACTAGATTTGACCGACAAGGTCGATGAATGGAGAAGATGTTGACTTTATTATTTTTGACACACATGAGACTGTTGTAAATGCTTCACTAGTCGGCATCTTATTGATTTCTTACCTTGCCGGCTACCTTATAGTCGGCAAGGTCGACAGAAAATTTCCCTGCCGACTATAAGATTTTTGACATACAGAGAAAAGTGTTACAAATGCATGATTAGCTGGCAAGGTATTACTCCATAACATGCCGACCAAATTATAGTCGTCAAGGTACAAGGATGAATACCTTGACGACCCTGTAAATGCTAATTTTAGAGATTAAAAACCGTCACAATATTCAACCTAGGAAGATACCGACTAATACCAGTCGGCAAGGTCGACAAAGAAAACACCTAACGATTAATACTAGTCGACAAGGTCGAAAAAAAGTACCCTGCAACTGATGATAGAAATGTGGAATTATACATGATTTGTGATTGGATATGATTTTGTACCCCATCTCAAACCGTGTATGAATTTGTACTCGGTTTGAGATTGGGTACAAAATCATACCCAATCTCAAATCCCGTAGTCACATTTTTTTTTCTGTTTTGTTTTGATTTTGGATTTTGGACTTTTTTAAGATGTGTTTTGATTTTTAATTTCATCACATTGAATTAGAGTTTTGAAGATAGATTTTGAAAATTATTTGGGTGATCAATCGGCATGATATTAATAACAAGGATAATTTAGTCTTTTAGCATCTTTCAGACACCCCTTAGCACACTACCTTCGATGGGAACAAAATGGGTATACCCCAATTCTGGATACACCCTAATTTGGCCAGGCAAATTTTCCTGGCTAGTTTGGGCATAGGACCATTATTTTGAGGCCCATGTATTTCTTCATCCACCAAATAGAGAACGATAAGTGGTGTCAAAAGTATATTAAAATACTAAATTACATTTATACATTCTTAATAATTCCAACTATCTAAAACAAATACTAAAATATAAATCATTTCTATTAACAGTCTTCAATCAAAAAACTAAAACCCAGTTCATCAAAATCAAAAACTTAATCACAAAAAACAATTCAATTCTCTATTTTTTTGGGTTTTGAAAAAAAAATATGCGACAAACAAATTCGAGTGATTGAGTTAAATCACATTAACTGTTCCTTTTAAGAGGGATTCATCAACGATTTAACTATGAATCTCTGAAGTTTCTCATCATTTTTTTTTTTTTGAAACCAAACTAGAA
This sequence comes from Papaver armeniacum, assembly GCA_023531295.1. Classification (NCBI taxonomy): domain Eukaryota; kingdom Viridiplantae; phylum Streptophyta; class Magnoliopsida; order Ranunculales; family Papaveraceae; genus Papaver; species Papaver armeniacum. The sequence goes on from JAJJWW010010882.1 coordinate 813,171, forward strand.
TCGGTCATATAAACATTAACATAATCCAATTGTTGATGATGTTCCCTACAATTGTTAGATATGGTACATCTACATAAACCGATTTTGGGTTTATGTGATGAACATCAACCACAATCGGTTTATGCTAATGCACACATCAACCGACTCATTAACCATGTTTGAATTTTTGCACGAATACTGAATTTTTTATCTTTATATCATAGAGCATGAAATATTGAACGCTAAAAGAGTTGGGTCATTCCGACATTGGATGAAGAAGTTATGAGCAAAACAGTCGAAGAAATTAAACACCCATATTTACAATCTTTTTATATGGGAATTTGTGTAAACCGATTGTAGCGAAAAACAACATAGAAAAATTCTTAATTTCACAATAGGTTTATGTTCATGCACGGTTTACAAGTGCATGAACGTAAACCGATTTTGGATTGAGTTTCTTCAAAAAAAAATAATAATCATGTTTTGATGATGAATCAATATCAATTGATTTCTAAGTTAAAATGATTAAACATTAATTAATCACCCAAATTAACACTAGTAAAATCATTGGTAAATTAGCCATTATGTAAAATAGTTGGATAAGGGGTTTTCATTTTACTTTTCTTAAAGACCGGTAAAGAAAATTGATTAATTCATTGGTAAATTAGCCATTATGTAAAATCGGTAAAGAAAATTGATTAATTCATAATTATATAATAAAAAACAGTGATAATTTCTGGATGAAAAATACTACGTCAGTTTCAAAAATGGTACTTTTACTTTTTAGGAAACAATCAAAAGATAAAAATAACACTTTTTCTAAAAACCAAGGGAGTATAACGTGGCGTCCAAACATCATCAAAATATATGTAAAGTATGTAAACACAGTGTTGCCGACCTGCAAAGCAGCTGCTCACTACTTATATATTATGCAATGACTTTAGATTTATATTTTCATCCAAACTCCGCGAGGCTAGGAATTTGTCTAGTTACCCATCTTCTACGATACGACCTAAAATTGTTTCTAGGATACGACCTAAAATTGTACGCTGTATAATATGTTTCATGGCCAACTTTGTAGACAATTAATTTTCTATCGTCTTCCAAATCAACAATATATGTAATTCAAAATTCAACCAACGAACCCGAAAAATTCACTTTGTGGTGTGAAGTATGCCACTTGACCGGAAACATAAATGAACCAAGTCCAAAAATTTATCATCCTTGCATCCTAATTGTTTGTTACTAGTTACCGTTTTGAATCTGATATTTTCTATACGAAGCATCTCTTCTAGCTCATTAATGTTAATCTGATCTCAATTGTTGAACAACCCGGCCCTTAATAGTATTTTGGAAATTAGCCATTATGTTTGCTGTCAATTTTCGGTTACACCTAATCTCAACATCTATGAGATCAAACTTTGCAACTGCTATTCGATTCCCACTAAGTGTCTATGTTCAAATGCACTGCACATTATTGTTGTTGTAAATGGAAGGAAGAACCCAACTTAAATTGGTGTGTGTCCCACCCAGTTGTTTTATTTACTCTGTCTGGCTTTTGCGTGTTTTGAGTCCCTAGTACTAGAACAATCATCGCACTGAAAGTAGCATATATGGGAGGCATCCAATTCATATGAAGCTGGTGTCAAAAAGTAGTATATCATTCTGACAAATGGAGTGTGAGACCACTTATTAATAAGCATATAAATTATTACGCGAAATTATAATGTAATGTGTAGAGGGAGAGTTTTTCTTAAGGTCTCATCATCTGTCTAGACTCACTATTGAATCCCACATCTGATATCCAAGTGTAGTATTTACTCTTGCGCATTGTGCTATCCCACATAATTTTCAACAACTAGATAATCCAATCCTTGACAAAATTAGATTACATTTGTTAAAAATGATACCTATGATTTTCAATATCAGTCTTTTGGTTGAATAGGCCTTGAATTTGAATTCCTGGGTCAATAAGACATGTAAAATAATGGCACTTGTCTAATGTCCAAGATTCTTCAAGATACTTTTCTTTTATCCACAATCGGATATTTCACCCAACTTTTATAATTATTTTTATATCACTTGTACTAAAATACCCTCGTGTACAATCTCTCCACCGAAAAAGTCTTCTTCCCGTTCAGTTTCGATATATCCAACAGCGTTTTTACTTTGCTCATCTGTGAATCTATCAATGGGGAATACCATTAAAGGATCAAAGTGCAAGTTAAATTAACCCATAAAGTGATCTATGGGTTTGATTTGTTTGATTTTTTTAACTTTTCTTTTTGTTATGATGTTAATTGGGTAAAGTTTAGATTTTTTTCTAGGTCTAGATCAGATCGATGATGTCTCTGCTTTTGAAATTGAAAGTGAAAACTAAATTGGTACCGATTGAAATTGAAATTGGAATGAATTGATTTTAAGAACAATTTTTCCAATCCAATTTTAATTCATACCGATTAATTCAAAAAAAAAACAAAACACTAACGGTGTTTGCTGGTTCGTAATGGTGGAGGAGGAGGGTGGTGGTGGTGATAGTGAGGAGATGGAATTAAAGGAGGTGATTATGAGCTACTGTGATTGGGGTACAAGTAGTAGCAATCAGGTATATGTCTACTTTTTTTCTCTTTTCCTAAATGCAGCTAGTGTACAAAATATTCAACTAGAGCTTTTCTTCTTAATAGGTTAATGGTTTTGCAATCGGACTGCATCAATTTCATTTGAGACTGCCATTGCTACAACAACTGAATGTATAGGAACCACAACTATTCAGTTTGTTTATGCACATTATTGAGCTCCTAGAACTCCTTTAAAAATGTATTGCAGCTAGTAATTTTAGGGGTGATTTGATGGTGAATGTGATGGTAATGGTGGTGGATTTATTGGTTGATTTCATGAATTACTGTTTTTGGTTGCATATAGCATTTTTACAGGTGATTTCTAGGATAAACTAGAATTTAACCATGAAATACACCAGATGCACCCGGGTGCTTAATGTATATTCTGACTGAAAAGTAGGTTTTGGCCTAGATGCTCCCGAGTGCATTATGTAGATTTTCTTGAATGTTTTGTTGTTCTTCTTATTTTTCTTCTTTAATACTTGTTTTTGGTTGATGCTTTGATAGTGAATGTAATGGTAATGGTGGTGGCTTTATTGCTCGAGATCATGAACTAATAATTTTGGTTATGTAAAATATATAACATGTGATTACTAGGATATACCTAGATTTATCCACGAAGTACACAAGATGCACCTGAGTGCATAATGTATAATTCTGACGCGAAATAAGTTTTGGGTTGCATCCGAGTGCATAAGGTATAGTTTTTTGATTCGTATGAGAAAAATGTTTTGGCTAGGTTGCACCTGGGTGCATAATAAATATTTTTATATGACATAAATTTTGGTTAAGTTGTACCTAGGTGCATAATGCATATTCTCATATGAATTTAATTTTGGCAAGGTTGCACCTAGGTGCATAATGCATATTTATATGAAATAATTTTTGGCCAAGTTGCACCCGGGTGCATAATGCATATTTTTATAGGAAATAAGTTTTGTACACGTTGCACCTGGGTGCATAATGTATACTCGGCATGGTTGAAAATATAATTTTTTTTTTTTTTTCGAATTTCATATCAACAATGGATATTGTTTTGTAGAGATTTTCGAGCCTTTTCCAAAAATATAAATTTTATTAAAATCCGACTTATATTTCGAAAGTTAAGACATTTCTCGCGGTTAATTTTAATTGTAGAGAGAGAAAATAAATAAGAGAGAGAAAATAATAAGAAAAAGAATAAAGTTTAAAGCAAAGGGTATATATGGCTAATATTTCCATGTCTTTTCACCTGCACTCATATTTTACAAAGTCCATCAAGCTCCCACACTTTATGGGTTGTGGTCATATGACCCATTTTCCGATTTCAATATTATAGGTCAATAATTCTTCTTAGAAACTGACTCGCATAAAAGAGTTAATTACTAAATGTATTATCAACTATATAACCCAAGTCAACAAGACCAGACATTAGTCAGTTTTCCCTTTAGTAAAAGTGGCTTCCCCTGTTAATTATTAAGTAATCTAAATGACTACGTTAGAGTTGAGTTCTGTGAAGTCCAAAATAGATCGACTCATCGCATAAAACATCTCCAACTGGAGCAACATAAAAATGTAAGTTGAATATGCGAATAAAAAAATCACAAAATTGGTTAAAAAAGACCAAAATTAACAATGTTTGGGTGAAAAAGACATCTAGATTTTGATACTGTATAATGGACAAAAAATGTTAAAATAGCTAGGATGTAAACAGTTTCATCCTACCCATTTTCAAATTATTTTTCTTATTTTTAATTTACATAAGGATGCATCTAGTTTCATCCTGGCTATTTTTTAAGTTTAAGCCAGGATGAATCCAGAATCATCCTTGCTATTCCTTTTTTGTCCATTTCACCCGTAATAATTTTTACTCGTTCATTAGAACCATGTTTTAAAAAAATTTGGACAAATGACCCATTTTCCGATAAAAAATCATTGTATGTGCAAACAAGAAAAAGTAAAGAAGTAAACTAATAGAGATTATTCTGATTGTGATCATGACAAATCGAAAACTATATATACTGCTTAACAAGTTATTACCTATTTTTACCTCAAATCTCTGCTTGCTACGGATCTAGTATAATCAAGGTCATTTATTCAACTCTGCTTCGGTATCTTATGATTAAGATAATAGTTTAAACAATCGAACGTATTTGATATTGTTAGGGCTTAAGGTTTGTATAGTTCGGGTAAGGTTATAGAGGAAATCAAAATCCAAAAGCAATTATTACGAGGAAGCATAATTTTAAATCCACCCAAAATCAAATAGGTTTGACAAAAATCAGCTTTCCCTCTAGTAACAATGTCTTTCCCCATATTAATTATCAAGAAAAATCGGAAAAAAAGAACAATTTCCCGTATTCGATTTTGCAACCGGTGACGGGTACACACCCGAAAAAGAAGCACCATCTAAAGCGTATGCCAAACAAGTTGCTGGTACCTCCTGACTGATCGACTAGCTCCACCAATAATAAATATGAACCCATATGACATTGAGTCAAAAGACTCGGGGAAAAAAAATGCAGCACAAGTTCAACCGAGAATTAGTGGTTGATCCAGTGCCATCATAAAAAAGCTGGCCCAAGAGAAAAACAAAGTGATCCGTGAACTGTGGTTGTAACTGGTTTCTACAGAAAAAGGTCATAAATTTGCCGCCCCTCTACCGATTCTTGCCGCCCCTATACCAAGATTGCATAAAAACATACAAATAAATTTTGAATTAACACATCAGACATCCAACTATCCAAGTGTTTATTGAAAAAGAAAAATGACTGCACTACCCATTCCTAACACAAAATTTTGGAGAGACTGTACCCCGGTTGTACTTAATACATGATCTGATCTCCGGCTGCGTAGTACTATATGAAAGCACATGACCCTTTTTTTTTAAAAGAAAAAACAACAACACATTACACGGTGCCACCCACCCTCATCAATTGCCTGAGATCGATGTTAAGATGATGGGCTATGGTTCCATAAACACCAACAGTCAGTAGCTGGATTGGATTGTTTGATTAGAGTCATATTCTAGCTTCATTTTGTTCCGTACCATCCCATGGCTTGTACATGCCCTTAGAAAAGGTGAATGGTTCCTATCAAACGCAATTCACTTTAACAACAAAGGTCAAATTTGGGATAACAAAAGGTCTGTTTTTGTTTTGTTTGCAAGGGCTCACATGCCATCTATTGTTTGTTGAACTTTCTTTCTGTTCAAATAGATCAGTTGTTACTGTTCATCGGGACCAAGAGCTACAGAAACATCCTCGGTCCCCACAAATTTCTGCAAATGATACGTGGTACACACTGACTGGTATGTTCACTGACAACATAAATACTCAGAAGCGCTAACAACATTTGATCTCTTCCGACTCAAAAAATCGAAACCCGTGGCTTTTTCTTCTCGTTCTTGCACTCATTTCCGGATGTTTGTTTTGCATGCATGCAAAAATTGTTAGCAGAGAGAGCTTTATTGAAATTGGTGATTGTTTGTACTGAAATTTGGAGTTTGTCGTTCACTTTGAAATTATATGATAATGTTTTGCTGTTTGTCGATGTTAGTTGTTCTTGTACAGGAAGAGACTATCTGCGTTCGGACTTGGGAGATTTATAAAAAGTTATATGGATCTCAGCTCAGCTGTATGTTTGATTATTTTTGGTTTATCTCTCTATCTGGTTAGCTATTGGTTTTTCTGCTGTTTCTAGGATTTATAGCTCATGGAAGTGGTTTCTTTTAGGCAGGTTTTTGCGAACTCTAAGTAAAGAATGGATTATCTTGTACACAAACTAGCTAAACTCGTGAACATATATTGGGTTTGACATAATTAGAGAAGAAAATTAGCTAGCATCTCGCACATTGTCCACCTAATGATGCAAAATTCATTTCTAGACATGCAAACAACCTAGATGTCAAGTCATATTAATTTCTTCCTTGTCATTACTAGTTGATGACATATATACTTTGGCTTGTGGCATTTCCGAGTTTTATCAAAGACAAAATTAATTGGGTACTAATTCAAAAAACCAAAAAATGTTTTTATCGGCAAAGATAATGATAGTATTAATCAACAAGGAAAACTTTGTAAAACTAGAATACCCAAAAAGAAATTATTTCATGAATTTTACTGTCGAGTAATTCCTAACGGCCGGCCGGGGAACTTATATTAGTATCTTGCAATCTGATAAACTAGTCTTCTTTGCAATAAACGGACCAAGTTAAATTAATTAGCAAAAGATCGAAGAAGATCTAATTAGATCATCAAATTATGGTCATGGTCATGGTCATGGTCAGTCCAACTGAACAACTGGACCATGTCTAGCTAGCTAGTTAGGCTGGCACACAGGACAGGAGGACCAGTTGAGGTTCCAAGACCAAATCTCTTCTGTAGGAATCAAGGAAGAAAATATATGCTAGATCATTTTTGATCTAGCGCTGCTAGAGCCGTTGGATGGGTCGATCCAATGGTGGTGGTTGTCAGTGGAGTTTTTTACTCCAAGGAAAAAATTGCAATTTTCATTAAAAACCACCACCACCATTGGATTCACCCATCCAACGGCTCTAGCAGCGCTAGATCAAAAAATGATCTAGCGCTGCTAGATCAAAATCGTTTCCGCGACCTTCTAACTCCACTCCCCCCCTCCACATTAAATGTAGAGTTCAACAACTACAACTACAACTACCTAGGAAGGAGGCAGGCAAGCTTGCTTTTAAGAACAACAATTAAAGAGATGATAAAGATTAAAGAATGTCCAACCTAAAATGAGTACAGTCGTTACCATTACCCTCCTCTCAGTACTACTGCTTATGAAACCCACTCCCCTCTCCTGTATCAAGGTTGGGTTGTATATATTTTCATCACATATTTGGACTACAATTAAGAACCATCAATAAAAGAGGGGCATCTAGAGCAGTTCAAACAATGTAATTATCAAGGATTCAGTTGTGTCAGCTCTCATTAAAATGATGATCAAAGAAAAGTGGGTGAAGAATTACTGCTAAGCTAGCTACTCCCTTCTCTTTCCATCTCTTCTTTATTTTTCCTCAAATGGACTAGAAGAAAATAAGGGGGCATCTATACTCTACACTTGGCACTCAATAGAACTAACACCATCCCACCCTCCACATTAAATGAGTTCAACAACTACAACTACCTAGGAGGGAGGGAGGGAGGGAGGCAGGCAGGCTTTTAAGAAGAACAAAAAAGAGATCTCTTCTCTTCTTCTCCCCCAAAAGCAGTACTGATCTTCTCCTGCCTGATAGAGTTCTCTTTACCCAAAAGCAGATAATCATCTCAACAGATTCATATTCATATCCAGTAGTAAGAAGAACTTTCATCTCAACCGATTCATACTCATACCCAGTAATAATCATCTCCTCATCACTTTTTTTTTTTTTTGATTTCTTCATTTCCTTCATTAGTTTTTTACTTTACTAATCACTCAAGTTGTTTGTTTGCTGATTATAGGTCACTCAAATCCAGCTCAAGAATGGAGATGATCCCAGTTCGTCGTGATGGACAAGAATCATCTGATAGTGGTACCAACAAGTCAGGGTATAAATCTTTTTGAGTTTTTCCAAATTTTTTGTTTAAGTGAGAATGAAACTGAACACACAGCTGATTCATCACCACCACCACATGCTAGTCTTTTAGTATGCCTGCATATAGATCTGGCAGCATCTCAACAAAGCCAATCCTCAAGTTAGATTTCATCAATAGATAAATCCTCCTCAGTTTTGGCCCTAAAGTGCAGAAGTTCTGTTTTACATTGTTCATCAAAATTGGAACTTCCATATCACATATATATATGGAAGTTGATTAGGTTGATGACTAGTCAAGGCATAAATCCTCCTCATGCTAACAGTAACATTATGGAACTTTTTTCTTCTGTTTTTCATTGCCTTACAAAGTGCAGTATTGTTCGGTTAATTAACTTAGTAGCATGTCTGATAATCTAAAATTAAGAACTGGAAGCAATATAGATGGATATTTTCTGCTGCGATTTTGCTAGCAGCTTCATATCATTACTTCAGCATTATAATGTGCCTATACTGTAACATCCTCTAAATCCACTCATGCTGCTAATTATGTTTTGTAAATGGCTCGCTATCATCATTAACTTGATTCTTCTGCCTCCATTATGTATGTTTGTGTCGCCAATTCCTTGCATATTCTCTTAAAATCGATCCTATATTGCTTGCTTAACTTGTAGCACAATGCCATTTGTTAAGTCCTTCAACTTACCCTCAATATATAGTATAATTGTTTGACATATAACGCGCATCATACTTCATTTGACAAGCATGCATGCATCTAATTGTTCTTTCTGAATACCCACATTCACTTTGCAACATAAAGAACTTCCTATGCCAGAAATCAACTAGTCATACTACCTACCAGCTTTAGTTAAGAATACTGACTTTGAGAATATTGATTTCCCGAGATTTTGATAGTTTTACATGATTTCGCTGTTAAGACATGATTAATTTCGTTGTTAAGAGATTTAGAACATGAAATGCTGTCAGTTGGATCTTGTTTCGAATGGTCCAGAGTTTGAATTGATATACTGATGGGACTTTTATATTTGACAGCTCCGACGCTAAATATTGGACTGGCATTTTCGGGGATCTTCGAACACCGGCCCTTTCTACTGTTCCCATCTGTTTCTGTTTCATAGGGTATTATCTCAAAACAATCGATTGGGGAAAATGCAATGGGGACGGAGGAATCTCTGAAAATAGTTTGTTTTTGTTTTATTGCATATGGTCAATCTTGTTCATGTGCATATCTTCTTTGATTGTGGTTCCTTGCATGGTTTGTTACATCCGTGGTTTAACTGAAGAAGGTTTGGACGACAACAAGTGGAAACTCAAGCTTTCTTATAGCATCGTGAATTTGTTTATCATGGCTGGTGTAGTTCTAATGGGTTTATCGACTTCGGCCGTCGTCCAGGCCCGCTTTGGATGTTGGGCCTGTCTTTCTCTAGAATTGAAGATTCTTATGGTTTTCGTACGATTCTCTCTCTGTTTGATAGACTTCCTTCTTATAAGGAATCTATATGTAGTTTGGAGGTATATGTAAGTGATACCTTGTTTCAACTATAATGGGTAATCAAAAGGTAACAAGTGGAGTGGAGGAAAGGAGAAATGGAGTTAGTCTTTTATCTATGTATTTATTTTAAAAGAGTCTCTTTAGAAACTCATGTTTTAGCAGTTTTTATCATGTATTCTGGAACCTATTTTGGTAAACTACAATCTCTAATTTCTATTAGTATTGTTGTCTTAATCCAATCTTTAATTGTCTTTAGCCATGCATGTACATCCAATTCTAGGAAAACTGCTACTTTGTTATTGAGATTCAATGGTGATCTTGACTATCTTGAGTACGTAGAGGCAACATATCTTTGATACATGTGTGTACCAGGCGATTTGTTTGTAGGCATGTTGAAGCACTTACTTAATCCATCTCAGCGCTCACTCTCCAAGCTAAGTTTTTGAAGTTCTGAAATAGATTTATCGATTTTCGGCCACCAAATTTGGTCTTCAGTGTATAACTCGGTTTGAACTTGACAACCTCTCTTTGAATTTCAGTGTGACTGGTGAATTCTTGGTCACCCACCACAATCTTAAGAACCCAGTTGCTGGCTTGTATTCTCCCATTGGCAATCACACGAAAGTAAGACGTATTTCGTTCCCGTTTGCTAATTCATTTCACCTCTTTTGATGTAACAAGTTAGAGATTGACTACAATAGGAGTGACCCAAAAAAGAAATTCCTTCGTAAATTCAGCAGTAGACAGGGAGGTTATTTCTTCTTTTGGGTTCAGTTTGACTATGATTACTTCACAACCAGGACTTCTAGCATCCAGAGCTTAATACTCATCTCTGCTCCAGGTTATCAAGATAGGCTTCATACTTTGGAGTTTGTTAGCAAAAATAGAGCTTCATATTTCGGACCTACATGAAGAATAGTTGGGGCGAAATTAAAAATTTTTATATCAGAAATAAGATTTAGTCAATAGGGTGGCTTCTTCCAAGTAGTCAATGGCAAAATGGATTTGAAGCAAATTTTTTGAAGGTAAAAACTGGAATTGTTTGTCAATGAAATGAAACTATACTATACTTGGCAAATTTTGTGCATGCCACCATTTTCAATCTTCATTACTAAGCTGATGACCAAGGGGCCACCAGATTATGCTGACATGGTCGTCCATGCATGGATGTAAAACATATTGAAATGGCTGGATTAGTTATTTTCCGGCCGACCATATTGCAATGGATAAAAATAACTTGAGGATTACTTTTTATTTGTTTGTTTAAGAAATAAGAAAATTACAACATCAAAGAAATTATTCAAAAAGAAAAGTACGATATTTTTCTTAATAAGGCGGAATACAATGCCAAGTACACTGATTGCCTGACACCCTCGACAAAGACTTCTAGTTCTAGACCCTAGTTAGCAATTCGGGGTACGGGTAGTAGTTCGGGAGGCATACGTACGGGAATTATACGGATCCGGATAGGTCGGATTCGGTCAAAATTCGGTCAACGGTTCGTTGTTCGGACAGTAGTTCGGAACGGCATACGTACGTGCATATTCGTTTTATAAATGTGAGTTCGGCACTTAAAATTCGGCTTACATATATGATAAATTGATAAGTATTATGACCTTATTACGAGACTAATTTTATTTGTATATGATTTATAAGATGGAAAAAACATTTTAGCGTGATTATTTACCATGAAGTAAACAATTTAATCGCATAAATGTATTACAAAACGAGTTTATAGACTTTTAAACAAAAAATTGACACATAAAACACTGGTTAAACAACTATCAATAGAAAATTTTAATTGAATAATTGTATTTAAATATAAAGTATATACAAAATCAAACAAAAATCAATCAACAGAACTCTGGTCAGAGAATTACCTATGAGAGAGAGAGGTTGGGCGCGAACTAGGTTCGAAGTTCTAGTTCGGAAATATCATTCGGATTCGGTTAGTTCGGATACGTTCGCGAATCATTCGTGAGGTCCATATAATCCGGGAACTAGGTTCGGAGTTCAAATAGTTCGGAAGTATCATTCGGATTCGGTCAGTTCGGATACGTTCGGGAATGATTCGGAGAATTACTAACTAGGTTCTAGACTAGTGTATTTTCTTTACCAAGGGAAAATGCAAAAAAAAAAGAAAAAGAAGTTATTATTGGTCTGATGAAATGCAAAAAGAAACAACTTGGCATTGACAAGACTCAAGAGACTGTAAGTAACTTGAGTTGATGTATTTATCTTACAACTGGTAAGTTTTAACTGTAATCTCCATTACTAATGAGCTGTAAACTCATTTTTTTTTTCTAATTAGTATAATTTTTTTAAAAAAGTGTACAATTAACTCTCACTTTAAATCGAAATCAGGAAATGTTTTTTGTTACAAGTTGTGGCTGGGCCCATGCTTACCGGCCCCACTTCTAATCGACCAATCAGAACGCGCCAAAGCCGCCACACTCTCACCAGAAGTGTGGTCGGGCCTTGTGTTTGGCCGCCCCCTTTTTGGGCCAATCAAGTTGCTCTGAACTTGCCACCATACATTAAAGGCCAAACACGCCCTACCACAACAACATATTGGTCGGCATGCCAACATGCCATTCTACCGCGGTAGCATGCCAACATGCCACTCTACCGCGGTAGCATGCCAACATGCCACTCTACCGCGGCAAATTCGCAACATGCTACCTCGCAAACATTGCCACTTCGTGGCAACCTGTCATAAATAGACACCCACGGCAATTCCTATTCCTGTGGCCGTTTCCACACTATGGCATTGCCATAGTTCCTTTGGCATAGCCATGGCGCCATTTTCACAAAAGTAGTGCCATGTCGCAGCCGCATGCCACGTGCACTAATTAGATTTTCGACATGCCAAACCCTAATTTGGGCAAATTGCTACCAAAGCCAAATAACGTTTCCCAGAGCAAAGGGATTGGCGTGGCAACAGGGACAATGTTTCCACGTCATATGTGGGTCCGAATCCACGGTGCCAAAACCAAGCCTTGGCCACGCCAAGCCCTAATTCTTCCACGGCACCTTGGCAACGCCAAGCCCTAATTCTTCCACGGTTAATTTTTCCACGACGAATTCTTCCACGACGCCAAACCCTAACTTTGGCCACGGAGCCAATTTTTAGCTTTGGCCATACCGCAACATCACCGACATACCGCTATGCCACGGCTATGCCACTGGCATGCCATTAGCATGTGGCTGGCACCACTTCGCTATACAACAAGATGTGGCCATAATCAATGGCCATCCTTCTTCATGAGATGCAATCTCAGCCATCCAAGTTCACTACCAAACTGATGGACTTGTGGAAACTCTTAGGCGAACAACCGCCTAAACCCAACGACCATGGATACGCCAGGCGCCACTTGCACCATCGTGCCACTGGCATGCACAAGTAATGCTGCAATGCCACTGCGCTATTGTCAGGCGCCAACACAAGGTAGCCACAATCAACGGCTACCCTTATTCATAAGATGCGATGTCGGCCATCGAAGTTCGCCACCAAACCGGTAAGCTCGCGACAAGTTTTAGGCGACTAGCCAAAACGAGCCTAGCATCACATGCTATTTACTGCGCGACAAGCCTCTCGATTTTAACTTGCCACACGTAGAAAAGTGCTACATGTTTTCCACGAAAACACTCGAGACATCAAAATATGTCATAAACTGGGGGATGCTCATCAAGGTATTGGTCTGGCGGTTTACAGCGTGCGGCGTGCAATGCGCCCGTTATAAGAAAGTGTCATGAAGTGGGATAATTAGTGGTGGTGAAAAGTAACGGTGTAAACAATTCATTTCCTTCATCATGGAAGCGTAATGACCGGCGGTTACACGAATTCACTTCCCTCATCATGGAAGCATAACGTCTAACAGTTACATGTTACTCTTTTCTTCCACCACTCAATCGTTTCCACTTCCTACGAGACCTGGGTACGTTTCACTATGACTTGTATAAATAGGTCTCACCTATTTCCACCAAACAACAAGTTTTGGTCTGGAGAACAATACAACATCATGAAATCATCTGATAGCTTTTTCATCCAGCTAGCCAGTTCAACTTTCTGATACACGTCACAAAAACGCCCACACTTCCAAAATCAACTATTCTCGGTCTCAACACTTTCTTCGCTTCCTCCCTAAGAACAACCCTTCTCCTTCACTTTGTGACCGAAGCAAGCCTGGAACGACCATTTCTTGGTTTAGGACAGGATTGTACAGATTGATCTCTCGAATCAAAAGTACTCCCGTACAGTATATTGTTTAGGGTTTAGATTCGTTTCTCACCCACATACACCCAAAATTACCAAAATCAGCAGAAACGGTTTTCACCCACAAACAATTGGCGACCACGGTGGGAGATTAATCTCTCGATTTGAATTCAACTCTCGTTCCCATCATACTACCAAATGAATGCCATACTTTGAAGCGCATCGTCCAAGAAAAGAGGGGTTTCGGGAGAATTGCGTCTGGGGACTAGAGATTCTCCATCTTACTACAGATCGACATAAATATGTTCCACTGACAATAAAGAACAACCGGGGACTTCTCGTGGCAAGAAGGGTGTTACGTAAAGACTCGGATTTACTACCTGAACACTCAGTTCTGGTGAAAAACCCTTAAGAGAGTAAGTTTGCCAGATGATGTTTACACGACTTATTGTTTGGATTTTCACATTTATCATGGAAGCCGATGACCCAATCATCCCAAGATTTCATATCTCTTCCTTTCTCATGCAACGTTCACGGTCCTGAATGATTTTGCTACTTACATTCGTAATTCAGATTTTGACATATCAATTGATCAAAAAGCCATTACTCCAAAAATAATCCAAAAACTCTTACAAAAAGCAATCATCTATCAATCCAAAAACCAGAAAACCATACCATAAACTAGGCGTTTCTTTTGCCTTTCAAAAAAAAAACCTAAGAAAAGAAGTTCAGAAAATAAAAGTATTCAAGGAAAGTTGCCTAACAATGGCTCGTTCTTCTTGGAGAAAATGTCCTTCATACTTTGAAGAGCTTCCTGCTTCAGCTTCAATTCCTAGGACAACTTCTCGACTTCTACCTCATGTTGATTAATTAAATCCGCGGAAGGACCATCAACCACTTCAGCCTGCCGCCTTTAGATCTCGAAAAATCCCTCACAGAACCATGAAGCGTTAAACTCAAAGTTTACACACATATCCCAGTGGAACTCCCAGTTTGAGATTATATCTCCAGAAACGGTGTGACCAGTCACCTTGGACATATCACGAATTCAAGATAATATTTCTTCCACCCGCTTAACCAACGCGAACCGGCTAGTGATCTTCTTGACTGTTGCGATGTGTCCATATCTCTCCCATATTATGGTATAGAACTCCTCATGCTTAGCCGGTACACTGAAGCCTCCAATCAACATGTGATCTTCATGAGGAATCAAGAATGGAGGGTCGAAAGTGGCGCCTGCAATCGATTCCGCGACCAGCAAGGATTCTTTGGCTACAATCGCGCCCGCAACCGTGGGGGCATTTTCCATCATCTGAAGCACAACAACGTCTTCACGACAATCAGTTTCCATCTCCGGGTTGCTAACAGGTACGGTTTCCATGACTGGAGACACTATTACACCTTCATTGCCGTGGATCTCCATCTCAGAGTTATTTTCGGAAGCAGCCTCTTCCTGTAAATATCACCAATTAATCATTTATCCGGTATAAATAAATAATCTAAGAGAAAAGTGTGGAAAACTCACCGACTCATTTGTGGGTCCACTGGAAAAAGACTCGTTGTTATATTCAGAAGTGCTCCTCTCATCACCGGATCTCGAGCTTTCTTCCTCTTCGGATTCTTCTTCAAGAGATTCAGTCTCGTTGCCTCATTTCTCAAGAGGCGCCGTTTTTTGGCCGTGGGTAAGTCTGGCAAAGATATTCAACTTACCAAGCCCCTGAGAAAAAAAAGAAAAAAGAGAGAGGAGTCAGTTGCGAAATGGAAAACTTATTCAGCCAAGTCAGTAAGGGAATCATACACACCTGCGTGTTGAAAGAACTGAAAGTCATAAGAGCTGTCGAATCCGATTGGAAGCCACCTGCACGATTTTTTGACCTTTGCTCCTTTTTCTAGAGACTTTCTGCATCCAAGCTAGAGGATTTTCGCTTGCCCGAATGAATCTCTTTCAACAATTTATGCTTCGCTAGAACCGCAGAGGAAGGTTTACCATGCATATTTGTCACAACATCCTGCACGAACTGATGAATGGAGAGGAACTCAGCTTGACAGAAGATATTATATTTGGGAGTCGTCACAGGTTTTCGTTATAGGAGCAAGAAGGGAAGACTTTTATCCGGTGCAAAGACGCTGTAATCAAGAATAACGGGTAACGATTCATCTGGAGCTGTCACCGGGCGACAGAATGGGACTTCCTGGTCAAAGCCCATACATCGAGCATCCCTGTCAATGTTGTAAGAGACTACTCCACAAGATCCTCTGAAAATAGATGGCACGTACCCAGATATGCAGCTTCGCAAGAACACAGTTTCTCCAATGCTCATATTCCCGTCAGTGGAATACAATATCACTTTTGGTGCGGAAGCAAAAGTGTCTGGTTGAACTATGTAGGCATGGGCCGGGGCCCAAGGACGAAATTTAACTGCATGCGAGTTGTCAAGAAAATCAATGAGCTTTGCGCCAGGTCTTGGACACCTCTCCAACCAACGGAGTATCCTAGAATTGCCATATGCATCAGGAAACAAGGTTCTCGGGTTAGGAGCGTAAATTTTGAAATGCTCCCACAACCACGCTTGAAGAAAGGCGACGTGGATATACGATTCCACTTTCATATACCCATTAGAGACATACATGTCTGCTACTAAGTGATCCAGATGAGTGTACAAAGAGCCAAGAAACAAACTGCCGATGGGAAGAACAATGCCTTTCGCTAGTTTGATAGCAAATTTGACGAGCTTCTGTCTTATCTCCTTCTTACCAGAGCCATCACCGAAAACATCTCTGGATAGCCACAACATTAAAAATGTAGCAACATGGAGTGTATCATCCAGCACTTGATCCGACTCCGGCTCATCAAGGAACCACTCAGACACCCACCAGTTATAGAAACACCTTTCCTCATTCTTTTGAACATATTCCGCTGCTTTCGTGACCAAAGCGGCGTGCATTTTTTCTTCTTCCTCAGACAAGACAACATCAAGTTTCCCAATTATTGGAAGACTCAACAGAACGGCTATGCTTTCCAAAGAAATAGTCATCTCACCCCATCTACATATAGCCGTGTGAGTTCCCGGGCACCATCTGGAGATGAAAGTAATCAAGCCTGCAACATCTTTTCTGATTTGAAGTGCCGCAGACGCCATGACAGCATGCATGATTTGCGCCTCAGTTAAGTTGGACTTTACGTGGTCGCGACTCAACATAATTTTCATCCACTTATCATAAGAGCGCAATGAACTATGACAAATTTTGAAATCTATGGGAGAAGCTGGATACTCTTTCTTCTGAAGGCAAAACCTCATTATGCGCCCTGGAGTGACCGACTGAACTTCTCCATCATTCTCTGAATCAGTCAGAAGAGTTACCACGAATTTGGGACGGGTCCTTGTAATCGTAGCAGACTTCGTAAAGAACTCATCATCTGTGTTCGGTTTGGAGTAGTTGACACTTCTCAACGTGACGGCGGAACATGACATGGCACTCACATCTAAAGGGAATGTGGTGATGTCTACTTAACGAGATACACGTGACATCGCGGAAAGTACACCCTTGGACGAAACTAGACAATGCCATGGGGAACATGTGAAGCCGCGGAAAGTATGACCTTGGCCAAGTCACGCATGGCCACAGAAATTGTGTACACAGACATGAGAGGAAAAGGAAACCCTAAAAGCTAGGTTTTCACGAGATAAGAACTAATGGCATCCACCCATCCATGCGCGCCTACTTTGTATAATAATTGACTTCTTTACTATTAATATGAGGGCTAATATTACTACCATACTGCTAGCAAAGAAGAATCATTCATACAAAAGTATTTCTACGGGTTTATGGAGGATATCTCTATGGCTAGGGTTTACACCAACACAAAAAAAGGAAACGGAGGAGAAACGTTGGAGCACATACCTGGAGTACGCTTGCCAACTCCTATGCTTTGCTGCTAACGCGGAGACGTGAAAACAAAGCCAATATTACAAAACAATAAAAGATGTGCGACCCCTTTTATATACATATTACTTTGGTGTTTGGTTGGAAGAAGGTTTCCTTTTATAAGCACAACACTTTTGGAATTAGAGTGGAAGAAGGTTTTTCATTTAAGCTATGCACGGAAAAAGGCAACCGGGCCCGCGAAGGAAACGCTCCATGGCACCACCAGTCCCGCGGCCAAGACAATGCCAAGCAGTTCGCTCCAGACGGCCATCTCTCGCGCTCCACGCCAACGCCAACGAAGACGCGTTCAAGCCCCAAGAGTCCGCTCCTAGCCAGCGCCATCTCCACGTTGCAGGCGAGCCCTAACCAGCGCCATCCTCTCTGCGTCCCAAGACAATGCTCCATTGGCCTTTCCAATCAAGCCAACGCTCCATTGGCCTTTCCAAGCGAGCTACGTCATTGTCCCTTCCAAGCTAGTCATGCCATTGGCCCTTCCAAGCTAGCCTCGTCATCAGCCCTTCCAAACTAGCCTCTCCATCGGACCTTCCAAGCTAGCCACGCCATACACCTTTCTGTAGCCGTTCAAAGCAGCGCCATCATGGACGTTCAAAGCAGCGCCATCTCCACCAGTTAAGGAAGCACCATCTTGGCCGTTCAAGACAGCGCCATCTCCATTCATTCCGTAACCTAGCCGGCTAACAACATTCGCCGCTCCGCGGACCAAGTCGCAGTACCACCTCTGCAAATTAGTAGCCAAAGTTATAGTGCTGAGGCCAGCACCCCATGGAAAAACCAAATTTATGCGAAACCGCCGATGCAAGGATCGCAGATTCTTCGTGACTCCTGACAAAGGTTAGCCAAATATCCCTGACAATCTCCTCATGACTTGTTGTTTCGATCTTATCCTCATCTGCCACCATCTCATGCTTACCCCGCAACAATGCCACTGTTCCGAGCTAAGCAGGGGACTTAATGTTGATGGTGGTTTTTAGCTTAGGGTTAAAATCGTAAAACCTTGCATCTTAGTGACGTCACTCTGCAAGAAAACAGATACACGTGTGCTAACCTCTCCACTGACATATTTATTGAGCCGCTCAATATACTTACATGAAATTTATCCAGAATGGCGAATCCCAGATGTTCTATAAATTGCGGTGCCTCGCGTATATTCATTTAATATAAGTTCATCTGAATGCCTTCTATATTATGTTCTCCGGCTGAACTCTTAATGTTGATATGGCATGACGATTTGTGTTCACTCGCAGCAGAGTAGCACGAATCTCCAAGTATCAAGAATAAGATCTTTGCATAAGGTATTCAATCAGAAAAGCATGCTGCTCTCTGGCAACGAACTTAAAAGAGCTCTGTGTCGACACATAGAATTCAGTAAATCGTCTTGACTAACTTGTAGAAGTTAGGGTTTCGCGCGTCGCGCAATATACCAGACCTTGATTGTCAAAATTAAGCCTAAGCAAACTAAGTAATTAATCCGCCATGGATTAGCAGGTGCAGAACCTCGCTCAAAATAAGGAAAAACAGGGAGCCGCAACAGCAAAAAGAGGCGTGGCCATGCCCAAGGCTAGCTAGCGCCATTGGCCACGCCCGACTTGTTTATGGGTGAAAACTATTCTGCCGGATTTGGTAATTTGGGGTGCGTGGATGAGGAATGAATCTAAACCCTAAACAAATGCACTGCGCGGTGAGTGCTTGTAGATTCAGGAAGTCAATCTATGCAAGTCCGGCCTAAACCAAGAAATGGCCGTTCCAGACTTGTTTCGGTCACAAAGTGAAGGAGATGGGGTTGATCTTAGGGAGGGAAGCGAAGAAGGTGTTGAGATTGTGAAGGTGTTGGCTTGTTTATGACTTGTAACATAAATATGAGCAGGCTTACGATTGATGCAAGCAGACTCTGGGTGTTTGAATACGTTCTTGTATTAACACTTGGTTTCTGTCTCGTCTGGACTTGTGTTGTTTCTCTCCTTTTTTTTCTCCTGTTTGGAAAATAGGTAGGAGAACCTATTTATACAAGTCATTTGAGACTTATTCACGTCTTTCGTGGGAAGTGGAGGAAGTAGAGTGATGGAGTAGTGGAGTTGTGTGTTAGTGTTACACGACCAGTCTTGCCCACTTATCCTGTCATCTCTAACCGTCCATGACTTCCTGACACATTCTTGTGATGGCGCGTTGCACGCTGCACGCTGTAAACCGCCAGACCAATACCCCAGTATGTATTCCATAGTTTGTGACATGATTGATGTCTGGAATGTGTGGATCGTGGGAACCACAAAAGGTAGCATGTAATGCTAAGTTGAATAACTGCGTTATTCAAGAAATTGATACTTGTGAAGTATCGTGTGTATTTTTATGCAGGTACTGCCTCATGGTGTGGTAAAGTGACGGGTGGTGATCACCATGACGCCTCACTGACCAATTAACTCCTGACCAGGGTTGTATAACCAAGCCGGTGAAGCTGGACGGACGAGATGATCTTTGAGACACTCATCTGCGACCGTTGAAGCTGGACGGACAACATGCTAGTGTACACGTCCGTACATCTCTGTCCCATAAAGGCGCGATCTAGGCCACTTAATTTGACCGGCAAAGAGGAGTGGTTGAGATCGATTTTGCAACAGAAATTTGGTGCCGCAAAAGCCGCACATCGTGCCAACTTCGGGCGCGCGCTTCAAGACGACCAAGCTTGGTCGATCTTGCCTAATCCGTCTGGCGTGTAGGTGGTAGGCTGGTATTCACGCCTATACCTGATTGTACCATGAAAACGTGATCTAAGCCACTCAAATCGTCCGGTGAAGTTGAGTGGTCGAGATCGGTTGCAATTTGGGAAGTGTGACCACGCAAGTTTGGACGCGCGTTTTGGGATAGCCGGGCATGATATGCCTTGGCCGATCAGTGAGGGGATAGGCGAGCCCACGGTGGTCATCTTTGGTATGATCGGACTTGCTTAATCTAACTGGGACCCTCCATTCGTGCCGGAGAAGATGGACGCTCGTGATGCTCAAAACCCTAATTTTGGGTTTCACGGCCGTGTGACCATGTTTTATTCGGCGTACGGGTGGGATAACCAACCATGGTTGGTCCCGACCGATTGGTCAGCGGCCCCTGATGATTGTGTTGACATGCTCTGGACCCTTTGAATCTACATCTACACCCTCCATATATACCGCGAAGATGGATGGTTGAGACCGCTTTGCGACACATGTAATATGCCGCAAACCCTAATTTAGGTTTTCCCGTCCATACACTCTGGTTTGGACGTTTTGGCAAGCTAGGCCAATATTTTGGGAGGCCGACCATGGGGTCCGCGTTGGTTGTACAGTGAATATTCCATACCCGCTTGGGGGTTATGGAATTGATCCGGGCCATCCAATCATCTTTGGTGAAGTTTGATGATCGAGATCATATCGGACTGATACGGACAGTCCAGGATGCTCAATCGGGCTAGTATAACACACCGAGAGTTCTCAATCGGGCTAGTATAACACAGAGAGAGTTGCACTGTACGGATATTTCGTACATGCTTTCATTATAATGCTTGGAGGTTCGTGTTGCTCTTCACGCAGAGCAACACTCGCCCGTCATGCCGCGCGATAATGAGTACGGGAAATACAAGGCGCTTACGCATTAATTAATAATGCTATAAATTCACGAGGTATATGGGATTGTTGCTACATGCTCCAACTGGATGAATTTCATGTATTCACGAGAATGGGATTGTTGCCACATGCTCCATTCTAGGTGAATTAAGTGAGGGAGTATCGAACACTTATTAATGGCTTTATATTTTACAAGATGTCAGCGCATAATTTTTTGGTTTTTTTACAATTTTAACCTTAAATGAAAATCCACCATCAACATTAAGTCCCCTGCCTAGTACATAATGGTTATACTATTGTGGGGTAGGCATGAGATGGTGACATATACAAACGTAAGAAGACAAGATAAAGGAAGTCTACCTGGAGGGATTCTGACCAATCGTGGGAAATCCTCCATACGTGCGTGACCACAAGTCCTTGATGAGTCGGCTTCCTCCCTTAGGTGTTTGAGTTAGGGATAGGATTCTTCTTCTATCGGGATTCCGGGCGTGGGTGTTTGTTTGTTGGTTGAATCGCTCGTATCCGAGAGGCTCTTCGATTATTGATTAGGGTTCAAAAGAAAGCCTCGACTTGGTCGGTGTTGAATCCTCATATATCGGGCGCCGTAATCGTTTTAGGGTTTCCTCAAAGATATATGCAAAGTGCGGAGAGGTTTTGAACCACTTTACGATTTTACAATAGGGCTTTCTTGCGAAACTCGTTTCCTCATCATGTCGAACAACAAAGTGGATCGTCTTCTTCATACCATCCGGCTCCTCCAGTTAAACGTACACGACTGCGTCTCGAGCTTCATGATGAATCCCCCCGCTCGTGTTCTCCGAGTCAAGAAGATCATACCGGTTCGTCTCTTTTTCCTTTTCTGAACAATTGCTTGTTATTTATGATGATCAGGTGAATAATCCCTTCATTCTTGCAGAGATACCCTACCGGAACATGCGTGACAGTTATCGATGATGATGATTTAACCAGTCCTCTTCCTTCAAACTCAAACACGCCTACCCATGTGGACCTTGAGGATGCTGATCTGGGTATCTCATATTATGAATACCCCAATGCGGGTCTTTCATTCGATGTTCGCATGAAATGTTTATCCTCCATTCTCACTGAGATGTCGGTGGATTCTTGGTGCGGAAGGAGTTTGTGCCTTTGTACACAAAGTTATGGAGAAAGTACGGCCATATCGCAACCAGGAATGTGGTCCGGCACTGTTCATCTGCTTTGGTCACCACGGTAAACTGCCTTCTTCCCATGATTGCTGAGATGGAGAGTATTCCTATCCGCAATGTTGCCGAATCAAGCCTCGAAAAATGGGAGAATATGGTATCTACCTGCGAATCCATGGAGTTCAATGTGGTGCAGTTTGCAGCGTCTTGATATCATCAAGGTTGATCGAGCTGGTATCCTCGTAAATGTTGTTCTGCTACAAAAGATATCTTGGAAGAGGAGAAGGCTCTGCGCGGAATCAAAGGAGGTAGAGCGGGCTGTACGGGACTTGAAGAAAAGAACAGAAAGATATCAAGCTAGACTGGAGATGATCTTTGTCAAGGAACTATAATCTTCTAGATGGCCTCTTCTCGAGTCGTATTCAATTGTATTCCTTTATTGTTTACGTCAAAGTTTATTGAACGTCTTTGCAGAATAAATTGCACTGGTTTTGATTGGTGAAACGGGTTTTTTCATTGATGCATCTATGAATATAATTGATGATTCAAACATGTAATGAAAATAAATGCCTGTATTGTTGACATAGCAGAGATAGTGGTCGGGCATGATATGCCTTGAGCCACTTTCCATTGATGATTCGCTTCAATTTACCTCCGTCCACCTTAATGATTTTGTAGTAGCCAGTATTGTAAGACTTGGTGACTGTGTAAGGACCTTCCCATTTCGGTGAGAACTTCGGTGCGGACATGTCTTGTTGGATGTGTTTGGTTGTCTTCAAAACTAAATCTCTCACTTTGAAAACACGTGATTTCACAGTTTTGTTGTATGCCTTGGAAATTCTATTCCTGTACACCTGAGTGCATTCTTCTGCTTTGTTTTTTCTGAAATCCAGAGTGTCTAACTCCGCTATTCTAGAGTTAGAGGCTTCGGCCTCGTTCCAGTGGATTCCGGTTGTTGCTGCAATCCTGGCTGATGGGATTTTGATCTCTGCTGGGAGAATTGCATCCACCAGTAAACAAGTGAGTATGGGGAAACTCCAATGGAGCTTCGGGTGATGTCCGGTATGCCCATAGCGCCATCGAGAATCGGTCATGCCATTCTCTAGGATTATCGTGTACTGTTCGACTGATGATCCGGATCAATGTCTTATTGGTACTTTCAGCTTGTCCGTTCCCTTGAGGATAGTAGATGGTGGAGAAGACCTATTTAATGCCATACCCTTCAAGTAACTCTCGTACTGTTTATTGGCGAAGGAGTGCCATTATCAGTGATGATATGCTTAGGCACACCAAACGACAAATGATATGCTCTTTAATGAAAGCCGCAATCGTTTCTCCTGTAGTTCCTCGCAGGGGAATGGCTTCTACCCATTTGGTGAAGTATTTTGTCGCAGTTATGATGTACTCGTGTTGCTTGATGATGGAGGTTGATTTTCCGATAATATCCGGTCCCAGTGTAAAATGGCCATGGATCGCATCGAGTGCGGGGGGTGGAAGGCGCATGAACAAGGTTCCCATGAATTTGACATTTTGTGACTTTGAACAAAAGCGGCGCGTCATCTTCCATGGTCGGCCAATAGTATTTCTCGTGTATCCGGAGAAACGGTTTCCTCTTCCCTTGATGTTCTCATTCGTGTGTCTCCTTGACATGACTAGGACTTCTTCCCCCGGCCAGGCATCGTAGTAGATTGCCTCCGAAGCTCTTGCGATACAGGATTCCTTCGTGCAATACGAAACGCTTGGCCTTTTGTTTTATCTTGATAGCATCCTTTTGATTGGCAGGAGTCGTTGTATGGCTTTCTCCAGTCCCCAGTGTGGTTCACGTTAAAAATCTCTAATTGATGTGGCGGTGCTTGGCAATTTGAGGTGGACTTCTGAAGTAGTCTGGATTGAGTCTCCATCTCTGGCCAATAATAGCCCAGGCGTTGAAGTCGTCGGTAAAGCGTTACCACCAGTGATTGTCCACAAATTTCGTTGTGAACATGACTCAGCTGTAGTTGTGCTTCGTCATCTCCAAGACATCTTTGAGATAACCATCCGGGTTCCGTGTCAAAGATACCATGAAGCATGAAGAGAAGTTCTCAGAGGGTTTTAAGACTGACCTTTCGTTGGGAGAGTGAGCTGTTGAGCTCTTGAATGATCGGAGTTCGCCAATCGTCGGTCTTGGTATCTTTGTGTTGTGATAACCATGTCGATTCTACTGTTCTCCTCTTTACTGTCAGAGTTTCTTCCAAACATTCGAACTTCAATTTGGAAGCCAGTGTTGCTAGACAATCGGCGTGTTTGTTGTTGCTGCGACCGACATGGGTTATGGTTGCATCAGCAAAATAGTTTAGTAACCTTTGTGCTTCTGATCGATATGGAGCTAGCGTTACTTCCTTCAGCGCGTATACCCCATTCATCTGATTCATCAGTAACTTGGAGTCACCTCTTATTTGCAGACGCGTGACTCCTGCTTGCTTGGCTATTGATAGCCCTATGAGGAAGGTTTCGTACTCTGCTGAGTTGTTGGTGCATTCGAAGTCCAGCTTGAAGGAGTGTGTGAATACTTCCCCAGTTGGAGATACTAATACCACGCCCGCTCCTCCGGTATTACTGTTAGGGGTAGCAGAGCCATCAAAATACAGGAGCCACACTTCTTCTTTCAAAACAGAGACGTCTGGGAATTCTCCAGGGAGGTCTTCGTGTAGCCATGTAGTGCCTTCTCCGAGAAATGCTGCCAGTAAGTCTGCAACTGCTTGACCCTTTATAGCTCTAGGTGACGCACACGTTATGTCCAGATCTGACATTTGGAGAAGCCATTTGCCTGTCCTTCCAGTCAAGACCGGCTTTGAGAGTAAAAACTTTGCGGTATCAGATTTAGACACGAGTATCACCCTATTAGACAGCAGGTAATGCCTAAACTTCTGAATGGAATGGATCAAGGCTAAACATGCCTTTTCCGCTCTGGGGTATCTGAGTTCAGCGTCCCTCAATATTCGACTGAAATAGTTTATGGGACGTTCGATTCCCTCGTCGTCTTCCTGAGCGAGTAGAGCCCCTACTGCAGTGTCACTGAAGGCAGTGTAGAGACACATCGGCTTCCCTTGTACGGGAGACTTCATGATGGCTGGAGATGATAGTATTCGTTGAATCTTTCGAAAGGCTTCTTGCTGGGTTGCGGTCCAAACGAAGCTGGCTCCTTTTTTCAATAAGGGGGTGAATGAGGTGGTAAGTTGGGCTAGACCAGGTATAAAACGTCGAATGTAGTTTACCTTGCCCATGAAACTCTAGAGCTCTTTCACAGTTCGGGGAGGCGGAATTGTGAGGATAGCCTGAGTCTTGGACGGGTCTACCTTTATTCCTTCTGCAGTCACTTGGAATCCTAGAAATTTACCTAAAGATACACCGAAAGCGCATTTCAAAGGATTCATCTTCAACTTGTATTCTCGACACCTCTCAAACACTTGCCGTAAGACGTTGGTGTGATCTTCTCGAGCCTTTAACTTGACCACGATATCATCTACATAGTCTTTTACTTGTTTGTGCATCATGTCGTGGAAGATTGCCGTCATAGCACGTTGATAGGTTGCGCCGGCGTTCTTTAAACCGAACGGCATAACAGTATAGTAAAAATTTCCAAGAGGGGTTCGGAAGGCTTTCTTACTTGCATCGTGCTCATACATCCTTATCGATTGTAGCCATTTGTAACCATCCATGAAGGAAAACATGCGTGTCCGCTAGTGGCGTCTACTAACATGTCGATGTTAGGCGCAGAGGAAATTCGTCCTTTAAAAGCACTTGTTCAAGTCTCTCGAAATCCACGCAGCACCGAATCGTCTGTTTTTTTCTTCTTTACCGGGACCACGTTAGCTAACCAGGTCGGATGATGAATAGGTCTGATGAAGCCGGCAGCTAATAACTTCTGAATTTCGTTCTTGATTTGTTCTTCTACTTCATGTCTGAATTGCCTCGGAGATTGTTTGACTGGTTTGGATCCAGGTATGACATGTAGGTGATGGGTGACCAATTTTTCATCTAGGCCAGGCATTTCCTCATATGTCTAGGCGAACACATCTTGGTACTCCTTGAGTAATTGAACAAGACTCGTACGTTCGTCTATGGACATAGTCAAACTGATAGAGACCGGCCTGGGAGATCCTTCACTCCCGATGTTAACAGTCTCGAGCTCGTCAGTCGTGGAATTGGTTCTATCTTGTAGTTGTCGCGGGGCATCCAATACCTCCTCTTGCATTTCATCGTTCTGCAAACATTCAATTGGGCGGAGAGACCGGGTGCCGGTCTCTCCCCGCTAATTGCTAATAAGCGGCGCAGTATATTCTCTTCCCCTTACGGTCACGTTTCGCCTCAAAAGTGCGTTCCCTTTTGGTGTGAACGTGGGTTCAAGCTTCACCGGATAAAGATGGACGCCTTGTCGAGAAGGCGTGTCGTGGTGCTTGGCCCTCGGTGATGCAAGTCGGTCTTCTTCCTGGATTGAAGCCCACGCTGGTAGTGGGGTGCACAAGACTTTGTCTGATCTTCCCTGCGAGGTATATTTTAGCTCGAACAGCTCCACTCCGCATATTGGTGCGTACGGATACAATGATACAGGAATGCGGATGACTTTTTTATTTAGCATGGTCTTCAAGCACTGGTGATACGTTGAGGGAATGACCTTGTTGTCGTGAAGCCATGGTCTCCCCAGTATCATATGGTAGTCCGACTCCTTTTCTATGACTTAAAACTTTGCTCTTGATGAACGGGTCCAACTGATAAATTCAGATTGACATACCCGTATGTGTTGGTCTGGTTTCCTTCGAAGTCCATCATCGTGGTGGGCTGTCGTACAATCTTGCATAGACTAACCTTGGCTGTCTTGAGAGTCTTGAGAGTAATGATATTCGAAGATGCTCCTGTGTCGATGAGGGCCCTTCTGAACTCCGAACCCTTGATGTGTGCGGTAACATGTAGGGCCCGGTTGTGACCTTCCTCTGCCATCATGTCGTCTTCTGTAAATGTAACATTGTTTACAGATGTTTCCGATGCGGTTAGGACTTCTGGACGAGAAGGAGTCAGGTGTACATCTAGAGCTATTTTATTAATTGCAGCAAACGTCTCTGCCCGTTGATTCCTCGAGAGGTGCAAGAGTTCACACAAGCTTTCCACTAGAGATGCCGCTTCCTGATCTACTGGTCTCTGGTTCGTAGTAAAACTGTTGATATGAGGGGAATTAGTCCCCGGTGTAAAATTCTCTGGAACACTCATCTCTGACGTCAGCTTGATGAGGAGATCAAGTATGCCGTTTACCGCTTCTTTGATTAGCTCCATGTTCTCCGTGTGAATCTCCTGTACCCGTGCTAGTTCGCTTAATGTTGGAAATCTCCTGATCATGCCGTCGGATACGCTGTTAGGAGGAGGGGTATCTCCGTTGGAGGAACCATCATGATTTGAAATTGTCGATGTGGTCCTAAGACCAACCATTAGAGATTGATTGAATGGTATTGAAGAAATTGACTTTACAACCGAGAGATTAACCTCCCACTGTGGTTGCCAATTGTTTATGAGTAAAAACTATTCCTGCCGGATTTGGTAATTTGGGGTGTGTGGATGAGGAATGAATCTAAATCCTAAACAAATGCACTGCGCGGTGAGTGCTTGTAGATTCAGGAAGTCAATCTGTGCAAGTCCGTCCTAAACCAAGAAATGGCCGTTCCAGACTTGTTTCGGTCACAAAGTGAAGGAGATGGGGTTGATCTTAGGGAGGGAAGCGAAGAAGGTGTTGATATTGTGAAGGTATTGGCTTGTTTATGACTTGTACCAGAAATATGAGCAGGCTTACGATTGATGCAAGCAGACTCTGAGTGTTTGAATACGTTCTTGTATTAACACTTGGTTTCTGTCTCGTCTGGACTTGTGTTGTTTCTCTACTTTTTTTTCTCCTGTTTGGAAAATAGGGAGGAGAACCTATTTATACAAGTCATTTGAGCCTTATTCACGTCTCTCGTGGGAAGTGGAGGAAGTGGAGTGATGGAGTAGTGGAGTTGTGTGTTAGTGTTACACGACCAGTCTTGCCCACTTATCCTGTCATCTCTAACCGTCCATGACTTCCTGACACATTCTTGTGATGGCGCGTTGCACGCTGCACGCTGCAAACCGCCAGACCAATACCCCGTATGTATCCCCGAGTTTGTGACATGATTGATGTCTGGAATGTGTGGATCGTGGGACCCACAAAAGGTAGCATGTAATACTAAGTTGAATAACTGCGTTATTCAGAAATTGATACTTGTGAAGTATCGTGTGTATTTTTATGCGGAGTGCGCATCATGGTGTGGTAAAGTGACGGGTGGTGATCACCATGACGCCTCACCGACCAATTAACTCCGACCGGGGTTGTATAACCAAGCGGTGAAGGTCGGGACGGACGAGATGATCTTTGAGAAACTCATCTGCGACCGTTGATGGAATCGGGGTTTTGAAGAGGTGCGCATGCATCACTCTTCAGCTTGGTCGAAGCCAAGCATGGGAAGGGTTTTGGAAAGGACCGACCGGCCATGCGTGTAGACAGCATGCCGGTGTACACGTCCGTACATCTCTGTCCCATAATGGCGCGATCTAGGCCACTCAATTTGACCGGCAAAGAGGAGTGGTTGAGATCGATTTTGCAACAGAAATTTGGTGCCGCAAAATCCGCACATCGTGCCAACTTCGGGCGCGCGTTTCAAGACGACCAAGCTTGGTCAGTCTTGCCCAATCCGTCCGGCGTGTAGGTGGTAGGCTGGTATTCACACCTATACCCGACTGTCCCATGAAAGCGTGATCTAAGCCACTCAAATCGTCCGGTGAAGTTGAGTGGTCGAGATCAATTTGCAATTTGGGAAGTGTGACCACGCAAGTTTGGACGCGTTTTGGGATAGCCGGGGCATGATATGCCTCGGCCGATCGGGTGAGGGGATAGACGGGCCCACGGTGGTCATCTTTGGTATGATCGGACTGCTTAATCTAATGCTGGGACCCTCAATTCGTGCGGAGAAGATGGACGCTCGTGATGCTCAAAACCCTAATTTTGGGTTTCACGGCCGTGCGACCATGTTTTATTTGGAGTACAATTGGGATAACCAACCATGGTTGGTCCCCGACCGATTGGTCGGGTATGTAGGCGAGCCACACGGTGATTGTGTTGACATGCTCTGGACCCTTTGAATCTACATCTACACCCTCCATCTATACCTGCGAAGATGGATGGTTGAGACTGCTTTGCGACACATGTAATATGCCGCAAACCCTAATTTAGGGTTTTCCCATCCATACACTCTGGTTTGGACGTTTTGGAAAGCTAGGCCAATATTTTGGGGAGGCCGACCATGCGGGGTCCGAGTTGGTTCGGCAGTGAATATTCCATACCTGCTTGGGGGTTATGGAATTGATCTGGGCCATCCAATCATGCTAGTGAAGTTGGATGATCGAGATCATATCCGCATCGATACGGACAGTCCGGATGCTCAATCGGGCTAGTATAACACACCGAGAGTTCTCAATCGGGCTAGTATAACACACCGAGAGTTGCGACTTTGCACGGGTATTTCGTACATGCTTTCATTATAATGCTTGGAGGTTCGTGTTGCTGCGCGCAGAGAGCAACACTCGGCCGTCATGCCGCAGCGATAATGAGTACAGGAAATACAAGGCTGCTTACGCATTAATTAATAATGCTATAAATTCACAGGGTATGGGATTGTTGCTACATGCTCCAACCTGGATGAATTTCATGTATTCACAGAATGGGATTGTTGCCACATGCTCCATTCTAGGTGAATTAAGTGAGGGAGTATCCAACACTTATTAATGGCTTTATCTTTTACAAGATTTCAGCGCATAATTTTCTGTTTTTTTACAATTTTAACCTTAAATGAAAATCCACCATCAACATTCGGTCACAAAGTGAAGGAGATGGGGTTGATCTTAGGGAGGGAAGCGAAGAAGGTGTTGAGATCTGGGAAGAATTCTCCAGCGGAACAACGAACATCCCAATGACTAAGGTATTAAGAATAGGTAAATTGTAAAAAGCCAGAAAAGCAAATTGGGGATAGCTTATCGACACAGGTATGCCGCACTGATAATCATCCGCCGCGTATAGGATTTTCATTTAAGGTTAAAATTGTAAAAGCTAGAAAACTATGCGCTGACCTCTTGTAAAAGATAAAGCCATTAATAAGTGTTGGATACTCCCTCGCTTAATTCACCTAGAATGGAGCATGTAGCAACAATCCCATTCTGTGAATACATGAAATTCATCCAGGTTGGAGCATGTAGCAACAATCCCATATACCTTGTGAATTTATAGCATTATTAATTAATGCGTAAGCAGCCTTGTATTTCCTGTACTCATTATCAATGCGGCATGACGACTGAGTGTTGCTCTGAAGAGACGACATGATTTGCGGCATATTCCATATTCAAAAAGCATCGTTGATTGCTATCCCGAAGAAGGTGTGTAGACAAAAAACAGGGAGGTATGAAGGGAAACCAACATGGCGTTCGATCACTGAGCCTTCTTCTCCACGTGTGGGATGCTAAGTCCCCAATGAATTCTAAAGCTATCTTTCTTGTAAAATTGTTGAATAGAACTTACTTGATTTTTGAAGCTTTACTTGTATCAACCGAAGTAGCCTCTTCTAAGGAAATCATCCGCCGCATTAATCTCTCAGCAAAGCTATCCCTCTGAAATCGGCGGTATCAAGAAAGCCAACGGGATTTGTGATGATTATCAGTGTACATCCTCACAACGATCCTCCTCAACGTCCTAGGGAGGATAACCAGAGACCATCCTAGGCCTATCTCCATCAGCTCAACCTTGAGTACGGATAAACGCATCGAAGCTCATGGAACTTCTCAAAGAGTACCAAGACATATTCGCTTGGAGATATGAAGAAATGCCGATTTAGATGAAAATTGGTCACCCATCATCTACATGTCATACCTGGATCCAAGTCGGTTAAACGGTTGCAGTTAGGAAAATGGATAGATCAGGTGTTGCATAGACTTCAGAGACTTGAACAGGTGCTGCTCCAAAAACGATCCTCCTCAACCTAACATCGACATGTTAGTAGATGCAATCAGCGGACACGGCATGTTCTACTCCATGGATGGATGTAACGGCTACAACCAGATAAGGGTGTACGAGCATGACGCAAGTAAGATAGCTTTTCGAACTCCTCTTGGAAATTTTTTATTATACCATACTGCCATTTAGTTTAAAGAATGTCGGTGCAACGTATCAACGCTCTGGAAATCTTCCACTGGAGTCGATACCTCAAGGGAACATCCTCAAGAATATAACGATGTCCACGCGTCAGATCGAGCAAGATCCGGGCGAGTCACTCTATCAGGCAGTGGTCGAACAAGATTCGGGAGAGTCACTTTATCAGACAGTGGTACCTGTCTATCATGTTATATTCGAGAATCTGCGCTTTTGGTCATCCTCTGGAGCTGTTGAACGCTCATCTACAACAAAATATGCCCTGATGGAAAGAACCAGGCTTGCCGGTAATGAAGAGCCTCATAATGTTCGTAGGGGCATATATCTCACCAACAGGCGATACAACCTTGACCTTAAGCGGTTCCTCAAGCACCAAGAGGAAAACTACCGAGATACAACATCCTGCGCGTCCGCCAACTCCAACTCCAGTACCACATGCACGACTCCCACAATGATGAAACAACGTCAAAGATGTTCCATACCTAGCTCGACAACAACTACTAAGAACAAACCATGTAAACCACGCTTGGGGACTGAGGCTCAGCATGAAGTTCCTTCACCGTCAGTCAAGGAATTCTTCAACACGAGAAAGATGGTCATCAATAATCATGGAATTCGCAAGGGTAAATCGAACTGAAGAGGAAGCCACTTCAATGCTCCCTCCAGCAGAAGCTTCTTCAATGGTCTATTCAAGAGCCGCCTCAATGCTCTCTCCGGGACCCCTGTTCGCTTCAGAATCCTACTTCAACACTCTATCCAGGATCCACCTTAACGTTCGCACCAAAAGCCACTTTAATATCCTCTCGAGTCGTTTCAACACTCAAGCTACATCAATAATCTGCGCTCTGGTCAAGTTATCTTTGATGTACTCATTGCTCAACATACGTCTCATCCATCCTTCATGAGGACCAGTAGAGCATGAAAAACCCTGAAGTCGATAGGAGGAGGGTTATCCTGTGGAACGAATATTTTCATATAGTTGAAATGGCGCGGTGAACAACTCATCATCAATGTTCGGCATATCTTTGAAGCTGCCAACACCTCGACTTGGCACCAAAGATTATCCCAGAGAAGACATCTCAACAGAGTTCTTTTCTTCATTCTACAATAAAAAGAGGAGTCGTACTTGTATAAAAATGCGTGAGATGTGCATTCACACACGACAGAACACACATTCATGTTGGAGTACACAAGGCTGGTATTGGGTCCAAACACCGGTGTTGATCAAGTCACAAGTCCGGTGTTGATCAAGTTTCAAGTCCTGTGTTGATCAAGTTTAAAGTCCGGTGTTGATCAAGTCACAAGCCCGGTGTTGATCAAGTCACAAGTCCGGTATTGCTCAAGTTTCAAGTCCGGTGTTGATCAAGTCACAAGTCCGGTGTTGATCAAGTTTCAAGTCCGGTGTTGATCAAGTTTCAAGTCCGGTGTTGATCAAGTCACAAGTCCGGTGTTGATCAAGTCACAAGTCCGGTATTGCTCAAGTTTCAAGTCCGGTGTTGATCAAGTCACAAGTCCGGTATTGCTCAAGTTTCAATTCTGGTATTGATCAAAGTCACAAGGCTGGTATTCGAATAAAACAGCGCACGCACAGGGACGGTTTCGGTTAAACACAGGTCGACATTCGGATCGGGCACGTGACGAGCTCCGCTGATCCCCCAGATTGGTGAAGCATACAAGCTGTCCCCAATCAAAGCTCTCTCTCCAGAAAAAGGTATTTCAGCTCCAACACTTCAACGCTCTCCCGGGCCTTCTCCAAAAGCTGCTTCAACGCTTCCTGCAGGACCCACATTTATATTTGAGCATACAAGGTTTATTTTTATACAAGTCATTTACGAGCAACAAATTAAGTGAGGGAGTCCCATATACTATTTCAGACTGATATACATAACCATCCTTGTATTTCCTGTACCCATTACCGGTGCGCCATGACGACTGAGTGTTCTTCTCAGCAGAGCAACACGAATCTCCAAGCATTAATAATGAAACATGTAAGAAATACCCATATAGGCTACAACTCTCGGTGTGTTATACTAGCCAAATTGAGCATATTTTGAATCTGTACTGTCCATATCAGTCTCAGAAATGATCATGACCATCCAACTTCACCAGCATGGTTGGATGGCCCAGATCGAATCCATAACCCTCAAGCAGGTATGGAGTATTCACCACCGACCCAATGCGGCCCCACATGGTCGGCCTCCCCAAGAGGGAAAGCATCGGTTACCAGTTCGTCTATCCAAAACAACATGGATGTGAAACCCTAAACTAGGGTTACGGCACATTACATGTGCCGCAAATCAGTCTCAACCATCCATCTTTGCAGGCATAGATGGAGGGTATAGATGTATATTCATAATGTTGATGGTGGATTTTCATTTAATGTTAAAATTGTAAAAGCCAGAAAATTATGCGCTGACATCTTGTAAAAGATAAAGCCATTAATAAGTGTTGGATACTCCATCACTTTACTAATTCACCTAGAATGGAGCATGTGGCAACAATCCCATTCTGTGAATTAAATACACGAAATTCATCCAGGTTGGAGCATGTAGCAACAATCCCATATACCCTGTGAATTTATAGCATTATTAATTAATGCGTAAGCGACCTTGTATTTCTTGTACTCATTATCGGTGCGGCATGACGACCGAGTGTTGCTCTCAGCGGACCAACACAAACCTCCAAGCATTATAATGAAAGCATGTACGAAATACCGTACAGCCGCAACTCTCGGTGTGTTATACTAGCCCGATTGAGAACTCTCGGTGTGTTATACTAGCCCGATTGAGCATCCGGACTGTCCGTATCATTCGGATATTATCTCGATCATCCAACTTCACCGGCATGATTGGATGGCCCGGATCAATTCCATAACCCCCAGCGAGGTATGGAATATTCACTGCCGAACCAACGCGGACCCCGCATGGTCGGCCTCCCAAAAATATTGGCATAGCTTTCCAAAACGTCCAAACCGAGAGCGTATGGACGGGAAAACCCTAAATTAGGGTTTGCGGCATATTACATGTGTCGCAGCGGTCTCAACCATCCATCTTCGCAGGTATAGATGGAGGGTGTAGATGTAGATTCAAAGGGTCCAGAGCATGTCAACACAATCACCGTGGGCCCGCCTACATACCTGACCAATCGGTCAGGACCAACCATGGTTGGTTATCCCAATTCGTGCGCCGAATAAAGCATGTTCGCACGGCCGTGAAACCCAAAATTAGGGTTTTGAGCATCACGAGCGTCCATCTTCTCCGACACGAATGGAGGGTCCCAGATTAGATTAAGCAGGTCCGGTCATATCAGCATGACCACCGTGGGCCCGTCTATCCCTCACCGATCGGCCCATGCATATCATGCCTTTTTATCCCAAAACGCGTCCAAACTTGCGTGGTCACACTTCCCAAATTGCAAATCGATCTCGACCACTCAACTTCACCTAGGAAGATTTGAGTGGCTTAGATCACGTTTTCATGGGACGATCAGTATAGGCGTGAATACCAGCTTACCACCTACACGCCGAACGGATTGGGGAAAGACCGACCAATCTTGGTCGTCTTGAAGGCACTGCAAGTTGGCACGATGTGCGGCTTTGCGGCACCAGATTTGTTGCAAAATTGATCTCAACCACCCCTCTTGCTTGGTCAAATCGAGTGGCCTAGATCGCGCCTTTATGGGACAGAGAGGTATGGACGTGTACACGGCATCTTTGTCTACACGCATGCCCGGTCGGTCCTTTCCAAAACCCTTCCCATGCTTGGTTTCGACCAAGTCAAGAGTGATACTCGCGCACCTCTTCAAAACCCACGATTCCATCAACGGTTATGAGATGAGTGTCTCAAAGATCATCTCGTCGAGTCCCGACTTCACCGGCTTGGTTATACAACCCTAGTCGGGAGTTAATTGGTCAATGAGGCGTCATGGTGATCACCACCGTCGCTTTACCACACCATGATGCGATACTGCATAAAAATACACACGATACTTCACAAGTATCAGTTTCCTGAATAACGCAGTTATTCAATTTAGCATCACATGCTACCTTTTGTGGGTCCCACGATTCACACATTCCAGACATCAATCATGTCACAAAATGGGGGATACATATCGGGGTATTGGTCCGGGCGGTTTACGGCGTGCGGCGGCAACGCGCCATCACAAGAACGTGTCAGGAAGTCATGGACGGTTAGAGATGACAGGAGAAGTGGGAAAGCCTGGTCGTGTGATACTAACACATTATTCCACTACTCCATCACTCCACTTTCTCCACTTCCCACGAGAGACGTGAATAAGGCTCAAATGACTTGTATAAATAGGTTCTCCTCCCTATTTTCCAAACTGTAGGAGAAACAACACAAGTCCAGACGAGAAAGAAACCAAGTGTTAATACAAGAACGTATTCAAACACCCAGAGCCTGCTTGCATCAATCGTAAGCCTGTTCACCTTTCTGTTACAAGTCATAAGCAAGCCAACACCTTCACAATCTCAACACCTTCTTCGCCTCCCTCCCTAAGATCAACCCCATCTCCTTCACTTTGTGACCGAAACAAGTCTGGAACGGCCATTTCTTGGTTTAGGCCGGACTTGCACGGATTGATTTCTGAATCTACAAGCACTCACTTGCATCAGTTGCATTTGTTTAGGGTTTAGATTCATTCCTCATCCACACACCCCAAATTACCAAATCCGGCAGGAATAGTTTTCACCCATAAACAATTGGCGACCAAGTGGGACATTAATCTCTCGGTTGTAGAGTCAATTTCTTCGAAATCCGATTCAATTTCATCAATTTCAAAAAGGGTAGATCTTAGAATCAACTCAATCAACAGTTCATTTCAAGATGGTGGAACTCAGGTCTAGATCAGCAACCAATTCTGATGGAGCTAGTGTGGATAACAATCCTGGTGTCGAAGTACCTGTCAGTGGAGCTACCGTGGTCAATACATCTCGTGGAGCCGTCACTTCTACCATCGGCACCGGCGTAGCAGAAATATTCCGATAAGTGTAACACCTCCCATCACTGAGCTGAAAGCATCCGCAAATCCCGGCATCTCCTCAAGTGTAACACCTCCGGAGTCACCAGAGCAACGACTTTCACTCCTTCATCAGGACGAGGAGCCGGAGGCATAAGAGGAGGACCACCGTCTATTACTACCGCAGACTTGATGGAGAAGAAGGAAATTCTTGCTAAGACTCAAACGGATATGGCCGCAACTCAGAAAGAGGTACTCACTTTCCTTAAAACTTTAACCGAACGATTGCCACAAGATTCACGAAAACCCTCGGAGCCAACAAGAGATGCCTTCAATACACCCGGAGCGGGCGTTTCCACTCGGACCCACATGAGTGAAGAAACTCATGTTGCCCCTGAACGTTCAAGAGGAAGGGACCAACCATCCAACTTTATCACACGCGAGGACCTGGAACGACTTCTCCAAAATCGAGGAAAAGGAGACCGAACGGATGTACACCAACATCAGCCACCGTACCCTCAAGATGTGCAACTAATTCCTCTTCCAATAGGTTATACCTCTCCCCAGTTTTCCCTCTACGACGGTACTAGTAATGCTCGTGAACACGTTTCTCGATTCTTGGAATCCTTGGGGGAACATGAATACAATCATGTTCTACGCCTAAAAGAATTCTCGAAATCACTTACGGGGAGGGCGTACACCTGGTACAACAACATCACGCCTAACAACATATCCAATTGGAGCGAGATGGTCGGTGCTTTCTACAGAAAGTATTTCTTTGTGTCTGAACAAATCACCTTTTCAGATCTAAGAAGAATTCTCCAGCGGAACAACGAACATCCCAATGACTTCGTTAAAAGATTCAGAACCCAAGCGCTAGATTGTCACGACCCGAATGTCACCGAACGACAATTGGTGGAATTATGCATCAATGGGATGATACCCATATA
The DNA here is from genome assembly GCA_023531295.1 of Papaver armeniacum. Classification (NCBI taxonomy): domain Eukaryota; kingdom Viridiplantae; phylum Streptophyta; class Magnoliopsida; order Ranunculales; family Papaveraceae; genus Papaver; species Papaver armeniacum. The sequence continues at coordinate 850,875 of JAJJWW010010882.1, forward strand.
CCGCGCTCGGTAGAGAATCGGGCTTTCAAACGTTCTCGAACTCCATGAAGCGCAAACGTTCAGCAACAACTCGCACTAAAGATTGCTAGAAAGAACCGAGTTGTTCAAGTGAAGATTCACGTGAAAGTCGAGGAAGCGGGCGCCTCACGAACAAGCAATACAACACGGGTCCTTCAGTGAGTGTAGTGGGCGGAGAAGAAAAAATGAAAGCTTCAGTGACGGAACAACAAACCAATCGGTCATCCCCGGCACACAAGACTTCGTCTCGAAAGGAGCGGACAAAACTCCCGCACAAGACACCGAAGATACGAGTTTTCCTTTCCCCATGAATGAAGTGATAGAACTCTTGGAAGCGTGGATCCAAGACGATGCCGTCAAGTCGCCTCCTATCAAGCGTCCTCCAACCGAGAAAGACATGGCGGATCCCAAATATTGTTGCTACCACAGATTTGTACATCATCCAACCAAAGATTGTAACAAAGTTGAAACAAATATTCGGGGAAAAAATAGAGACGTGGGAACTCCGACTTGGAAACGAAGGTGTTCGTAGAGACCCTCTCCCTATCAGAACCGCATGATTTCGGGGATTCTGTTCGCAAGGCGTACAATCTATGATGGAGCACTTGTGTGAAATCTTGTACTTCTCCAAAGGGCAGCGTCAAGACATATTTACGGCCCTCAACCACGTTGTGTCGAGCAGCGTTTGTATCCGTAAGCGGTCAGAACCCAGGTCTTCCCCGAAGGACGCGAGCAAGGGAAACGGGGACTCCTAACTGTCACTCATTTGAGAGACGTTGAGTTCGATAAGCGCGTTGATTGATACGGCTTCCGAATTTAACATCATTACCGCCAAGACCTTGAGAGCGGCAAAGATTTCAAAGCAGGAAGCTACTCGTCACCCAACTGTGGTTAAAGATTCAGAAGGAGAACTCAGAGATGTATATGGATACATCGATCTTGAAGTCATATTAGGTGATGCCTCGACGCAATCAAAGTTCTACATAGTCAAAGATCATCCCAACTACGACATGATCCTAAGACGCTCTTGGATGCATGACAACAAGGCCATACTAGAAGTCTGTCCTCTACCGGTTTCGATACCTGAAAGAATCTCCAACACGCCTTCTGGACCTCCCAGTGACTGTCTGTTGCCGCACCAACAACTTGCCAATGTGACACAACTTCCCGGAGGGAGCCTGTCAGCATACATTGAAAGGCTCCGATCTCAAGTAAGTCTCATCACGCAACCCTCTTTGCAACTTACCGCCCTCATTCTTACAAGTCCTGGGGACTGACTCTAGCCAAAAAACCAACCTTGGCTAAAAGATGCGAATGGGAGGTCGGCCCCTTCAAATAATTTATCAGGAGTCTAGAAGCTGTCTTGATCAAAGACGACAAAACCAAGACCCCGATGTCAACACGCCCAAACCCGTTTGGAATTGGGGACTTAGTAACGAAGACAACCGCATTCAAGGTCGGAAGTATTACGGTGAGAATGGCTACCTCACCTGATTCAGCCACCAAGAAGGAGGATGAACCATACTTGGTAGCAGATGTCATCCTAGGCGGCTACTGCAAACTCATCAACACTGACAAGCTAGAAGGCGTAACCATACACTCACGATGGCTCAAACCCTACCGTACTTAAGACGTTGTGCTATCACTCTCCAGCATCCTACACACTTTAAGATGTTGTGCTACTTCCTCCGGCGTGTTTCCCTTTACAATTTCACATCATATTTGTAATTCCTCTAGAGAATGATTGCAATACTTGCATTCATAATTAGGGTTTCAATTTTCGATTTTCAGATTAATTGAAGTGTTATTTCCATCTGAGAACCTCTTTACCCCTAAAGACACAAATTCCATCCTAAATCAACCCACTAGAGCAGGTCAGGAAAGAAACCCTAAGCAAAAAAAAAAAAAAAAACATCCTGAAAAGAGTCGATGGAAAAGATATGCACGGGAAGGGAAGAAGCTTTGAGCCACTCACCCTAGCAAGGCCAGGAAGATCTTGCATCAAGGAACACAGGTCCGTAAATATTCCATTATGGAATTATTTCCTTTATCACAAAGAATTACGTGTGAAGGCGCACCCTTGCGCCTGAGAAGGTTCAGTTGCAGTCTTGACAAAGGGTTATAAAAAAAAAAAACCCTCTATTCAAACAATCAAATAGAAGAAAACCTTGAACTCGATTGCCACTGAGTACAAGGAAGATGTTCAAATGTACAGAATATATTTGGAGAAAGGAAAAAGAAGAAAAGAGGTTTTAGTCGCCAAGAGGGTCGACCTCGCCTTCACCACCGTTAGGTTCTGCTCCATCACCTGTTGATGCGCGTCCCTTCGGATCTACCTCAACTTTTGCATCAGACATCTCCACAACAACGCACTCCATCCCAACATCCTCAGCGGGAGCATCAAAGGACACAACAACATTAGGAGTCGTGACGATTGCTTTCAAATGATCAGGTTCGTCTCGTGTCGAATCAAGAATTATCACGCCGTCCTGGATTGGGTAATTGCTCTTATCTTCATTCGAGAGGTCGTTTATGCTCAACCCTCCGCCTCTTCAACCAAGGCCGCATATCTCTCGCCCTTGCGCTTACTAGTGCCTCGCAATGCTTCCTCGCGCCTCCACCGCTCCTCCATGTCAATCGCAGCTGAAAGTGCACAGATGCGTCCCCTGGCAATACGTGATAGACACATTTTTGTGTCTGAATTGTCCTCAATGTCTCTATTGTTAGTGCTTGATTTTGTACTTATTTTGTTTTTATTATGTTTGTGTAGGTGTTTTTGGAGAAATACACTTGTGTGGAAAAAGTTGCTCAAAAAGTGTTGTTTGAACCCCAGGAGAAAATTACTAAAGGCACCCACATTTTGGACGTACCCCATGGCTATTCGCACCCCTAATCTGGATAGGGGCTACCTTTCTTCCTCACGTACAAATAGAAAATGGCAGGAAATTTGGTTTCAACAGTAAAGGATTTATTATCTTTAACATAAGAATATCTTCTTGCCTTATAAACAGGAAGTTTTGAAGAAAAAGGAAGTTATCTTGTATTAAACAAGAAGGATATCCTTAGAAGATTTTATCTTGGATTTTATTCTGCGAAGTAAAGAAGATATGGGTTTGGTAAAGAAATATAGAGAATAAAGAGAAAGAAAAATTCATGAAGATATTTTTAATTAAAAAGAAGAAGATTTTGGAGTTATGGAAGAATATATTTGAGTAATGTGTATTTGTGTGTATAAATAGAGAGCTAGAGAGCACATTTGAGAGGGGAGTTTTGGAGAGAAAAGAAAATCACTGCTTTAATAATTTTCTCCCATTTTCATCATTTGTAAACACTTTGAGCAATAAAAAATAATTTATGAGCGTGTTTCCAACATGATGATGAGCTAATTCTCCCACAACCAAGGAAATGAGGAAGCTACTTACGCATGAATAATTGGTAATTATTTATTTTCTCTAATTTATAATTTATGATTCACTCAATCACTGCTTTTGCAGAGTTTTTAATTGTTTGCATAATTTCCTTCATTAGTTGTGATTCAATTAGATAGGTTATGCTTTGTATTAAGATAATCTATGCTTAGGGGATACAATTAATTTTTGAGAATTTGTCTGATTATATGTGAATTAAGAAATAAGGGACTTAAAAGATAATTAGAGTTTTGGCTTATTTACCATAATTTATTCATGTGTAATAGTGGAATTAGTGTCTTGGTTATTCCTAATAGTCTGTTGAAATATTTTGTATATATTTTTCTTTTATTTTAGTTATTTAAATCTTAAAATCGATTTCAACAAGTCCGAGTGAACGACAACCTTATTTACCACTATCCTAAATTCGATCAATTTTTGGCGCCGCCGACGCGGACTTGTGTATAGATTTGTTTTTAGGTTTTTTTTTTTTTTTTTTAATTATTTCACGCGTTTTGGTATTCCTGTTTGCTTTCAGATTTGGAGTGGAGCGAAAGAAAAAGAGAAAGTGCTGAAAAGAAAAGCAAAGCCAAAATAGGAAAGAAAAGAGAGATCCGAACGGAGTGAAGAAGAAAATTTTTTATATAGTGTAATTATTATTTATTTATTTTTAGAAACTATAATTAGGTAATTTTTTTTTTGTATTTTTGGACTTTTTAATTTTTGGACTATTGGACATTATTAATTTTAAACCCTAAGGGTTAATTTAAATATAAACTGCACAGGGAAGGACAACAATTACGATACTGTCTCGGCCCCTCGGGTTCGTACACGACATAGGAGTCGTGGCCCGAGTCGACTTCAACGGTTCATCCCCGTCCGGAACGGAGGTAAGAATTCTAAACTCCCGCGAATCCCCGTCGCCGGGTTTACCGGATGATTTTGTATGCATATATGTTGAGGTATTGAAAACGGCTGCTTTAATTTCCTAGTAAAGGGCAAGGACTGGCCATACAAGATAAGAGTTCGGATTTCATCACCGTTCTCTTCTTGCCCGCCTTAGGAAAACGAAACCAAACACGAACCTAAGCCTAAAATACTGACTAGAACGAGACCGATAGGGTAACGAGCTTAATAGGAAAGTCATTCGAAAAACATTGGTTACTCTTTAAGCATACTTCGAAGTTCATGATGGTTTCTGTAAGTTGAATGCGTGACTGCGCCGCCTTGTAATACGGTGAGGCCTTGGGTATCAAAGCTCTACGCAGCTTCCCTCGCCTCTATTCAACTTACTTAAACTCGGATTGATTCCAGAGGGGTTTGCTCAGATTGTAAAGAATTCCCTTTCGAAGGATTAGAAGCTGGTCTAGAAAACAATCTAAGTGGAGCCATCATGCTTTTTGTTTGCTAGAAATCAGTAGGTTTGTTGTGGTCGAGTCAGCCTTGTTTGTGCTTATATAGAATTCCCTTGCAGTTAGGATATCAAACTGGTATTATAATAGCCATCACAATGAATATGAATATCCAACTGAACAATATGAACATCACCCTTTTTATGACCAGAATGTGAATAATGGTTGGGAACGTCAACCTTTTGAAGATTATGGCTCATACCATGGTGAGCCCAATTATTATTCACATGAATACCAGTCATACGAGCAAAATTCCTATAATTCCTCTTCTCTAGATGAAGCACGTAAGATACTTGAGTCAACGTGTAAGTTAACTGAGTCAACACGTGAGTTTGCTGAGACAACACGTAGGTTAGAGTTAGAGACGGAAGAAAGAATTGCTCGAATTACTCTTGATTGCCAATACATTCTTTCCAATATCACCCGTGAAAATGAGAAAAAATTTTATAATCAGGATGACGAGGTTAGAATTGGTAACACTACTTGTTTAGATGAGGTTCAACCATTTTCATGTTATTATGATGATTATGATGAGGATAATGTTGATTAAGAATTTGAAATAAATATGCATAGTAATCAGGAATTTGTTGCCCAAATTGAGCTTTATAACGATAATATTATTTCTAGTTCAAATCCAAATAATTTTAATAATTATTCACCTATTCAAAAGGACGAGGATTTGACTGGAGATACCCCCGTTTTAGACGATGTAGTATTTCCTTATGATTACGAAGCCGATAATAGTTTAGAGGAGCGGGTTTATCCTGAGAATATTGTTTTCGAGTCTAGCGATTTAGAAACATTAATCTCAGACAAAGAAGATGAACTTGTAGAGATAAGTGAGGATGAACCTGACTTAGAAGAATCAATTGACCATTTTCAGAATCGATGACCTTGAAAGTAGGGAAGTTGTGACTAGTCTTTCTAGAGATACTGAAAACTCTAAGTTTGGGGGTGATTATCATTCTCCATGTGCTTTTACTCTTAGAAAGGTCCCTAACTTGGGACTTGACATATGTGCCTCAACCATTTTAAAAGATTATCTTCATACACTTTTTCCCGAACCTAGTTGTGTCCATAAAGAAGTTCGCTTGTTAAGAACCCATCCTGGTTGATGTGGTTAACCTGTGCTATGATACCATGATTGATTTTGTTTTCCCACCAAATATTTTTCAACCAATTTTGGGAACGTATAAGTTTCAGATGTGTCAATTATTAAGTTTTGAGGCTAAACCCAATTGCTTTAGGAGATTAGGGTCGACATATTTGCTAAAGAATGACCACTACTGTGGTCAACTGTGTGAGTCAAGTCTGATTGACTTAGAGGATCCCCAGTTATTCAGGTTATTGTTATGTTCTTCTAAGTTCTTAATTGAGTATTTCCAGACTCTAGAACCTGATCTTCAGGATCCTGCCTTTGAGGAAATCCATCCAATGAAAGCTTTTTATCTAGACCCTTTTATAGAGCCTGCACCCGAACCACAACTAGATGTAGTTGTCTTAAATAAAAAAATAGATAAGGGCGTGTTGGATCCTGGTCTGTTGCAGTTTCCTCTTCTTGTGGTTAGCACTTTTTGATCCAAATGACACGCAGTTATTCCGGCTGCTGCTATATGATTCTTCGAGGTGACTAATCTCTTCCATTTTCTGGCTGAAGACTTTAAACTTAGCACTTCTTGGGAGGTAACCCAGTATTCATGCGACATGGTAATATCTTTCCTTATCTCTTTTGCTTCAAATGGTAACAGTTTCTCCTTGTTCATGTTTTTAATTTCATCTTTAGAATATTGAGGACAATGTTAGATTTAAGTTTGGGGGTATGGGAGAAACCTTTTAGTTGCAGTATTAATAAATAAACTCCAGAGCCTAGAAATTTATGTTTATTAAGGTCGACACTAACCAATCTAAGTGGATGGGAACATCTTGGTTGTAGGAGTTGAGGAACCAATCTGATTAGATGGAAACATCTAGAAGAGTCTATTCATAAAAGCACAGAGCTCAGGTGTTAGAAAAGAAAACATGGTAGTTTCGCCATATCCCCGTGATGGAAACATCGAAAGAATCCTGATCACTTCTTTTTTTCTTTTTACCATTGCTAGGGTGAAATAGAATGGCTGAGATTAAAAAAAAAAAAAAAAAATTGAGACCATACCACCAGACCAACCGGAATAAATACAATAAAGTCGACCACTGGTACCCTTGTATATGCCAGCTGAGTTGACCTAGAGTTAGGATTATCGACCACTGGTTCCCTTGTATATGCCAATGTGTTGATATTAGTCCAGACCAGTATCTCAGTCCATTAGGATAGGTTCACCTTAGTCAACATCATCTACGTTTTTCTCTAAATCCATCTTCTTAATCTATCCATTTGATTGGTTGACTCCGGTTTATGATGTCCAGAAACTATCTGAGTAGAGATCTGTCACTTTATATGAATTATAGTATGCTTGAGTGCAAACTCGTGTACATCAATTGGAATTTCGCATCAGGGTACTTCCTCCTGTAGTCAATGATTGTATGCCAACCAAGGAGATTCTTTAGTGCCTTCCAAGGTTCTGCGCAGATAGCTAGGGTCTGGAGTAATGGTTTTGTGGGTACACCTCTGGTAAACCCTCCCGAGACTATAACTCGGTCACTGGGGCCACCTAGTGAGTTAGAATTTTATTTTCTATATTAGATTTGCTCGAGGACTAGCAAATAATAAGTTTGGGGGTATTTGATAGACACATTTTTGTGTCCGAATTGTCCTCAATGTCTCTATTGTTAGTGCTTGATTTTGTACTTATTTTGTTTTTATTATGTTTGTGTAGGTGTTTTTGGAGAAATACACTTGTGTGGAAAAAGTTGCTCAAAAAGTGTTGTTTGAACCCCGGTGAGAAAATTACTAAAGGCACCCACATTTTGGACGTATTCCCATGGCTATTCGCACCCCTAACTGGATAGGGGCTACCTTTCTTCCTCACGTACAAATAGAAAATGGCAGAAATTTGGTTTCAACAAGAAAGGATTTATTATCTTTAACATAAGAATATCTTCTTGCCTTATAAACAGGAAGTTTTGAAGAAAAAGGAAGTTATCTTGTATTAAACAAGAAGGATATCCTTAGAAGATTTTATCTTGGATTTTATTCTGCGAATTAAAGAAGATATGGGTTTAGTAAAGAAATATAGAGAATAAAGAGAAAGAAAAATTCATGAAGATATTTTTAATTAAAAAGAAGAAGATTTTGGAGTTATGGAAGAATATATTTGAGTAATGTGTATTTGTGTGTATAAATAGAGAGCTAGAGAGCACATTTGAGAGGGGAGTTTTGGAGAGAAAAGAAAATCACTGCTTTAATAATTTTCTCCCATTTTCATCATTTGTAAACACTTTGAGCAATAAAAAATAATTTATGAGCGTGTTTCCAACATGATGATGAGCTAATTCTCCCACAACCAAGGAAATGAGGAAGCTACTTACGCATGAATAATTGGTAATTATTTATTTTCTCTAATTTATAATTTATGATTCACTCAATCACTGCTTTTGCAGAGTTTTTAATTGTTTGCATAATTTCCTTCATTAGTTGTGATTCAATTAGATAGGTTATGCTTTGTATTAAGATAATTTATGCTTAGGGGATACAATTAATTTTTGAGAATTTGTCTGATTATATGTGAATTAAGAAATAAGGGACTTAAAAGATAATTAGAGTTTTGGCTTATTTACCATAATTTATTCATGTGTAATAGTGGAATCAGTGTCTTGGTTATTCCTAATAGTCTGTGGCAATATTTTGTATATATTTTTATTTTATTTTAGTTATTTAAATCCTAAAATCGATTTCAACAAGTCCGAGTGAACGACAACCTTATTTACCACTATCCTAAATTCGATCAATACGCAGGTGCAGAATAGACATCCCCTGTATAGCACGGCCGACTTCACGAAGTGGAAGATCGATCTTAGCCATTACTTCTTCGTGCACATGGGTTTCGGGCTTGTCAACTTCGAAGCTTCTTTCTGGAGAAGCTGATTGTAATGATCGTTCCCCGCTTCCATGATAAACTGCAAAGGAGAAGAGGTTATGAGCAAAAAAATAATTAATCAATCAATCGATCAGTCAATCAGAGATCGATAAGTGCGGAGCAAGACTCGAGATATAGAATAAATGATCGCGTGAGATGATTCTTTATAATCTCGCAAGTCGACGTAATCCCAGGAGAAAAGAAGTCTTTACTTACCACCTATAAAGGCTACCAATTCGGGATAGCAATCAACGATGCTTATCGATACATCCGAGGAAAGTCGTGTGTGATGAGAGGGAGTACACTCGACCCAAGGAAGGGACCAAGCTCGGATATACACAAGGGGAACCAAAGCGACTCACCGTATCAAGTCCCGCTTCCTTCACAACCTTGATCAGACCAACGAGTTCCATGGCAACGCCCGACGATGTCGGCCTATCTGGTAAATATATATTCACCTTAGCTTGGTCATTTCAATGTACAAATTTGTCACCATCTCATGCCTACCCCACAATTGTGTAACCATTATGTGCTAGGCAGGGGACTTAATGTTGATGGTGGATTTTCATTTAAGGTTAAAATTGTAAATGTAGTTGCAGGATTTCCTACACTACACCCCTCATTAGATTTAACACAATTAATCCATTTAATGATGAATGTTATGAATTTTATTGTCTATTTCCTTGAAATGTTTACAAAAGAAGATAGAACAGAGCCAAAGAAATTACAACTATCACAAATTTTCTCTCTCCTAATGACTTGCTTAACAATTCAAAAAGAACCCCCTATAACAGAATTACTCAACCCTTTATATAGGATATTACATAGTGGATGACAGCTAAGCCGTCCTTTATTTTCGGGAATGACTCGCGAAGTATCGCAAGTGTATAAATGTTCGTCTTCGCGACACTCCTAAATCTCGCCAAATCTTCATACTTTTCTCATGTTTCGCTGTCGTCATCCATTGCGTCATTTATATTATTTCCCCGCGACACCTTCGCAGTAGTGACGCTGCTTATTGATCTCGCAAAGTATTGATGTCGCAATATTCTGATCCTACATCTTGCCTCTTCTCATGTCTTCTCTGCGAAGGAGAGAATTTCATGAGAATTATCATTTTGAAATGTCGCCACCGTTTATTTTCTATCCATTTTTTTACCGACAAGATTCCGTGAATTTAGGAATGGCTGTTTACACGTATCTAAAATTTCACTTTTTACCGGCTCATTTAATGTTATCCGGTTACTCTTCTCCCATCTATTTAAAGGGGAGTTCCCTTTGAAAATTCTTTCTTCTTTTATTTCATCTTCTTTATTGTCTCGCAACTTTTCTCCGCCATTTTCCTTCATCGTCTTCTTCATCGTCTTCCCGCTATAATTCTTCGCATCGCTTTCTATGGCATCAAGGTCTCGTTGATTTTACTAATTTTAATTATTTCATGATTGATCTCTCTTATTGTAGTCTTTTATTTGGATATTACTCTTCTTTTAATGTTTCTCTTACCATTTTTATTTCAAAGAAGAACAAGCTTCAAAGACCAAATTCACTGCTACGAACCCTAACATTTCTTCGGGTTCACAATCGAAATCCTTTGCTTCTAAAAGGCAGCCTGCGAGTAGCAAGGTATTTAAGAAATATTTACTCTTTTAATAACAATATTGTTGCCTCTGTTTCTTATTTAACTTGTAATTCGCGGGATGACAAAAATGGTGGTAGATCTCCCAAGAGGTCTCGCCATTCTAAACCAGCTTGCACCTCCTATTTCCTTTCCCGGGTTCAAACTTTTACTTCTCCTATAGTACCTTCGCAGACAATCCTCCCTCTCTAGCGATTGCTTCGCGTAATAAACCAACTCCTTCTTCTCAAGATAATCTGCCTCCTCCCGCGATATCCTCGCAGACAAATCAATCCTCGAATTTTCCGTCAATGAAATTCTTCAAAATGAACCTTTCTCCACTTTTACTCTTAATACTTTTGTATCGCCCCCACCTGTTAATCAGGTTTCTTCAACTGGCATTCTTATAACCAAGAATGATTCAACTTTTCCTCCTCCTCCTCTGAGTCTATCCCTCTTACCAAAGAAAACTTAGAAGGGATAGATGTAGCTTTCAAAGCTTTATCAGACGTCATGAATGATGCGAAGAAAACCTCCACCGATCCTATCGTGTCTAGTGTTTTTGAATCCCCGAGTAAATATTTTGGTTCGACACATTGTCGCGAACATCCGTGGAGCAAGAAATTAAGGTCTTGAAAAATAGCCTTCTCAACGTTTTCACTGGATCGTGACAATCTTCGCAAGAAGAACGAAGAATTAAAAGGTATATTTTTGCCTTTTTTTTTTTTTTTTTTTTTTTTTTTTTTTTTTTTTTAAACTCAAACCCTTGTTCGCCCTTCAAGTTTTAAACCGTAAATGAAAAATGGAGATATATCAGCTTGGAATCTATCGTTGAAGAAGTTCGAGTTGATAAAGATGCTTGGATGGAGCAATATAACCAATTAGATAATCTTCATACATATCGTTGATCAAATAGATAATCTTTCTAAAGAAAATGCTGATTTAGCTCAGAAACACGATTCGTTAAGTAATGACTTATCTCGCCTCTCGTATTCTTTGACTAAAGATAATCTAGAGTTGGAAACTTTATCAGATGAGAATGGAACTCTTTCTCAAGAGAAGCGAACTCTATTAAACAAGGTAGCAGTTTACTCGCAGCAATATGATATTTGTCAAAAATTATGTAAAGAGCAAGAACAATCTCTTCGCTCGCTGAAGAGTCATCTTGAAGAAGTTACTGCCGAGAAAGATAAACTCATTCAGGGTAGAATAACCTTAAGTGTAAAAGAAAACCAACTCAAATATCAGTGTTCCCAATTAAAAAAGTCCAATTCTTCCCTTGCAAAAGAAAATGCCATACTTGTTTCTAACGAAAAAAATTGGCGAGCTCGTCTGAAAGGATTAGTTGGAGATAATTTTGACAACACAATGGATCAACTGGAGAATAGTTGTTCGGCTTTAACCCAGCATCTTATCTCGCAAAATGAAGGTAGTCATAGAAGTTGACTGCCTCATCTACTCTTCCTTTATCGGGCCTTCATATTTTTGTTTGTTATAATATTTTTTTGTTATTATTTTTTGTTTCGCAGAGTCTGAGAAAAATCTTCACTCTTCCATTACTGCTTTGAAATCCGACCACTCAAAAATTCGCAAGGAGAATAAAATGCTTGTTACTTCCCTCATGCATTCTCGCGACATGGCAGAAAGAAGATTCGACTATATGTGTAATTTTAAAGATATAGAGGGTAAAAATCAGCAGAAAGTGCTCCTTCGTCAACTTCATCTTAAAGCTGAAGTTCTTGTGAATGATGTTTTACTATCTAAATCTCTTGATCCTGTATCTGTCGCACCTCTAGAAGTAAGTGATGATGAAGTTCCTAATTCCCCTGATAGTGATTATCACTACAACAAAACACACGTTTAGTGACAAAATTTTATAAAAGCTGCGAGGAAGTCACTAATGATGAAATTTTCAATAAGAATCCGAATAAAGGAATTTCTAATGAAAATCCTCCAACTGGCGAAGATGAAGCTGATAAGATTGTTGAGGAACGTTTATCATCTCCTGTTGTTGAGAAAAACGATGTAAATAATTAGACTGCTTTTGTAATTTTGCATCTTCCAATCTCTTTATCTGTATGACTTTTTCAGACGTTGAAGTATTCCTTTTGAAAAATTAAATCCCTTGTTGGATAATTCCTTTATTTTGTCTTTCCTTCTCATTTAAGAATTGCGATTGTAATCTCGCAAGCATGTTCGCTTACATTTTTGTGTGGTCTTATTTTGCCTTCCTAGTTAAAGGTCTTATTTCGCCACCCCTCGTTGCGACAAAATCGCAGGACGTCTTTACATTTTCATGTAATGACCCATTGATCTTGTCTTATCGTTTCTTAAGTATTTTTGCCTCTGCAGGATATTGTATTTGCGACAATATGACAAGTTTAAATATTCTTGCGAATATAAAACCCCATGACATTGTCGTCTTTGCGACGAGATCGCAGGACGTTTTTACATTTTCATGTAAAAACCCATTGATCTCGTCTTATCCTTGCGTTAGTATTATTGCCTCTACAGGATCATCGCACAAATATGACAAGTCTAAATTTTCTTGCGAAAACAAAGCCTCATGACATTTGCGTCTTTTGACACTTATCAGCTCCCTAATGGAGGGTGCCGCCCTTATCTTCTCCCTGGTTGCCCCTTCAAGGAGGCGTACATCGGCCATACAAGACTAGCTCCTCCCATCCGTTCTTAACAACAACCAGTTGTTTTCCCAGCCTCTTATCCCTTATACCTATATGGTTTATGGTTACGAGACTCGCACCCTAAGTGGAGTTTTCTTCGGCCGAAAAGATATACCAAGACTTGCCAAGAATGGCCGAGACACTTCAAATGCCCCAGGCACTCTTGGCTCAACCGTGTACCCCCGGCGCCTTGAGCATACACTCGGCTCCTTGGAAGAGACCCTCAAGGCCCAACCAGGGTATAACCTTATATATATAGTTGGAAATCCAAGGTATCTCTCCGGATAGGCTTTCATGGGCCCCAAATCTCCATGACTCAGGTTCCAGGAGCGGTGTAACCTTTCCCCTGATCCATGCCAAGAGATACCCCCTTATATGACGTACTTTAGGTCTTACATTTGCCTCTTGCGAAATATTATTCGCGAACTAGGGTGTACGCCATAAAGGTTCGTCCCATTCACTCACTCTATCATTTTATCAATTCATTCTATCATTCATTTTCGGTAATGTACTGTTTGCGATACATTCGCACAATCTTTCTCTATTTTATTCAACTTCGCAATCATTCTGTCGCAAAAACATTTCATCAAAATTCATTTCATTTCCTCTATCTTTTACGGGTAATACTTCTTGAGATACAACCTATTCCATGGTCTATCCAATCTTTGTCCTACATCTTTCCCTTCAGGATCCATTAATCTATATGCCCCTGTGCCAACTATTTCCTTAATGATATAAGGTCCATCCCATTTTATTGCCAACTTGCCACCACTTTCACGTTGATATATTGGTGTCTCTCGCAGCACTAGATCTCCTGGTTGAAATTCACGTATCTTAACACGTTTGTTATATTCTCTAGCCAATCTTCGCTGATAATTCTCCATATGTTGTAGCGCTCTCTCTATTTTTTCTTCTAATTCATCTAATTTGATTAAAATGTTACCCGCGCTAAGATTTTTCTCCCAAGCTTCTTTCTTTGTTGTTGGAATCATCACTTCTGTTGGGAGTACAGCTTCAACCCCATATGTTAAACAAAAAGGTGACATTCCTGTAGCTTCTCTCCTGGTTGTATTATAAGCCCATACTGCATTGTGCACTTGTTCACACAATCCTTTATTGTATCCTTCTAACTTCTTCTTCAATATGTCTGCAATGGTTTTGTTTGTTGCTTCTGCCTGACCATTAGCCTGCGGGTATAGAGGAGTTGATTTTCCACATCGTATCTGAAATGCATTAAGCAACAGCTTCTATATTTTTCCTTCAAATCGCTTCCCATTGTCGGATACTAACTGTGCGGGAATCCCAAATCTGCAAATAATATTCTCAAATATGAAAGTAAAGACATCCTTGTCGCGAATGTGTTGTACCGCTTTCACCTCGCCCATTTTGTGAAATAATCGGTAGCAACAATTAGATATCTTCTCTCGTCTGTTCCCCGGTAAAAATGGTCCCACAATATCTAAACCCCATTTTCCAAAAGGCCATACACTTGTTGAAGAATTTAAGGGTGCTCCTGGTGCATGTATTTTCTTCCCATGTCTTTGGCAGTCTTCGCAGCGTCTTGCTATTTGTTTCGCGTCCTCATGCATATACGGCCAGTAATAGCCTTGCATTTTTGCTTTATGTGCTAAAGATCTTCCGCCACTATGATTACCAGCATCCCCACTGTGCAACATCTTCAATATGGTTTCTCCTTCATTCCTTGTCAAACATCTGAATGAAGGTCCATTAAAAGATCATCGGTATAGTATTCCATCTCTTAATTCATAATTTGTTGCTCGGCTTTTTAATTTATGTGCCTCTAATCTGTTTTTTGGTGTTTCCCCTTTCATCAAATATGCATGAAGTTCTATTCGCCAATCTTCTTCGCAGAGTGTTTGTGTTCCTTCCTCTACTAACATCACCTCCGTTTCCTGTTCTTCCTCTTTATCAATTGACGATGTTAGAAGTGTTTGTATTTTTATGTTTCTCGCAGTCGGATCTGTCATCATACTTGATATAAAGGCAAATGCATCTGCGAGTCTATTATTTCTCCTTGATATATGTCTCCATTTTATTCTCGGTATCTGCATCGAAATCTCGTCAACAAGTTTCTTGTACTTTTGCAAAGATGATTCATTTGTAGTATATTCCCCTTCTATTTGGCGAATAGCCAATTGCGAATCACTGGTAATTCTCACATTTTCCAACTTCATTTCTATTGCGAATCGCAAAGCATGTATTATAGCTTCATACTCTGTTTCATTATTGGTTGACGCAAACTCCAATCTGAAAGAAAAAGTTATTTTATTTCCTTCTGGCGAAATCATAACAATTCCAACTCCGTTACCTTCTCCATTTGATGATCCATCTACTAATATTTCCCATCTATTTGGCTCAGTTAACAGGTCTTTTGGATTTCCGTGTTCTTCTTCTACATCCATCATTTCTTCCACTGCTTCATCCTCTTCCAAAGGAAATTCTGCTAAAAAGTCTGCGACAACTTGTGATTTTGGTGAAGACAATATTTCATATTTGAGCTTGCAATGGCTTATTTGAGCATTCCATCTCTCAACTCTTCCCGACCTTTTTGAATTTTTCATTACCGATTCGATTGGTATTTTTGTCACTACTTTAACAATATGTGCTTGAAAGTATATGCGAAGCTTAAACGTTGCGTAAACTAACGCTAAGATTAGTTTTTCAATTTTTGAGTAATTCCTTTCTGCGGCATTGAAGGTTTTGCTGATGTAATAAATTGACTTCTCTACCCCTGCGTCCATTCGCAGTAATACTGCACTTAATGCATGCGAGGTCGTCGCAAGATAGATTAATAACTCTTCTCCTGGTTCTGCTTTTTGCAAAATCGAGATGTCCATTAAATGTTCCTTTATTCCTTGTAAAGCCTTCTCGCATTCATCTGTCTATCTAAACTTCGACCCCTTTTTGAGGATGTTGAAAAAGTATTTGCATTTATCAGATGATCGCGAGATGAATCTCCCCAGCGAAGCTAATAATCCATTTAATTTTTGAACATCCTTTACTGTTGCTGGTGTTGGCATATCGCGAACTGCTTGTACTTTCTCTGGGTCAACCTGTATTCCTTCTTTCGATACAATGTAACCTAGAAATTTTCCCGAGGCCACTCCAAAGGTACATTTTTCTGGATTTACTTTAATGTTGGAATGTCTCATTTGCTCAAAAATTTCTTTCAAATCTTGTGTGTGATCTTTTGCTCTCTTACTTTTTATTAGCATATCATCTACATATACCTCTAATGTTTTGTGTATCCATTTCGCGAACACCTTTTCTACCATTCTTTGGTATGTTGCTCCAGCATTTCGCAGACCAAACGGCATTTTTTGTGTAACAGTATAATCCTCTTGGAGCGAAGAAAGCATTATGTTCTTGATCTTCTTCTGCGAGAGGAATTTGATTGTAACCTTTGTATTCATCAAGAGATGATATCCTTTCATTTCCTGCCGCTGCTTCAACCAATTGCGGAATATCTGGTAATGAAAAGCTATCTTTAGGACAAGCTTTGTTTAGATAGGTAAAATCTATACAAATTCTTATCCCTTTTTTCTTCTTTGGGACTATAACCATATTTTCTATCCATTCAGGGTATTTTGCAAGTCTGATGATTCCTGCATCTAGCATCTTCTGCTATTCTTATTCTATTTGAGGATGATATGCTGTTGCGATTTTCCTAATTCTTTGTTTGAATGGTCTGACATTTCTGTCAATTTCCAATTTATGGCAAGCCACAGACGGATCTATACCAGGCATTTCATCCATATCCCACGCAAAAATATCTTTGTAATCTCGCAGCAAATCAACAGTTCTTCTTTCTTCATCCGCTTCCATTTTAGTCCCAATTTTTAATATTTTGGGTTCCTCTTTGGTTCCAACATTCACTTCTTTTTTTTGTTCTGCTGCGATATAACTAGACTTCGGTTCTCCCATAGGAGTTGGTCCTTTCATTTCCTTCGCGAGCTCACTCCCTTCTCCCATGATTTCGCTAGGTATTCCTTTTCCTTCTTTTGCTCTTATCATGTAAATTCTAAATTATTCTTCTTTCTTAGCTGCTTTTACCATCTTCCTGCGATCTTTTCGCTTCTTCACTTGTTCTTCATAATGCTTTACTTCGATTTGATGATATATTCTTCCTTTATCAATATCTCCTCTGATTTCACCAATTCCACTTGGCATAGGAAATTTGATGCACTGATGAAATGTTGACGCTACCGCCTTAATTGCATGTACCCATGGTCTCCCTAACAACATGTTGTACGGCGATTCCATATCCACTACACTCAATGTCACCTGTGTTTCAATTTCTCCGAGTAAAATTCGTAATTTTATCTCTCCTTTAGGTATTGTTATAGATTTACCAAAACCATGGATATAATACATTGGGGAAATCATTTCTTCATCTTTATATCCTAATTTCTTGTAGGTATGGTAAAACATGATACTCACCAAACTCCATGTATCCACCAAAGTTCTATTTATTGCCCATTCTTCCGCTGATTTTGCCGATTCTTCTCTTTCTTTGCTTGCATTTATCGTGATCACTAGTGGAGATGTATGATTCAAACCTTCTCTAGGTACTTCTGCTGTTGTGAATGTTATTTTCTGCTTTTCCCATTCTTTCAAAGACGATATCTTCTCCCTATCTGTAATCTTTTTTCCTTCAAAATCTCGTTTACGTATCCTTCCTCTGATATTTTCATGAAATTCATTAATCATTGCTTTTGTAATCGAACTGTACTCCATATCTTCATCATATTCCTTGTTTTTTAACTCCTCTACCTCATCCGATCTACCCTTTTCCTTTCTCATTTTCTTGATTCGAATGATTTTAACTGTAATTTTCTATCTTCAATCTTCCTTCTGTCCCTGTTTCTAGCGCATATGTAGTTGCAGGATTTCCTACACTACACCCCTCATTAGATTTAACACAATTAATCCATTTAATGATGAATGTTATGAATTTTATTGTCTATTTCCTTGAAATGTTTACAAAAGAAGATAGAACAGAGCCAAAGAAATTACAACTATCACAAATTTTCTCTCTCCTAATGACTTGCTTAACAATTCAAAAAGAACCCCCTACAACAGACTTACTCAACCCTTTATATAGGATATTACATAGTGGATGATAGCTAAGCCGTCCTTTATTTTCGGGAATGACTCGCGAAGTATCGCAAGTGTATAAATGTTCGTCTTCGCGACACTCCTAAATCTCGCCAAATCTTCATACTTTTCTCATGTTCTGGCTGTCGTCATCCATTGCGTCATTTATATTATTTCCCTGCGACACCTTCGCAGTGACGTCGTTTATTGATCTCGCAAAGTATTGATGTCGCGATATTCTGATCCTACAGTAAAAGCCATAAAATTATGCGCTGACATCTTGTAAAAGATAAAGCCATTAATAAGTGTTGGATACTCCTTCACTTTACTAATTCACCTAGAATGGAGCATGTGGAAACAATCCCATTCTCGTGAATTAAATACACAAAATTCATCCAGGTTGGAGCATGTAGCAACAATCCCATATACCTCGTGAATTTATAGCATTATTAATTAATGCGTAAGCGACTTTGTATTTCCTGTACTCATTATCGGTGCGGATGACGACCGAGTGTTGCTCTCAGCAGAGCAACACGAACCTCCAAGCATTATAATGAAATCATGTACGAAATACCCGTACAGGCTGCAACTCTCGGCGTGTTATACTAGCCCGATTGAGAACTCTCGGTGTGTTATACTAGCCCGATTGAGCATCCGGACTGTCCGTATCAGTCTGAATATGATCTCGATCATCCAACTTCACCAGCATGATTGGATGGCCCAGATCAATTCCATAACCCCAAGCAGGTATGGAATATTCACTGTCGAACCAACGCGGACCCCGCATGGTCGGCTTCCCCAAAATATTGGCATAGCTTGCCAAAACGTCCAAACCAGAGCGTATGGACGGGAAAACCCTAAATTAGGGTTTGGGGAATTTGATAGGTGTTGTAAAACACCTAATTTTATATCTATTGTTTATGCTTTCTTTGCGAGTTTCTTGTGAATTATGTATCTTATGTGTGCTTTTGAGTTTATTAGGTGCAATGGAGTCATTTGGGCCAAAGAACGGAGTCATTCTGAGCTCGTATGAAGAAGTTATGGGCAAAAGAAGGAGTTGGAAGACCAAAAGGGTAAAATGGTCATTTTCTAGGCCAAGTGCTATTGCCACCCCACCGTACGTTAAGGGGCAATCATTCTGTTAAGGGGTGACCTGTTTTAATGGAACTGCTAAAGACAGTCAAGTCATTTATTGGGGGGAAGTCATAATTCAAATGCTACTAAAAGCACCCCTATTTCTGTTAGAGGCTACCACTTTCTTCCTCATGCCAAGTCGTCTTCCTTTCCTCTCCGGTTCATGGCGGTTATCTGGTGGGGTTTCATGACGCAGTTAAGCATGGATGATGGGAAAGTTCCAAGCTATATTGAAGACAGATGAAGCTTAACAGAGAATGAGACGATGGTGGTTTGCTGCCATTGATGGAAGGTAGCGTCTCCGATGGTTATATGAGGATTTGCAGCTGGATGGAATGGAGATCGAGTGACTTATGGAGTTTGCTGTGAGTTTGGTTGTAGCTATTAATGGAGTCAGTGTTTGATGGAATGTTGCTGCCAAGGTTTAATGCTAGAGAGAACCGGGAGAGCTGGCAAGCGAACTTAAGCAGGTAGTTGGATCGAGATGAAGACAGCAATGAGAAGATGGACTTACGGGCTGGCGGTCTGTGGTGATGATTTAGTGGTCATGTTGTGACTGAGAACGAACGAGGTTGGAGATAGATGGACGGAGGAAGTTGAGATGCTGATGCTGGCGGTAATGATGATAAACTCAAGTTGGACAGTAAGGTGTTGAGGGTTCAGTCATGGCGTGATTATGGCAGTTGAGACTCGAGCTGTGAACAGAATAGAGAAGAATATTGGAGCTTGGCCGACGATGGCTGCTTCCATTCCCAGCAGTAATGATCGAGGCTTTGCTGCCATTATGGCAGTGATGATGAAGATGAATATCAGTGATGATCGAAAGAATGGAGTTGTTTGCTGCTGCTGTGGTTTGGTGGACTGTGGAAATGTCGAGTCGCTGTTGAAGAATCGGAGATAGAAGATGGTCCGGAGCTGGAGAAGTAATGGAAGAGTTTGATTAAATGGCAGTGAACAGAAAGAAGTTCATAATGGTGCTGCTGTTATACGATGGATGCGGCTGATAGAGAAGCTCCGAGAAGAAGTCACAGGAAGTTCGAAGCTGCATGTAGGGAGGAATCGAGAAGGAAAAGAAGTTGGAATTACAGGGAGACTTACAGTTTGGTATTCCCATCCGTGGGTAATCTCAGGTGTTATTATTATCTGTCGGTTTCACTAAACTGACAGTTAAGATGAGATATTTGGGCTGGACTTGTCCACAGCATGAGCCCATTAGATGTTTTCAGCCACTTCTTGATACGCAAGCAGCCTTGGACCTTACTTCTCTTTGGGGATTTTGGCGACTTTGGCAGCCACTTTGCACGGGGTGTGATGCACGGACACTTTCCTATTTTTACTAGGTTTCCTAGTTTCTTCAAGAAGAGGTTACAAAACTCTATATATAGGGAAGCTTAGATAGAATTTGGGGTATCTTTTGCCTCTACTTTGTTTTCTAGGGTTTAGAAACCATGAAGTCTTTTCTCTTTCTTCTTGTTATGAACTCCATCAATATGACCTAGAGTTTTCTTTTGGTTATGAATTAGTTGGATTTCCAAACATGAATTTTTGTGCAATAAATTAGTTTTCTCTCATATTATCGTTTATGATTCACCATTAGTATTGTTACATGATTTGAAAGCTTGTTTAGTCGAGTCGCGAATCGATTGAGTTTGCTTTCATCTTTATTGCTAGATTAGGGTTATTATACGCAAAAGTGATAATTCCGGATTGCAAGTAGCATAAATATGATTATAGTTTGTAGTGATATATTCTTATGATCATATGTGAACCATAACCTTTGTTAAATCGGATTAGTGCTTTTACACGTTCGATTGCTTTGATTGGCCTGATTTCATAGAACCTAATACATCTAGGGAATTAAACTTGATTAGTGCTTTTACACGTTAGGTTGTTCCTTTAGGTAGAATTCATATTCGCATCTTTTAATGTGTTTGTTGATAACATGAGGAGATTTGCGGGATATTCTTGCGATCAAGGTATTCTAGGGCCTTTGATAAAAGTTGAGATTAAAATATCAATTCTAGTTATTGTGTTGAAAACATGTTTGTGATTGAAGACGAAATCCATGACCAATACTTTCTCATCCTTGATTTGCGTGTTTACTTTTTATTGTTTTGCTTTTATTTTATTTTCATTTGTAAAAATCAGAAAATCCCCCGTGTTACTTATAAGATACCGAAACAATTTGACAACCAAGACCTCTCTGTGGGAACGATCCTTTCTTGCCCTTGCTTCATTATATATTTTGAGTAGTAAGAAAGTGTAATTTATATTTGTGTCGGCTGACAACCGGTAAGCATATTACATGTGTTGCAAAACAGTCTCAACCATCCATCTTCGCAGGTATAGATGGAGGGTGTATATGTAGATTCAAAGGGCCCAGAGCATGTCAACACAATCAACATGGGCCCGCCTACATACCTGACCAATCGGTCAGGACGAACCATGGTTGGTTATCCCAATTCGTTCGCCGAATAAAGCATGGTCGCACAGTCGTGAAACCCAAAATTAGGGTTTTGAGCATCACGAGCGTCCATCTTCTCCGGCACGAATGGAGGGTCCCAAATTAGATTAAGCAGGTCCGGTCATACCAACATGACCACCGTGGGCCCGTCTATCCCCTCACCTAATCGGCCAAGGCATATCATGCCTGGCTATCCCAAAACGCGCATCCAAACTTGCGTGGTCACACTTCCCAAAGTGCAAACTGATCTCGACCACTCAAATTCACCGAATGATTTGAGTGGCTTAGATCACGTTTTCATGGGACAGTCAGGTATAGGCGTGAATACCAGCCTACCACCTACACGTCGGACGGATTGGGCAAGACCGACCAAGCTTGGTCAGTCTTGAAGTGCGCGCCGAAGTTGGAACGATGTGCGGCTTTGCGGCACCAGATTTGTTGCAAAATCGATCTCAACCACCCTCTTTGCCGGTCAAATCGAGTGGCCTAGATCGCGCCTTTATGGGACAGAGAGGTACGGACGTGTACACCGGTATGTTGTCTACACGCATGCCCGGTCGGTCATTTCCAAAACCCTTCCCATGCTTGGTTTCGACCAAGCTGAAGAGTGATGCCTGCGCACCTCTTCAAGAACATATTCAAACACCCAGAGCCTACTTGCATCAATCGTAAGCCTGTTCACCTTTCTGTTACAAGTCATAAGCAAGCCAACAGCTTCACAATCTCAACACCTTCTTCGCTTCCCACCCTAAGATCAACCCCATCTCCTTCACTTTGTGACCGAAACAAGTCTGGAACGGCCATTTCTTGGTTTAGGCCGGACTTGCACAGATTGATTTCCGAATCTACAAGCACTCACCGCGTAGTGCATTTGTTTAGGGTTTAGATTCATTCCTCATCCACACACCCCAAATTACCAAATCCGGCAGGAATAGTTTTCACCCATAAACAATTACCGTTGTGGGGTAGGCATGAGATGGTGACAGTTAAAGACAAAGCTTATGAGACAAAGTTAGATGTTACCAGGAGAGACGGGTCATCCTGTCCTTGGAGCATGTCACGTTAAAGAGGCGTCCAGGCGAGTGTTCCCTAGCATGATGTTTGTCTTGCCTGCTTCGATGGACTGTTACGTCTATTTCGTTCGTGGGGCTACTGCACCTGCTTGATCGAACGTGGGCTTGATGTACCTATTTTGATTAATCGTGGGTCCGTTGCGTCTGCTTGATCGAATGTGGGACCCGATGTAAGCATGCTTGATTCGAACATGGGCAGATGTGCATGCTTCGATCAAACGCGGACCACCGTGTACATGTTTCAAACGTCGGCCATGTCCCGTGCCTACTTTGACCGTCATTGTTGATGTTCTTGCTCGAGTGTCATCTTGCTACTTCGACCAAACACCGACCCAGCTAGCTTGACTAAACACCGGACTTGATGCTTTGACCAAACACCGACCTTGCTGTTTGCTTTGCTCGAACGTGGGACCCGATGTGAGCAAGCTTTTTTTTTTTTTTCGAAAATAAAATAAAATAAACCTTGTGTGCTCAAATGTAAATTTGGGTCCTGTAGAAAGTGTTGAAACAGCTTCTGGAGCAGGCCCGGGAGAGCGTTGAAGTGTTGGAGCTGAAACGCCTTCTTCTGGAGAGAGAGCTTTGATTGGGGACTACTGTGTCGCCTTCGACCAACTGGGCCGGGATCAAGTGGGACCCGCCGCGTGCTCGATCGAACGTCGACCCGTGTTTCGACCGAAAACCGGGCCTCTTTGCGTGCCCCGTTTTATTCGAATACCGACCTTGTGACTTTGATCAATACCGGACTTGTGACTTGATCAACACCGGACTTGAAACTTGAGAAATACCGGACTTGTGACTTGATCAATACCAGACTTGTGACTTGATCAACACCGGACTTGAAACTTGAGCAATACCGGACTTGTGACTTGATCAATACCGGACTTGAAACTTGAGCAATACCGGTGTTTGGACCTAATACCAGCCTTGTGTACTCCAACGTGAATGTGTGTTCTGTCGTGTGTTACTACACATCTCACGCGTTTTTATACAAGTACTGACTCATGTCTTTTATTGTAGAATGAAGAAAAGAACTCCTGTTGAGATGTCTTCTGGGGATAATGCTGGTGCCAAGTCAGGAGGTGTTGACAGCTTCAAATATATACCGAACATTGATGATGAGTTGTTCACCGCGCCCTTTCAACTATAAGAAAATATCCGTTCCACAAGATAACCCTTCTCATATCGACTTCAAGGTTTTTCGTGCTCCGCTGGGCCCTCATGAAGGATGGATGAGACGTATGTTGAGCAATGAGTACATCAAAGATAACTTGACCAGAGCGCAGATTATTGATGCAGCTTGAGTGTTGAAAAGGCTCGAGAGGATGTTAAAGTGGTTTCTGGTGCGAACGTTGAGGTGGCTCTTGAAGAGACCATTGAAGCAGCTTCTGCTAGAGCGAGCGTTGAAGTGTTTCCCTCTTCAGTTCAATTTACCCTTGCGAATTCCATGCTTCTTGCCTGACCATCTCTCTCATGTTGAAGAATTCCTTGACTGACGGTGAAGGAACTTCATGCTGAGCCTCAGTCCCCAATCGTGGTTTACATGGTTTGTTCGTAGTGGTTGTTGTCGAGCCAGATATGGAATATCTTGGACATTGTTTCATCATTGTGGGAGTCATGCATGTGGTACTGGAGTTGGAGTTGACGGACGCGCAGGATGTTGTATCTCGATGGTTTTCCTCTTGCTGCTTCAGGGAACTGCTTACAGAAGGCTGAAGGTTGTATCGCATGTTGGTGAGATATATGCCCCTATAAACATTATGAGGCTCTTCATTACCGGCAGGCTTGGTTATTTCTATCAGGGCATATGTTGTTGTAGATGAGCGTTCAACAGCTCCAAAGGATGACCAAAAGCGCGGATTCTCCAACATAGCATGATAGACATGTACCACTGTCTGATAAAGTGACTCGCCCGGATCTTGTTCGACCACTGTCTGATAGAGTGACTCGCCCGGATCTTGCTCGATATGACGCATGGACATCGTTATCTTCTTGAGGCTGCTCCAGTGAGGTATCGACTTCAGTAGAAGATTGCCGTCATAGAGCGTTGATACGTTGGACCGGCATTCTTTAAACCAAATGGCAGTATGGTATAATAAAAATTTCCGAGAGGAGTTCGAAAAGCTATCTTACTTGCATCATGCTCGTACATCCTTATCTGGTTGTAGCCGCTGCATCCATCCATGGAGGAGAACATGCCGTGTCCGCTGGTTGCATCTACTAGCATGTCGATGTTAGGTAGAAGAGGATCGTTTTTGGAGCAGCACCTGTTCAAGTCTCTGAAGTCTATGCATCACCTGATCTATCCATTTTCCTCGTGTCTGAACTACAACTGTTTAACCGACTTGGATCCAGGTTACAATAGGTAAATTCACGCCTATACCTGACTGTCCCATGAAATCGGCGGACCTGCATGATACCATCGTATTCAAACACCGGAACTGATAGCTTACATCCTGCAACCCAGTTCAACTTTCTGATACAAGTCATACATAGCCAACACCTTCACAATCTCAACACCTTCTTCGCTTCCCTCCCTAAGATCAACCCCATCTCCTTCACTTTGTGACCGAAGCAAGTCTGGAATAGCCATTATTAAAATTGGTCCGGTGTGTTACAATAGGTAAATTCACGCCTATACCTGACTGTCCCATGAAATTGGTCCTAGGGAGGATTTTCATCCGCCGCGTATAGGATTTTCATTTAAGGTTAAAATTGTAAAAGCCAGAAAACTATGCGCTGACCTCTTGTAAAAGATAAATCCATTAATAAGTGTTGGATACTCCCTCACTTAATTCACCTAGAATGGAGCATGTAGCAACAATCCCATTCTGTGAATACATGAAATTCATCCAGGTTGGAGCATGTAGCAACAATCCCATATAACCTGTGAATTTATAGCATTATTAATTAATGCGTAAGTAGCCTTGTATTTCCTGTACTCATTATCAGTGCGGCATGACGACTGAGTGTTGCTCTCAGCAGAGCAACACGAACCTCCAAGCATTATAGTGAAAGCATATACGAAATACTCGTACATGCTGCAACTCTTGGTGTGTTATACTAGACCAATTGAGAACTCTCGGTGTGTTATACTAGCCCGATTGAGCATCCGGATTGTCCGTATCAGTCTGGATATGATCTCGATCATCCAACCTCACCAGCATGATTGGATGGCCCAGATCAATTCCATAACCCCCAAGCAGGTATGGAATATTCACTGCCGAACCAACGTGGACCCCGCATGGTCGGCCTCCCCAAAATATTGGCCTAGCTTGCCAAAACGTCCAAACCAGAGCATATGGACGGGAAAACCCGAAATTAGGGTTTGCGGCATATTACATGTGTCGCAAAGCAATCTCAACCATCCATCTTCGCAGGTATAGATGGAGGGTGTAGATGTAGATTCAAAGGGCCCAGAGCCTGTCAACACAATCACCGTGGGCCCGCCTACTGTTGATGGTGGATTTTCGTTTAAGGTTAAATTTGTAAAAACCGGAAAAAATTATGCGCTGACATCTTGTAAAAGATAAAGCCATTAATAAGTGTTGGATACTCCCTCACTTAATTCACCAAGAATGGAGCATGTGGCAACAATCCCATTCTCGTGAATACATGAAATTCCTCCAGGGTTGGAGCATGTGGCAACAATCCCATCCCGTGAATTTCATATCGCATTGTATTTCCAAGTACTCATTATCGGTGTGGCATGACGACCGAGTGTTACTCTTACTGCAGTAACACGAACCTCCAAGCACTATAATGAAACCATGTACGAAATACCCGCATGTGCCGACTCTCGGTGTGTTATACTAGCCCGATTGAGCATCCGGACCGACCGTATCATCCGGATATGATATGATCATCCAACTCCATAAGCATGATTGGATGACCCGGATCAATTCCATCACCCCCAAGCAGGTATGGAATATCCACTGCCGAACCAATGCGGAACCCGCACGGTCGGCCATTGGCCTAGCTTACCAAAAAACGTTCATACCAAGCATTATGGACGGAAAACCCTAAATTAGGGTTTGCGGCATATTACATGTGTCGCAAAGCAGTCTCAACCATCCATCTTCGCAGGTATAGATGGAGGGTGTAGATGTAGATTCAAAGGGCCCAGAGCATGTCAACACAATCACCGTGGGCCCGCCTACATACTTGACCAATCGGTCAGGACCAACCATGGTTGGTCGTCCCAATTCGTACGCCCAAAGGGAGCATGGTCACACGGCTGTGAAAGCCAAAATTAGGGTTTTCAAGCATCACTAGCGTCCCTCTTCTCCGGCACGAATGGAGGGTCCTTGATTAGATTGAGCAGGTCCGGTCATACCAGCATGACCACCGTGGGCCCGTATATCCCCTCACTTGATCGGCCAAGGCATATCATGCCTGGCCATCCCAAAACGCAGTCCAAACTTGCGTGGTCACACCTCCCAAACCGCAAACTAATCTCGACCGCTCAACTTCGCCGTACGATTTGAGTGGTTCAGATCACGTTTTCATGGGATAATCAGGTGTAGGCGTGAAAACCAACCTACCACCTTCACGTCAAACCAATCGGCCAAGACCGACCAAGTTAGGTCATCTTGGAACACGCGCCAGAAAAGAGCATGGTGCGCGGCTTTTTGCGACATCAAATTCCTATTGCAAAATCGATCTCAACCACTCTCCTCTTTGCCGGTCAAATTGAGTGGCCTAGATCGCACCTTCATGGGACAGTGAGATATGGACGTGTACACCAGTATGCTATCTACACGCACGCCCGGTCGGTCCTTTCTGAAATCCTTCCCATGCTTGGTTTCGACCAAGCTGAAGGGTGATGCCTGCGCACCTCTTCAAAACCCTAATTTCATTAACGGTCGCAGATGAGTGTCTCAAAGATCATCTCATCCGTCCAACTTCACCAGCCTGGTTATCCAACCCTGGTCAGTAGTTAATTGGTCAGTGAGGCGTCATTACCCATCATTTTACCACACCATGATGCAGTACCTGCATAAAATACACACGATACTTCACAAGTATCGACTTCTTGAATAATGCAGTTATTCAATTCAGCATTACATGCAATCTTTCGTGGATCCACGATCCACACATTCCAGACATCAATCATGTCACAAACTGGGGGGATACATACTGGGGTATTGGTCTGACGGTTTACAGCGTGCAGCGTGCAACGCGCCATCACAAGAACGTGTTAGGAAGTCATGGACGGTTAGAGATGAACAGGAGAAGTGGGCAAGGCTGGTCGTGTATCACCAACACACAACTCCACTACTCCATCACTCCACTTCCTCCACTTCCCACGAGAGACGTGAATAAGACTCAATGACTTGTATAAATAGGTTCTCCGCCCTATTCCAAAACAACAGAGAAAAACAACAAGAAAACACCCAGAGCCTGTTTACACTAATCGTAAGCTTGTTCACTTTCCTGTTGCAAGTCATAAACAAGTCTACACCTTCACAATCTCAACACCTTCTTCGCTTCCCTCCCTAAGATCAACCCCATCTCCTTCACTTTGTGACCGAAACAAGTCTGGAACGACTATTTCTTGGTTTATACTGCTGCCATTTTCCCGCCAATTTCTGATTTTTGAATTGTTGAAGATGAGGCGCCCCCCTATCCAGAGTAGGGGTGCCTTTAGTGCCTGCCTTGGGTGTCCCGAGGGTGCCCCTTAGTAATTTGGGTACCCCTTATCCGTAGTGAGGGTCCGAATAGTAGATGTCCTCCGGGCGCAACTTTTCGAGCCGATTTTTCCAAAAAATATTTATTGGCCAAAAATACCTACACACACATAAAACACCATAATAAGTACAAAAACGAGCACTATCAATATATAGAATCGAGACAAATTAGACACAAAAATGTGTCTATCAAATACCCCCAAACCTATTATTTGCTAGTCCTCGAGCAAAAATAAAATAAAAATAAAATCCTAACTCACTGTCGCATGCATCGTCGATTGCATTTAGCGTATGCAATAAGCCTTTAAACCCCTAGCTGGCCCTAGTGGCCGAGTTATAGTCTCGGGAGGGTTTACCAGAGGTGTACCTACAAAACCTTTACTCCAGACCCTAACTATCTACGCAGAACCTTGGAAGGCACTAAAGAATCTCATTGGTTGGCATACTTATTGACTACAGGAGGAAGTACCCTGATGCGAAATTCCAATTGTTGTTCACGAGTTTGCACTCAAGCATACTAAAATTCATATATAAGTCACAGAGCTCTACTCAGATAGTCACACTATGGACATCAATACCCGGAGTCAAAACTAATCACATGGATAGATCAAGAAGATGGATATAGAGAAAAACATAGATGGTTTTGATGTTTAGTAAGTGATTGGTGTTTCCCATATCTGTCTGAAGGCCTCCGCCACAATGAACCTATCCTAATGGACTGAGATACTAGTCTGACTAATATCAACACACCGGCATATACAAGGGAACAAGTGGTCGATAATCTTAACTCTAGGTCAACACAACTGGCATATACAAGGGTTCCAGTGGTCGACTTTATTGAATTTATTCCGGTTGGTCAGATGGTCTGGTCTCACTTTCTTTTTCTTTTCTTTTTTTTCACATCTTTTTTTTTTCAACTTTTTTTTCAACTTTTTTTTTTTCAACTTTTTTTTTTCAACTTTTTTTTTTTTGTATCTCAATCACTCTAATCCACCCTAGCATCGGTAACAACTTGATTCGTGGGCCCCACCTAATCACTTAGAGAAACATAGTTTAAAAACAAAATAAAAATAAAAACAGAAGTGAAAAGGACTCAACGAGATATGGTGAAACTATCATGTTATTTCTAACACCCGAGCTCTGTGCTTTTATGAATAGACTCTTTAGATGTTGCCATCTAATCAGATTGGTTCCTCAACTCCTACAACCAAAATGCTTCCATCCACTTAGATTGGTTAGTGCCATTAATAAACATAAATTTCTAGGCTCTGGAGTTTAATAATGCAACTAAAAGTTTCTCCCACACCCCCAAACTTAAATCTAACATTGTCCTCAATGTTCTAAAGATAAAATTAAAAGCATGAACAAGGAGAAACTGTTACCATTTGAAGCAAAAGAGATAAGGAAAGATATTACCGTGTCGCATGAATGTTGGGTTACCTCCCAAGAAGTGCTAAGTTTAACGTCTTCAGCCAGACATTACGTACCCATAAAATGGCTAATTACCCTTTCAAATCGTATATCAATAGTCGAAACAATTGTGGATCATCAAAATCAATTAAAACTGCCACAATTATGAGACAACTACACCAAATCAGAAAAATGAACAGACAGAGCACATCCTCATCCAAGGTTTCCTGCAAGACAACTGGGTTTTTCTGTGATGCCCCCTTGGGCTTCATATGAGTGTCTTGGTAAACGGATTTACCCAAATAACGAGACTCAAATAGCTGGATTTCCCCCTGGATAGTATCAGGAGGATCGGGTTGTGGAGTCAGAAGAGACTCAGGTAATACCTCAGACACACTAGGCTCGAGTCCCAAGTTAGGGACTTCAAATAGGGATACTTGACGATTACTACCCCCAAACTTAGAATTTTCGGTGTCTCTAGATAGACTAGTCACAATATTCCTAATTTCTAGACCATTAGATTCCTGAAAAAGGTCAATTGCTTTCTTTAATTTATAATCAGGTGGTTCATCCTCTAAATGCATCTGAGGCACACAAACTGTAGGACTTATATGTTTCAGATCCTCTATGGGCAACCCTAAAGTTTCCTTATTGTCTTGAAGTACGGTCATTGGCCTACTCTCATGATCACTATCCAAATCGGAAGCTATAGGCAAAATCTCAGATGGGCCAAAAAATGCATAATTAGGGTCCAACTTAGGAGGATCTCTAGGCTCTTCGAAACAAGGGCTTAAGGTAGATTCAATAGCTAGTAATGGTTCGAACCTAGCTTTCTATTTATCGGTATCTAACATAGGATTAGAATCCAACAGAGCATTTACTTGTTCAATGTTGCTATCATCATCAAAATCCATGCTAAAATGGGCTAGAGAACTCTCTAATGGATCTTCCGATAAGGTGGTTGGTAATGACTCCTGAACTAAGGTTCCTATCATGTTCACCTCTTCAATGCACGTGTCATCTAGCTCAGAATGCAGCTTATTGACATTAAAAATATTCAATTCAATAGTCATATTACCAAAAGATAGATTCATAATACCATTTCGACAGTTTATGATCGCATTAGACGTAGCTAAAAATGGGCGACCTAAAATCACAGTGTATCCGGTTCTCTCGGGTCGGGGACAGGTTGGGTATCTAAACCACGAAATCCACAGGATAAATAAACTTGTCGACCTCAATAAGAACATCCTCTATCACACCACGAGGAATTTTAATGACCTATCGCCTAACTGCAGTGTTATCTTGGTAGGTTTCAATTCACCAAGTCCTAGCTGTAAGTACACATGGTACGGGAGTAAGTTCACACTAGCTCCTAAGTCAAGTAAAGCTTTATCTACCCGATGTTTTCCTATCGTGCAAGCAATGGTAGGGGCACCTGGGTCTTTATATTTAGGAGTTGTGTTGTTCTGAATGATCGAACTTACATGACTAGCTAAAAAGGCTTTTTTAGGGACACTAACCTTGCGCTTTCGCGTACACATATCCTTAAGGAATTTGGCATGCGGAAGTTGCCTAATTGCTTCTAGTAATGTAAGGTTTATGGTAACTTTCTTAAAAACCTCCATTATGTCATTAAAGTTGGATTCACTCTTTGTTGGTACTAATAGCTGTGGAAATGGGGCTCTAGGCATAAAATAGGGCCTCTCGGGAACCGAATTGGCATCATCAGAGATTTTATCAGTCCCCTCAGCTATGGATGGTCTTGAGGGGTGAACTACAGTATGCTCACTATCGGGCATGGTTACCTGATTGTCTACTACTCTGCCACTCCTAAGGGTTCTAACTGAATTCAACTGATGTGATGGTTTTTCGCCTACTTCATGAACTCCTCTAGGGTTGGGATTAGTTTGACTAGGGAACCTTCTGTTATCTCTTTCACTTAAAGTCTTAGCTATTTGACCTATTTGAAGTTCTAACTTAGCAAGAGTCTGAGCATTAGTTTGAAAGTTCTGCTTGGTTTCCTGTTCAAAACTAACTTGGCTTTTTATTAACATTTCTTGGCTCTGTGCTAACACATCCTGGCTCTTTCTTAATATACTAAGAGATTCCTCTAAGCTAGACATTTTATTCTCTGAAGGGTTTTGAAACTGAGCTTGACCTGAAGAGTTCTTATTATAACCAAGACCAGGGGGAACATTCGAATTACTAAGATGACCTTCACTCTGGCCCTTAGACCACGAAAGGTTCGGATGGTTTTTCCAACCAGGATTATAGGTTTCTGAATATGGGTCAAATTTCTGACGGTTGTCGAATCTAGTGTTATTATACAGAGCATTGGCTTGCTCTTCATTATTCTGACCTTCCCAAAAAGGCTCTAATATACCACTAGTGTGACCCACTTCTAAAGCTTCTAACCTTTTCATTATTCTGACCTTCCCCGGCAGCGGCGCCAAAAATTGATGTTGTTTTGAAGTTGTTTGTAAAAAGTGGTAAGAAAGATGTCGTTCCTCTCGGACTTGTGAAGGATTTTTTAGATTCAAATAAAACTAGAAAACTGAAAGAAGGTTGTTATCAAGATTTTAAGAAGCACCGAGACTCAGGATTCCACCAAACTCCAATTTTTATGTGATTTAATCTAATCAATATTCGTGCACTCTTTACGTTTAAAGTGATTCTAATATTTTGCAAAGGTAGATTTTTAGAATAACAATTGTATTTCGAAAGCATAGAATATCAAAACCTAGGTATAAGCATAGTCTATCAAGAGAAATCACAATCGCTTAGGAAAAATCATTCAATCAATTTTCAATCAAGGCAAATAATCTTAAAAGAGATTGCAAAAATTAATTAAAATAGAAATTACCACACACATCATGGAAAATT
This sequence comes from Papaver armeniacum, assembly GCA_023531295.1. Classification (NCBI taxonomy): domain Eukaryota; kingdom Viridiplantae; phylum Streptophyta; class Magnoliopsida; order Ranunculales; family Papaveraceae; genus Papaver; species Papaver armeniacum. The sequence goes on from JAJJWW010010882.1 coordinate 883,796, forward strand.
GGCTTCCTCCGTCGCCTCGGCTAAGGGGTTTAGCTCCTCATATTAATCACTTGCTCAAAATATCGGTTCATAGCTCAAAAGTTGATTAAAAGGATGAAAACAATAAACAGATCGCTTGCAACGCTCGTAATGGCGTTACAAAGAAGTCGTTACAATGGACCGTCTGAGAGATGGACTTATGCACTGTTGAATTGTCGTTGAATCTACGAACCAAGAAAACGACTGTCCTTGAAGGTATTTTGTTCTTCGTGTTCTTCCCTGTTGCAGCAGCAGAAGAAATTGTTCAACTCGTGATTCTTGCTTCCTGTTCTCTTCTAAACCTCCCCAAAGTGTTCGTGATTTTAGGGTTTTAGATTTGTTTTTTTTTTTTTTTTTTTTTTTTTTTTTTGTTGTTCTTTTTACGTTTTTGGGTATTTATCTTTTGTCTGCTGTGTTCTGGATCATAAACAAAATTGAGCCAAGGAGTTTGGTGATTTCGTAAAGACTTGGAGCGAAAGATTAAAGCAAAAAGAACGGGAAAGAAGACGATTTTCTTTTAGATATTTTGTTTTTAGGGTTTGTTTATTTTTTTTGGAAAAAAAAATTGTATTAGGATTTATTATTTTTGTAATTTTTCTTTTCTTTTTGGACTTTGGACTTTTGGACTTTGGACTTTATTATTATTTTTACCCTACGGAAGGGTACTTTAAATATAAATTGTTTGCAGAGAAGGAGGACAATTACGATATTGTCTCTGCACCTTGGGTTCGTACACTGACATAGGAGTCAGTGGCCCGAGTCGACTACAATCGATTCATCCCCCGTCTGGAACGGGAGGTAAGATTCTAAACACTCGCGAATCCCCCGTCGCCGAGTTACTCGGACTCCTTCGTATGCTTATATGTTGAGGACTGAATACGGACATTTATTTTTCTAGTAAAGGGCAAGGCCTGGCCATACAAGATAAGGGTTCGGATTTCATCACCGTTCTCTTCTTGCCCGCCTTAGGAACACGTAACCTACGCGAACCTAAGCCTTAAAATTTTGACTAGAACAAGACCGATAGGGTAACGAGCTTAATAGGAAAGTTATTCGAAAAATATTGGTTACTCTTTTAAGCACACTTCCAAGTTCATGAAGGTTTCTGTGAGTTGAATGCGTGACTGCGCCGCATTGTAATTCCGGTGAGGCCTTGGGTATCAAAGCTCCACCGAGCTTCCCTCGCCTATATTAAACTTACTTTGACTCGGATTGATTCCAGAGGGGTTTGCTTAAATTGTAACGAATTCCCTTTCGAAGGATTAGAAGCTGGTCTAGAAACAATCTAAGTGGAGCCATCATGCTTTTTGTTTGCTAGAAATCTCTAGGTTTGCTTTGGTTGAGTAGGCCTTGATTTGTGATTGCATAGAATCCCCTTCCTTATTCTTTTGCATGCCTGAACGTAAAAGAGACGCCCTAGGTAGATTTGTTAAAGATAAACCTAGTAGTTCTAAGCGTCTCAATTACCTCAATTTAGAAAGTCCGATTTTTGAAGAGTCAGTTTTTGAACGTCCGCCTGGGGAGACAATCCCTAATATTCCGATAGTGCCAGAAATGGCAACTTTGAAAGCCTTGTTGAACCCGACTAGGGCTACTCGTCCCTCGTGTATAAGGTTAGCTGAAACGGAAGCAACTTATGAACTTAAACCCGGAACCTTACAGCTGCTCCCAATCTTCTTAGGGAAAGAAAATGAAAACCCATATTTTCATGTTAGGGACTTTGAGGAAATTTGTAGTACCCTAAAGATTAGAAACCTTGATGATGATGCTTTGAAACTCGGTTATTCCCTTTTTCCTTGAAAGATAAAGCCAAATCGTGGCTATATAGTTTGGCTTCGGTTCAATAGAAACATATGAACAACTTACATCTGCCTTTTTGAACAAGTTTTTCCCTAGGCACAAAACATCGTCTATTAGGACGCAAATCTGCACGTTTTCTCAACAGAGGGAGAATCTTTGTATAGGTATTTGGAAAGGTTCAATGATTTATTAGCCCAATGTCCTCATCATGGTCTAGAAAAGGTTAGGTTAGTTCGGATCCTTTATGAGGGTTTAGATTATTCCACTACAACCACAAAGAGAATCTATGTGTACAGGTGGGTTTGAAAACCAAATAGTTGATGAGGCGATGACATATTTGCATGAAATCGCCGAAAAGACCCAACAATGGGAAAATAATAGGGAACCCCAGAAAACAATTCTTCTAGGCAGAGGAAACGTTAATAGGGTAGAAGGAGGCTATGAATAAGATGCCAAAATTGCCGCTATAGCGAAAAGGTTAGAAGCTTTAGAAGTGGGTCACACTAGTGGTAGATTGGAGCCTTTTTGGGAAGGCCCGAATAATGAAGAGCAAGCCAATGCTCTCTATAATAACACTAGATTTGATAACCGTCAAAAGTTTGACCCATATTCGAAACCTATAATCCCGGTTGGAGAAATCATCCGAACTTTTCGTGGTCTAAGGGCCAAAGTCAAGGTCGCTTTAGTAATTCTAATGCTCCCCTGTGTTTTGGTTACACTAAGAATTCTTCGTGCCCGTAAAATAAAACAACTAGCTTAGAGGACTCTATTAAGATGTTAGCAAAAACTCGGATATGTTAGCACGTAACCAACTTAGTTTTCAACAGAAACCAAGCGTAACTTTCAAACTAATGCTCGAGCCTTGCTAAGTTAGAACTTCAAGTGAGCCAAATAGCTAAGACCTTAAGTGAGAGAGATAACGGAAGGTTCCCTAGTCGACTAATCCCAATCCTAGAGGAGTTCATGAAGTAGGTGCAAAAACATCGAATCGGTTGAATGCTATTAGAACCCTTAGGAGTGGTAGAGTAGTAGACAACTGGTAACCATGCCCGATAGTGAACATACTGTAGTTCACCCTCAGATCTCACCCTCAGACCACCACTAGTCAAGGGACCGATAAAGTTTCCGATGATGTCAATTCTGCTTTCGAGAGGTCCGATTCTCGTGCCTAGAGCCCCGTTTCCCAACTATTAGTACCAACAAAAAGGAATCGAACTTTAATGACATATTGGAGGTTTTTAAGCAAGTTACCATAAACCTTCCTTTATTAGATGCAATTAGGCAAATTCCCGCTATGCCAAGTTCCTTAAGGATATGTGTACGCGAAAGCGAAAACTTAGCGTCCATAAGAAAGCCTTTTTAGCTAGTCACGTAAGTTCAATCATTCGAACACCACAACTCCAAATTACAAAGACCCAGTGTTCCCCTACCGTAACACCCGTGTTTTTAGCATGGCGCATGCTAAAAGATGCGCCATTTGCTTGTGATGAAGCTTCATCCAAAGCTTCCAGCGTGAAAAAGGTGGATTGGCTTAAGGCCAATACCGCGCCAAAAATGGTGCATTATGTTTGGCATTTGGCCAAGGGCCAATGTTGCATCATCATGATGCATTAGGCCAGTTGGGTAGGTGGGCTCGATCTACAAAATAAATCATTGTGCAATAAATGTAAACGGTCGAAGACCGGTGGTGCGCAATCATTGTACGCAATCGTTGTGTGTAATCATTGTGCAACATACAGAATAAGTGGTGCACAATCATTGTGCAGCAGACGGAACGAGTGTTGCACAATCATTATACAACGTAACGGAGACTCGGCAATCATTGTCGGTCATTCGTAAATTCATGGTAACGGCCATGAATAGTGAAGCATGTCAATATGCTCCCCTTTTCATACTTGTAGAAATTCCATTAAGACATATATAGGGAGGGGTAGTTGGTTGAAGGTGCATATGCGGACTATGTACCAAGTAAGCTTCATAGCTTAGTTTTAAGAGCATAAATGATGCATAAGGCTCATTTATAGTTGCGTAGCCTTTCGAAGAGGGTATTTGATGCGTTGGCATCACTATGCCACGGCGCGGACCCGGTGATGCATAATCATTATGCATCTTGGCGGAATGGCCTATACGAACCAGGCCATTACCGTTTTTGCTAGGCCACACCTTGCAAACGATTTGGTTTAAGTTTCGTCCCTTCGCGGATGAACTACGGTCTGTGCTTGATCCCTTTAGAGTAGGGAAGGGTACGAGGCAGCCGCAATGAGTTGCAGCATTGCCGGTCCAAAGACGTTGGCCCCTCATATCATCTAAGCTTGGTAGCTCGACGCAAGAGATGATTGTGGCCATACTTGATGAGGCTTAGTTGCATGCCGTAAGTGGATTCTCATACTTCCTATCAAGTTATAAAGAGATGGTAAGCGAGGTAACGTGGGAAATGGCAAGGGCTTGGTGTGGCCTACGCTAAAGTCTAAGGCTTATGCCTGGACAAGACACGGCAATGTGACGGTTGCTCAGCCTAGCTAGGAAATTCATTTATGAATTCCCTACGTAAAGGTAAAGCCGTAGACGCATGAAAATGCATTGGCATTGGCCTTATGGCCTTAAACCCTTTGCGGGACAAGGGTAAGTTGGAACAAAGGTGGAAGCTAAGTTAGCCGCGCCATGCTCCACGAGCATGCTTGCAAGGGCAATTGGACGTGCATTTGCCTAGCTTTGAGGCCCGGATCGTAGCTTCATCATGGCGCACCGGGGAGATTACCGTCATGGGGCAACGCGCCAAAGGCGTAATTTTCCGGTCCGTCACGATATAGTATCGAGCAAGTTCCGAGAAAACTCTAGGGACTTGTGCGGAGTGGACTCATTGGCGAGTATTTTCCTTAACGGAAAAACTTTAAGTTGGAGAGTAGGCCAACTTATGCACGGAAAGAGTTGGTAAATCGCTATGCCGCTTACATTGCGAATCGAGTTGAGCTTGTATAAGTGATGTGAGTTTGCTGTGCCTCTCGTGGCACCCCGCTACGAGCATCCTAAGACCGTCCGGGACGGTGGGTAGACAATGGGACCGATCATCCCCACACGTTGGCACCGGCCAAGGGTGTGCGTTGTCGGCCCGGCTAGCATCCCACTTACGAGTGGCAACCTGCAGAACCGTCGTGACGGTGGGCAATCGGATACCGATCCACACAAAGACGTGCTAAAATTTTGTCATTTTGATGACACCTTTCAACTTGTGAACTTCAGGGACTTCTGAGTGTGTAGTATGGGTTGCGCATTCAGGATACCTTGTCGAGATATCCTCTTGGCACTGGCCAATTGCGATTCTTGGTTTAGTTGTGGGCACTTTTGGATCCCCGGGGTGTGGTATGGGACATGTGCTCGAAGGTCTAAATTGTTGTTCATGACAACTTGAAGAAACCCGTGATTTCCCGAGCATCCGGTATGGGACTTTTGCTCATGGAATCCAACTCGAAGAGATTGTCCACAATAGTTTTTGGTTTTGAATTTCGGGGACGAAATTTTTGAAGGGTGTGATAATGTAACACCCCGTGTTTTTAGCATGGCGCATGCTAAAAGATGCGCCATTTGCTTGTGATGAAGCTTCATCCAAAGCTTCCGCAGCGTGAAAAAGGTGGATTGGCTTAAGGCCAATACCGCGCCAAAAATGGTGCATTATGTTTGGCATTTGGCCAAGGGCCAATGTTGCATCATCATGATGCATTAGGCCAGTTGGGTAGGTGGGCTCGATCTTACAAATAAATCATTGTGCAATAAATGTAAACAAATAAGACCGGTGGTGCGCAATCATTGTACGCAATCGTTGTGTGTAATCATTGTGCAACATACAGAATAAGTGGTGCACAATCATTGTGCAGCAGATTGGAACGAGTGTTGCACAATCATTGTACAAAGAACGGAGACTCGGCAATCATTGTTTGGTCATTCGTAAATTCATATAACGGCCATGAATAGTGAAGCATGTCAATATGCTCCCCTTTTCATACTTGTAGAAATTCCATTAAGACATATATAGGGAGGGGTAGTTGGTTGAAGGTGCATATGCGGACTATGTACCAAGTAAGCTTCATAGCTTAGTTTAAGAGCATAAATGATGCATAAGGCTCATTTATAGTTGCGTAGCCTTTCGAAGAGGGTATTTGATGCGTTGGCATCACTATGCCACGGCGCGGACCCGGTGATGCATAATCATTATGCATCTTGGCGGAATGGCCTATACGAACCAGGCCATTACCGTTTTTGCTAGGCCACAGCCTTGCAAACGATTTGGTTTAAGTTTCTGTCCCTTCGCGGATGAACTACGGTCTGTGCTTGATCCCTTTAGAGTAGGGAAGGGTACGTAGGCAGCCGCAATGAGTTGCAGCATTGCCGGTCCAACACGTTGGCCCCTCATATCATCTAAGCTTGGTAGCTCGATGCAAGAGATGATTGTGGCCATACTTGATGAGGCTTAGTTGCATGCCAGTAAGTGGATGCTCATACTTCCTATCAAGTTATAAAGAGATGGTAAGCGAGGTAACGTGGGAAATGGTAAGGGCTTGGTATGGCCTACGCTAAAGTCTAAGGCTTATGCCTGGACAAGACACGGCAATGTGACGGTTGCTCACTAGCTAGGAAATTCATTTATGAATTCCCTACGTAAAGGTAAAGCCGTAGACGCATGAAAAATGCATTGGCATTGGCCTTATGGCCTTAAACCCTTTTGCGGGACAAGGGTAAGTTGGAACACAGTGTGGAAGCTAAGTTAGCCGCGTCATGCTCCACGAGCATGCTTGCAAGGGCAATTGACGTGCATTTGCCTAGCTTTGAGGCCCGGATCGTAGCTTCATCATGGCGCACCTGGGAGATTACCGTCATGGGGCAACGCGCCAAAGGCGTAATTTTCCGGTCCGTCACACCTACCATTGCTTGTACAATAGGTAAACACCGGTAGAAAAAGCTTTACTTGACTTAGGAGCCACAGCAGAACTTACCGCGTACCATGTGTACTTACACTAGGACTTGGTGAAATGAAACCTACTCAGATGACATTGCGCTTAGCCGATAGGTCTCGTTAAAATTCCTCGAGGTGTTATTGAGGATGTTCTTATTGAGGTCGACAAGTTTATTTATCCAAAGGATTTCGTGGTCCTAGATACCCAACCCGTCCCCGACCTGCAGAACCGTATGCCCGTGATATTAGGTCGCCCATTTTTAGCTACGTCTAATGCGATCATTAACTCGTCGAAATGGTGTGATGAATTTGTCTTTGGTAATATGACTATGGAGATGAACATTTTTAACGCGCAAGCTACCCTATGAGCTAGATGACACATGTGTTGAAGAGGTGAACATGATAGAAGCCTTAGTTCAGAGTCATTACCAAACATTTTGTCCGAGGACCCATTAGAAAGTTGTCTATCCCATTTTGGTTTAGATTTTGATGACGATAGCACCATTGAACAAGTGAATGCTCTATTAGATTCTACCCCTGTGTTAGACACTGATAGATTGAAAGCTAGGTTCGAACCATTACCAGCTTCGAGAATACCTTAATTCCTTCTTTAGAAGAGCCTCCTAAGTTGGACTCGAAACCATTACCCGACACTCTAAAGTATGTGTTTTTAGGCCCATCTGATACTTTACCTGTGATTGTAGCTTCCGATTTGGATAGTGATTAGGAAAGTAGGCTAGTAAAAGTACTTCAAGACAATAAGGAAGCTTTAGGGTGGACTATAGCAGACATTAAGGGTATAAGTCCTACCGTGTGTATGCATCGATTCATTTACAAGAAGACTCCAAACCTTCTAGGGAGATGCAACGTCGATTGAACCCTAACATGAAAGAGGTAGTTCGAAAAGAGGTGCTTAAGTTGTTAGATGCAGGTATTATTTACCCAATTTCAGACAATAAGTGGGTCAGCCCTGTTCAGGTTGTCCCCAAGAAATCAGGTATCACCGTAGTCCGGAATGATAATAATGAGTTAATCCCAACCCGAGTGACCACGGGATGGCGTATCTGTATTGACTACAGGAAATTGAACAAGGTCACAAGGAAGGATCACTTTCCCCTTCCTTTTATCGACCAAATGCTAGAGAGATTAGCTGGACATATTCATTATTGCTTCTTAGATGGCTACTCCGGTTATAATCAGATCGTTATTGCCCTAGAAGACCAAGAGAAAACCACTTTTACCTGTCCCTTTGGTACCTTTGCGTATAGACGCATGCCTTTCGGGCTATGTAATGCCCCTGCGACTTTTCAGCGTTATATGATGAGCATATTTTCCGATATGGTAGAACGGTTTCTAGAGGTCTTTATGGATGATTTTTCAGTGTTTGGTTCATCTTTTGATGAGTGCTTGCATCATTTGACATTAGTGTTGACTAGGTGTAAGGAAAAGAATTTAGTGCTTAATTGGGAAAAATGTCATTTTATGGTTAAATCAGGAATTGTGTTAGGGAACATTGTTTTTTCAAAGGGTATAGAGGTAGATAAAGCCAACGTTGACCTTATTAAGACTTTACAGGTCCCAAAAACCATAAAAGATATTAGGTCATTCCTAGGGCATGCAGGTTTTTACCGTCGATTCATTAAGGATTTTAGCTTGATTTCTATACCTCTTTGCAATCTGCTTGCAAAAGATGTTAAGTTTGTCTTTGATGATGCTTGTTTAGAGGCTTTTGAGAAGCTTAATAATTTACTCACTACTGCCCCGATAGTCCAGGCACCTAACTGGAACCTACCCTTTGAAATTATGCGCGATGCTTCAGATTATGCTATAGGTGTTGTGCTAGGTCAACGAGAAAACAAATTACTTCATGTGATTTACTATGCTAGCAAAACTCCGAATGATGCCCAAATGAACTATACAACTACCGAGAAGTAGCTTTTAGCCATCATGTTTGCCTTGGATAAGTTTAGATCCTACCTATTAGGTTCTAAGATCGTAATCTATACTGATCATGCTGCTTTGAAATACCTTTTGTCTAAGAAGGATACCAAACCTAGATTGATTAGGTGGAACCTTTTGTTACAAGAATTTTGTCCAGACATTAGAGACAAAAAGGGTACCGAAAATGTAGTAGCAGACCACTTGTCTAGGCTAGTTGTTAGTTTCCCTAATGATTCCCTTCCTATAAGGGATAGCTTTCCTGATGAATAATTATTCTCTGTTTCCCAATCACCTTGGTATGCGAATATAGTGAATTATCTTGTTACTGGTCGAATGCCTCAACATTGGGGTAAGCAAGATCGTTCTAGGTTTTTAGCCGAGGTTAAGCATTTCTTTTGGGACGATCCTTATCTGTTTAAGTATTGTCCGGACCAGATTATTAGGAGATGTATACCCGAGAGTGACCAGTCCAAGATTATCTCCTTTTGTCATGAACATGCATGTGGGGGTCATTTTAGTGCTAAGAAGACCGCCGCTAAGATATTGCAAAGTGTGGTTTTTTGGCCTTCGTTGTTTAAAGACTCCCATAGTCATTGTGTTTCTTGTGCCAGAAGTTAGGAACCATTTCTCGTAGAAATATGATGCATTTGAACCCTATTTTAGTGATTAAGGTCTTTTATGTGTGGGGCATTGATTTTATGGGTCCATTTCCTAATTCTTTTGGTTATCTTTACATACTTGTCGTTGTAGACTATGTGTTTAAGTGGGTTGAGGCGGTTCCGTGTAAAACAAATGACCCACAGTCGTAGTCCGCTTTTTAAAAGAGAACATACTTACACGTTTTGGTACACCGCGAGCTATAATTAGTGATGGAGGTTCACACTTTTGTAATAGACCGTTTGCTCTTTTAATGAAACAATATGGTATTACCCACAAAGTAGCAACCCCATATCACCCACAGACTAGTGGTCGTAGAGGTCTCCAATAGGGAAATTAAGCGTATTTTAGAGAAAACAGCTTAATCCTAATAGGAAAGACTGGTCGTCGAGGCTTACCGATGCCTTATGGGCTTATCGTATCGCGTTTAAGACACCCATTGGAATGTCACCTTATCGTTTAGTGTTTGGCAAGGCATGTCACCTTCCCTGTCGAGTTAGAGCATAGAGCCTATTGGGCTATTAAGAACTTAAACTTTTCACTTGACAAGGAAGGAGCTCACGTAAAGCTCCACTCAATGAGTTGGACGAGATTCGTAGAGATGCATACGATAGTGCTAAGGAGTATAAGAACAAAATTAAACTTGTGCATGATAAGAATATTTTACGAAAGTCATTTTCTCCAGGTCAAAAGTTCTTCTGTATGACACTCGTTTGCATCTATTCCCCGGGAAGTTGCGCTCTCGGTGGACCGGTCCTTTTGTGGTCCGTACTGTTTTTCCTCATGGCGCTATTGAGATTGAGACACCATATGGTAGTAGTTCTTCAAAGGTTAACTGGCCAACGATCAAGCCCTTTTTAGAGCCTTTTCCTATAGGTGATGTTGAGGAGGTCCTCCGGAGGACCCCGTTTACCTTGATTGACCATCGAGGTGGTTTGTATGTTGTATATTATTTTTGTAGGTTTTTGGTTATACTTCACCCAGGTACTATCTTTCCAACTTCTCTCTTTACTATTTCCTCATGTTACTTATATTTTTGGTACTGTTCTTTAATCAAAAACATTGAGGACAATGTTGGATTTAAGTTTGGGGGTGGGGTAGAAACTTTTGTTACCTTTTTGTTACAATAAATAAACTCCAGAGCCTAGAAATTTATGCGTATTAAGGATGGCACTAACCAATCTAAGTGGATGGAAGCATTTTGTTTGTAGGAGTTGAGGAACCAACTGGATTAGATGGAAACATCTAAAGAGTCTATTCATAAAAGCACAGAGCTCAGGTGTTAGAAATAACATGATAGTTTCACCATATCTCGTTGAGTCCTTTTCACTTCTGTTTTTATTTTGTTTTGTTTTTAAACTATGTTTGTCTAAGTGATTAGGTGGGGCCCACGAATCAAGTTGTTACTAATGCTAGGGTGAATTAGAGTGATTGAGATACAAAAAAAAAAAAAAAAACAAAAAAAAAAGTTGAAAAAAAAAGAAGGAGAAGTTGAAAAAGTGAAAAAAAAAAAGAAAAAAAAAAGAAAAAAAAGTGAGACCAGACCATCTGACCAACCGGAATAAATTCAATAAAGTCGACCACTGGAACCCTTGTATATGCCAGTTGTGTTGACCTAGAGTTAAGATTATCGACCACTGGTTCCCTTGTATATGCCAGTGTGTTGATATTAGTCAGACTAGTATCTCAGTCCATTAGGATAGGTTCATTTTGGCTGAGGCCTTGCATGACGAGTATATTGGAAACACCAATCACTTAGTAAACATCAAAACCATCTATGTTTTTCTCTATATCCATCTTCTTGATCTATCCATGTGATTAGTTTTGACTCCGGGTATTGATGTCCATAGTGCGACTATCTGAGTAGAGCTCTGTGACTTATATATGAATTTTAGTATGCTTGAGTGCAAACTCGTGTACATCAATTGGAATTTCGCATCGTGGTACTTCCTCCCGTAGTCAATAAGTATGCCAACCAAGGAGAATCTTTAGTTCCTTCCAAGGTTTCGCGTAGATAGTTAGGGTCCTGGAGTAAAGGTTTTGTGGGTACACCTCTGTAAACCCTCCCGAGACTATAACTCGGCCACTAGGGCCACCTAGGGGTTTAAAGGCTTATTGCATACGCTAAATGCAATCGACGATGCTCTGCGATAAGTGAGTTAGGATTTTATTTTTATTTTATTTTTGCTCGAGGACTAGCAAATAATAGGTTTGGGGGTATTTGATAGACACATTTTTGTGTCTAAATTGTCTCAATTCTTTATTTTGATAGTGCTCATTTTTGTTCTTATTATGGTGTTTTATGCATGTGTTGGTATTTTTGGCCAATAAACATTTTTGGAAAAATCGGCTCGAAAAGTTGCGCCCGGAGGACACCTACTATTCGGACCCTCGCTACGGATAAGGGGTACCCAAATTACTAAGGACACCCTCAGGACACCCCAAGGCAAACTCGCTAAAGGCACCCCTACTCTGGATAGGGGGCGCCTCATCTTCAACAATTCAAAAATCAAAAATTGGCGGGAAAATGGCAGCAGCGTACAAGTAGAGTTGGAGTTGGATTTTTTGGCGGATTGAGTGAGATTCAATGGCCTAATTTCATTGGGCTGGACTCCCTAGAGCATAACAGGGTTCGTATGGGTGTTTAGATCGATCAACTTGGGCTGGAAATCGTGTTGGAGCAAAACAGAGGAGGTGAGGTGATGCGTGTCGTAGGTGCAATCAAATTAATTAATACTTTACTACCTAATTAACAAGTAATATAGGGTAGTCAAGGTCGATCCCACGAGGAGCACGAGATTCTAGTTGTAAAAATTGTCACGAAAGGGGGGTGTAAAAAGCAAAAAGAAAATAAACAAAACAATTAAAAGATAAAGTTGAAAGCAATAAGAGAGACAAGACCAAGGAATCCTTCTTCGTTACGAAACAATGAATCAAGTTATGTTCTTTTCTACTTGTTATTAGTCACAGATTATCACCAACCGTAGGTAAAGCAGCTAGCTCAGTGCTAAACCCCTAAATCCCTTGTATCACCGGACACGGAAGTTCTCGACTACCGGATTCTATTTACCAAACCACCTAGTAGTAGCTCACTCTAGATGTAATTTAAATAAACGCATTAAGATTTATGAACTTATTAGGTTAATATTAGTAGTTAGACTCTTAGATCAAGGTCTACTTGCTAACGTTGTTTCTACACACAATTGCTCCACTAATCCCTCCGCAAGGTCTCGTGTTTGCTACTTATGTAAAGAGTCAAGAAACGATTACTTATCTCCTAACTTTCACTAGCTTTAGATCAAATTAACAAATCAATTTAGCGTGCACTCCAAACAATCTATCAATCAATCATGAATGTCTTTAAGATCATTCCTATTAGTAAAAACAAACGATAATTATGTGAAAAACTTCAAGATAGAATTTGAAAACAAAAACTTAAATCATATGTTAAGAACTAGGAATTCATCCTCAATCATTAAAATTATCTACTCATGTTAAAGAGTTCACACAAAGAATAAGAAAAGAAAAGTGTTGTGTGTAGAGATGTGTGTAAAAGATATATAGAAGTTGTAGAAAACTTCTCTATTTATAGGCTTCAATATTCTCCAAATCTTCTAAGGAGTAGAATCCTTTTCCTTTAGCAATTCAATTTCCAATTCCAAGCTTTTCTCAACTCTTCCACCTTCTCTTTCCAAATTTGAGTCCAATTCTCCATCCAATTCCTAGCCCAAGTCTTCACACCCATGAGAGAAGTCCATAGAAAATTTGGAATTTTGGTCGCCGGAAAACTGGGATTGTGGCTTAATCGGCCGGAATAGTCGCCGCCGGCCACCTGGAAATTTTCTCCGTCAAGGGAATATTCGACGGAATATTCCGTCAGTCCTCCGTTAGGACTAACGGTCAAACTAGTCAACCGTCAGTCAACAGTTAGTCAAAGGTCAAGGGGAGAATGAGTTAGACAACGAGTCGCCTTCTAACTCACTCGATCGGGTCTTATAGGGGTGAGTTGAGTCGCTCTGACTCGTCTGGATTGGTCATCGCCGAGTTGACTCGCCGGTACAGAAAACCGGCCGAGTTTCGGCTGTTTATCAGGATTTCCCGGCCAATTTCAGGCCTCTCTTCTGGTCTTCATACCTGTTAAGAACCTAACATACATCTAACCCATCGTTACTCAGCAGCATATTATCTTGATTCCTCTCTTCAAATCGATCCACAATCCCATCTCTTGAGTCTTGAAATTCATCCTCATTTCTTCATAAAACCCATCTCTCACGCAGCCTTACTCTCGATCTCTTCATCTTGACAATCAACAACGCCCGATCTCACATCTCTCGAGTTTAAATTGCACCAACAAATGCTATCGAACTTCCTCAGCTTTAACGTTCATCCTCAATTCGAACGGCAAAGATCCCATTCTTCCCCGAGCCATCTCCATCTCGGTTCTTCATCCGTTGTAAAGCGTATACAAACCCATCTTCTTTACCGTCTCAAAACCCATTCCACTAGCAAATCGCTGATCGCTACCTCTATTGATTCTTCTCATCTATCGATTTCAAAACCCACAGATCGAACCCATCTGCTTCCCGAGCTTCAACCTAACCGAACCCATCATTCAATCAATCTCGCTCAAACCTGGGCCTCAAGATCACGTCTCAATCCCTAAATCGCTTCTCGAATCACCATCTCCAATTTCTCGATCTGTTCTTGAATTTAATCTCTCCTTCAATCACTGGACTCAACAGCAGCCTATGATGCTTGCAAAAATCTCTTTTCGTGTAAAAAATGAGAGAAAACTCTCTTTAGGGTAAGGAGTCGAACAAGATTAAAACGTCCACATAAGAACCACCCCCAGTTTGGGTGCCTTAATAAGTGGTTAGTTCTGATAAGGGCTAGCCAGATGGCAGCCCTTAACCTTGATTAGTCTATCTTTAAAACTTCCCAAAAGGGTTACCCCTTAACATTAACCGAGCTCCATATATCAATTGCCTGTAAATGACCTTTTTGCCCTTTTGGCTCAAATTAGGTGTTTTCTTCTTCTTTCCTCCGTGCGACTCCAAAGTAGCTACAAAACTCAAAACAAGCGTAAAATACATAATTTACACGAAAAATAGCAAAGAAAGCATAAACTACTAGATAGTAAATTAGGTGTATTCTACACCTATCAAATTCCCCACACTTAGACTTTGCTAGTCCTCGAGCAAATCAAACTAAAAACTCACAACTTCAAAGCGTTCAAGCGTCACAAGCATCCAAAGAGTTATGAAGACATAGAATTTCTCGCATGCTAGTAATAAGAAGTTAGAAATACTAAAGAACATATTCTCATTCTTAAATGTTGAGTGAGAAATAACCACACCATAATGAGAGAACGCGTGTTTGAGAAACGATCAATAAGCATTTCGCCTCGACTTCTGCCTCACCAAATAGGATTTTATGATAATTGCACTCAAAAAGACGGCTTTTTTTATGGGTCACACATGTGTGCAGGTAGGAATGAAGAGAGAATTCCTGCGACACGTTGAATGGTGGGAAGGACAACTTCCGAAATATTTTTAAAAACCCACATCTTTTAATGTTTTGAAAAACCATTTTTCTGACGATCTCTAAGAAAGGAAATCAACCATATATTATTGAGGATGAGATTACTTACTCACCTTCACATCCGATCGCCAATTATGATAACACCACTCTCACGGCATCCAATAGAAACGTCTTCCGCTCCTCGTCTTTAATTTCTTGGTCTTCGGTTTCAACTATTGATGATAAACCCTTGAATTTCATAAATCTTTAAAAATTTATAACTCTTTTACCTTAAAAATCCTTGTCGCTTGAAACTTCCTTATATATTTTCCTTCCCCACGGCTTATTAAAACAAAACAAAGAACAAATATTTCTCTTGTTTTTCTCTTTTTCTTTTTTTTTTTTTTTTTTTTTTTTTTTTTTTCAATTTTTTTTTTTTTTCAAAACAAGAGAAATTAAATACAAAATAAACCATGGCCGTGGAAGAAGTATTTTTCCGCTTGATTCTTGTAGTAGCAGGTTTTCCCACACTACACCCCTCACTATATTTTGTAGATCTAAATCATATTAATCACCTAAATTTCAAATATAAGTGCTAGAAATTTAAATAGACACATAAGATTTTTTACGTGGTTCGATCAATGTGATCTACATCCACGATTCTCCACTATGATTGTTGAGGTTACACAAGAATTACATTTACAATTTCCATTAATGGATAATTTGTAGAGCTCTAGATCTAGTTTTAGGTGAAGAAGATGATAAAGAAAATAAAGTCTCTCTCCAAAAAATATCTCTCCAAAATTATCCTCCCCCTTTCTCTCTCCCCGCTCTCCTC
Source organism: Papaver armeniacum (assembly GCA_023531295.1). Taxonomy (NCBI): domain Eukaryota; kingdom Viridiplantae; phylum Streptophyta; class Magnoliopsida; order Ranunculales; family Papaveraceae; genus Papaver; species Papaver armeniacum. The sequence goes on from JAJJWW010010882.1 coordinate 899,518, forward strand.
TTTATATAGTGTTTACATAGTGGATGACAGCTCACATACAGCTCATACTCTCGAGAGCTCTTTGATAATTTCGCAGCTCGCTACCTCCTCTCGAGACATTCTCTCGAGCCCTTTGATGATTTCGCAGGCTCTCGCTACCTCCTCTCGAGACATTCTCTCGAGCCCTTTGATGATTTCGCAGGCTCTCGCTACCTCCTCTCGAGACATTCTCTCGAGTCTTGCTACCTCCTCTCGAGACATTCTCTCGAGCCCTTTGATGATTTCGCAGGCTCTCGCTACCTCCTCTCGAGAGATTCTCTCGAGTCTTGCTACCTCCTCTCGAGACATTCTCTCGAGTCTTGTTACCTTCTCTCGAGACACTCTCGCGAGTCTTGCTACATTCTCGCGAGTTATGAAAAATAATGAACCTCGCAAGCTCTTCTCGCGAGTTAAGAAAATAATTGAATCTCGCATGCTAAGAAAATATGTTGTGCGATATTTGAATCCTACATCTTGCCTCTTTTTCCTTGAATATTGCTTGAAGAGCGATCTTGAAGGAAAAATCTGTTGTTGTAATAATCTTTGGTCTTTGTTGATGAAGGAACGAGTGGAAGAATACTGGACTTGAAAAGTACGTACTTGCCTCTATTCTTTTGCGAAGTTCCGAAGCTTTGAGAAGTATATATGAAGTATTATCTCTTGAAGTATGCGAAGTATGAAGTATCCTTGAAGGAGTATAAGAAGTACTTAATCCTCTAAATATAAGAAGTATTGTGAATCAATCATGCGAAACTCCCGCTCCATGTTCTTTGCCTCATGCTATGCTGTAATGCAAATAAAAATTTAGATTAGTATTCAACATTTCTTTTATCAAAAATTTTCATTTAATTGCAAGTTCAAATCATTTTTCTTTGTTTTGATTTCCTTTGTATAACTTGTTTCGTCTCAAACGATAAACATCTTTCATGGAAATGATCCTAATAGGTACCCCCTTATATGACGCACTTTAGGTACATTGCCTCTTGCGAAATCATAAGGTAAATTCGCGAACTAGGTGTACGCCATAAAGGTTTGCCCGCTACTACTCTCCATGTTGGATATCATTCTCATTTGAAACAAATCAAATATTTAAGGGAAATATATAAATTAATCATGCGAGATATTGTTCTCGAATTATTGTAATCGTGAAATCTTTGTAGTTCGAAATCTTTGTAATTCTCGCGATTGTATCGCGTTTTGTAAATCAAATCAAAAATCTTTTATTTTTTGTAAGTAAAATGTTCAAGGAAAGTGGTACTTAGCTTTTGTGGTTTGTTGTTGTTGATCTCGCGCAGCAAAAAGAAATGTGAGAAGTGAGACTTGAACCCTTAACCTGCCTCTTGCATATTCTCGCACCATACCAATTGTTCTAACCCTCATTTGCGAGTTTAAGTTGCGAGATAATCATCAACTTTCTTCTTTGCGAGATAAGCAAAGTCTGTGCGAAATTTCTCATAACAAAAATAAGTGTGCGAGAGCAAGAATTGATCCTGCGACCTTCTGCTCACATTCATGCCTCCTGACCAACTGTGCTAGCCATGCCTCTGCGAAGTGTTTCTGCGAGATAATCACCTACTTTCTTCTTGCGAGATATTGTTGCGAAAAATCCATGCAAAAAATGGACGTTCAATGGGACTTGAACTCGCGATCATGAACTCATTAACCTCGCAGGTGACCAACTGTGCTGCCTCTTGTTTGCGAAAGAATGAAACAACCTTGCGAAATTATCCATTTTTTCCCTTCTTTGCGAAGCAAAAAATTCTTTGCGAGGTGGGAGATTCGAACCCGCGACCTTAAGCTCCTCTTGTTCGCTCGTGACCAATTGTGCTACTCCTCCCGTGCGAAAGGATGCTGTAATGCTAATACATGACTTATATTCACCCTTTGATATTCAAGGAAAAAGATGACAAAAATTCTTTGCGAAGGGTAAGACTCGAACTCGCGACCTTATGTTTATACTCTTCGCCAAATGACCAATTGTGCTAGCTGTCTTGCTTAGAAAGAAACACACAATACTATAACTTTATTCACTTCTTCGCTCTCTAAGTTCAAAATATGTAAAAGGTGGATTCGAACTCGCAACCCCAAGCTTATTCTCTTCGCGAATGACCATCTGGGCTACTTGCTGCTTGCGAAGGAAACACACAATGCTATAGCTTTATTCCATTTTTTACCCTCTTGAAAGTTCAAAAATATTTGAAAAAATATGACTGTGGAGAGATTTGATCTTGCGACATCAAGCAGGTTTTCCCACACTACACCCCTCACTATATTTTGGTTAATTAGTCTATTGAAAGTTGTATAATTGAGAATGTTTATTGATTAATTTCATGAGTTGTCTACACAGGAAAAGTAGAACTACACTTAGCAAGTAAAACACTCTTAAACTTTCTCTCTCCTAATGACTTGCCCAACAATTCCAAAAAGATCTCTCTTTACAACAGACTCACTCAACCCTTTATATAGGGCGATACATAGTGGATGACAGCTAATCTATCCTTTTATTTCGGAAATGTTCCGCGAAGTGTCGCAGATGTACAAACATTTATTCTCGCGACACTTCTTAACCCTCGCCTCTTCCATGTCTTTCTCATTTTTGTGTGTCGTTGTTCATCGCGTCATTTATTTTAGCTGCATCTGCGATCGCCTCGCGACGTCATTCGTTTATTAACCCCGCGAGCCCTGCACGTTGCGATATTATGATCCTACATCTTGCCTCTTTTTCCTTGAATATTGCTTGAAGAGCGATTTTTAAGGAAAAATCTGTTGTTGTAATAATCTTTGGTCTTCGCTGATGAAGGAACGAGTAAGAATATTGTACTTGAAAAGTACGTACTTGCCTCTATTCTTTTGCGATGTTCCAAGTTTTGCGTCTCCCTGTCTCTCCTCATACTTTTCTTGCGAAGGGAAGAATATCATGAGAGCGATGCTTTTTATTCGCTGCGACTGCTTATCTTTATCTGTTTCAGTTCCGTACACAGTTTTTAACCATTAAAGTCGTTTTTCGACACGTCTCTTCCAACCGTTTATTCTTGACCGTTCATGTCTCTTCTCGCATTAAATGACCTCGTTTTTCTCGAGGATCTTTTTTCCTATATATAGTTTTCTTTCCCCTCCTTTTCATTCTTTAGTTTCTCTCTGCAACTTCTTTGATTTTCTCCTTCCGCAATTTGCGCTTCTGCTACTGCAAATCTTCTCTTCATCTTTTCTAGCATCGATCTTAACCTTTAACTTCTCATCCATTCCCATACTGATAATGGCTGCCATTAGTCGTGCATACAAAGTTTCTTTTGATGAAGTTCAACAGAAGTTGCTCGAGAAGGGCTTCACTCTATCGACCATCCCTGATCAAGAACCTTCATCTATTCTTTCTGCAAAGCTTTTCTCTGATCATCAATGTGATGATCAAAAGATTATAGTCTCGCTCGGTCAGCTTCTCGGGACTTCCTATTCCCTTGTACAATCCTCGAGTTGCCTTTATTTTATGAAATTTTGGCCCATGAAAAATTCTCTCTGGCCGTTTTTATCAATTAATGGCGATTGTATTCGCCTGATGCTTGAGTTCGCGAACCGTGGTGCAGGCAAAGGATCTTTATATACTAATTCTGTCAGAAATCCCAAATTCGCAGACTTGGAAATAGTTGTTGAGAAGTACACTGTGGAAAACTTTTTGAAAATTACTCTGATAACTATGGTGAACGCGAATCTCGCCATTGGGCGTTCGCCTCAAGAAAAGGATAATGTCTCTCGAGGATAAATTGGTCATGCAGATATTGATTGGCACCCGGTAATAATACTACTCCTCGCCACTCCAAAGATGAGAAATGGTGGGTTGTACCCTTGATTTTAAATGGTCCTTATATCGCGGGCCCACACGTTCTTTCCCGCGAATCTCGCAGGTATCATCCTTGGGAATTCAAATGGCCTGAGAAGAAGAAAGAGGTATGTTTCCGACTTCAAATTTGGCTTTTGTAATTTTCTTTCTATAATTGCTGAGTTTGTGAAATCTCTCAGATAGCCAGGTTGAAAAGAAGGTACAAAAAGGATCCGTCGGAGGATACTCTGACATTGCTCCGATCGCTTACGAGTGAAGTAAGAATCACTTCCTTTCTTCTTATTTAAAACAATATTGTTGCCTCTGTTTCCTTATCTTTACGCGTATGCGAAGGTTGGAGTCAAGAAACTATTGCCGCGAAGATTAAAAGTAAGGGTAAAATTGTCGCCGCCAGGGTAAATCTTCGCCCTTAACTAAGAAGCGAAAGGTCCAATCCTCTTCTCGCCTTAACTCAAGCTCGAATCTTCTGACGAGGATAACCATGAATCGAATTTCTCTCTTGCCAAGAAGATTCCATTGACCAGTTCTTCCATGGATCGCTTATCCAACATCTTCTCGATCGTTTCCAAGGAATGGGAGATGCTCCCTAGCTTCTCTTTGCGGGGCTCTCGCAAACGTGTGTAATGCCGCTTTATTGAAGGCAATAATTCATTCAATGGAGTCTCTAGAGTTGTGTCTCCCGACCTTTTGAATGCACTTGGGTCTCTGGTATGTGTACAGTCATACTTCCCTGCTAACTTTAAATTGTTTTAGTATATATATATGTTTTAATGATTTTTCTATCTTCTTTTATAGGTTGGAAGAACTTCCTTTGTAGTTGCCTCAGACCTTGAGAGAAGACGCAACAATCTTGAGAAGAAGAATTCGTAATTGAGCAAGAAGATTCGAGAATTGGAGATCGAAGTCGCGTTATCTCGCGATAAAGACGAGACGATTCAAAAGTTAAATACCGAACTTGACTCTCAAAGGGATAAGGTGTCCACTCTTCAAAATGCTAATCAGCAACTTTATGGTATAAAATTTTACCTCCTTTTACTATTTTTTATTCAATCGGTCGCCTATTGCTACCTAACTTATTACTTTCGCAGATGCATATAATCTCTCCGATGAGGCTATTCTTCTCCATACATTTCCTGATCCTATGGATAATAACCTTCTTCTCGCTCACCTCAATAACTCTTTAAGTAGTTCATCAAACAAAATTAACTCCCTTTCATTAAATGAACTTCAGACCAAATATCGTCTTTTAGAAATTGAACATAGATCTGGTTTAAGTGCTGCCAACCAATTTAAACGAATGTTTCTCGAGTCCAATAAAGAAATCAAAATTTTGAGGAAGAAAATTAGTGACCTTATAGATGATAAAGATCGCATTGCTAATAATGGTGCAAAGGCATTAGCAACATTTCAAAAATCTCTCCTTGAACTACAAATTGAACGGGATGAATTGCTTCGCTGTAATTCCTTGCTTAGTGAGCGAGAAGATCAAATTCGTTCCCTCCTTGTTATAAATAGTGACGATGAATTCGCCTCGGGCTGCGAAAGTTTTAGATAATGCCAGAATAACCTAGGTGTTGATGTTAGTCTTCACGCCGAGCATACTTCCTTGATTAAAGATATGATATCCGATAGAGAAGGTTATTTATTACACCTTACTACTTCTTACTTCGTAGTATTGCTTGTAAATTATTAACTTGTTGTTACTTATTTGCGAATCTGAGAAGAGGCTTCAAAGTTAGAATTAGAGAGCTTGAATCGAGAAAAACAACTCGCCGGGAATTTTCCAACGAGAATTGAAGAACTTGAATCTGAAAAACAACAACTGCGAAGAGTCTCTCCTCCGTAATAACAAGTATTCCAAGTTGAAGGAACAATTTGAAACGACAAAGTGAAAACTTTAACAATGATGCCGTTCGTTTTCGCAATGGAGCCATGGAGTATGTTTGTAAACACCGTAACATCCTCTCGCATACATATCCCCGGCTTCTTGAAAAGGTTCCCGAGAATCTACCCGTCTCTCATGTTTCTGATAGTGAAGCTGGCGAAGGAGAAAATTCTGGCGATGAGAATAATAAAACTGATGAACCAGATGAAGAAGAAGAATCCCCCAAGATGTAATTCTTTTTGTTTTCTTTTGCTGCGTGTAATATCTGTACATTGCTGTATCTTTGTTATAATGAACTCTTTTTTTCAAGAATTCAATCTTCACTCCCCTTTTTTGTTAGTTCTTCCTTGTAATATAATTGGCTAACATTATTGATGTATAACTCTTTCGTCAAGATGAATAACAATGTTCCATCTTTTCCATTCCCATACTTGCCTCTGATATTTATCTTCTGATGGAAGAAGTTAGTTATCCTCCTGTATTTTGTTGGATAATAATTTTAGTGTTATTGAAATGTATACCCGCGACGAGGTCGCAGATATCTTTATGAATTGAGAATTTATCTCCGTTGTTGCGACAAGGTCGCAGTCGCCTCTACACTTTCATGCAAAGGCCCATTGACCTTGCCTTATCATTTTGTGTGGTCTTCCAAGTCGACCTCCCTAATTAGAGGTCCTCCTCGCCACTGCTCATTGCGACAAAATCGCAGGACGTCTTTACACTTGTATGTAAAGACCCATTGATCTTGCCTTATCATTTTTCAAGTATTTTTGCCTCTCGCAGATGTTTTGGTTGCAACAATATGACAGGCCTAGATATCCTTGCGAATATAAAGCCCTATGACATTGCCGCCTTGCGACGAAATCGCAGACGTCCGTACACTTTCGTGCAAAGACCCATTGATCTCGCCTTACCCTCGCGTTAGTATTATTGCCTCTGCAGGATCATTGCACAAATATGACAAGCCTAAGTCTCCTTGCGAAAACAAAGCCTCATGACATTTGCGTCTGCTTTGGCACTCCCCTAATGGAGAGCACCGCCCTTATCATCTCCCCGGTTGCCCTTCAAGGAGGCGAAACATCGGCCATACAAGACTAGCTCCTCCCATCCGGTCTTAACAACAACCAGCTTGTTTTCGCAGTCTCTTATCCCTTATACCTATAGGGTTTATGGTTACGAGACCGCACCCTAAGTGGAGTTTTCTTCGGGCGAGTGCAACGCATGCCAAGACTTGCCAAGAATGGCCAGTGGTAGGTTCATCCATCCCGGCACTGGCTCAACCGTGTACCTCGGCGCCTTGAGCATACACTGACTCCTAGGAAGAGACCCTCAGTCGCCCAACCAGGGTATAACCTACATATATAGTTGGGAATCCAAGGTACCTCTTCCGGATAGGCTTTCATGGGCCCCAAATTTTCATGGTTCAGCTTCGGGAGCGGTGTAACCTTCCCCCGAACCACGGCGAGAGATACCCCTTATATGACGCACTTTAGGTCTTACATTTGCCTCTTACGAAATGTTATTCGCGAACTAGGGTGTACGCCATAAAGGTTCGTCCCATTCATTTGCGCATTTATATTTGTTAAATCATTCAATCATTCATGTTTCATTATTTGCTGATATTTGTTTGCGAAGTATCCGCACAGTTCTGTTTCACTTGTTGTATTTCACTTTTCTTTCTTAGTCGTATTCTCATTTTACTCTTGGCTGCGAGATTCTCGCACATCATTACTTCAGCTGTTACTTTGCATCCTGCTGTTATTGATTATTTACTTCTTATGCCTTTTGTTCCTCATATCTTTTGCTTCTTCATTGTTACAATATTGGTCTGTCTCCAAGCATTCACCTCGCGGGGTATGTTCAGCCCTCACTTCTATAGCATCTACCATCGCTTTTCCTTTCTCTGTTCATTTCTCACATGTTGCTTCCAACCCTTTCTTTTGGCATTTCTTTCTTCGCAGCTTTCTATATCGACCTCATGGCACTGTTGCGACTCCTTCCAATCTCCCTGTATGATACCAATGCCATTTGGGTGTGGAAATTTTATGCATTGATGGTATGTTGAGGCGATCCCCAAAATTTCATGAAGCCATGGCCTCCCAATTAGTGCATTATACGGGGATTCCACATCAACTACACAGAATAAAATATCAGTTGATAATCCTTGTAGAGGTATTCTCATGTGAACCTCTCCCTTCGGTTTGTTTGCAGTGCCATTAAAGCCATATATCTTGTATGTCGAGGGGATCAAATCCTCATCTTTTCCTCCCATCGTCTTATAAGTATGGTAGAAGAGGATATTCACCGAACTTCCGGTGTCGATTAGAATTCGGTTGATCGCCCAAGCAAGCTTCTCGCCTCATCATCTTCTCCATCGATCGGTTTCGGGTTAATCTCTAGTTTCACAACCAACGGGCTATCATGTGTTTCTCTTCCTTTTGGTACTTCATCTGCAGAGAAAGAAATAGTCTTCAACTGCCACTTTTCTAACTGCGTCGTTCTCGCCAGGATCATTATTTCCTTATCATTAGCATCTCTCGCGAAGACTCTACTAAGCACGTTGTCATGAAAATCCTCGATGGTGCGATAGGAATGGACGATAGAGTTGCAGTTCAAATTCTTAGCTTTTGTTCCTACTTCTATCACAAATGTTTCCTTTCCCTTCGCCGACATCGTTCGTGCATCTCTGGTGGTGGTGGTAATGTCTCGACTTGTTTCTTCTCCCCTTAGAAAGTGATTCAGCCTTCCCCGATCAATCATCCCGAGAATAATTCTCTTTATGTTTCTACAATCGTTTGTTTGATGCCCATGGAAGCGATGGTAAGAACAAAACTCATGACTTCTATCGCCCGGCGGTGGTTCCATTCCAACATTCCAAGGTGCCGGTACATTTTCCATCACAAGTATAGCTTCCCAAATCTTTTCAACGCTAGCATTCAGTGGAGGCATCTTAACTGCTCCCATACCGTCCTATGACTTCTCTCGCCTTCCACGGTTATTTTGCCTTCTGGTCCACCATAAGTTTCTTGCACATGATCTAGCCTCTCGAATCTTATTATTGCTGTTACGGTTGTAGTAGTTCCTTTCACGTTCAAATTCTTCTTGATCGTGGCTTCCCATGGCTACTATCTTCTCGCTGTCCCTCACGCCTCTCCTTGCTTGCTGTCCTTGCGAAGTGCTCGCCATCGTATTTATGAATTGAGGTAACAAACTTGCGTTCGCGGCGTTAGAGTTTGTGTTCGCGATCGGATAAGAATTCATTTCATTTTGTCTTTCTTCTAAGGCAATATATTCTTCCCGTAATTCTCGCAGCTTCGCCATCGTGATTGTATTTTTGATTCTAAAAATTTGAATGTATAACAAGTTAGTCGCGAAGAGAGCATTCACAAATGAGAGTATGAGATATCTCTCCTCAACCCGTCCTGCCATTTCGCTACACATGGTCCTCCATCTTACTGTCAACTGCCTTAAGCTCTCGCCAATCCTTTGTTTCAACCCGAATACATCTTCAATACCTGGTCGCGAAGAGTTGTTACTTATGTATGCTCCCAGGAATGTGGCTTGTAAGTGATTGAATGATGTGATTGTGTTCCTTGGCAGACCTTCAAACCATTTTAGTGCTTCTCCTATTAAGCTTGACGCGAAATATTTGCACAATATGGCATCATGATTCTCCCATTGTAACATACATCTCATGTAAGCCTTAATATGTTGTATCGCACAAGTTGTTCCATCAAAGATGTTGGTTAATGCAGGTAGATTGCATTTAGGAGGTATTCCTCCCATCTCGTACTTCTAGCGTGAAGGGATTCTTTGCGCTTCTCGCGATGGCTTCGTCCAGCTTGTCTCCTTCCTCCTTCCCTTCTATTATTCAAGAATCCTCTCATTTCAGCCTAGTTCTCTTAAGATTTGTTCATTTGCCTCAGAATTTGTTTCTACGGGTCTTTTTAGCTCGCTTCTCTCCTTCTTCGCTCGTACCTATTTTGACCTTCCCCGTTCGTTATTTTCTCCTCTTCTTTCCTCGCGACGCTCTTCTTCGTTTCTTTCATCAATTCGCACGCCATTGTATCGGTTATTTCTCTTCTTGGTTGCCTCTCCGCTCTCATCATCTCGCACCCTCTCATAATCTTCGTTGATATTTCTATTGTTACGATTTTGTTCCCTCCTTCTTTCGCGGTTGTCATGGTTATTCTGCCGGATTGCTTCTTCCATCTCTTGATTTTCTATTTCCGCTCTTATTCTTTCTCTCTCGCGAGCTAGTCGCGCTTGTTCTATGTAGTGTCTCTCAATGTCATCCTCGATCTCTCGGTTTCTTCTCAATTCTTCTCTCCCGTGTAGAATTATTATTCCTTCAGCAGCTGGATCATTCGGCCCTTGGAGTTGCATGTTTTCTTGATTTTCCCTATTTCGCTCATTTTGAAGATTTTGGGCCGAGGAATATAACGATCTTCTATTTCCCCTCTTCTCTCGCCATGCTCGCGTTTGGATTTTGTGTTTCTTCCTCGGGTGTTTTCTGTTGGTAGAACTCTCCTTCTTTTCTTCTCTGTTCGATCTTGAACTTGATCTCACGCTACTTCTAGATCTCCTACTTTGTAATCTCATATTTTCCATCCTTAATTCATGATTTTGTCTTGTCAAATTTGCTCGCTCCTCTCGCTTCTAATCGTCTCTCTTCGTGTATTGTTTGTCTCAATCTTTCTAGCGCCGCCACTTCTTCGTTTCCCCGGATTCATCTCTCCATTCATCCCTTTGCTCTCCTTGTCCATTGTTCACCAACCGTCGCTCTCCTTCTCTCTCGTCTTCGTAATCGATCTCCAAGTATGTACACTTACTCTATCATAATCCACACCTGCGTTTGCTACCGGGGAGATCGGTGGTTGATTTTGATCTTCTCCGTCATTTCTCATATTCATCCTTGACGATTCTCCCTGTTTCATTCCTCCTTTCTCCAAAGAAGTCTCCCACTTCTTCTTACAATCGTTGGTTGCTCTTGTACATTTCTTCTTCTAGCCATCTTTCTTTTTCAATGAATTCTTGAGTATCTTTTCCAAATCTCTTCTCTGTTAATCCAAATTCTTTCCAATTTCTTCGTCAATCACTGCTCGTCCCTGTTTCTAGCGCATATGTAGTAGCAGGTTTTCCCACACTACACCCCTCACTATATTTTGTAGATCTAAATCATATTAATCACCTAAATTTCAAATATAAGTGCTAGAAATTTAAATAGACACATAAGATTTTTTACGTGGTTCGATCAATGTGATCTACATCCACGATTCTCCACTATGATTGTTGAGGTTACACAAGAATTACATTTACAATTTCCATTAATGGATAATTTGTAGAGCTCTAGATCTAGTTTTAGGTGAAGAAGATGATAAAGAAAATAAAGTCTCTCTCCAAAAAATATCTCTCTCCAAAATTATCCTCCCCCCTTTTCTCTCTCCTGCTCTCCTCTTTATATAGTGTTTACATAGTGGATGACAGCTCACATAAGCTCATACTCGAGAGCTCTTTGATAATTTCGCAGCTCTCGCTACCTCCTCTCGAGACATTCTCTCGAGCCCTTTGATGATTTCGCAGGCTCTCGCTACCTCCTCTCGAGACATTCTCTCGAGCCCTTTGATGATTTCGCAGCTCGCTACCTCCTCTCGAGACATTCTCTCGAGTCTTGCTACCTCCTCTCGAGACATTCTCTCGAGCCCTTTGATGATTTCGCAGGCTCTCGCTACCTCCTCTCGAGAGATTCTCTCGAGTCTTGCTACCTCCTCTCGAGACATTCTCTCGAGTCTTGCTACCTTCTCTCGAGACACTCTCGCGAGTCTTGCTACATTCTCGCGAGTTATGAAAAATAATGAACCTCGCAAGCTCTTCTCGCGAGTTAAGAAAATAATTGAATCTCGCATGCTAAGAAAATATGTTGTGCGATATTTGAATCCTACAATTCTTCACAACTTGTATCGTCTTGAAATCATAAACTTCAAAAATTCTCACCTTTTAATTTTCTTCGCTTTTATGAATAAGTCTTCATACTTGGATATAAAATTACCTCATTATATTGTAAGTCTTCAACATATATGTAAAAATCTGCTCTTTGTATGTTGCTTTACTTGTATTTGAAATTTGCTCTTTTTCTTGTTGCTTGTAAACCTTAAACTTTTCCAACTTTCCTTGTAGATTTTGATATCGCTCCTTGTTGATGATAATGGTGTTTCTATGGATCCGTTGTTGTCGAGAGAGAGAATGGTGCTAACTGCAAATCGAACTACAAGAAGGAAGCTTTCATCCATGGACGTCACCCTCATGATTGACAAAATTAGCACTCAAGAGATCAAAGAGTAGTGCTTCTATTGGTGGGAGGTTGGGTAGCTCACCATTCTACCCTAATTAACGTATGGTGACACACACTCAAAAGAAGTTCTTTAGTAGATGGAAAATTTCTGGTCGGTGCCTCACATGATATGAATACGGGTAGTCTCCACTAATGATTGATCAGCAACTCTAATAATGCATTTCTCCTCGCACCAAATTCGCATCACCGGCATGATTAAATCCATTATTTAACACTCTAACAAACAAGAAATCCGAATGTAGTTCTCTAACATTTCCAAGTTCAATTATGTCGGTCAAAATCTCTATGTAAACATACCTAGAAGTATGCTAGTGACTCTAAAATCTTTAAAAGTTGGAATTTTTAAGTAATTTTTTTTTTTTTTTTTTTTAAATTTTTTAAATTTTTTTTTTTTTTGTAATTTTTGTTTTAAAAACATGCTTAACCACTCCCCCACACTTAAACCTTACATTGTCCTCAATGTAATTGAATCCTCCTAGTAAAGTCAAGGTGGGAAATTTTAACATGATAAGAAACAAGAAAAAGAAATAACATAAGCAAAAAGATAAGAAATACAAAACCTATGGGTTGCCTCCCATTAAGCGCTTGTTTTAAAGTCGACTTCGCCCGACTTGTCTCTTGCAAGATTCATTCCCCATATACTAACAATCGGAAAATTTGAGGATCCACCCATAATACCTGCTTTTGCAAACAATAACTCCATACAAATATTAGCACAAGAAAACAATAGTGAAATTATCGCCGATAGAAATTTCCCCACACTTATTCTCGTCCACACTCGGAAGTGTATAAAGAACATAGAATTCGTGAACTTCCATGTATTCCTCTTGGCAAACCTGCATGGTGTTAGCATCAAGTGTTTCCAATGGTGGGTATTTAGAAACAAAATCATCCAAAAATACTTTCAAGCACATACATTCAAACCAATAAGAGGTAAAGGAGAAGAATCAATATGCAAAGGGTTAGACAAACCTTGCACAATTTCTTGTATTATAGAATCCTCTTCATCCTTAAAAATTCAAGTGAATCACTTACCTCTTGTATATCGTGGTCCTCTATTAAACCTTGCAACCATTCTTCGTCGTTTTCTACCTTAACCAAAGTCTCGGCATCATCATAATCATTAGCAAGTTCAATTGGGTCTTCCACAAAATCAATGAATGTGGTTTCATCCTCTAGCATCATCTCTTCAACATTCTCATCATCTAATCGGGCCATTCTTCCCTCATATAATCTTCCTCGGTATAAATTGTAAGATCTTCTTGTGAGGGTGTTCGCCGTTTACAACAATAGGTAAGTGATATCCAAACTCCTCCTTTTGAATAGGTGAAGGATCTTTATTATGATCCGGAGTTGGAATAACTTCCTCATTGTTGCAACGTTCATACACTTCCGCTGACTCCCATCTTTCCCTAAGAAATTTTTTCCAAGCAATAAATGCATCTTCCTCAAGCTCTACCTTTTGAATAGGTGCTTGATCATTAATAAGATCAAGGCTCGAGTAATCTATACTAGCGTCATCAAAAGTCTCCAAAGGTTGGTTAATTTGTTCGTATATTTTCTTCGAATTCCTTTGAATTTCTCGATGTGATTCTTGAAACTTTTGTTGAAGATCCCCAATCATGGCGTACATCTTATCCGCAAAACTAGAGAATTTCTCGATCATAAACAAAACTATCCTCCCATCCTTGTGATTGTCCACTTACATACCCGTCATAAGGTTGTTGATATGTATGAGAATATCCATAATGTTCTCGTAGGAATTTGATCATAGCCAAAAGATTGGTTTTGATTGTATCCTAAGGATGGTTGGAAGTTGTCATAATGTTGAGGTTGAAAACCGTATTGATTGTTGTAATATGCTTGCTCTTGTCCACCATACATGGAAAACCGGCACCGAAATAAGATTCAAAAACCAAGTTAGATACGGAATAGAATCCAACAAAACAAGAATAAAGCAAAAAGAAAATAAAACAACTAAAATCGCCTCGTTGCTCCCGGCAATGGCGCCAAAATTTGATGCGTGTCGTAGGTGCAATCAAATTAATTAATACTTTACTACCTAATTAACAAGTAATATAGGGTAGTCAAGGTCGATCCCACGAGGAGCACGAGATTCTAGTTGTAAAAATTGTCACGAAAGGGGGTGTAAAAAGCAAAAAGAAAATAAACAAAACAATTAAAAGATAAAGTTGAAAGCAATAAGAGAGACAAGACCAAGGAATCCTTCTTCGTTACGAAACAATGAATCAAGTTATGTTCTTTTCTACTTGTTATTAGTCACAGATTATCACCAACCGTAGGTAAAGCAACCTAGCTCGAGTGCTAAACCCCTAAATCCTCAGTATCACTGGACACGGAAGTTCTCGACTACCGGATTCTATTTACCAAACCACCTAGTAGTAGCTCACTCTAGATGTAATTTAAATAAACGCATTAAGATTTATGAACTTATTAGGTTAATATTAGTAGTTAGACTCTTAGATCAAGGTCTACTTGCTAACGTTGTTTCTACACACAATTGCTCCACGGAATCCCTCCGCAAGGTCTCGTGTTTGCTACTTATGTAAAGAGTCAAGAAACGATTACTTATCTCCTAACTTTCACTAGCTTTAGATCAAATTAACAAATCAATTTAGCGTGCACTCCAAACAATCTATCAATCAATCATGAATGTCTTTAAGATCATTCCTATTAGTAAAAACAAACGATAATTATGTGAAAAACTTCAAGATAGAATTTGAAAACAAAAACTTAAATCATATGTTAAGAACTAGGAATTCATCCTCAATCATTAAAATTAGCTACTCATGTTAAAGAGTTCACACAAAGAATAAAAAAAGAAAAGTGTTGTGTGTAGAGATGTGTGTAAAAGATATATAGAAGTTGTAGAAAACTTCTCTATTTATAGGCTTCAATATTCTCCAAATCTTCTAAGGAGTAGAATCCTTTTCCTTTAGCAATTCAATTTCCAATTCCAAGCTTTTCTCAACTCTTCCACCTTCTCTTTCCAAATTTGAGTCCATTCTCCATCCAATTCCTAGCCCAAGTCTTCACACCCATGAGAGAAGTCCATAGAAAATTTCGAATTTTGGTCACGGAAAATCGGGATTGTGGCCTTAATCCCATAGAATAGTCGCCGCCGCCACTGAAATTTTCTCCGTCAAGGGAATATTCGACGGAATATTCCGTCAGTCCTCCGTTAGGACTAACGGTCAAACTAGTCAACCGTCAGTCAACAGTTAGTCAAAGGTCAAGGGGAGAATGAGTTAGACAACGAGTCAGCTTCTAACTCAGCTGACTGGTCTTACTGGGGTGAGTTGAGTCGCTCTGACTCGTCTGGATTGGTCATCGCCGAGTTGACTCACGCCTAAGATGTAAAACCCGCCGAGTTTCTACTGTTTATCAGATTTCAGGCCAATTTCCAGCCTCTCTTCCGGGTCTTCATACCCGTTAAGAACCTAACATACATCTAACCCATCGTTACTCAAAGAAGATATCATCTTGATTCCTCTCTTCAAATCGATCCACAATCCCATCTCCCGACTCTTGAAATTCATCCTCATTTCTTCATAAAACCCATCTCTCACAACAGCCTTACTCTCGATCTCTTCATCTTGACAATCAGCAGCGCCCGATCTCACATCTCCGAGTTTAAATTGCACCAACAAATGCCATCGAACTTCCCTGGCTTAACGCTCATCCTCAATTCGAACGGCAACAGATCCCATTCTTCCCGAGCCATCTCCATCTCGCTTCTTCATCTCGTTATAAAGCTGAGATACAAACCCATCTTCTTTACCGTCTCAAAAACCCATTCCACTAGCAAATCAAAATGATCGCTACCTCTATTGATTCTTCTCCTCTATCGATTTCAAAACTCACAGATCGAACCCATCTGTTTCCCTGAGCTTCAACCTAACCGAACACATCATTCAATCAATCTCGCTCAAACCCAGTCTCAGCATCACGTCTCAATCCCTAAACTGCTTCTCGAATCACCGTCTCCAATTTCTCGATCTGTTTTCTTGAATTTAATCTCTCCTTCAATCACTGACTCAACAAAGAGCCATGACCTTGCAAAAATCTCTTTTCTCGTGTAGAAAAAATGAGAGAAAACTCTCTTTAGGGTAAGGAGTCGAACAAGATTAAAACGCCCACATAAGAACCACCCCCAGTTTGGGTGCCTTAATAAGTGGTTAGTTCTGATAAGGGCTAGCCAGATGGCAGCCCCTTAACCTTGATTAGTCTATCTTTAAAACTTCCCAAAAGGGTTACCCCTTAACATTAACTGAGCTCCATATATCAATTGCCTGTAAAATGACCTTTTTGCCCTTTTGGCTCAAATTAGGTGTTTTCTTCTTCTTTTCCTCCATGCGACTCCAAAGTAGCTACAAAACTCAAAACAAGCGTAAAATACATAATTTACACGAAAAATAGCAAAGAAAGCATAAACTACAAGATAGTAAATTAGGTGTATTCTACACCTATCATGAGGTTTCACGGGACTTTGTTTGAGTTATTCTCGGTTACGGGAGATTTAAGGCAAGATAATCTTCCCCGGGATTCATATCAATCTAATAAAGGAATTGGAGTGACTCGTACGGCCCAGTAAACGCGTGGAGAGGAGTTTGGAAAGTAGAAAAGTCCGAGACTTTCGCCAAGAAAAAGAGAATTATATCGAGGTTTAGGGTTGTTGTTGGCTATAAAAAGGATTGCCGGGAGTCACAAAAGGGCTACGCAAACTTTGGGGAGGTTTAGAAGAGAACAGGAAGCAAGAATCACGAGTTGAACAATTTCTTTTGCTGCTGCAACAGCGAAGAACACGAAGAACAAAATACCTTCAAGGATGCTGTTTTTCTTGGGTCGTAGATTCAACGACAATTCAACGGTGCATAAGTCTCTGTCTCTCGTAACGGTCCATTGTAACAACTTCTTTGTAACGCCATTACATCGTTGCAAACAAATTGTTTTATTGTTTTTCATCCTTTTAATCAACTTTTGAGCTATGAACCGATATTTTGAGCAAGTGATTAATATGAGGAGCTAAACCCCTTAGCCGAGCGACGGAGGAAGCCAATTTTCCATGATGTGTGTGGTAATTTCTATTTTAATTAATTTTTGCAATCTCTTTTAAGATTATTTGCCTTGATTGAAAATTTATTGAATGATTTTTCCTAAGCAGTTGTGATTTCTCTTGATAGACTATGCTTGGACCTAGGTTTTTGATATTCTATTCTTTCGAAATACAATTGTTATTCTAAAAATCTACCTTTGCAAAATATTAGAATCACTTTAAACGTAAAGAGTTGCACGAATATTGATTAGATTAAATCACATAAAAATTGGAGTTTGGTGGAATCCTGAGTCTCGGTGCTTCTTAAAATCTTGATAACAACCTTCTTTGAGTTTTCTAGTTTTATTTGAATCTAAAAATCCTTCACAAGTCTGAGAGGAACGACATCTTTCTTACCACTTTCTACGACTTTCAAAATCACATCACATGACCGCATTGAGAATTTGCACTTTGGTCAAATTATCCTTAATGCCCTTATTACTCAACATACGTCTCATCCATCCTTCATAAGAACCCAGGTGAGTATGGCAAATCTTGAAGTCAATAGGAGAAGGCGGATATTTGTTTCTCCTGAGAAAAATCTCATCACAAGTGTCAAGAAGAAAATGGATCAGCTTCCATGTTTTCTGCTTTCGAAATCGGGACTATCTTATGAGAAGGATGCTTTCTCGATGTTTGGAAAAGGCGAGGTGAACAACTCATCATCAATGTGCGGCATATCCTTGAAGCCGCCAACACTTCCCGACTTGGTACCAAAGCATTATCTCCTAAGACATCTCGACAGAATTCTTTTCTTCATTCCATAATGAAATAAAAGACAGGAGTTAAAAATTGTATGAAAAACGCATGAGGTGTGTAGTCACGCATGACAAGACACAACCCACGTTAAAATACACAAAAGTCGGGATTGGTTCCAAACACCAGTATCGCATAAGTTTCAAGTCCGATACAAGTTTGATCTGGTATTAGTTTCAAGTTTTAGTCTCGGTATTGATTTCAAGTCCCAGACAAGTTTGATCTGGTATTGATTTCAAGTCCAGACAAGTTTGATCTGGTATTGATTTCAAGTTCGATACAAGTTTCAAGTCTGGTATTGGTTTCAATTCCTGTACAAGTTTCAAGTCTGGTATTGGTTTCAAATCAGTCAAGCATATGTGGGTGGGACCCACGTTCAGATCAAACGCACAAGGTGGGGCTACATTCACGGGCACGTATTACAACACGGTTTTTCTCATGATCGTGGGAATTATGTTTACGAAATTCAAGCCAAAGTCTCTTCCCAAGCTACAATCTAAGAAGCTAGTTTTGCATGCAATGGTGGAAAGAAGCAAAAGCAACATAATCATGGATTCACGGGTTGTTTTACTATGCAATTCTAAAAATATCGGCGTATCAACCTCGGTGGAAAAAACTAAGCATATGCACATCTTACAAAAGGTGTTTACCTAGCAAACTAGGGTTTTACCTTTATAAAAAAAAAAAAAAAAAAAAAAAAAAAACCGAAACTTACCGTGGACGGACGGTGGCGTGACGGCTGGCAAATTCCGCGACAGCAGCTCCGGCAAATGGCGAGTTAGCTGGATTGCAGTGAAGACCGGACGGGAGCTGCTCAACAAAAAAATAACTCATGAGAAAAGAAAAGGGGTTAGTCTCTTTTTATAGACAAAAGATTAGAAGAATCCCAATAGAACAAGGATACCTCTTTTGGATTCCTTTTCTGATTCAAATACCCAAAGAAGGAAACCGGTCCCACTAAAGGATTCCATACAAGCACAATGGCGTGGGCGACTAGCGGTCCATCAATGCTCTTCCGGGTAAACTTCTTTTATCCTGTCTTTCTCACATATGTATGTCACCATCTCATGCCTACCACACAATAGTATAACCATTATGTGCTAGGCAGGGGACTTAATGTTGATGGTGGATTTTCGTTTAAGGTTAAATTTGTAAAAACCGGAAAAAATTATGCGCTGACATCTTGTAAAAGATAAATCCATTAATAAGTGTTGGATACTCCCTCACTTAATTCACAAAGAATGGAGCATGTGGCAACAATCCCATCCTGTGAATTTCATATCAGCCATGTATTTCCAGTACTCATTATCAGTGTGGAATGACGACTGAGTGTTACTCTTACAGAGTAACACGAACCTCCAAGCACTATAATGAAACCATGTACGAAATACCCGCACAAAGCCGACTCTCGGTGTGTTATACTGGCCCGATTGAGCCCCTCTCGGTGTGTTATACTAGCCCGATTGAGCATCCGGACTGACCGTATCAGTCCGGATATGATCGCAGTCATCCAACTCCATAAGCATGATTGGATGACCCAGATCAATTCCATCACCCCCAAGCAGGTATGGAATATCCACTGCCGAACCAATGCGGAACCCGCAAGGTCGGCCATTGGCCTAGCTTGCCAAAAACGTTCATACCAAGCATTATGGACGGAAAACCCTAAATTAGGGTTTGCGGCATATTACATGTGTCGCAAAGCAGTCTCAACCATCCATCTTCGCAGGTATAGATGGAGGGTGTAGATGTAGAATCAAAGGGCCCAGAGCATGTCAACACAATCACCGTGGGCCCGCCTACATACTTGACCAATCGGTCAGGACCAACCATGGTTGGTCGTCCCAATTCATACGCCCAAAGGGAGCATGGTCGTGCGGCTGTGAAAGCCAAAATTAGGGTTTTCAAGCATCACGAGCGTCCATCTTCTCCGGCACGAATGGAGGGTCCCAGATTAGATTAAGCAGGTCCGGTCATACCAGAATGACCACCGTGGGCCCGTCTATCCCCTCACTTGATCGGCCAAGGAATATCATGACTGGCCATCCCAAAACGCACGTCCAAACTTGCGTGGTCACACCTCCCAAACCGCAAACTAATCTCGACCGCTCAACTTCGCCGGACGATTTGAGTGGTTCAGATCACGTTTTCATGGGATAATCAGGTGTAGGCGTGAACACCAGCCTACCACCTTCACGTCAAACCAATCGGCCAAGACCGACCAAGTTAGTTCGTCTTGGAACACGCGCCGGAAAAGAGCATGGTGCGCGGCTTTTTGCGACATCAAATTCCTATTGCAAAATCGATCTCAACCACTCCTCTTTGCCGGTCAAATTGAGTGGCCTAGATCGCATCTTCATGGGACAAGATGAGATATGGACGTGTACACCAAAGCATGCTATCTACACGTATGCCCGGTCGGTCCTTTCCGAAATCCTTCCCATGCTTGGTTTCCACCAAGCTGAAGAGTGATGCCTGCGCACCTCTTCAAAACCCTAATTTTATTAACGGTCGCAGATGAGTGTCTCAAAGATTATCTCATCCGTCCAACTTCACCAGCCTGGTTATACAACCCTGGTCAGGAGTCAGTGAGGCGTCATTACCCATCACTTTACCACACCATGATGCAAAGACTGATAAAATACACACGATACTTCACAAGTATCGACTTCTTGAATAATGCGATTATTCAATTCAAGATTACATGCAATCTTTCGTGGATCCACGATCCACACATTCCGACATCAATCATGTCACAAACGGGGGATACATACCGGGGTATTGGTCTTGCGGTTTAAAGATGCGGCGTGCGGCAACGCGCCATCACAAGAACGTGTTAGGAAGTCATGGACGGTTAGAGATGAACAGGAGAAGTGGGCAAGGCTGGTCGTGTATCACCAACGCACAACTCCACTACTCCATCACTCCACTTCCTCCACTTCCCACGAGAGACGTGAATAAGACTCAATGACTTGTATAAATAGGTTCTCCGCCCTATTTCCAAACAACAGAGAAAAAACAACAAGAAAACACCAGAGCCTGCTTACACTAATCTTAAGCTTGTTCACTTTCCTGTTGAAAGTCATAAACAAGTCTACACCTTCACAATCTCAACACCTTCTTCGCTTCCCTCCCTAAGATCAACCCCATCTCCTTCACTTTGTGACCGAAACAAGTCCTGGAACGGCCATTTCTTGGTTTAGGCCGGACTTGCACAAATTGATCTCTCGAATCTACAAGCACTCACCGCTACAGTTGAATTTGTTTAAGGTTTAAATTCATTCCTCATCCACACCACAAATTACCAAATTCTCGCAGGAGTAGTTTTCACCCATAAACACCTACATACCTGACCAATCGGTCAGGACCAACCATGGTTGGTTATCCCAATTCGTACGCCGAATAAAACATGGTCGCAAGGCCGTGAAACCCAAAATTAGGGTTTTGGGCATCACGGGCGTCCATCTTCTCCGGCACGAATGGAGGGTCCCAAGTTATATTAAGTAGGTCCGGTCATACCAGCATGACCACCGTGGGCCCGTCTATCCCCTCACCTGATCGGCCAGGGCATATCATGCCTGGCTATCCCAAAACGCGCGTCCAAATTTGCGTGGTCACACTTCCCAAATTGCAAACTGATCTCGACCACTCAACTTCACCGGACGATTTGAGTGGCTTAGATCACGTTTTCATGGGACAGTCAGGTATAGGCCTGAATACCAGCCTACCACCTACACGCCGGACGGATTGGGAAAGACCGACCAAGCTTGGTCGTCTTGAAGCACGCGCCCGAAGTTGGCACGATGTACGGCTTTTGCGGCACCAAATTTCTGTTACAAAATCGATCTCAACCACTCCTCTTTGCCGGTCAAATTGAGTGGCCTAGATTGCGCCTTTATGGGACAGAGATGTACGGACGTGTACACCGGCATGTTGTCTACACGCATGCCCGGCCAGTCCTTTCCAAAACCCTTCCCATGATTGGTTTCGACCAAGCTGAAGAGTGATGCCTGCGCACCTCTTCAAAACCCTGATTCCATCAACGGTCGCAAACGAGTGTCTCAAAGATCATCTCGTCCGTCTAGCTTCACCGGCTTGGTTATACAACCCTGGTCAGGAGTTAATGGTCAGTGAGGCGTCATGGTGATCACTACCCGTCACTTTACCACACCATGATGCAGTACCTGCATAAAAATACACACGATACTTCACAAGTATCAATTTCCTGAATAACGCAGTTATTCAACTTAGCATTACATGCTACCTTTTATGGGTCCCACGATCCACACATTCTAGACATCAATCATGTCACAAATGGGGATACATACTCGGGGTATTGGTCTAGCGGTTTACAGCGTGCAGCGTGCAAAGCGCCATCACAAGATCGTGTCAGGAAGTCATGGACGGTTAGAGATGACAGGAGAAGTGGGCAAGACTGGTCGTGTAACACTAACACACAACTACACTACTCCATCACTCCACTTCATCCACTTCCCACGAGAGACGTGAATAAGGCTCAAATGACTTGTATAAATAGGTTCTCCTCCCTATTTTCCAAACATGAGAAAAAAAAGAGAAACAACACAAGTCCAGACGAGACAGAAACCAAGTGTTAATACAAGAACGTATTTAAACACCCGCAGTCCGCTTGCATCAATCGTAAGCCCGCTCATATTTCGGTACAAGTCATAAACAAGCCAACACCTTCACAATCTCAACACCTTCTTCGCTTCCCTCCCTAAGATCAACCCCATCTCCTTCACTTTGTGACCGAAACAAGTCCGGGAACGGCCATTTCTTGGTTTAGGTGGGACTTGCACATATTGATTTCCTGAATCTACAAGCACTCACCGCGCAGTGCATTTGTTTAGGGTTTAGATTCATTCGTCATCCACACACCCAAAATTACCAAATCCGACAGGAATAGTTTTCACCCATAAACAATTGGCGACCACAGTGGGAGATTGATCTCTCGATTGCAAAAAGGTAAAATTCTCAGTATTTCGGTTTTCATCACGCGATGTATCATCACCAGGAAACCACAAGTGGTTCAGATACCATAGGGAGTATAGCTAGAATGCTGGAGGATGTCTTGGCAAATCAAGCTGGTATCGCTAGAACACAGAGCGAAACGTTCCGCCTTTTGAATAATATAACAACATAATTGCAAGGAATGTCGACAGACATCTACTCAGACAGTACAAGAAACGCTGGATCCTTAGCCAGGGCTCACACCTTTACCAGTGGAGAAGCAAAAAGAGCGCGTAATCGCAGGAGACTCAAGAAAGAGGAACAACATGGTCCAGCCAGCAATGAAGACTCGAGGCAACTCCACAGAGGAAGGGACTTGTCCGGAATACTACAATGTCTGCCAGATAAAGAAAGGGAGCATGCAGCCTATGGGGCCCTGCTAAAAGATTTATATCTCAAAACTCTTGTTGAAGCCCAAAAGACTGTCCAATCCACATCGACCTTCCAACCAAGCGGAGAAATGCTTGAGGAAGGAGAGATCAATCAGGATGTACGTGGATACAGAGGATGGGAGCATTCAATTCGATCACTCAGCAGTGATATTACGACACCTTCCATATCCCTTCACCCAGGAAAACGATCCGCAGATATGATGACACTCGCAAATTTTCCAACTTCATCTCCGGAACGTGCTCCACATCAAAGCCACGAAGAGACATCACTACGCCCACTAACACAGGAAAAGCTAGACTCAAGGTACCTACACTTTCCCTTCCCAATAAAGAAGATTTTGGAGTTGCTGGAGGCGTGGGTGCGAAACGGAGAGGTGGATCTACCTCCGGTATGGCGTCCACCCACTGACCAAGAAGTAATGGACCCGAGGTACTGTCATTTCCACCAGTTCCTTCACCACCCTACCAGTGAGTGCAACGCTTTGAAGCGCATTGTTCATGAGAAACTTGGTTCAAAGGGATAGCTCTCATTATCTAAAAAATTAATGCGGACGACTTCCTTGGAGAGGCTACTTCGGTTTGATACAAGTGAGACTTCAAAAGCAAGTAAGTTCTATTCAGCAATTTTATAAGAAAGATAGTTTTAGAATTCACTGGGGACTTAGCATCCCGCACATGGAGAAAGAGGCTCAGTGATCAAACGCATGTTTGCTTCCCTTCATACCTCCCTTTTACACGACATTTGCAATTTCATATGACATGTGCAATCACTCATGACCAAGATGCAAATTCCATTTAAAATAACCTCTTTCAGAAAAGTTATTCACAAAACTATCTCAAAATAAACCAATTCAATTACCTATTAATTCAAAACCGGAAGTCAAATTATGAAAAGAAATCCTCACTATCACTCAAAAAGAAAAAGAAGAGACAAGTGTATAACACAAATCCTTTAAGGAAATTCCTTCAGCAGCAACTCGTCCTTCTTGGCAAGAGCGACCTTCATCCTTTGAAGAACAACCTGCTTCAGCTTCAACTCCTTAGATAACTTTTCAACCTCTTCTTCCTGGTGAGTAACACAGTCTGCGGAAGGAACTTCATCTTGTAATCTCTGGAGCTTCTGAATCTCGGAGAACCCTTTGAAAAACCAAGGAGCATTGAAGTTGTACTGCGCACACACGTCTCGATGGCACTTCCAGTCTTCAATCATCTCCTCAGAAACTGTTCGACCAGTCGCGACGCTCATCCCATGGATAGAAAATAAAGCTTCTTGGACACGGTTGACCAACGCAAGACGACTTTTGAGCTTCGTAGTGGTAGCAATGTGGCCATGCTTCTCCCATATAGCCGTATACAACTTTTCGAACTGAGCCGGCACGCTGAATCCTCCAACCAACACATGACCTGGATAAGGGACAGTAAAAGGAGGATCGAACAAAGCTCCTGGTTGCGCTACCAAGCACTTCACGATCACAGGAGCCTTGTCGGTTGCGGGATGTCTTTCGAAGAAGTCGCCACGACGCCTTTATTGATTGGAACTCGCTCGTAACATTCTTCAAGGGGAGCCACCTCAACAATAGAGGATGTTGCCTCTCTTACATTCCTCCCGATATCTACTTCGCTCTGGGTGCTAATTTCCATCACGGCCCCATCAACAAGATCACTCAAGGAGGCACCTTGTCCAACCGAGCTTGCATAATCTCTGTCATGGTCTGGAAAAGGAGCGGTTTCGCCAGACTTCTCAGCATAAAGGTCAGTGTTACCAGACTTCTGAGGATCAGTGCCAACGTTACCATACTTCTCGTTCTGAATGCGCGCCAACCTTGTGAAAAAATTCTCTTTCGGAATTCCCTGATTTCAAGCAAGGATCACTTAGAAGGATTCACTCTGGAGAAATGAAGGAATCAACAGAAAGAGATTTAAATACCTGCATATTGGAGGAATTGAAGATCACCGAACCACATGCCTGCCTCTAAGATCTCTCTCCCGCTTGGGGACTGTAATCCTCGGCCTCTGGTCCGTTTGGCCGGAAGTGGCTTCAACCGGAAATGCTTCTTCAAAACGTCAGAAGATGGCTCACCACGAGAACCTGTCACAACGTCCTCTGAGAGCTCCTAAAAATCCAACAGTTGCTTCTTCCAGAATTCCTTATATTGATCGGTTACCACTGAATTTCTCCCAATAGGCCAGAAAGGAAGACTCATCCGTTCTAAAAACACGTCAGCATTAAGAATACTCGAGAGAAGTTCTTTCGGAGCCTCTGATGGGCGGATAAATGGGACGCCCTGGTCAAATCCCATTTGACGAGCAGCCCTGTCAATGTTGTACGGAGTCGCGGTCAAAGCTTCGTTGAATAGAGACAGAATATATCCCGGAATGCAGCTGTGCAGGTAAATAAGTTCTCCAAACTTCACAGTCTTGGCATCGGTACGCAACACAACATCAAGACTGTCAGAAGCGATAGAAAAAGTCTTCGGCTGAACAATGGAAGAGTGGGTCGGTCCCCATGGACGGAAATTTACAGAAGACACATTATCAAAGATATCCACGAGTTTCACACCGGTTCTGGGACGCCTCCTCTGCCAACGAAGTATTCTCGAGCCACCATACAAATTGCCGAGCGAAGTTGCAGGAGCAGGAGCATAACTTTTGAAATGTTCCCACAAGAATGCCTGAAGAAAAGCGAAGTGGACATACGATTCCACCTTCTTGTACCGTTGGAAACATACATATCCATTGCTAAGGCGTCCAGATGAGAATACAATGATCCAAGGAACAAGGCACCTAAGGGAAGAACTTCGCCTTTTGCTAGCTTTATAGCAATCTTAACCAGAACACCCCTTATGGTTTTCTTTTCATAACCGTCGTCATATCTCTGGATAACCACAAAGACAGGAACGCAATCACACTGAGCTCGTTTTCCAACTCCTGATTCGGCTCTGGGTTTACAGGAGACCATTCCGATACCCACCAGGTGTATCCAGATCGTCGAATTCTGCCACCTTTCGGAGTATAGTGTCATAATCACGTTGTTCCGTGTCAGAAAGCTCATAATAAAGATTTCGGCAATAGGCGGGTTCATCAATGCAGCTACGCTTTCGGAGTAATAGTCATCTCTCCCCATCTAGATAAAGTTGTATGAGTAGAAGGGCGCCACCGAGAAATGAAAGTAACCAAGCCTACAACATCTTTCTTAATTTCAAGAGTAGCAGATGCCATGACTGCATTGAGGATTTGCGCTTTGGTCAAATTGGCTTTAATGTTCTTATTATTCAACATGCGCCTCATCCATCCTTCATAAGAGGCCAGTGGAGTATGACAAGTCTTGAAGTCGATAGGATATGGTGGATATTCATTTATTTGAAGATGTAACCTCATCACAAGTGCCGAAGAAGATGGATCGCCTTCTATATTTTTCTCGAATCGAAAGCGAGGACTATCCTGTAGGAGGGATGTTTCCTAATATTTGGAAAAGACAAGGTGAACAATTCATCGTCAATGTTCGGCATATCTTTGAAGCTGTCAACACTTCCCGACTCGGCACCAGCATTATCTCCAGAAGACATATCGACAGGAGTTCTTTTCTTCATTCTACAATAAATACAGGAGTCAGTACTTGTATAAAAAAAAAAAAAAAAAAAAAAAACGAGTGCGAACTGCATTCACGTTGGAATGCACAAGACTGGGATTGGGTCCAAGCACCGGCTCAAGTTTCAAGTCCGGTATAAGTTTCAAGTCTGGTATTGGTTTCAAGTCCGGTATAAGTTTCAAGTCCGGTATAAGTTTCAATTAGGTACAAGTTTCAAGTCTCGGTATTGGTTTCAAGTCCCAGTATAATTTTCAAATCTGGTATTGCTCAAGTTTTAAGTCCGGTGTTGGTTCGGGGCATGAGGCTAATATAAGGTCGACTTTCAGTCAAGCATATGTGGGTAAGACCCACGTTCGGATCAAACGCACATGGTGGGACCACATTCATGTGCACGTATTATAAAATGATTTTTCTTATGTTCGTGGGAATTATGTTTACGAAATCCAAGCCAAAATCTCTTTCCAAGCTAAGAAACTAGTTTTGCATGCAACAACGAAAGAAGAAGCAAAAACGACGTATTCACGGACTTGCAGAACTAAACCACCCTAGCAAAAATGGGTGATTTTTACTATCAATCTTGATGAGAAAGCTAAGCATGATGTATCTATCAAAAGATTTTTACCTAGGAAATTTGGGTTTTTCCTAAAAAAAAAAAAAAAGTGAAACCTACCTTGGACGGACGGACGGACGGCGGCGCACGTCTGACGGTGGCAATTCCGGCAGCAGCAACGGCGGCAGCGTTAGCAGGAGCGGCGGCGTTGGTCACGGACGGGAGCAGCTCAACAAAAGAAAAAAAAAGAAGAAATTTTCGTGAGAAAAAGAGAAGGGGTTGGTCTCTTTTATAGACAAAAAATTAGAAGAATCCCAATAGAACAAGGATTCCTCTTTTGTTTGGATTCCTCTTTTGATTCAAATACCCTAAGGAAGGAAGCCGGTCCATCAAGCCTTAAGATCGCGCACGTATGGAGGATTGCCCACGGCCAGAATCCCTCCAGGTAGACTTCCTTTATCTTGTCTTCTTACGTTTGTATATGTCACCATCTCATGCCTACCCCACAATAGTGTAACCATTACATGCTAGGCAGGGGACTTAATGTTGATGGTGGATTTTCATTTAAGGTTAAAATTATAAAAGCCAGAAAACTATGCGCTGACCTCTTGTGAAAGATAAAGCCATTAATAAGTGTTGGATACTCCCTCACTTAATTCACCTAGAATGGAGCATGTAGCAACAATCCCATTCTGTGAATACATGAAATTCATCCAGGTTGGAGCATGTAGCAACAATCTCATATACCCTGTGAATTTATAGCATTATTAATTAATGCGTAAGCTGCCTTGTATTTCCTGTACTCATTATAAATGCGGCATGACGACTGAGTGTTGCTCTCAGAAGAGCAACACGAACCTCCAAGCATTATAATAAAAGCATGTACGAAATACCCGTACAGCCGCAACTCTCGGTGTGTTATACTAGCCCGATTGAGAACTCTCGGTGTGTTATACTAGCCCGATTGAGCATCCGGACTGTCCGTATCGATCCGGATATGATCTCGATCATCCAACTTCACCAAAGCATGATTGGATGGCCTAGATCAATTCCATAACCCCCAAGCGGTATGGAATATTCTGCCGAATCAACGCGGACCCCGCATGGTCGGCCTCCCAAAATATTGGCCTAGCTTGCCAAAACGTCCAAACCGGAGCGTATGGACGGGAAAACCCTAAATTAGGGTTTGCGGCATATTACATGTGTCGCAGCGTCTCAACCATCCATCTTCGCAGGTATATATGGAGGGTGTAGATGTAGATTCAATAGGCCCGAGAGCATGTCAACACAATCATCGTGGGCCGCCTACATACCTGACCAATCGGTCGGGACCAACCATGGTTGGTTATCCCAATTCGTACACCGAATAAAACATGGTCGCACGGTCGTGAAACCCAAAATTAGGGTTTTGAGCATCACGAGCGTCCATCTTCTCCGACACGAATGGAGGGTCCCAGTTAGATTAGCGAGGTCCGGTCATACAAGCATGACCACCGTGGGCCCGTCTATCCCCTCACCGATCGGCCAAGGCATATCATGCCTGGCTATCCCAAAACGCGCGTCCAAACTTGCGTGGTCACACTTCCCAAATTGCAAATCGATCTCGACCACTCAACTTCAGGAAGATTTGAGTGGCTTAGATCACGTTTTCATGGGATGATCGGAGTATAGGCGTGAATACCATCCTACCACCTACACGCCGGACGGATTGGGCAAGACCGACCAAGCTTGGTCATCTTGAAACGCGCGCCCGAAGTTGGCACGATGTGCGGCTTTTGCGGCACCAAATTTCTGTTGCAAAATCGATCTCAACCACTCCTCTTTGCCGGTCAAATTGAGTGGCCTAGATCGCGCCTTTATGGGACAGAGATGTAC
This sequence comes from Papaver armeniacum, assembly GCA_023531295.1. Classification (NCBI taxonomy): domain Eukaryota; kingdom Viridiplantae; phylum Streptophyta; class Magnoliopsida; order Ranunculales; family Papaveraceae; genus Papaver; species Papaver armeniacum. The sequence goes on from JAJJWW010010882.1 coordinate 928,917, forward strand.
GGACGTGTACACCGGCATGCTGTCTACACGCATGCCCGGTCGGTCCTTTCCATTACCCTTCCCGTGCTTGGTTTCGACCAAGCTGAAGAGTGATGCCTGCGCACCTCTTCAAAACCCTGATTCCATCAACGGTCGCAGATGAGTGTCTCAAAGATCATCTCGTCCGTCCAGCTTCACCGGCTTGGTTATACAACCCTGGTCAGGAGTTAATTGGTCAGTGAGGCGTCATGGTGATCACCACCCGTCACTTTACCACACCAAGGTGCAGTACCTGCATAAAAATACACACGATACTTCACAAGTATCAATTTCCTAAGTAACGCAGTTATTCAACTTAGCATTACATGCTACCTTTTGTGGGTCCCACGATCCACATATTCTAGACATCAATCATGTCACAAACTGGGGGGTTACATACTGGGGTATTGGTCTGGCGGTTTACAGCGTGCAGCGTGCAACGCGCCATCACAATAACGTGTCAGGATGTCATGGACGGTTAGAGATGACAGGAAAAGTGGGCAAGACTGGTCTTGTAACACTAACACACAACTACACTACTCCATCACTCCACTTCCTCCACTTCCCACGAGAGACGTGAATAAGGCTCAAATGACTTGTATAAATAGGTTTCCTCCCTATTTTTCAAACAGGAGAAAAAAAGGAGAAACAACACAAGTCCAGACGAGACAGAAACCAAGTGTTAATACAAGAACGTATTCAAACACCCAGAGTCTGCTTGCATCAATCGTAAGCCTGCTCACCTTTCTGTTACAAGTCATAAGCAAGCCAACACCTTCACAATCTCAACACCTTCTTCGCTTCCCTCCCTAAGATCAACCCCATCTCCTTCACTTTGTGACCGAAACAAGTCTAGAACGACCATTTCTTGGTTTAGGCCGGACTTGCACAGATTGATTTCTGAATCTACAAGCACTCACCGCGCAGTGCATTTGTTTAGGGTTTAGATTCATTCCTCATCCACACAGCCCAAATTACCAAATCCGGCAGGAATAGTTTTCACCCATAAAAAACAACTACACTACTTCATCACTCCACTTCCTCCACTACCCATAATGTTGATGGTGGATTTTCATTTAAGGTTAAAATTATAAAAAATCAGAAAATCATGCGCTGACATCTTGTAAAAGATAAAGCCATTAATAAGTGTTGGATACTCCTTCACTTTACTAATTCACCTAGAATGGAGCATGTGGCAACAATCCCATTCTGTGAATACATGAAATTCATCCAGGTTGGAGCATGTAGCAACAATCCCATATACCTTGTGAATTTATAGCATTATTAATTAATGCGTGAGCGACCTTGTATTTCGTACTCATTATCGGTGCGGCATGACGACTGAGTGTTGCTCTCAGTAGGGCAACACGAACCTCCAAGCATTATAATGAAAGCATGTACGAAATACCCGTACAGGCTGCAACTCTCGGTGTGTTATACTAGCCCGATTGAGAACTCTCGGTGTGTTATACTAGCCCGATTGAGCATCCAGGTTGTCCGTATCGGTATGGATATGATCTCGATCATCCAACTTCACAAACATGATTGAATGGCCCAGATCAATTCCATAACCCCCAAGCAGGTATGGAATATTCACTGCCGAACCAACGCGGGCCCCGCATGGTCGGCCTCCCTAAAATATTGGCCTAGCTTGCCAAAACGTCCAAACCAGAGCGTATGGATGGGAAAACCCTAAATTATGGTTTGCGGCATATTACATGTGTCGCAAAGCAGTCTCAACCATCCATCTTCGCAAGTATAGATGGAGGGTGTAGATGTAAATTCAAAGGGCCCGGAGTATGTCAACACAATCACTTTGTGGGCGCCTACATACGACGACCAATCGGTCGGGACCAACCATGGTTGGTTATCCCAATTCGTACGCCGAATAAAGCATGGTCGCACCGCCGTGAAACCCAAAATTAGGGTTTTGAGCATCACGAGCGTCCATCTTCTCCTAAGCACGAATGAAGGGTCCCATTAGATTAAGCAGTCCCGGTCATACCAAAGATGTCCACCGTGGGCCCGTCTATCCCCTCACCTGATCGGCCAAGGCATATCATGCCTGGCTATCCCAAAACGCGCGTCCAAACTTGCGTGGTCACACTTCCCAAATTGCACATTGTTTAGTGCTTAATTGGGAGGTGTTGACTAGGTGTAAGGAAAAGAATTTAGTGCTTGATTGGGAAAAATGCCATTTTATGGTTAAATCAGTAATTGTGTTAGGGCACATTGTTTCTTCAAAGGGTATAGAGGTAGATAAAGCCAACGTTGACCTTATTAAGACTTTACAGGTCCCAAAACCATAAAAGATATTAGGTCATTCCTAGGGCATGCGAGGTTTTTACCGTCGATTCATTAAGGATTTTAGCTTGATTTCTATACCTCTTTGCAATCTGCTTGCAAAAGATGTTAAGTTTGTCTTTGATGATGCTTGTTTAGAGGCTTTTGAGAAGCTTAATAATTTACTCACTCTCGCCCGATAGTCCGGGCACCTAATCGGAACCTACCCTTTGAAATTATGCGCGATGCTTGATTATGCTATAGGTGTTGTGCTAGGTCAACGAGAAAACAAATTACTTCATGTGATTTACTATGCTAGCAAAACTCGAATGATGCCCAAATGAACTATACAACTACCGAGAAGTAGCTTTTAGCCATCATGTTTGCCTTGGATAAGTTTAGATCCTACCTATTAGGTTCTAAGATCGTAATCTATACCGATCATGCTTTGCTTTGAAATACCTTTTGTCTAAGAAGGATACCAAACCTAGATTGATTAGGTGGAACCTTTTGTTACAAGAATTTTGTCCAGGACATTAGAGACAAAAAGGGTACCGAAAATGTAGTAGTGAGACCACTTGTCTAGGCTAGTTGTTAGTTTCCCTAATGATTCCCTTCCTATAAGGGATAGCTTTCCCGATGAACAATTATTTCTCTGTTTCCCAATCACCTTGGTATGCGAATATAGTGAATTATCTTGTTCTTGGTCGAATGCCTCAACATTGGGGTAAGCAAGATCGTTCTAGGTTTTTAGCCGAGGTTAAGCATTTCTTTTGGGACGATCCTTATCTGTTTAAGTATTGTCCAGGACAGTTATTAGGAGATGTATACCGAGAGTGACCAGTCCATTATTATCTCCTTTTGTCATGAACATGCATGTGGGGGTCATTTTAGTGCTAAGAAGACTGCTGCTAAGATATTGCAGTGTGGTTTTTACTGGCCTTCGTTGTTTAAAGACTCCCATAGTCATTGTGTTTCTTGTGCCAGAAGTTACGAACCATTTCTCGTAGAAATATGATGCCTTTGAACCCTATTTTAGTGATTAAGGTCTTTGATGTGCGGGGGCATTGATTTTATGGGTCCATTTCCTAATTCTTTTGGTTATCTTTACATACTTGTCGTTGTAGACTATGTGTCTAAGTGGGTTGAGGCGGTTCCGTGTAAAACAAATGACCCAGAGTCGTAGTCCAGCTTTTTGAAAGAGAACATACTTACACGTTTTGGTACACCGCGAGCTATAATTAGTGATGGAGGTTCACACTTTTGTAATAGACCGTTTGCTCTTTTAATGAAACAATATGGTATTACCCACAAAGTAGCAACCCCATATCACCCACAGACTAGTGGTCAGGTAGAGGTCTCCAATAGGGAAATTAAGCGTATTTAGAGAAAACAGTTAATCCTAATAGGAAAGACTGGTCGTCGAGGCTTACTGATGCCTTATGGGCTTATCGATCGCGTTTAAGACACCCATTGGAATGTCACCTTATCGTTTAGTGTTTGGCAAGGCATGTCACCTTCTGTCGAGTTAGAGCATAGAGCCTATTGGTCTATTAAGAACTTAAACTTTTCACTTGACAAGGCAGGAGCTCACGTAAAAGCTCCGGCTCAATGAGTTGGACGAGATTCGTAGAGATGCATACGATAGTGCTAAGGAGTATAAGAACAAAATTAAACTTGTGCATGATAAGAATATTTTACGAAAGTCATTTTCTCCAGGTCAAAAAGTTCTTCTGTATGACACTCGTTTGCATCTATTCCCAGGGAAGTTGCGCTCTCGGTGGACCGGTCCTTTTGTGGTCCGTACTGTTTTTCCTCATGGCGCTATTGAGATTGAGACACCATATGGTAGTAGTTCTTCAAAGGTTAACGGTCAATGATTGAAGCCCTTTTTAGAGCCTTTTCCTACAGGTGATGTTGAGGAGGTCCCTCTGGAGGACCCTGTTTACCTTGATTGACCATCGAGGTGGTTTGTATGTTGTATATTATTTTTGTAGGTTTTTGGTTATACTTCACCCAGGTACTATCTTTCCAACTTCTCTCTTTACTATTTCCTCATGTTACTTATATTTTTGGTACTGTTCTTTAATCAGAAACATTGAGGACAATGTTGGATTTAAGTTTGGGGGTGGGGTAGAAACTTTTGTTACCTTTTTGTTACAATAAATAAACTCCAGAGCCTAGAAATTTATGCGTATTAAGGATGGCACTAACCAATCTAAGTGGATGGAAGCATTTTGTTTGTAGGAGTTGAGGAACCAATCTGATTAGATGGAAACATCTAAAGAGTCTATTCATAAAAGCACAGAGCTCGGGTGTTAGAAATAACATGATAGTTTCACCATATCTCGTTGAGTCCTTTTCACTTCGTTTTTATTTTGTTTTGTTTTTAAACTATATTTGTCTAAGTGATTAGGTGGGGCCCACGAATCAAGTTGTTACCAATGCTAGGGTGAATTAGAGTGATTGAGATACAAAAAAAAAAAAAACAAAAAAACAAAAAAAAAAAGAAGGAGAAGTTGAAAAAGTGAAAAAAAAAAAAAAAAAAAGAAAAGAAAGTGAGACCATACCATCTGACCAACCGGAATAAATTCAATAAAGTCGACCGCTTGGAACCCTTGTATATGCCAGTTGTGTTGACCTAGAGTTAAGATTATCGACCACTTTGGTTCCCTTGTATATGCCAGTGTGTTGATATTAGTCAGACTAGTATCTCAGTCCATTAGGATAGGTTCATTTTGGCGGAGGCCTTGACAGATATGGGAAACACCAATCACTTAGTAAACATCAAAACCATCTATGTTTTTCTCTATATCCATCTTCTTGATCTATCCATGTGATTAGTTTTGACTCCGGGTATTGATGTCCATAGTGCGACTATATGAGTAGAGCTCTGTGACTTATATATGAATTTTAGTATGCTTGAGTGCAAACTCGTGTACATCAATTGGAATTTAGCATCAGGGTACTTCCTCTTGTAGTCAATAAGTATGCCAACCAAGGAGATTCTTTAGTGCCTTCCAAGGTTCTGCGTAGATAGTTAGGGTCTGGAGTAAAGGTTTTGTGGGTACACCTCTGGTAAACCCTCCCGAGACTATAACTCGGCCACTAGGGCCACCTAGGGGTTTAAAGGCTTATTGCATACGCTAAATGCAATCGACGATGCCTGCGACAGTGAGTTAGGATTTTATTTTTATTTTATTTTTGCTCGAGGACTAGCAAATAATAGGTTTGGGGGTATTTGATAGACACATTTTTGTGTCTAAATTGTCTCAATTCTTTATTTTGATAGTGCTCATTTTTGTTCTTATTATGGTGTTTTATGCATGTGTTGGTATTTTTGGCCAATAAACATTTTTGGAAAAATCGGCTCGAAAAGTTGCGCCCGGAGGACACCTACTATTCGGACCCTCGCTACGGATAAGGGGTACCCAAATTACTAAGGGGCACCCTCAGGACACCCCAAGGCAGCTTCTAAAGGCACCCCTACTCTGGATAGGGGGCGCCTCATCTTCAACAATTCAAAAATCAAAAATTGGCGGGAAAATGGCAGCAGCGTACATGCAGAGTTGGAGTTGGATTTTTTGGCGGATTGAGTGAGATTCAATGGCCTAATTTCATTGGGCTGGACTCCCTAGAGCATAACAGGGTTCGTATGGGTGTTTAGATCGATCAACTTGGGCTGGAAATCGTGTTGGAGCAAAACAGAGGAGGTGAGGTTTCACGGGACTTTGTTTGAGTTATTCTCGGCAGTTACGGGAGATTTGAGGCAAGATAATCTTCCCTGGGATTCATATCAATCTAATAAAGGAATTGGAGTGACCTGTACGGCTCAGAAACGCGTGGAGAGGAGTTTGGAAAGTAGAAAAGTCCGAGACTTTCTGCCGAAGAAAAAGAGAATTATATCGAGGTTTAGGGTTGTTGTTGGCTATAAAAAGGATTGCTGGGAGTCACAAAAGGGCTACACAAACTTTGGGGAGGTTTAGAAGAGAACAGGAAGCAAGAATCACGAGTTGAACAATTTCTTTTGCTGCTGCAACAGCGAAGAACACGAAGAACAAAATACCTTCAAGGACAGTCGTTTTCTTGGGTCGTAGATTCAACGACAATTCAACAGTGCATAAGTCTGTCTCTGTAACGGTCCATTGTAACAACTTCTTTGTAACGCCATTACATCGTTGCAAACAGTCTGTTTTATTTTTTTTCATCCTTTTAATCAACTTTTGAGCTATGAACCGATATTTTGAGCAAGTGATTAATATGAGGAGCTAAACCCCTTAGCCGAGCGACGGAGGAAGCCAATTTTCCATGATGTGTGTGGTAATTTCTATTTTAATTAATTTTTGCAATCTCTTTTAAGATTATTTGCCTTGATTGAAAATTTATTGAATGATTTTTCCTAAGCAGTTGTGATTTCTCTTGATAGACTATGCTTGGACCTAGGTTTTGATATTCTATGCTTTCGAAATACAATTGTTATTCTAAAAATCTACCTTTGCAAAATATTAGAATCACTTTAAACGTAAAGAGTTGCACGAATATTGATTAGATTAAATCACATAAAAATTGGAATTTGGTGGAATCCTGAGTCTCGGTGCTTCTTAAAATCTTGATAACAACCTTCTTTGAGTTTTCTAGTTTTATTTGAATCTAAAAAATCCTTCACAAGTCTGAGAGGAACGACATCTTTCTTACCACTTTCTACGACTTTCAAAATCACATCACATGACCGCATTGAGAATTTGCACTTTGGTCAAATTATCCTTAATGCCCTTATTACTCAACATACGTCTCATCCATCCTTCATAAGAACCCAGTGGAGTATGGCAAATCTTGAAGTCAATAGGAGAAGGCGGATATTTGTTTCTCCGGAGAAAAAATCTCATCACAAGTGCTGAAGAAGAAAATGGATCAGCTTCCATGTTTTCTGTTTCGGAAATCAGGACTATCTTATGAGAAGGATGCTTTCTGATGTTTGGAAAAGGCGAGGTGAACAACTCATCATCAATGTGCGGCATATCCTTGAAGCTGCCAACACTTCCTGACTTGGTACCAGCATTATCTCCGGAAGACATCTCGACAGGAATTCTTTTCTTCATTCCATAATGAAATAAAAGACAGGAGTTAAAAATTGTATGAAAAACGCATGAGGTGTGTAGTCACGCATGACAAGACACAACCCACGTTAAAATACACAAAAGCTGGGATTGGTTCCAAACACCAGTATCGCATAAGTTTCAAGTCCGATACAAGTTTCAGTCTGGTATTAGTTTCAAGTTTTAGTCTGGTATTGATTTCAAGTCCGGTACAAGTTTCAGTCTGGTATTGATTTCAAGTCCGGTACAAGTTTCAGTCTGGTATTGATTTCAAGTTCGATACAAGTTTCAATTCTGGTATTGGTTTCAATTCCTGTACAAGTTTCAAGTCTGGTATTGGTTTCAAATCAGTCAAGCATATGTGGGTGGGACCCACGTTCAGATCAAACGCACAAGGTGGGGCTACATTCACGGGCACGTATTACAACACGGTTTTTCTCATGATCGTGGGAATTATGTTTATGAAATTCAAGCCAAAGTCTCTTCCCAAGCTACAATCTAAGAAGCTAGTTTTGCATGCAATGGTGGAAAGAAGCAAAAGCAACATGATCATGGATTCACGGGTTGTTTTACTAAGCAATTCTAAAAATATCGGCGTATCAACCTCGGTGGAAAAAACTAAGCATATGCACATCTTACAAAAGGTGTTTACCTAGCAAACTAGGGTTTTACCTTTATAAAAAAAAAAAAAAAAAAAAACCGAAACTTACCGTGGACGGACGGTGGCGTACGGCGGCAAATTCCGGCGACGGCAGCTCCGGCAGCGGCGGTTGGCGACGGCAGTGAAGACCCGGACGGGAGCTGCTCAACAAAAAAAAATAACTCGTGAGAAAAGAAAAGGGGTTAGTCTCTTTTTATAGACAAAAGATTAGAAGAATCCCAATAGAACAAGGATACCTCTTTTGGATTCCTTTTCTGATTCAAATACCCAAAGAAGGAAACCGGTCCCACTAAAGGATTCCATACAAGCACAATGGCGTGGGCGACTAGCGGTCCATCAATGCTCTTCCGGGTAAACTTCTTTTATCCTGTCTTTCTCACATATGTATGTCACCATCTCATGCCTACCACACAATAGTATAACCATTATGTGCTAGGCAGGGGACTTAATGTTGATGGTGGATTTTCGTTTAAGGTTAAATTTGTAAAAACCGGAAAAATTATGCGCTGACATCTTGTAAAAGATAAATCCATTAATAAGTGTTGGATACTCCCTCACTTAATTCACCAAGAATGGAGCATGTGGCAACAATCCCATTCTGTGAATACATGAAATTCCTCCAGGTTGGAGCATGTGGCAACAATCCCATCCCGTGAATTTCATATCAGCCATGTATTTCAGTACTCATTATCGGTGTGGAATGACGATCGAGTGTTACTCTTACAGAGTAACACGAACCTCCAAGCACTATAATGAAACCATGTACGAAATACCCGCACAGCCGACTCTCGGTGTGTTATACTAGCTCGATTGAGCCCCTCTCGGTGTGTTATACTAGCCCGATTGAGCATCCGGACTGACCAGATCGGTCCGGATATGATCGCAGATCATCCAACTCCATAAGCATGATTGGATGACCCGGATCAATTCCATCACCCCCAAGCGGTATGGAATATCCACACAACCAATGCGGAACCCGCATGGTCGGCCATTGGCCTAGCTTGCCAAAAACGTTCATACCAAGCATTATGGACGGAAAACCCTAAATTAGGGTTTGCGGCATATTACATGTGTCGCAAAGCAGTCTCAACCATCCATCTTCGCAGTATAGATGGAGGGTGTAGATGTAGATTCAAAGGGCCCAGAGCATGTCAACACAATCACCGTGGCCCGCCTACATACTTGACCAATCGGTCGGGACCAACCATGGTTGGTCGTCCCAATTCATACGCCCAAAGGGAGCATGGTCACACGGCTGTGAAAGCCAAAATTAGGGTTTTCAAGCATCACGAGCGTCCATCAAAAAGCACGAATGGAGGGTCACAGATTAGATTAGCAGGTCCGGTCATACCAAAGATGACCACCGTGGGCCCGTCTATCCCCTCACTTGATCGGCCAAGGAATATCATGCCTGGCCATCCCAAAATGCACGTCCAAACTTGCGTGGTCACACCTCCCAAACCGCAAACTAATCTCGACCGCTCAACTTCGCCGGACGATTTGAGTGGTTCAGACACGTTTTCATGGGATAATCAGGTGTAGGCGTGAACACCAGCCTACCACCTTCACGTCAAACCAATCGGCCAAGACCGACCAAGTTAGGTTGTCTTGGAACACGCGCCGGAAAAGAGCATGGTGCGCGGCTTTTTGCGACATCAAATTCCTATTGCAAAATCGATCTCAACCACTCCTCTTTGCCGGTCAAATTGAGTGGCCTAGATCGCATCTTCATGGGACAGTGAGATATGGACGTGTACACCAGCATGCTATCTACACGTATGCCCGGTCGGTCCTTTCCGAAATCCTTCCCATGCTTGGTTTCCACCAAGCTGAAGAGTGATGCCTGCGCACCTCTTCAAAACCCTAATTTCATTAACGGTCGCAGATGAGTGTCTCAAAGATTATCTCATCCGTCCAACTTCACCATCCTCGGTTATACAACCCCGGTCGAGTCGGTGAGGCGTCATTACCCATCACTTTACCACACCATGATGCAAGACTCGCATAAAATACACACGATACTTCACAAGTATCGACTTCTTGAATAATGCGGTTATTCAATTCAAAGATTACATGCAATCTTTCGTGGATCCACGATCCACACATCCCGCACATCAATCATGTCACAAACTGGGGGATACATACCGGAGTATTGGTCTTGCGGTTTACGGCATGCGGCGTGCAACGCGCCATCACAAGAACGTGTTAGGAAGTCATGGACGGTTAGAGATGAACAGGAGAAGTGGGCAAGGCTGGTCGTGTATCACCAACGCACAACTCCACTACTCCATCACTCCACTTCCTCCACTTCCCACGAGAGACGTGAATAAGACTCAATGACTTGTATAAATAGGTTCTCCGCCCTATTTCCAAACAACAGAGAAAAACAACAAGAAAACACCCAGAGCCTGTTTACACTAATCGTAAGCTTGTTCACTTTCCTGTTGAAAGTCATAAACAAGTCTACACCTTCACAATCTCAACACCTTCTTCGCTTCCCTCCCTAAGATCAACCCCATCTCCTTCACTTTGTGACCGAAACAAGTCTGGAACGGCCATTTCTTGGTTTAGGCCGGACTTGCACAAATTGATCTCTCGAATCTACAAGCACTCACCGCGCAGTGAATTTGTTTAAGGTTTAAATTCATTCCTCATCCACACCACAAATTACCAAATTCTGCAGGAGTAGTTTTTACCCATAAACACCTACATACCTGACCAATCGGTCAGGACCAATCGGTCAGGACCAACCATGGTTGGTTATCCTAATTCGTACGCCGAATAAAACATGGTCGCAAGGCCGTGAAACCCAAAATTAGGGTTTTGGGCATCACGGGCGTCCATCTTCTCCGGCACGAATGGAGGGTCCCAAATTATATTAAGTAGGTCCGGTCATACCAAAGATGACCACCGTGGGCCCGTCTATCCCTCACCTGATCGGCCAGGGCATATCATGCCTGGCTATCCCAAAACGCGCGTCCAAATTTGCGTGGTCACACTTCCCAAATTGCAAACTGATCTCGACCACTCAACTTCACCGGACGATTTGAGTGGCTCGATCACGTTTTCATGGGACAATCAGTATAGGCCTCGAATACCAGCCTACCACCTACACGTGTGGACGGATTGGGAAAGACCGACCAAGCTTGGTCGTCTTGAAGCACGCGCCCGAAGTTGGCACGATGTGCGGCTTTGCGGCACCAAATTTCTGTTACAAAATCGATCTCAACCACTCCTCTTTGCTTGGCCAAATTGAGTGGCCTAGATTGCGCCTTTATGGGAGAGATGTACGGACGTGTACACCGGCATGTTGTCTACACGCATGCCCGGCCAAAGTCCTTTCCAAAACCCTTCCCATGATTGGTTTCGACCAAGCTGAAGAGTGATGCCTGCGCACCTCTTCAAAACCCTGATTCCATCAACGGTCGCAAACGAGTGTCTCAAAGATCATCTCGTCCGTCTAGCTTCACCGGCTTGGTTATACAACCCTGGTCGGAGTTAATGGTCGGTGAGGCGTCATGGTGATCACTACCCGTCACTTTACCACACCATGATGCGCATCGCATAAAAATACACACGATACTTCACAAGTATCAATTTCTTGAATAACGCAGTTATTCAACTTAGCATTACATGCTACCTTTTATGGGTCCCACGATCCACACATTCCAGACATCAATCATGTCACAAACTGGGGGATACATACTGGGGTATTGGTCTAGCGGTTTACAGCGTGCAGCGTGCAAAGCGCCATCACAAGATCGTGTCAGGAAGTCATGGACGGTTAGAGATGACAGGAGAAGTGGGCAAGACTGGTCGTGTAACACTAACACACAACTACACTACTCCATCACTCCACTTCATCCACTTCCCACGAGAGACGTGAATAAGGCTCAAATGACTTGTATAAATAGGTTCTCCTCCCTATTTTCCAAACATGAGAAAAAAAAGAGAAACAACACAAGTCCAGACGAGACAGAAACCAAGTGTTAATACAAGAACGTATTTAAACACCCAGAGTCTGCTTGCATCAATCGTAAGCCTGCTCATATTTCTGGTACAAGTCATAAACAAGCCAACACCTTCACAATCTCAACACCTTCTTCGCTTCCCTCCCTAAGATCAACCCCATCTCCTTCACTTTGTGACCGAAACAAGTCTGGAACGGCCATTTCTTGGTTTAGGCCGGACTTGCACATATTGATTTCCTGAATCTACAAGCACTCACCGCGCAGTGCATTTGTTTAGGGTTTAGATTCATTCGTCATCCACACACCCAAAATTACCAAATCCGACAGGAATAGTTTTCACCCATAAACAATTGGCGACCACAGTGGGAGATTGATCTCTCGATTGCAAAAAGGTAGAATTCTCAGTATTTCGGTTTTCATCACGCGATGTATCATCACCAGGAAACCACAAGTGGTTCAGATACCATAGGGAGTATAGCTAGAATGCTGGAGGATGTCTTGGCAAATCAATCTAGTATCGCTAGAAGACAGAGCGAAACGTTCCGCCTTTTGAATAATATAACAGCACAATTGCAAGGAATGTCGACAGACATCTACTCGAGAAAGACAAGAAACGCTGGATCCTTAGCCAGGGCTCACACCTTTACCGGTGGGAGAAGCAAAAATAGCGCGTAATCGCAGGAGACTCAAGAAAGAGGAACAACATGGTCCAGCCAGCAATGAAGACTCGAGGCAACTCCACAGAGGAAGGGACTTGTCCGGAATACTACAATGTCTGCCAGATAAAGAAATGGAGCATGCAGCCTATGGGGCCCTGCTAAAAGATTTATATCTCAAAACATTTGTTGAAGCCCAGAAGACTGTCCAATCCACATCGACCTTCCAACCAAGCGGAGAAATGCTTGAGGAAGGAGAGATCAATCAGGAAGTACGTGGATACAGAGGATGGGAGCATTCAATTCGATCACTCAGCAGTGATATTACGACACCTTCCACATCCCTTCATCCAGGCAAACGATCCGCAGATATGATGACACTCGCAAATCTTCCAACTTCATCTCCGGAACGTGCTCCACATCAAAGCCACGAAGAGACATCACTATGCCCACTAACACAGGAAAAGCTAGACTCAAGGTACCTACACTTTCCCTTCCCAATAAAGAAGATTTTGGAGTTGCTGGAGGCGTGGGTGCGAAACGGAGAGGTGGATCTACCTCCGGTATGGCGTCCACCCACTGACCAAGAAGTAATGGACCCGAGGTACTGTCATTTCCACCAGTTCCTTCACCACCCTACCAGTGAGTGCAACGCTTTGAAGCGCATTGTTCAGGAGAAACTTGGTTCAAAGGGATAGCTCTCATTATCTAAAAAATTAATGCGGACGACTTCCTTGGAGAGGCTACTTCGGTTTGATACAAGTGAGACTTCAAAAGCAAGTAAGTTCTATTCAGCAATTTTATAAGAAAGATAGTTTTAGAATTCACTGGGGACTTAGCATCCCGCACATGGAGAAAGAGGCTCAGTGATCAAACGCATGTTTGCTTCCCTTCATACCTCCCTTTTACACGACATTTGCAATTTCATATGACATGTGCAATCACTCATGACCAAGATGCAAATTCCATTTAAAATAACCTCTTTCAGAAAAGTTATTCACAAAACTATCTCAAAATAAACCAATTCAATTACCTATTAATTCAAAACCGGAAGTCAAATTATGAAAAGAAATCCTCACTATCACTCAAAAAGAAAAAGAAGAGACAAGTGTATAACACAAATCCTTTAAGGAAATTCCTTCAGCAGCAACTCGTCCTTCTGGGGGCAAGAGCGACCTTCATCCTTTGAAGAACAACCTGCGTGACTTCAACTCCTTAGACAACTTTTCAACCTCTTCTTCCCGGTGAGTAACACAATCATGGAAGGAACTTCATCTTGTAATCTCTGGAGCTTCTGAATCTCGGAGAACCCTTTGAAAAACCAAGGAGCATTGAAGTTGTACTGCGCAAACACGTCTCGATAGCACTTCCAGTCTTCAATCATCTCCTCAGAAACTGTTCGACCAGTCGCGACGCTCATCCCATGGATAGAAAATAAAGCTTCTTGGACACGGTTGACCAACGCAAGACGACTTTTGAGCTTCGTAGTGGTAGCAATGTGGCCATGCTTCTCCCATATAGCCGTATACAAATTTTCGAACTGAGCCGGCACGCTGAATCCTCCAACCAACATATGACCTGGATAAGGGACAGTAAAAGGAGGATCGAACAAAGCTCCAGGTTGCGCTACCAGTACTTCACCAGTCACAGGAGCCTTGTCAGTTGCAGGATGTCTTTCAGAAGAAGTCGCCACGACAGCTTTATTGATTGGAACCTGCTCAGAAAATTCTTCAAGGGGAGCCACCTCAACAATAGAGGATGTTGCCTCTCTTACATTCCTCCCGATATCTACTTCGCTCTGGGTGCTAATTTCCATCACGACCCCATCAACAAGATCACTCAAGGAGGCACCTTGTCCAACCGAGCTTGCATCATCTCTGTCATGGTCTGGAAAAGGAGCGGTTTCGCCAGACTTCTCAGCATAAAGATCAGTGTTACCAGACTTCTGAGGATCAAGTATCAACGTTACCTGGACTTCTCGTTCGAATGCGCGCCAACCTTGTGAAAAATTCTCTTTCGGAATTCCCCGATTTCAAGCAAGGATCACTTATAAGGATTCACTCTGGAGAAATGAAGGAATCAACAGAAAGAGATTTAAATACCTGCATATTGGAGGAATTGAGGATCACCGAACCACATGCCTGCCTCTTAGATCTCTCTCCTGCTTGGGGACTGCAATCCTCAGCTCTGGTCCATTTGGCTGGAAGTGGCTTCAACCGGAAATGCTTCTTCAAAACGTCAGAAGATGGCTCACCACGAGAACCTGTCACAACGTCCTCTGAGAGCTCCTAAAAAGCCAACAGTTGCTTCTTCCAGAATTCCTTATATTGATCGGTTACCACTGAATTTCTCCCGATAGGCCAGAAAGGAAGACTCATCCGTTCTAAAAACACGTCAGCATTAAGAATACTCGAGAGAAGTTCTTTCGGAGCCTCTGGTGGGCGGATAAATGGGACGCCCTGGTCAAATCCCATTTGACGAGCAGCCCTGTCAATGTTGTATGAGTCGCGGTCAAAGCTTCGTTGAATAGAGACAGAATATATCCCGGAATGCAGCTGTGCGGGTAAATAAGTTCTCCAAACTTCACTGGTCTTGGCATCGGTACGCAACACAACATCAAGACGTCGAGCGATAGAAAAAGTCTTCGGCTGAACAATGGAAGAGTGGGTCGGTCCCCATGGACGAAAATTTACAGAATACACATTATCAAAGATATCCACGAGTTTCACACTGGTTCTGGGACGCCTCCTCTGCCAACGAAGTATTCTCGAGCCACCATACAAATTGCCGAGCGAAGTTGCAGGAGCAGGAGCATAGCTTTTGAAATGTTCCCACAAGAATGCCTGAAGAAAAGCGAAGTGGACATACGACTCCACCTTCTTGTACCTGTTGGAAACATACATATCCATTGCTAAGGCGTCCAGATGAGAATACAATGATCCAAGGAACAAGGCACCTAAGGGAAGAACTTCGCCTTTTGCTAGCTTTATAGCAATCTTAACCAGAACACCCCTTATGGTTTTCTTTCCATAACCGTCGTCATATCTCTCCGGATAACCACAAAGACAGGAACGCAATCACACTGAGCTCGTTTTTCGAACTCCTGATTCGGCTCTGGGTTTACAGGAGACCATTCCGATACCCACCAGGTGTATCCAGATCGTCGAATTCTGCCACCTTTCGGAGTATAGTGTCATAATCACGTTGTTCCGTGTCAGAAAGCTCATAATAAAGATTTCCAGCAATAGGCAGGTTCATCAATGCAGCTACGCTTTCCAGAGTAATAGTCATCTCTCCCCATCTAGATAAAGTTGTATGAGTAGAAGGGCGCCACCGAGAAATGAAAGTAACCAAGCCTACAACATCTTTCTTAATTTCAAGAGTAGCAGATGCCATGACTGCATTGAGGATTTGCGCTTTGGTCAAATTGGCTTTAATGTTCTTATTATTCAACATGCGCCTCATCCATCCTTCATAAGAGGCCAGTGGAGTATGACAAGTCTTGAAGTCGATAGGATATGGCGGATATTCATTTATTTGAAGACAGAACCTCATCACAAGTGCCGAAGAAGATGGATCAGCTTCTATATTTTCTGAATCAGAAAGCAGGACTATCCTGTAGGAGGGATGTTTCCTAATATTTGGAAAAGACAAGGTGAACAATTCATCGTCAATGTTCGGCATATCTTTGAAGCTGTCAACACTTCCCGACTCGGCACCAGCATTATCTCCAGAAGACATATCGACAGGAGTTCTTTTCTTCATTCTACAATAAATACAGGAGTCGGTACTTGTATATAAAAAAAAAACGAGTGTGAACTGCATTCACGTTGGAATGCACAAGACTGGGATTGGGTCCAAGCACCGGCTCAAGTTTCAAGTCCGGTATAAGTTTCAAGTCCGGTATTGGTTTCAAGTCCGGTATAAGTTTCAAGTCCGGTATAAGTTTCAATTCCGGTACAAGTTTCAAGTCTGGTATTGGTTTCAAGTCCGGTATAATTTTCAAATCTGGTATTGCTCAAGTTTTAAGTCCGGTGTTGGTTCGGGGCATGAGGCTAATATAAGGTCGACTTTCAGTCAAGCAAATGTGGGTAAGACCCACGTTCGGATCAAACGCACATGGTGGGACCACATTCATGTGCACGTATTATAAAATGATTTTTCTTATGTTCGTGGGAATTATGTTTACGAAATCCAAGCCAAAATCTCTTTCCAAGCTAAGAAACTAGTTTTGCATGCAACAACGAAAGAAGAAGCAAAAACGACGTATTCACGGACTTGCAGAACTAAACCACCCTAGCAAAAATGGGTGATTTTTACTATCAATCTTGATGAGAAAGCTAAGCATGATGTATCTATCAAAAGATTTTTACCTAAGAAATTAGGGTTTTTCCTAAAAAAGAAAAAGTGAAACCTACCTTGGACGGACGGACGGACGGCGGCGCACGTCTGACGGTGGCAATTCCGGAAGCAGCAACGGCGGCAGCGTTAGCAGGAGCGGCGGCGTTGGTCACGGACGGGAGCAGCTCAACAAAAGAAAAAAAAAAGAAATTTTCGTGAGAAAAAGAGAAGGGGTTGGTCTCTTTTATAGACAAAAAATTAGAAGAATCCCAATAGAACAAGGATTCCTCTTTTGTTTGGATTCCTCTTTTGATTCAAATACCCTAAGAAAGGAAGCCGGTCCATCAAGCCTTAAGATCGCGCACGTATGGAGGATTTCCCACGGCCAGAATCCCTCCAGGTAGACTTCCTTTATCTTGTCTTCTTACGTTTGTATATGTCACCATCTCATGCCTACCCCACAATAGTGTAACCATTACATGCTAGGCAGGGGACTTAATGTTGATGGTGGATTTTCATTTAAGGTTAAAATTGTAAAAGCCAGAAAACTATGCGCTGACCTCTTGTAAAAGATAAAGCCATTAATAAGTGTTGGATACTCCCTCACTTAATTCACCTAGAATGGAGCATGTAGCAACAATCCCATTCTGTGAATACATGAAATTCATCCAGGTTGGAGCATGTAGCAACAATCTCATATACCCTGTGAATTTATAGCATTATTAATTAATGCGTAAGCAACCTTGTATTTCCTGTACTCATTATCAATGCGGCATGACGACTGAGTGTTGCTCTCAGAAGAGCAACACGAACCTCCAAGCATTATAATAAAAGCATGTACGAAATACCCGCATGCAGCCGCAACTCTCGGTGTGTTATACTAGCCCGATTGAGAACTCTCGGTGTGTTATACTAGCCCGATTGAGCATCCGGACTGTCCGTATCGATCTGGATATGATCTCGATCATCCAACTTCACCAAGCATGATTGGATGGCCTAGATCAATTCCATAACCCCAAGCGGTATGGAATATTCATCGCCGAATCAACGCGGACCCCGCATGGTCGGCCTCCCAAAATATTGGCCTAGCTTGCCAAAACGTCCAAACCAGAGCGTATGGACGGAAAACCCTAAATTAGGGTTTGCAGCATATTACATGTGTCGCAAAGCAGTCTCAACCATCCATCTTCGCAGGTATATATGGAGGGTGTAGATGTAGATTCAATAGGCCCAGAGCATGTCAACACAATCATCGTGGGCCCGCCTACATACCTGACCAATCGGTCAGGACCAACCATGGTTGGTTATCCCAATTCGTACACCGAATAAAACATGGTCGCACGGTCGTGAAACCCAAAATTAGGGTTTTGAGCATCACGAGCGTCCATCTTCTCCGGCACGAATGGAGGGTCCCAGATTAGATTAAGCAGGTCCGGTCATACCAGCATGACCACCGTGGGCCCGTCTATCCCCTCACCTGATCGGCCAAGGCATATCATGCCTGGCTATCCCAAAACGCGCGTCCAAACTTGCGTGGTCACACTTCCCAAATTTCAAACTGATCTCGACCACTCAACTTCACCGGAAGATTTGAGTGGCTTAGATCACGTTTTCATGGGACAGTCAGGTATAGGCGTGAATACCAGCCTACCACCTACACGCCGGACGGATTGGGCAAGACCGACCAAGCTTGGTCATCTTGAAACGCGCGCCCGAAGTTGGCACGATGTGCGGCTTTTGCGGCACCAGATTTCTGTTGCAAAATCGATCTCAACCACTCCTCTTTGCCGGTCAAATTGAGTGGCCTAGATCGCGCCTTTATGGGACAGAGATGTACGGACGTGTACACCGGCATGCTGTCTACACGCATGCCCGGTCGGTCCTTTCCATTACCCTTCCCGTGCTTGGTTTCGACCAAGCTGAAGAGTGATGCCTGCGCACCTCTTCAAAACCCTGATTCCATCAACGGTCGCAGATGAGTGTCTCAAAGATCATCTCGTCCGTCCAGGCTTCACCGGCTTGGTTATACAACCACAGTCGGGGAGTTAACTGGTCGGTGAGGCGTCATGGTGATCACCACCCGTCACTTTACCACACCATGATGCAGTACCTGCATAAAAATACACACGATACTTCACAAGTATCAATTTCCTAAGTAACGCAGTTATTCAACTTAGCATTACATGCTACCTTTTTGTGGGTCCCACGATCCACATATTCTAGACATCAATCATGTCACAAACTGGGGGTTACATACTGGGGTATTGGTCTGGCGGTTTACAGCGTGCAGCGTGCAACGCGCCATCACAATAACGTGTCAGGATGTCATGGACGGTTAGAGATGACAGGAGAAGTGGGCAAGACTGGTCTTGTAACACTAACACACAACTATACTACTCCATCACTCCACTTCCTCCACTTCCCACGAGAGACGTGAATAAGGCTCAAATGACTTGTATAAATAGGTTTCCTCCCTATTTTTCAAACAGGAGAAAAAAAGGAGAAACAACACAAGTCCAGACGAGACAGAAACCAAGTGTTAAAACAAGAACGTATTCAAACACCCAGAGTCTGCTTGCATCAATCGTAAGCCTTCTCACCTTTCTGTTACAAGTCATAAGCAAGCCAACACCTTCACAATCTCAACACCTTCTTCGCTTCCCTCCCTAAGATCAACCCCATCTCCTTCACTTTGTGACCGAAACAAGTCTAGAACGACCATTTCTTGGTTTAGGTAGGACTTTGCAGCATTGATTTCCGAATCTACAAGCACTCACCGTGAGTGCATTTGTTTAGGGTTTAGATTCATTCCTCATCCACACAGCCCAAATTACCAAATCCGTAGAATAGTTTTCACCCATAAAAACAACTACACTACTTCATCACTCCACTTCCTCCACTTCCCATAATGTTGATGGTGGATTTTCATTTAAGGTTAAAATTATAAAAAAATCAGAAAATCATGCGCTGACATCTTGTAAAAGATAAAGCCATTAATAAGTGTTGGATACTCCTTCACTTTACTAATTCACCTAGAATGGAGCATGTGGCAACAATCCCATTCTCTTGAATACATGAAATTCATCCAGGTTGGAGCATGTAGCAACAATCCCATATACCTTGTGAATTTATAGCATTATTAATTAATGCGTGAGCAGCCTTGTATTTCTGTACTCATTATCGGTGCGGCATGACGACCGAGTGTTGCTCTCAAAGCAGGGCAACACGAACCTCCAAGCATTATAATGAAAGCATGTACGAAATACCCGCACAGCCGCAACTCTCGGTGTGTTATACTAGCCCGATTGAGAACTCTCGGTGTGTTATACTAGCCCGATTGAGCATCCGGACTGTCCGTATCGATCCGGATATGATCTCGATCATCCAACTTCACCAAAGATGATTGAATGGCCCAGATCAATTCCATAACCCCCAAGCGGTATGGAATATTCACTGTCGAACCAACGCGGGCCCCGCATGGTCGGCCTCCCTAAAATATTGGCCTAGCTTGCCAAAACGTCCAAACCAGAGCGTATGGATGGGAAAACCCTAAATTAGGGTTTGCGGCATATTACATGTGTCGCAAAGCAGTCTCAACCATCCATCTTCGCAAGTATAGATGGAGGGTGTAGATGTAAATTCTAAGGGCCCGGAGCATGTCAACACAATCACTGTGGGCCCGCCTACATACCTGACCAATCGGTCAGGACCAACCATGGTTGGTTATCCCAATTCGTACGCCGAATAAAGCATGGTCGCACAGTAGTGAAACCCAAAATTAGGGTTTTGAGCATCACGAGCGTCCATCTTCTCCGGCA
Organism: Papaver armeniacum; assembly: GCA_023531295.1. NCBI lineage: Eukaryota > Viridiplantae > Streptophyta > Magnoliopsida > Ranunculales > Papaveraceae > Papaver > Papaver armeniacum. The sequence goes on from JAJJWW010010882.1 coordinate 949,761, forward strand.
CGAATGAAGGGTCCCGCATTAGATTAAGCGTGTCCGGTCATACCAAGATGTCCACCCAGTGGGCCCGTCTATCCCCTCACTGATCGGCCAAGGCATATCATGCCCGGCTATCCCCAAAAACGCGTCCAAACTTGCGTGGTCACACTTCCCAAATTGCAAACCGATCTCGACCACTTAACTTCATAGGACGATTTGAGTGGCTTAGATCACGTTTTCATGGGACAGTCAGGTATAGGCGTGAATACCAGCCTACCACCTACACGCCGGACGGATTGGGTAATATCGACCAAGCTTGGTCGTCTTGAAGCGCGCGCCCGAAGTTGGCACGATGTGCGGCTTTTGCGGCACCAAATTTCTATTGCAAAATCGATCTCAACCACTCATGTTTGCCGGTCAAATCGAGTGGCGTAGATGGCGCCTTTATGGGACACAGAGGTACGGACGTGTACACCGGCATACTGTCTACACGCATGCCCGGTCTGCATTTCTTCATAGTGAAACTATTGACTTGAGGAGGATCGTTGTGAGGATCAGTCCCCAGTGTAGGAGTCTCCATGACAGGACCGCTCATATCTGATGTCGCTTTTTTGATCAGGTCCATGGAGGTCCACGCCGTTGAAGTACCTTCTCCGGTGCGTTGAATGTGTTCCTTTTTTTGCTCCAGGGGCTGTCGTGGCTCTTGTGGCAATCGATCAGTTAATGTCTTATGAAAAGTGAGTACCTCTTTCTGAGTTGCGGCCATATCTGTTTGAGTCTTAGCAAGAACTTCCTGCTTCTCTATCAAGTATGCAATGGCAATGGGGGATGGTCCTCCTCTCGTCCCTCCGGCTCCTCATCCTGATGAAGGAGTGGAAGTTGTTGCTCTGGTGAGTACCAGAGGTGTTACTCTTGATGAGATGCCGGGATTTGCAGCTGCTCTGGCTCTGGTGATGGGAGGTGTTACACTTACTGGAACAAATCCTACTAAGCTGGCACTGGTGGTAGAAGTGACGGCTCCATAAGATGTATTAACCACGGTAGCTCCACTGACAGGTACATCGACACCGGGAGTGTTATCCACACTAGCTCCATCAAAATTGATTGCTGATCCAGACCTGAGTTCTACCATCTTGAAATGGATTGATGATTGAATTGGTCCTAAGATCTAACCTTTTTGAAATTGATAAAAATGAATCGGATTTTGACTTTACAACTGAGAGATTGACCTCCCGTTGTGGTCGCCAATTGTTTATGGGTGAAAACTATTCCTGCCGGATTTGGTAATTTTGGGTGTGTGGATGAGGAATGAATCTAAACCCTAAACAAATGCACTGCGCGGTGAGTGCTTGTAGATTCGAAAATCAATCTATGCAAGTCCGGCCTAAACCAAGAAATGGACGTTCCAGACTTGTTTCGGTCACAAAGTGAAGGAGATGGGGTTGATCTTAGGGAGGGAAACAAAGAAGGTGTTGAGATTGTGAAGGTGTTGGCTTGCTTATGACTTGTAACAGAAAGGTGAGAAGGCTTACGATTGATGCAAGCAGGCTTACGATTGATGCAAGCAGGCTCTGGGTGTTTGAATACGTTTTGTATTAACACTTGGTTTCTGTCTCGTCTGGACTTGTGTTTTTTCTCGTGTTTGGAAAATAGGGAGGAGAACCTATTTATACAAGTCATTTGAGCCTTATTCACGTCTCTCGTGGGAAGTGGAGAAAGTGGAGTGATGGAGTAATGTGTTAGTATCACACGACCAGGCTTGCCCACTTCTCCTGTCATTGGTAGGCCTGGAAATGGTATGATTTTAACCTACATGTAATAAACCGCAAGTGCACGGCGTCTATCGGAGACGCGGCAAGTACGAGTCGATCCACAGGGAAATGGGATGCTTATGTGATCAAGGCTTCTTCAACTGAATTTCAACAAGTGCAAGTAACACAGATGTTTTGTGCCGATACGGCTGAGTTGTAGTGTGACAATGGGCTAAGGATGAAATACAAGTGGTGACAATGGGATACTAGGGTCTTCAATTCCACCACTAACCTATACTATGTTTTCAACTCATGAAATTATTCTTATCCTTATGAGATAAGGGAGAGGTGTCAATTTCTGCCCTATGTCTAAGATGTTTCTCCAAGCGATAGTTTTGATCACAACTAAGGTAATTATCCAAAGTATTAACTGTCTAGCTAAAGCACAATTAATCGAGGTTAAATATTAGTCTAATTTGAGCTTGAGTTGTAGCATAATCATCACGGGGGTAATCTAACTACGGTGCATACATGGCATGCCTTTGTGAGAGCAAAGCTTGATGACATGCTAAGATTAAAGACTACCTTAAACATGATTAAGCATTTAAGAACAATACATGAGCATGAAAAACACAGTTATAAATTAGGGTTTCATCTAAACCCTAGTATTCTGATTTAGAACATAACTAAGACAAAAATTAACCTAAAATTGCTGCTCTGGCTAATCCAGGCATAAGGTTCTTCAAACACAAATCACTCCTATTTATATATGCCCAAATACCCAAACCCTAATTCATTTTAAATTGAAAAGTAAATGCAATTCACTCTCACCCATGCTCTGAATCGTGGTCTCCTTTGTCAAATCGTCTTGAACTCCATCTTTGGGGTTGTTGGTTGAATACCCTAGTTCTAGTTTTCTCTAAGTTAGCTTCTAGGGTTGGAGAATCTAAGTGAGAGAAAACCTAGACCTAGAGAGGAGGTGCGGATGGAGAGATGGTGTTCTTGTGAGTTGTTGGCGTTGGGAGGAGAGGGTGATGATGGAGGTGGTGAGGTGGTGATTTTGCGAGACGGTATGGGAGAAGAAAATAAGAGCAGAACTCTGCTCTGGTTTCTCTGATGGCGGTATGGAGAAGAAAGAGAAATGGAGAAGAGAAATGAGGTTTCTCGAATGGGTATAGGTATAGAGGTCTTGGTGTTGAGCAGGTGCATCGAAGGAGTGATGAGAAGGCCTCGGCGAGCGTTGGATGCAACGAGACGAGATCTCGAACGGTGAGGGAGACTTGGAGTGATCGGTGTTGCACGGAGCAGCCGAACTTCGATGCGAGTGGAGGCAGCGACCGTTGGATGTAGAAGATAGAAATCTCGACGGCTTGGAGTGGACGGGCTCGGATCCGGGTCGCGGGTTGGGTCTAGCTCAAGCCCATGTCTTGAGATGAGTTGCTACTTGTGCCTGATTCTTGCGCAGTGGGCTTTGGCTTTCTGCTCCATAGATACTCGACTCCAATTCTTCGCTCTTTGGCTCCTCAGTTTCTCCGAACTTTATTTATTGCCTAAAAACACAAAATTAATTAATACAAATATTTATTCTTGAAAACAAAGAAAACACAGAATCTGGGATAATATCTGATTTCTAAGCACAAAAGATGAGTAAAATGCCAATAAAAAGGTGTATAAATATGCACTATTTGGCACTCATCAAATACCCCCAAACCTGAATTTTACTTGTCCTCAAGTGAAACGAGAAATGAAGAAATCCTAACTATACCCCTGTCGCAGGTTTCTCGAATGCATTTAGCGTATGCACTAAGCCTTTAAACCCCTAGGTGTCCCTAGTGGACGAGTTGTAGTCTCGTGAGGGTTTGCAGAGGTGTACCCACAAAACCTTCTCCAACTTCAGAGTGTAAAAGAGTCTCAAGCATCCAAGGAGCTATGAGGATATAGAGTTTCTGCATGTTAGTAACAGAAGTTAGAACTACCAAAGAACGCATTCTCATCCTTAAGTGTTGAGCGAGAAGTAACCATACCCTATGAAAGAATTCGGATTCGATTGTGATCATAAGCCTCGACTTCTGCCTCACCATTAGGGTTTTATGATAATTGCACTCAAAAAGATCGCTTTTTAGTCTCTCATGTGTGCAGGCAGGAATAAAGAGAGAAATCCTGCACACGTTGTAGGTAAGAAGGATAACCTTCCGAAATAAAATCTGGAGACTCCACAAAAGTGTGGACAAAAAGAATCTTTTTCTGATGATCTCTAAGAAAGGAAATCAACCATTAGCAAGGATGGGAGTACTCACTTACCTTCTCACCCGATCGGCAATTAATATCACTCTCTCATAAGAAACCATAGAAACATCTTCAATCTTCGGTCTTCGGTCTTCATTTCCTTGATGACGAACTTGAACTTTACAAAAAAACTTTTTTTTTTTTTTTTTTTTTTTTTATCTTACTTGGAATGAAAATAACAATAAAACAATAAGACTCAATTTTCACACTTGTCTTGATTTCACAAACTTCATTAATACTCATCCTATTTTCTTTTTTTTCTTTTTGTAATTAACCTTGGACTATATCAACTTTTCTTCAAATATTACGATGATGCTCCGTTTCTTGACGATGATGTGTTTCTATGGGTCATTGATTGAGAGAGAGAGTGATGCTAAGCGCAAATCGATATTTAGAAGGAGTTTTCATCTTTAGACGTCACCCTCATGATTGACAAAAACTAGCACTCAAGAGATCAAAAGTAGTGCTTTGAAATTGGTGCGAAGTTGGGTAGCTCACCATTCCTACCCGGAATTGATGTACGGTGACACACACTCTAACAACTTTTCTAGAAAGTTGCAAAAATTGAAGGTTGGTGCCTCACTTGATGTAAAATGGGTAGTCTCCACTATGGGTGATCACAATTCTACTACCGAATATCTAAACAGCACCTAATTAAGCCCTCCGGTATGGTTAAATCCAACTTTAACGCTCTAATCAACTAAGAAACCCGATTGTGTTCTCCGGTACTTCTAACTTTTGTTATTTCGGTCAAAACTCTCTATGTAAACATAGCTAGAAGCATGCTAGTGACTCTAAAATCTCTAAAAGTTGGAGGTTTTTACAAAAAGAGTTTTTTTTTTTTTTTTTTTTTTTTTTTTTGAAAATAAAAGATTAAAAAGACTAAAAACTCTATATGCAAAAATATGCAAATGCACCCCCAAACCTAAATCAAACATTGTCCTCAATGTGTCAACAGATAGAAAAAAATTTAAACAGTCACATACCAAGAGAACTATGTTGAGTAGAGAAAAGGGAAGAGATTACCGGATGTCGGCGAAAGCAAGGTTGGAGCTTCATTAGTCAAGGCTAGAATCCAAAATTCTCAGCGGAGATCATATCGGATTAGCATAATATATGTACAAGAAGACTCAACCGATTAAAGAAAAGAAAATTTAACAAGTCCTACTGGATTATATACAATGAAAATTCACCATATACTAACAATCTAAAAAGTTGAGGATCAACCCAATAGAAAATATATACAAACAACAACAGCCTTACACAAATATAACATGATAGTGCAAGTAAGACTGTATATGAGAAGGATTTTCCCCCAAACCTAAACTTGTCAACAGGTGTGCTTTTGAGAACAAAATCTTGCAAAATTAAAGGTACATCATGCAAAGGTCTAACTCAAAATGAGTTTTGCTAATAACAGGCAGACATACACATTCCAACTGTGGCTCTTTAAAAGTGTTATACTTTGATGCAAAATAGTCCAAGAGGACTTGGGAAGCACAAAGCTCTAGGCCTAAGTTAGGCATTTTCAAAAAAGTTGGTTTTGCAATTTTGTTACAAACTACACCTAGGTTTGGTGGAGGAGTTTCAATTTGTGACTCAGGATAGGGGTTAGGTACATCTAAGTTGTTTTCATGTATAAAATCATTTGCACCATCACATACTTTCCTAAAGTCAGAAGAGGGTAAATCATGTTCACCTGCATAGAACAATTCATCAATCTCTAGGTCATACTCATCATCATTCTCATGCACAACATGACTAGGAGAGATATCATGCTGTAACCTAGGCATGGAATTAGACACATGCATTGAATCATCTGTGTCAACAGACAATTCAGCTATTCCTAGGTCACAAACAGGTGGTATAGCATGCTCATTTTCACAGGACAATTCCACAGGTTCCACATCAACAGCACATGTATGAATATCAGAAGAAGCATCATTCATAGGGTTCACAGGAGAGACACTTAATGTCTCTGAACCAAAAGATTCTACTACATTTTCAGAATACACATGCTCTTCATATTCATCATTATCATCATCATAGCAAGAATTCATCTCTCCATTCAAAATTGTAGTATTTTTAGTGTACTCATCTACCTCTGGATTAGGTTCATATTCAATGTTAGTTGCATGAGTAAGACTAGAAACACTATATTCAATCCTATCATTTTGTAACTCAATCAGGTTCCTTTGAAGAATCATCTTGAGTTGTTCTATTGAAGGAGAGTCTTCACTAGTGGGTATGCATTCCTCATATGGATATTCATTGTATGGTTGTGCATGAGGTTCACTAGAGAAGGAAATTCAGACATGTTGCTATATGGATGGTCATGCATTGCATTCATTTCAAGCCTAGCATTTTGCTCCATGAGTGTTTCCATTATTGATTGCAAACTAGGAGTTGGGGAGTATAAAATTGTTCATCTCCCCATTGTGGTGAATGATGCATGTGTGTAGGTTGATTATGGTCCCAATGATTGCCAAACATAGTCACTTCTAGACAATTCGTACATTAGATTATCTTGGCTTTCCCTAGTTTGCCTAAAATCATGCAAAATATAGAGTTCTCAGCGGGGTGGTCTAAGCTACCACATAAGGTACAAGCATACATTTCATATTGCCTAGGGAAATTAGATTCGACAGATTGCTCATGTAATTGCCTTTCTAAAGCGAGATAGTCGAGCTTCTAATTGATCTAAAAGTGATGATTTGGGTATGAGAAAAGTGTTCATTTTCAACTTTGTGGTGGATGATACATGTGCTCATAATGATTAGGGTATGTGAGGTCAGGGCCCTGAGAAGGCTCATAAGATTCCCTAAAATCACTATGGTATGTGGGGAGTTCATATTGTGAAGCATGCCCGTAAGCAAGCTCTCTAATGGATTTGTTTCCATCCCCAGATGCAGACCAAAATCCCGACATGATTTATCACTCAAATTGAACTCAAAGCCCAGTTGTAGTGGGCTCAGTTTGGTTTATTGGGTTTCATTTGGTTTAAATGGGCTGGTTTGGTTTAAGTGGGATTTGGTTTATTTGGGCTGATTGGTTTTGTGGGATTCTTTGGTTTATTGGGATTAGTTGGGTTATGTGCAACCCAGCTATGTGAGCAAAACCCAGATAGATACAACCCACAAAAGAAAATGACACTTTATTCTAAGTGTAAGCCCAAAAGGTTGCTTTTTGAATTTGCTAAGCCTAGCTGAATAAGTGTATTTCACCCAGATGATGTGGGCTCAGTGTGTGCACAAAGCCCAGGGGTTTGATTGTGAGCAGCCCAGCAGTAGAGCAGCTTAGGTGGGATTAGTCTATTGCACAGCCCAGTTTGGGTGTGTCTAGTGGATGGGCTTCAGTTGAAAGTGCACAGCCCAGCAGCTTGGTTTAAGTGGGCTGGTTTATTTTACAGCCCATGTTTGGGTTCTGCTTATTGCACAGGTTGTGTGCAGGTCAGGCTATGTGTGCAACTTATGCACTGGTCTTGTGCGCAAAGCAAGACAGAAATGGTGCACAGCACAGCCTAGGGCGTACAAAAAAAAAAAAAAAAAAAAAAAAAAAAAAAACAACAACAATTTGCACAGGTCTAAGTGCAAATCTTAGCACAGCTTAGTAACACACACTCACACCAAAACGACCCAGCAATTTCTAGCACACAAGGGAGTTACAGCACTGGCAGATGCAAGGTGCACAGGGCAGATGATAATGCTTATACAAGTTGCTCAATATTCATTCAGATTCTATGATATCACAGGTATGCTATTCAGATGTAAAGGCAAATAACAAAGGTAGTGGATGCTCTTGGTTTGCAGCTAGCCTGGCTACCTAAGTGTAACCTCACAGCTACAGGGGCTTGAGGACACTACTTCACAGGTTATGCTCAGGAAAGTCTCTAACTGATCATGCAAAGGGACCAGGTCTGATGGTTACAGCCAAGCTCAGGGTTTGCTCAAACTTGTAGCTTCAGGGGGCTAGCAAGTTAACAGAGTAGAGCAATACACTTGGGTGAGCTCAGGGTTTGCAGCTCAAGGTACAGGGCTTTGTAAGGCTCAAATTATCATGCTTAGCATTAGGCACAGGTTATCACAGGAGCATGAGCATGGATCAGGGGCTTGCTGCTAAGCACAGATGTTGAGTAACAATGGGAATGACAGCTAAGTTATCATGTGAGCGGGGCTTAGCATGTGACAGTTCTCAGCTCATGCATGGGTTATACATATGCCTACATGGAAAATCATACAAACAAGCATGCTAGAACATCCATTCATTCATGTAAGCAGAGTCACAAATGCACATACACAGATGCTCAGCTTACTTTCAATCATGCACAAGTTATAGCATTCTTAGTTAGCATTCTCAGGTCAAGCTATCATGCTGTCAGGGTTGCGCTCAGCAGGGTATCCAGCTTACCAGGTGAACCAAGCTCGGCAATATTCAGCAGGGCAGTACTATGCTAGTTTCACACCTCATGCAAAGCACAAATAACAAGTCTATCTAAAATAAAGCTCAAATATATTCATGCAAGTATAGAGTATAACAAGCTTTGAGAATGACCAACCGGCTGTAGCCACAATGGCTGTATTGCTCTGCTCCTTTGCCTTATCCTCTTTTGATTTTGCTCAGCTTCTGCAGCACATGTACCTGCTGGCTCAACCAAGATTTTCAGTTCTCTGGGATGTGAAGGTTAAGACAAAGATGGAGAATATTTGGACTGACAGGGAATGGTAGTTACAGGTAACACTAAGATGCAAGAGCAATGATGCTTAAAGCTCAGATAAAAAAAAAACTAAGATGCAGATAACAGATTAAGTTATACTACAATGCAAAGCATGTATTGAAACAGAAAAAATAAAGATGCATAGGTGCAGAATTATAACAAGATACAACTAAGTTATTCTAAAAACAGGACTAAAAGAAATAATACAGAGAGAATATGTACAGGGGTGAGATGAACTCAGTAAAGGCAGCAATTGATCACAGGGCACACGCCAAGTCCCCGGCAGCGGCGCCAAAAACTTGGTAGGCCTGGAAATGGTATGATTTTAGCCTACATGTAATAAACCACAAGTGCACGGCGTCTATCGGAGATGCGGCAAGTACGAGTCGATCCACAGGGAAATCGGATGCTTATGTGATCAAGGCTTATTCAACTGAATTTCAACAAGTGCAAGTAACACAGATGTTTTGTGCCGATACGGCTGAGTTGTAGTGTGACAATGGGCTAAGGATGAAATACAAGTGGTGACAATGGGATACTAGGGTCTTCAATTCCACCACTAACCTATACTATGTTTTCAACTCATGAAATTATTCTTATCCTTATGACAGATAAGGGAGAGGTGTCAATTCTGCCCTATGTCTAAGATGTTTCTCCAACTGATAGTTTTGATCACAACTAAGGTAATTATCCAAAGTATTAACTGTCTAGCTAAAGCACAATTAATCTGAGGTTAAATATTAGTCTAATTTGAGCTTGAGTTGTAGCATAATCATCATTGGGGGTAATCTAACTACGGTGCATACATGGCATGCCTTTGTGAGAGCAAAGCAAAGATGACATGCTAAGATTAAAGACTACCTTAAACATGATTAAGCATTTAAGAACAATACATGAGCATGAAAAACACACTTATAAATTAGGGTTTCATCTAAACCCTAGTATTCTGATTTAGAACATAACTAAGACAAAAATTAACCTAAAATTACTGCTCTGGCTAATCCAGGCATAAGGTTCTTCAAACACAAATCACTCCTATTAATATATGCCAAAATACCCAAACCCTAATTCATTTTAAATTGAAAAGTAAATGCAATTCACTCTCACCCATGCTCTGAATCGTGGTCTCCTTTGTCAAATCGTCTTGAACTCCATCTTTGGGTTTGTTGGTTGAATACCCTAGTTCTAGTTTTCTCTAAGTTAGCTTCTAGGGTTGGAGAAGCTAAGTGAGAGAAAACCTAGACCTAGAGAGGAGGTGCGGATGCAAAGATGGTGTTGCTGACAGAGTTGTTGGCGCTGGCAGGAGAGGTGATGATGGAGGTGGTGAGGTGGTGATTTTGCAAACGGTATGGGAGAAGAAAAGAATAGCAGAACTCTGTTCTGGTTTCTCTGATGGCGGTATAGAGAAGAAAGAGAAATGGAGAAGAGAAATGAGGTTTCTCGAATGGGTATAGGTATAGAGGTCTTCAGTGTTGAGCGGGTGCATCGAAGGAGTGATGAGAAGGCCTCGGCGAGCGTTGGATGCAACGAGACGAGATCCGAGCGGCCGAGGGAGACTTGGAGTGATCTCGGTGTTGCACGGGAGCAGCGAACCCCGATGCGAGTGGAGGCAGCGACCGTTGGATGTAGAAGATAGAAATCTCGACGGCTTGGAGTGGACGGGCTCGGATCCGGGTCGCGGGTTGGGTCTAGCTCAAGCCCATGTCTTGAGATGAGTTGCAACCCGATTCACGCGCGGCTTTGGCTATCTCTGCTCCATAGATACTCGACTCCAATTCTTCGCTCTTTGGCTCCTCGGTTTCTCCGAACTTTATTTATTGCCTAAAAACACAAAATTAATTAATACAAATATTTATTCTTGAAAACAAAGAAAACACGAGAACTGGGATAATATCGATTTCTAAGCACAAAAGATGAGTAAAATGCCAATAAAAAGGTGTATAAATATGCACTATTTGGCACTCATCAGTCATCTCCAACCGTCCATGACTTCCTGACATGTTCTTGTGATGGCGCGTTGCACGCTGCACGCTGTAAACCGCAGACCAATACCCCAGTATGTATCCCCCAGTTTGTGACATGATTGATGTCTGGAATGTGTGGATCGTGGGACCCACAAAAGGTAGCATGTGATGCTAAGTTCAATAACTGCGTTATTCAGAAGCGATACTTGTGAAGTATCGTGTGTATTTTTATGCAGTCTTGCATCATGGTGTGGTAAAGCGACGGGTGGTGATCACCATGACGCCTCACCGACCAATTAATTTCCGACCGGGGTTGTATAACCAAGCGGTGAAGCTGGGGACGGACGAGATGATCTTGGAGACACTCATCTGCGACCCGGGGTTTTGAAAAGGTGCGCAGGCATCACTCTTGACTTGGTCGAAACCAAGCATGGGAAGGGTTTTGGAAAGAACCGAATAGGGCATGCGTGTAGACGGCATGCCGGTGTACACGTCCGTACCTCTGTCCCATAAAGGCGCGATCTAGGCCACTCGATTTGACCGGAAAAGAGGGGAGGTTGAGATCGATTTTGCAACAGAAATCTGGTGCCGCAAAAGCCGCACATCGTGCCAACTTCGGGCGCACGCTTCAAGACGACCAAGCTTGGTCGGTCTTGCCCAATCCGTCCGGCGTGTAGGTGGTAGGCTGGTATTCACGCCTATGCTCGATCTGTCCTATGAAAACGTGATCTAAGCCACTCAAATCGTCCGGTGAAGTTGATTGGTCGAGATCAGTTTGCAATTTGGGAAGTGTGACTACGCAAGTTTGGACGCGCGTTTTTGGATAGCCAGGCATGATATGCCTTGGCCGATCAGGTGAGGGGATAGACGGGACCACGGTGGTCATGCTGGTATGACCGGACCTGCTTAATCTAATCTGGGACCCTCCATTCGTGCCGGAGAAGATGGACGCTCGTGATGCTCAAAACCCTAATTTTGGGTTTCACGGCCGTGCGACCATGCTTTATTCGGCGTATTTAATTGGGATAACAAACCATGGTTGGTCTTGACCGATTGGTCAGGTATGTAGGCGGGCCCACGGTGATTGTGTTGACATGCTCTGGGCCCTTTGAATCTACATCTAAACCCTCCATCTATACCTGCGAAGATGGATGGTTGAGACTGTTTTGCGACACATGTAATATGCCGCAAACCCTAATTTAGGGTTTTCCCGTCCATATGCTCTGGTTTGGACGTTTTGGCAAGCTATGCCAATATTTTGGGGAGGCCGACCATGCGGGGTCCGCGTTGGTTCGACAGTGAATATTTCATACCTGCTTGGGGGTTATGGAATTGATGGGCCATCCAATCATCTTTGGTGAAGTTGGATGATCGAGATCATATCGGTCGATCTGGACAGTCCGGATGCTCAATCGGGCTAGTATAACACACCGAGAGTTCTCAATCAGGCTAGTATAACACACCGAGAGTTGCGGCACATACGGGTATTTCGTACATGCTTTCATTATAATGCTTGGAGGTTCGTGTTGCCCTGCTGAGAGCAACACTCAGTCGTCATGCCGCACTGATAATGAGTACAGGAAATACAAGGCTGCTCACGCATTAATTAATAGTGCTATAAATTCACAGGGTATATGGGATTGTTGCTACATGCTCCAACCACGGATGAATTTCATGTATTCTGAGAATGGGATTGTTGCCACATGCTCCATTCTAGGTGAATCAGTAAAGTGAAGGAGTATCCAACACTTATTAATAGATTTATCTTTTACAAGATGTTAGCGCATAATTTTCTGGCTTTTACAATTTTAACCTTAAAGGTGATTGTGTTGACATGCAATCAATTCTGATGGGGCTAGTGTGGATAACATTCCCGGTGTCGATGTACCTATCAGTGGAGCTACCGTGGTCAATACATCTCGTGGGGCCGTCACTTCTATCCCCAACGCTAGCGGAGCAGGAGACATTCCAAAGAGGGCGTAACGCCTCCCATCACGAGCCGAGAGCGAGCGCAAATCCCAAGCATCTCCTCGGTGGTCACAAGAGCAACAACTGTTACTCCTTCATCAGGACGAGGAGCCAGAGGGACGAGAGGAGGACCATCTCCCATTACTATTGCAGACTTGATGGAGAAGCAGGAAGTTCTTGCTAAGACTCAAACGGATATGGCCGCAACTCAGAACGAGGTACTCACTTTTCTTAAGACATTAATTGATCGATTTCCACAAGACCCGCAACAACCCCTGGAGCCAATATTTTGGGGGGGGGGAATATGCCGCAAATACTGTCGTCTCTTCCGAGCAACACTCAGTCGTCATGCCGCATTGATAATGAGTACTAGAAATACAAGGCTGCTTACGCGTTAATTAATAATGCTATAAATTCACAGGGTATATGGGATTGTTGCTACATGCTCCAACCTGGATGAATTTCATGTATTCGAGAATGGGATTGTTGCTATATGCTCCATTCTAGGTGAATTAAGTGAGGGAGTATCCAACACTTATTAATGGCTTTATCTTTTACAAGAAGTCAGCGCATATTTTTCTGGTTTACATGGTTTGTTCTTAGTGGTTGTTGTCGAGCCAGGTATGGAACATCTTGGACGTTGTTTCTTTATTGTGGGAGTCGTGCATGTGGTACTGGAGTTGGAGTTGGCGGACGCGCAGGATGTTGTATCTCGGTAGTTTTCCTCTTGGTGCTTCAGGAACCGCTTGCGGAAGGTGAAGGTTGTATTACTGTTGGTGAGATATATGCCCCTACGAACATTATGAGGCTCTTCATTACACGGCAGGCCTGGTTCTTTCTATCGGGGCATATTTTGTTGTAGATGAGCGTTCAACGACTCCAGAGGATGACCAAAAGCGCTTACAGATTCTCCAATATAACATGATAGACGGTACCACTGTCTGATAAAGTGACTCGCCCGAATCTTGTTCGACCACTGCCTGATAGAGTGACTCGCCCGGATCTTGCTCGATATGACGCGTGTATATCGTTATATTCTTGAGGCTGTTCCCTTGAGGTAACGATTTCAGTGGAAGATTTCCAGAGCGTTGATACGTTGCACCGACATTCTTTAAACTAAATGGCAGTATGGTATAATAAAAAATTTCCAAGAGGAGTTCGAAAAGCTATCTTACTTGCGTCATGCTCGTACATCCTTATCTGGTTGTAGCCGTTACATCCATCCATGGAGGAGAACATGCCGTGTCCGCTGGTTGCATCTACTAACATGTCGATGTTAGGTTGAGGAGGATCGTTTTGGAGCAAGACTGTTCAAGTCTCTCGAAGTCTATACGGCACACGATCTATCCATTTTCCTAACTGCAACTGTTTAACCGACTTGGATCCATGTATGACATGTAGATGATGGGTGACCAATTTTCATCTAAATCCGGCATTTCTTCATATCTCCAAGCGAATATATCTTGGTACTCTTTGAGAAGTTCCATGAGCTTCGTGCGTTTATCCGTACTCAAGGTTGAGATGATGGAGATAGGCCTAGGATGGTCTCTGGTTCTCCTCCCTAGGACGTTGAGGAGGATCGTTGTGAGGATGTACACTGATAATCATCACAAATCCCGTTGGCTTTCTTGATACCGCCGATTTCGGAGGGATAGCTTTCCTTAGCTGAGAGATTAATGCGGAGGATGATTTCCTTAGAAGAGGCTACTTCGGTTGATACAAGGAAAGCTTCAAAAAGCAAGTAAGTTCTATTCAACAATTTTACAAGAAAGATAGCTTTAAAATTCACTGGGGACTTAGCATCCCACACGTGGAGAAGAAGGCTCAGTGATCGAACGCCATGTTGGTTTCCCTTCATACCTCCCTGTTTTCTGTCTACACACCTTCTTCGGGATAGCAATCAATGATGCTTTTTGAATATGGAATATGCTTTTGTGGTGATTTGTATTTCGGCGTTACACTTGAAGAGACGACAGGATTTGCGGCTGCTCTGGCTCTAGTGATGGGAGGCGTTACACCCACTGGAATATCTCCTGCTCCACTAGTGTTGGTGATAGAAGTAACGGCTCCTCGAGATGTATTGACTACGGTAGCTCCACTGACAGGTACATCGACACCGGGAGTGTTATCCATACTAGCTCCATTAGAATTGATTGCTGATCCAGACCTGAGTTCCACCATTTTAAAATGAATTGTTGATTGAATTGGCCCAAATATCTACCCTTTTTGAAATTGATAAAATTGAATCGAATTTGAAGAAATTGACTTTACAACCGAGAGATTAACCTCCCACTTTGTGGTCGCAGAACAACAACTTTCAATCCTTCATCGGGACGAGGAGCCGGAGGCACAAGAGGAGGACCACCGTCTATCACCATTGCAGACTTGATGGAGAAGCAATAAATTCTTGCTAAGACTCAAACGAACTCAAAAGGAGGTACTCACTTTCCTTAAAACTTTAACTAAACGATTGCCACAAGATTCAAGGCAACCCTAGGAGCCAACAAGAGATGCCTTCAATGCACCCGGAGCAGGCATTTCCACTCGGACCCACATGAGTGAAGAAGCTCGTGTTGTTCCTGAACACCCAAGGGAAAGGAACCAACCATCCAACTTCATCACACGCGAAGACCTGGAATGACTTCTCCAAAATCGAGGAAAAAGAGACCGAACGGATGTACACCAACATCAACCACCATACCCTCAAGATGTGCAACGGATTCCTCTTCCAAGAGGTTACGCCTCTCCTCAATTCTCCCTCTACGACGGTACTGGTAATGCTCGTGAACACATTTCTCGATTCTTGGAATCCTTGGGGGAACATGAATACAATCATGTTCTACGCCTAAAAGAATTCTCGAAATCACTTACGGGGGCGTACACTGGTACAACAACATCGCGCCTAACAAAGATATCCAATTGGAGCGATATGGTCAGTGCTTTCTACAGAAAGTATTTCTTCGTATCTGAACAAATCACCTTTTCAGATCTGGGAAGAATTCTCCAACGGAATAACGAACATCCCAATGACTTCGTTAAAAGGTTCAGAACCCAAGCGCTAGATTGTCACGACCCGAACGTCACCAAACGATAATTGGTGGAATTATGCATCAATGGGATGATACCCATATACCGCGCTCTGTTAGAGAATCTGGGCTTTCAAACGTTCTCTGAACTCCATGAAGCTGCCAAACGTTCAGCAACAACTGCACCAGCATTGCTAGAAAGAACCAGAGTTGTTCGAAGTGAAGATTCACGTGAAATTCGAGGAAGCAGGCGCCCCACGAATAAGCAATACAACACTGGTCCTTCTGTGAGCGTAGTGGGCGGAGGAGAAAAAAGGAAAGCTCCAAAGAACGGAACAACAAACCAAGCGAGCATCCCAAGCACACAAGACTTCGTCTCGAAAGGAGCCGACAAAACTCCCGCACGAGACACCGAAGATACTGAGTTTTCCTTTCCCCATGAATGAAGTGATAGAACTCTTGGAAGCGTGGATCCAAGACGATGCCGTCAAGTCGCCTCCTATCGGGCGTCCTCCAACCGAGAAAGACATGGGCAGATCCCAATATTGTTGCTACCACAGATTCGTACATCATCCAACCAAAGATTGTAACAGGTTGAAACAAATATTCAGGGAAAAGATAGAGACAGGGGACTCCAGCTTGGAAACGAATGTGTTCGTAGAGACCCTCTCCCTATCAGGAACTGCATGATTTCTAGGGATTCCGTTCGCAAGACCGTACAATCTGTGATGGATCACTTGTGTGAAATCTTGTACTTCTCCAAAGGGCAGCGTCAAGACATATTTACGGCCCTCAACCACGTTGTGTCGTGCGACGTTTGTATCCGAAGCGATCCAGAACCCAGTCTTTCCCGAAGGACGTGAGCAAGAGAGACCGGGGACTCCTAACTTGTCACTCGTTTGAGAGATATTGAGTTCGATAGCGCGTTGATTGATACGGCTTCCGAATTTAACATCATTCTTGTCAAGACCTTGAGAGCGGCAAAGATTTCAAAGCAGGAAGCTACTCGTCACCCAACTGTGGTTAAAGATTCAGAAGGAGAACTCGGAGATGCATATGGATATATCGATCTTGAAGTCAAATTGGGTGATGCCTCGACACAAACAAAGTTCTACATAGTCAAAGATCATCCCAACTACGACATGATCCTAGGACGCTCTTGGATGCGTGACAACAAAGCAATACTAGAAGTCTGTCCTTTACCGGTTTCGATACCTGAAAGAATCTCCAACACGCCTTCTGGACCTGATGACTGTCTGGTGCCGCACCAGCAACTTTCCAATGTGACACAACTTCCCGGAGAGAGCCTGCCAGCGTACATTGAAAGGTTCCGATCTCAAGTAAGTCTCATCGCGCAACCCTCTTTACAACTTACCGCCCCTCATTCTGACAAGTCCTGGGGACTGACTCTAGCCAAAAAACCAACCTTGGATAAGAAATGCGAATGGGAGGCCGGCCACTTCAAACAATTTATCAGGAGTCTAGAAGATGTCTTGATCAAAGACGACAAAACCAAGATCCCGATGTCAACACGCCCAAAACCGTTTGGAATTGGGGACTTAGTAACGAAGACAACCGCATTCAAGGTCGGAAGCATTACAGTGAGAATGGCTACCTCACCTGATTCAGCCACCGAGAAGGAGGATGAACCATACCTGGTAGCAGATGTCATCCTAGGCGGTTACTGCAAACTCATCAACGCTGACAAGCTAGAAGGCGTAACAATTCACTCACGATGGCTCAAACCCTACCGTACTTAAGACGTTGTGCTATCACTTACCAGCATCCTACATGTTTTAAGACGTTGTGCTACCTCCTCCAGCGTGTTTTCCTTTACACTTTCACATCATATTTGTAGTTCCTCTAGAGAATGATTGCAATACTTGCATTCATATTTAGGGTTTCAATTTTCGATTCTCAAATTAATTGAAGTGTTATTTCCATCTGAGAATCTCTTCGCCCCTAAAGACACAAATTTCATCCTAAATCAACCCACTAGAGCAGGTCAGGAAAGAAACCCTAAGCAAAAAAAAAATCCTGAAAAGAGTTGGGGGAAAAAGATATGCGCGGGAAGGGAAGAAGCTTTGAGCCACTCACCCCAGCAAGGCCAGGAAGATCTTGCATCAGGAACACAGTCTTGACAAAGGGTTATAAAAAAAAAAAAACCTTTATTCAAACAATCAAGTAGAAGAAAACCTTGAACTCGACTGCCACTGAGTATAAGGAAGATGTTCAAATGTACGGAATATACTTGGAAAGCGGAAAGAGAAAAAAACGGTTTTAGTCGCCAAGAGGGTAGACATCGCCCGCACCACCATTAAGTTCTGCTTCAGCGCCATCACCTGTTGATGCTCCTCCCTTCGGGTCTACCTCAACTTCTACATCAGACATCTCCACAGCAACGCACTCCATCCCAACATCCTCGGCGGGAACATCAAAGGACACAGCAACATTAGGAGTCGTGTCGATTGCTTTCAAATGATCAGGTTCGTCTGTGTCGGAATCAAGAATTATCACACCGTCCTGGATTGGGTAATCGCGCTTATCTTCATTCAGAGGTCGTTTCTGCTCAACCCTCCGCCTCTTCAACCGCGTTGCATATCTCTCTGCCCTTGCGCTTACTAGTGCTTGCAACACTTCCTCGCGCCTCCACCGCTCCTCCATGTCAATCGCAGCTGAAAGAGCACAGATGCGTCCCCTGGCAATACGCAGGTGCAGAATAGACATCCCCTGTATTGCACGGCCGACTTCACGAAGTGGAAGATCGATCTTAGCCATTACTTCTTCATGCGCATGGGTTTCAGGCTTGTCAACTTCGAAGCTTCTTTCTGGAGAAGCGACAGAATGATCGTCCACCGCTTCCATGATAAACTGCAAAGGAGAAGAGGTTATGAGCACACACACAAAAAAAAAAAAAAAAAAAAAATATCAATCAATCAATCGATCAGTCAATCATTCAATCAGATAAGTGCGGAGCAGTACCTGAGATATAAAATAAACGACTGCGTGAGATGATTTTTTATAATCTTGCAAGTCGACAGAATCCCAGGAGAAAATAAGTCTTTACTTACCACCTATAAAGGCTACCAATTCGGGATAGCAATCAACGATGCTTATCAGATA
Organism: Papaver armeniacum; assembly: GCA_023531295.1. Lineage (NCBI taxonomy): Eukaryota > Viridiplantae > Streptophyta > Magnoliopsida > Ranunculales > Papaveraceae > Papaver > Papaver armeniacum. The sequence goes on from JAJJWW010010882.1 coordinate 968,569, forward strand.
CATATGAGGAAAGTTGTGTGTGATGAAAGGGAGTACACCTGACCCAAGGAGAGACCAAGCTCAGATATACACAAGGGGAACCAAAGCGACTCACCAGGTCAAGTCCTGCTTCCTTCACAACCTTGATCAGGACCAACCGGTTCTGTGGCAACGCCCGACGATGTCGGCCTATCCTAGAAATATATATTCACCTTAGCTTGGTCATTTCAATGTACAAATTTGTCACCATCTCATGCCTACCCCACAATAGTGTAACCATTATGTGCTAGGCAGGGGACTTAATGTTGATGGTGGATTTTCATTTAAGGTTAAAATTGTAAAAAATCAGAAAATCATGCGCTGACATCTTGTAAAAGATAAAGCCATTAATAAGTGTTGGATACTCCTTCACTTTACTAATTCACCTAGAATGGAGCATGTGGCAACAATCCCATTCTCGTGAATACATGAAATTCATCCAGGTTGGAGCATGTAGCAACAATCCCATATACCCCGTGGAATTTATAGCACTATTAATTAATGCGTGAGCAGCCTTGTATTTCTGTACTCATTATCGGTGCGGCATGACGATCGAGTGTTGCTCTCGCAGGCAACACGAACCTCCAAGCATTATAATGAAAGCATGTACGAAATACCCGTACAGCTGCAACTCTCGGTGTGTTATACTAGCCTCCGATTGAGAACTCTCGGTGTGTTATACTAGCCCGATTGAGCATCCGGACTGTCCGTATCACCGGATATGATCTCGATCATCCAACTTCACCAAAGATGATTGTATGGCCCAGATCAATTCCATAACCCCCAAGCGGTATGGAATATTCCTTTGCCGAACCAACGCGGGCTCCGCATGGTCGGCCTCCCCAAAATATTGGCCTAGCTTGCCAAAACGTCCAAACCAGAGTGTATGGACGGGAAAACCCTAAATTAGGGTTTGCGGAATATTACATGTGTCGCAGCGGTCTCAACCATCCATCTTTGCGGTATAGATGGAGGTGTAGATGTAGATTCAAAGGGCCCAGAGCATGTCAACACAATCACCGTGGGCGCCTACATACCTGACCAATCGGTCGGGACCAACCATGGTTGGTTATCCCACCCGTACGCCGAATAAAGCATGGTCGCACGGCCGTGAAACCCAAAATTAGGGTTTTGAGCATCACGAGCGTCCATCTTCTCAAGCACGAATGGAGGGTCCCAGATTAGATTAAGCAGATCCGGTCATACCAAAGCATGACCACCGTGGGCCCGTCTATCCCCTCACTGATCGGCCAAGGCATATCATGCCCGGCTATCGCAAAACGCGCGTCCAAACTTGCGTGGTCACACTTCCCAAATTGCAAATCGATCTCGACCACTCAACTACCGGACGACTTGAGTGGCTTAGATCACGTTTTCATGGGACAGTCAGGTATAGGCGTGAATACCATCCTTCCACCTACACGCCGGACGGATTGGGCAAGACCGACCAAGCTTGGTCATCTTGAAGCGCGCGCCCGAAGTTGGCACGATGTGCGGCTTTTGCGGCACCAAATTTTACGTTGCAAAATCGATCTCAACCACTCCTCTTTGCTCTGGCCAAATTGAGTGGCCTAGATCGCGCCTTTATGGGGAGAGATGTACGGACGTGTACACCGGCATGCTGTCTACACGCATGCGCGGTCGGTCCTTTCCAAACCCCTTCCCATGCTTGGTTTCGACCAAGCTGAAGAGTGATGCCTGCGCACCTCTTCAAAACCTTGATTCCATCAACGGTCGCAGATGAGTGTCTCAAAGATCATCTCGTCCGTCAAGCTTCACCGACTTGGTTATACAACCCTGGTCAGGAGTTAATTGGTCAGTGAGGCGTCATGGTGATCACCACCCGTCACTTTACCACACCATGATGCAGTACCTGCATAAAAATACACACGATAATTCACAAGTATCAATTTCCTGAATAACGCAGTTATTCAACTTAACATTACATGCTACCTTTTGTGGGCCCCATGATCCACACATTCCAGACATCAATCATGTCACAAACTGGGGGATACATACTGGGGTATTGGTCTGGCGGTTTACAACGTGCAGCGTGCAACGTGCCATCACAAGAATGTGTGAGGAAGTCATGGACGGTTAGAGATGACAGGAGAAGTGGGCAAGACTGGTCGTGTAACACTAACACACAACTACACTACTCCATCACTCCACTTCCTCTACTTCCCACGAGAGACGTGAATAAGGCTCAAATGACTTGTATAAATAGGTTCTCCTCCCTATTTTCCAAACAGGAGAAAAAAATGAGAGAAACAACACAAGTCCAGATGAGGCAGAAACCAAGTGTTAATACAAGAACGTATTCAAACACCCAGAGTCTTCTTGCATCAATCGTAAGCCTGCTCATATTTCTGTTACAAGTCATAAACAAGCCAACACCTTCACAATCTCAACACCTTCTTCGCTTCCCTCCCTAAGATCAACCCCATCTCCTTCACTTTGTGACCGAAACAAGTCTGGAACGGCCATTTCTTGGTTTAGGCCGGACTTGCACAGAGGTGCGAAGAAGGTTTGTAGACAGAAAACGGGGAGGTATGAAGGGAAACCAACATGGCGTTTGATCACTGAGCCTTCTTCTCCACGTGTTGGATGCTAAGTCCCCAGTGAATTTTAAAGCTATCTTTCTTGTAAAATTGTTGAATAGAACTTACTTGCTTTTTGAAGCTTTACTTGTATCAACCGAAGTAGCCTCTTCTAAGGAAATCATCCGCCGCATTAATCTCTCAGCTAAGGCTACTATGCGCGGTGAGTAGCACGAATCTCCAAGTATCAAGAATAAGATCTTTGCATAAGGTATTCAATCAGAAAAGCATGCTGCTCTCTGGCAACGAACTTAAAAGAGCTCTGTGTCGACACATAGAATTCAGTCAATCATCCTGACTAACTTGCAGAAGTTAGGGTTTCGAGCCTCGCGCAATATATCAGACCTTGCTTGTAAAAATTAAGCCTAAGCAAACTAAGTAATTAATCCTCCATGGATTAGCAGGTGCAGAACCTCGCTCAAAATAAGGAAAAACAGGGAGCCGCAACAGCAAAAAGGGCGTGGCCATGCCCAAGGCCATCTAGCGCCATTGGCCACGCCCCGACCCTATTTATCTCGACCAATCAGGTCGCTTTAAACTCGCCACACGCACACAAGTTGTGGCTGGGCCCATGCTTGCCAGACCCACATCTAATCGACCAATCAGAAAGCGCCAAAGCCGCCACACTCTCACCAGAAGTGTGGTCGTGCCTTATGTTTGGCCGGCCCCCTTTTTGGGCCAATCAAGTTGCTCTGAACTTGACACCATACATTAAAGGCCAAACGCGCCCTACCACAACAACATATTGGTCAACATGCCAACATGCCACTCTACCGCGGTAGCATGCCAACATACCACTCTACCGCGGCAACTTCGCAACATGCTACCTCGCAAACATGCCACTTCGTGGCAACCTGTCATAAATAGCCACCCACGGCAATTCCTACTCTTGTGGTCGTTTCCACACTATGGCCTTGCCATAGTTCCTTTGGCATAGCCATGGCGCCATTTGCACAAAAGTAGCGCCATGCCGCAGCCGCATGCCATGTGTACTAATTAGGGTTTCGACATGCCAATCCCTAATTTGGGCAAATTTCTACCAAAGCCAAATAACGTTTCCTAGAGCAAAGGGATTGGCGTGGGAACATGACCAATGTTTCCACACCACATGTGGGTCCGACTCCACGGCGCCAAAACCAAGCCTTGGCCACGCCAAGCCCTAATTCTTCCACGGCACCTTGGCCACGCCAAGTCCTAATTCTTCCACGACACCTTGGCCACGCCAAGCCCTAATTTTTCCACGGCTAATTTTTCCACGACGAATTCATCTACGGCGCCAAACCCTAACTTTGGCCACGGAGCCAATTTTTAGCTTTGTCCATACCGCAACATCACCGGCATAGCGCTATGCCACGGCTATGCCACTGGCATGCCATTAGCATGTGGCTGACGCCACTTCGCTATACAAAAAGATTTGGCCATAATCAATAGTCATGCTTCTTCATGAGATGCAATCTCAGCCATCCAAGTTCCCTACCGAACTGATGGACTTGTGGCAACTCTTAGGCGACCAACCACCTAAACTCAACGACCATGGCTACGCCAGGCGCCACTTGCACCATCGTGCCACTGGCATGCACAAGTCATGTCGCAATGCCACTGCGCCATTGTCAGGCGCCAACACAAGGTAGCCACAATCAACGGCTACCCTTATTCACAAGATGCGATCTAGGCCATCGAAGTTCGCCACCAAACCGATAAGCTCGCGACAAGTTTTGGGCGACTAGCCAAAACGAGCCTAGCATCACATGTTATTTACCGGCAAGCCTCTCGATTTTAACTGGCCACACGTAGTAAAGTGCTACATGTTTTCCACGAAAACACTCGAGACATCAAAATATTTCATAAACTGGGGGATACTCATCAGGGTATTGGTCTGGCGGTTTACAGCGTGCGGCGTGCAATGCGCCCGTTACAAGAAAGTGTCATGAAGTGGGATAATTAGTGGTGGTGAAAAGTAATGGTGTAAATAATTCATTTCCTTCATCATGGAAGCGTAATGACTGGAAGTTACACGAATTCACTTCCCTCATCATGGAAGCATAACGTCTAACAGTTACACGTTACTCTTTTCTTCCACCACTCAATCGTTTCCACTTCCTACGAGACCAGGTTACGTTTCACTATGACTTGTATAAATAGGTCTCACCCATTTCCACCAAACAATAAGTTTTGGTCAGGAGAACAATACAACATCCAGAAATCATCTGATAGATTTTTCATCCAGCTAGCCAGTTCAACTTTCTGATACAAGTCACAAAACACTCACACTTCCAGAATCAACTATTCTGGTCTCAACACTTTCTTCGCTTCCCTCCCTAAGACCAACCCTTCTCCTTCACTTTGTGACCGAAGCAAGCCTGGAACGACCATTTCTTGGTTCAGGCCAGGATTGTACAGATTGATCTCTCGAATCAAAAGTACTCCCGTGCAGTACATTGTTTAGGGTTTAGATTCGTTTCTCACCCAGAACACCCAAAATTACCAAAATCAGCAGAAACGGTTTTCACCCATAAACATAAGGCTACTTCAGAAGTTTCCTTCTTGAAAAGATAAGGAAGTACTGTGACATGACCTTATTATCTTGTGCTTATGCTGGAACCGGGAATGTGCTCAAGATTCAGCAACTTCTGGGGGAATTTGTCAACATCTTGAGAAGGGTGAGACCCATCTAGGACATGCTGTGATTGGAATAGCTATGATAACAATGACAGAAGAACTGGGCCTTGATATGGCATTTCGATCACTAGAGCACATGCTGCAGTATGGAGAGCGGAATTTTTTGAGATAGACTGGAATGTTATTCGTTTTCATTTTATGAGTATTTAAGTATACCAAATTTGGGAATGAACATCAGATGTATCCAAGTCTTTACATGCCAATACATCAGCAAGGGGAATGAGACAATATTATGGGAATTTTTCAGCAGAGCAGGAAGATCAGGTTATTTCTTACACCTCTAGTCTTATTCTCTAACTTTACATTGTTTACGTTTTTCTGGTTTTTGCTTTCTTGGAAACTCTTATTGCTGTGTTACAATGCACATATTGGCTTGGAATGTCCAGGGCTTAGGGAAAAAGCATACTAGAAATCATTTAAAAGATTGCATTCATCAATATAGCCCTGACATTATTTTCCTTTCAGAAACTAAGCAACAAAATAAAAATGCATATTTTTTATTGCAAAGCATGCATTATCCAAACATTTGGTGTCACAATAATAAATGTAGGGCTGGAGGCATAACAGCTATATGGAGAGATGGTTTTAAGATAGAACTCATGCATTTCACAGATTATATGATCAATTTTATTTTGCATAATGGTCCTAAAAATCAGCAATGGGTACTTACTTGTTTATATAGTTCTTGCTATCAACAAGAAAGAAAGTCTCAGTGGCAGACTATTACTGATATGGGCAAACATATGGATTTTCCATGGGTCATCATTGGGGATTTGAATGTCACATTGTCCTCTCATGAAAGAAACTCATTTTCTACTCATACATATCGCACACCAGAGATTATTCAAGATACTATTTGTATGTGTGGTCTTCAAGAAGTTCCTTTTACTGGTAACCCATTTACCTGGTCCAACAATCGTAAAATATTCACTTGGTTCAAACCAGATTAGATAGATCCCTAGCATCTACTCCATGGATTTCATTCTTTCCAGATGCCATTCTTAATCATCTTATTCCTTTGGGTTCAGACCATTCTCCCATCTTATTAACCACTAAACCTCAATCCATAAAAACCCATAAACCTTTTAGGTTGTATGAGACATGGACTAAGCATGAGACTTTCAAGGATTTTGTTCAACATGAATGGGGCAAAATTCAATCTGGTTCATCAGCTACACAGTTTGCTAAGAAACTTAAGCAGGTACAGAAGGGTTTAAGTAAATGGAAGAAGAGACATTTTGGCAATATTGATGATCGTATTAAAATAGTACAACAACAAATAAAGGAAGCTCAGGAATCCGCAAGTACACCTCAAAACACTATTCTAGAGCTGCAACAAAATCTTCAACACTGGTACAATGTTAAAGATGATATTAGTTATCAACAATCAAGAGATAAGATGCTTCGTGGTCAAGATAGAAATACCAATTTTTTTCATGCTCAAGCTAAGTATCGTAGGAGGAGAAATCAAATTGATTCCATAAGATATGAACAACGTAAATGGTATTCTTCAAGGGAGGACATTCAGAAGCTTCTTATTCAACACTTTAGTTCTATTACTACTTCTTGTCACCCATCACAAGACTCAGATATATTTGATTTGCTCATCCCTTGTATCTCGATGGAAGAAAATTAATAGTTGATCCAGATTCCATCTAGAGAAGAAATCAGACAGGTAGTTCATCAAATTAATGCTTGGGCAGCTCCAGGACCGGATGAATTTCAAGTAGGATTTTATCAAATCTGCCGGGATGATGTTGCTGAAGATTTGGTTTCTATGGTTCAAGACTTTTTTTAATCTGGTAAACTGCTTCCACAACTCAATTTTACTTACCAGGTTTTAATACCAAAGAAATTATATGTGGAAACTCCATCAGATTTTCGACGAATTATCCTATGCAATATTTCTTATAAAATCATTTCAAAGTTATTGGCTAATCGGTTAAAGAAATTGCTTCCAAAGATTATCTCACCTTGGCAGGCAGCTTATATACCAGGTCGTAACATTCTAACTAATACAATAATAATACATGAAGTTATTCATTATATGAAGAGAACAAATATCTTTCCAGGAGCAGTGGCAATTAAATTGGATATGGAGAAGGTCTTTGATCGTATGGAATGGAGATTTATTATCAAAATTATGCAAGGTCTAGGATTTAATGATAAATGGTGTTCATTAATAAATGAATGTATCAGCACTGCTTCTATTTCAATCTTACTTAATAGTTCTCCTACTCCTCCTTTTATGCCAACAAGAGGAATACGTCAAGGTGATGCTCTTTCCCCCTATATTTTTATCATGTGCATGGAAGCTTTTAGTAGAATTTTGCAGGCAGCTGAAATGAAGGGGTTAATTAAGCCATTAAAACCAGCCATAAAAGGTCCAAGTATTTCTCACTTATTTTTGCAGACGACTGCATTTTATTTTCAGTGGCTTGATAGACACATTTTTGTGTCTAATTTGTCTCGATTCTATATATTAATAGTGCTCATTTTTGTACTTAGTATAGTATTTTATGTGTGTGTAGGAATTTTTGGCCAATAAACATTTTTGGAAAAATCGGCTCGAAAAGTTGCGCCCGGAGGACACCTACTATTCGGACCCTCGGATTGGATAAGGGGTAACCAAATTACTAAGGGTAAACCAGCGTTATTTGCACCCCAGGGCATCCCAAAGGCATCTGCTAAATGCACCCCTACTCTGGTTAGGGGGCCACCCATCTTCTACATTCAAATTCAGAAAATTGGCGGGAAAACATTCTTTACACAGGCAGAATTAGGGTTGATTATTTAGACCAGTTTTAGCGAGATTCAATCGCTTATTTTCATGGGCTAGGCCTGTTAGATCAAAACAGGGTTCGTATGGGTGTTTGGGTCGATCAAATTGGGCTGGAACTCGAGTTGGAAGCAAAACAGGGGAATAAGCTTACACGGTCCCTGTATGGTTTATTTTTGGAATTCCAGGGAGATTAAAGGCAAGATATTCTTCCCAAAGATACGTATCTATCTAAGGAAGAGTTTGGGATGATTTGGAAAGCTTGGAAACGCGTAAAACGATTCTAATGAGAGAGATTATTGCCGTGACTTCCACGGAAAGAAAAGAAGAAATTTAATCGGGTTTTAAAGGGTTTGGAGGTGTATAAAAGGTGTGCTCGAGTCCCGAGAGAAGGGTATTGAAGTTTAGAAGAAGTTAGGGAAGTTTAGAACACCACGGTCACAGAAATCAAAGTTGCAGGAATTGGAGTTCTCTTTGGTGTAGGAGGAAGAACACGAAGAACAAAGGCCCTCCAAGACAGTCGTTTAAAGGGTCTTAAATACAACGACAACTCAACAGTACTTACAACAGTTTTTGTAACAGTTTCCTTCGTAACAGCTGCTTTGTAACGCCGATACACCATTACAAATCGGCTGTGTTATTATTTTTCATCCTTTTAATCAATTTTTGGGCTATAAACATGTATTTTGAGCAAGTGATTAATATGAGGAGCTAAACCCCTTTGCTGAGGCGACGGAGGAAGCTATTTTTCCAACAAATATGTGGTAATATTTATTTAATTAATTTCTGCAATTCTTTTTATAATTATTTGCATTGAATCGAAATTAAAAAAAAAAAATTTTTTGCTAACTCTTTGTGTTTTCACTTGATGGTGCATGCTTAGCTTAGAGCTCTTGATGTTCCATGCTTGAGATTAACAACTAGTATTTCAAAAATCAACTATTGGCAATATTTAAGAATCAATTGAACGTATGAATTGCATGATAATTATTAATATTGAGTCACATAAAAATTGGAAAATAGTGGAAACCTGAGTCTCAGTGCTTTTTAAAATCTTGATACAATTTATTCTGAGTTTTCTAGTTTTATTTGAGTCTAAAAATCCTTCACAAGTCTGAGAGGAACGACATCTTTCTTACCACTTTACTATAACTTTTCAAAACGACATCAATTTTTGGCGCCGCCGACGCGGACTTGTTTTTAGGGTTTTAGATTTTTTTATTTTTTTTTTATTTTTTTAGTTTTTATTATTTTTGTTCTTTTTTACGTTTTCTTGGGTATTTGTCTTGTGGTTACAGGTTTTGGATCTCGAATCGAAAAGAAAGCTGAGCCAAAGATTTGGTGAATAATTAAAGAATTGGAGTCAAAGACAAAGCGAAAAGAAACGAGGAAGAGACAAAGAATTTTATTTTTATTTTTTATTTATTTTTTAGGGTTTTTCGGAAAAACTGTATTAGGGTTTATAATTATTTTTGTAATTTTTCTTTTTATTTTTGGACTTTTTGGACATTTTTGGGACTTTGGACATTATTTTTTTTATTTTTACCCTACGGAAGGGTACTTAAAATATAAACTGTTTGCAGAGAAGGAGGACAATTACGATATTGTCTCTGCACCTTGGGTTCGTACACTGACATAGGAGTCAGTGGCCCGAGTCGACTACAACCGATTCATCCCCGTCTGGAACGGGAGGTAAGATTCTGAACACTCGCGAATCCCCTGTCAGCGAGTTACTGGACTCCTTCGTTTGCATATATGCTGAGGAATTGAATACGGTTGCTTTAATTTTCTAGTAAAGGGCAAGGCCTGGCCATACAAGATAAGGGTTCGGATTTCATCACCGTTCTCTTCTTGCCCGCCTTAGGAACACGTAACCTACGCGAACCTAAGCCTTAAAATTTTGACTAGAACAAGACCGATAGGGTAACGAGCTTAATAGGAAAGTTATTCGAAAAATATTGGTTACTCTTTTAAGCACACTTCGAAGTTCATAAAGGTTTTTGTGAGTTGAATGCGTGACTGCGCCGCATTGTAATTCCGGTGAGGCCTTGGGTATCAAAGCTCCACCGAGCTTCCCTCGCCTCTATTCAACTTACTTTGACTCGGATTGATTCCAGAGGGTTTGCTTAAATTGTAACGAATTCCCTTTCGAAGGATTAGAAGCTGGTCTAGAAACAATCTAAGTGGAGCCATCATGCTTTTTGTTTGCTAGAAATCTCTAGGTTGCTTTGGTTGAGTCGGCCTTGATTTGTGTTTGCATAGAATCCCCTTCCTTATTCTTTTGCATGCCTGAACGTAAAAGAGACGCCCTAGGTAGATTTGTTAAAGATAAACCTAGTAGTTCTAAGCGTCTTGATTACCTAAATTTAGAAAGTCCGATTTTTGAAGAGTCCGTTTTTGAACCTCAGTTTAAGGAGACAATCCCTAATATTCCGATAGTGCCAGAAATGGCAACTTTGAAAGCTTTGTTGAACCCGACTAGGACTACTCGTCCCTCGTGTATCAGGTTAGCTGAAACAGAAGCAAATTTTGAACTTAAACCTGGAACTTTACAGTTGCTCCCAATCTTTTTAGGGAAAGAAAATGAAAACCCTTATTTTCATGTTAAGGACTTTGAGGAAATTTGTAGTACCCTAAAGATTAGAAACCTTGATGATGATGCTTTGAAACTCAGGTTATTCCCTTTTTCCTTGAAAGATAAGGCCAAATCGTGGCTATATAGTTTGGCTTCTGGTTTAATCGAAACATATGAACAACTTACATCTGCCTTTTTGAACAAGTTTTTCCCTAGGCATAAAACATCGTCTATTAGGACGCAAATCTGCACGTTTTCTCAACAGGAGGGAGAATCTTTGTATAGGTATTTGGAAAGGTTCAATGATTTATTAGCCCAATGTCCTCATCATGGTCTCGAAAAGGTTAGGTTAGTTCAGATCCTTTATGAGGGTTTAGATTATTCCACTACGACCACAGTAGAATCTATGTGTACAGGTGGGTTTGAAAACCAAACAGTTGATGAGGCGATGACATATTTGCATGAAATCTCCGAAAAGACCCAGCAATGGGAAAATAGTAGGGAACCCAAGAAAACAATTCTTCTAGGAAGAGGAAACGTTAATAGGCTAGAAGGAGGCTTTGAATCGATGCCAAAATTGCAAAGCAATAACTAAAAGGTTAGAAGCTTTAGAATTGGGTCACACTAGTGGTAGAGTGGAGCCTTTTTGGGAAGGCCAGACTATTGAAGAGCAAGCCAATGCTCTTTATAATAATAACACTAGATTTGATAACCGTCAAAAGTTTGACCCATATTCAGATACCTATAATCCTGGTTGGAGAAACCATCCGAACCTCTCATGGTCTAAGGACCAGAATCAAGGTCAGTTTAGTAATTCAAATGCTCCCCCAGGTTTTGGCTATACTAAGAATCCTTCAGGACCAACTCAGTTTCAGAATCAGTCAGATAAGAAAATCCTAAGTTTAGAGGAGTCTCTCAACCTGTTGACTCAGCAAACTACAAAATTTCAGCTATCCGTAGAACAAAGTCTACAAGCTAGTAACAGGATAGGACAAGAAAATAGTCAGGCTATTTCCGAGTTAAAAACCCAGGTTGGTCTGATAAATGAATTTTTGAGAGAAAAAGGTAGGTTCCCTAGTCAAACACAAACAAACCCTAGAGGAGTTCATGAAGTAGGCGAAAAACCATCACACCAGTTGAATTCAGTTAGAACCCTTAGGAGTGGCAGAGTAGTAGACAATCAGGTAACCATGCCCGATAGTGAGCATACTGTAGTTCACCCCTCAGGACCATCCATAGCTGAGGGGACTGATAAAATCTCGATGATGCCGATTCGGTTCCTGAGAGGCCCTATTTTATGCCTAGAGCCCCATTTCCCCAGCTATTAGTACCAACAAAGAATCAATCCAACTTTAATGACATAATGGAGGTTTTTAAGAAAGTTACCATAAACCTTCCGTTACTAGAAGCAATTAGGCAACTTCCGGCTTATGCCAAATTCCTTAAAGATATGTGTACGCGAAAGCGCAAGCTTAGTGTCCCTAAAAAAAGCCTTTTTAGCTAGTCATGTAAGTTCGATCATTCAGAACAACACAACTCCTAAATATAAAGACCCAGGTGCCCCTACCATTGCTTGCACGATAGGAAAACATCGGGTAGATAAAGCTTTACTTGACTTAGGAGCTAGTGTGAACTTACTTTGCCGTACCATGTGTACTTACTGGCTAGGACTTGGTGAATTGAAACCTACCAAGATAACACTGCAGTTAGCTGATAGGTCTGTTAAAATTCCTCGTGGTGTGATAGAAGATGTTCTTATTGAGGTCGACAAGTTTATTTATCTTGTGGATTTCGTGGTCTTAGATACCCAACCTGTCCCTGACCCAGAGAACCAGATACCTGTGATTTTAGGTCGCCCATTTTTAGCTACGTCTAATGCGATCATAAACTGCCGAACTGGTATTATGAATCTATCTTTTGGTAATATGACTATTGAGTTGAATATTTTTAATGTCAATAAGCTGCATTCTGAGCTAGATGACACATGCATTGAAGAGGTGAACATGATAGGAACCTTAGTTCAGGAGTCATTACCAAACATCATATTGGAAGATCCATTAGAGAGTTGTCTAGCCCATTTTAGCATGGATTTTGACGATGATAGCAACATTGAACAAATAAATGCTCTGTTGGATTCTATTCCTATGTTAGATACCGATAAATGGGAAGCTAGGTTCGAACCATTACTAGCTACTGAATCTACCTTAAGCCCTTGTTTCGAAGAGCCTAGAGATCCTCCTAAGTTGGACCCTAATTATGCATTTTTAGGCCCATCTGAGATTTTGCCTATAGCTTCCGATTTGGATAGTGATCATGAGAGTAGGCCAGTGATCGTACTTCAAGACAATAAGGAAACTTTAGGGTTGCCCGTAGAGGATATGAAACATATAAGTCCTACAGTTTGTGTGCCTCAGATGCATTTAGAGGATGAACCACCTGATTATAACTTAGAGAAAGCAATTAACCTTTTTCAGGAACCTAATGGTCTAGACATTAGGAATATTGTAACTAGTCTATCTAGAGATACCCAAAATTCTAAGTTTGGGGGTAGTAATCGTCAAGTATCCCTATTTGAAGTCCCTAACTTGGGACTCGAGCCTAGTGTGTCTGAGGTATTACCTGAGTCTCTTCCGACTCCACAACCCGATCCTCCTGATACTATCCAGGAGGAAATCCAGCTATTTGAGACTCGTTATTTGGGTAAATCCGTTTATCAAGACACTCATATGAAGCCCAAGTGGGCACCACAGAAAAATCCAGTTGTCTTGCAGGAAACCTTAGATGAGGATGTGCTCTGTCTGTTCATTTTTCCGATTTCGTGCAGTTGTCTCATAATTGTGGCAATTTTAATTGATTTTGATGATCCCCAGTTGTTTCGACTATTGATATACGATTTGAAAGGGTAATTAGCCATTTTATGGGTACGTAATGTCTGGCTGAAGACGTTAAACATAGCACTTCTTGGGAGGTAACCCAATATTCATGCGACACGGTAATATCTTTCCTTAACTCTTTTACTTCAAATGGTAACAGTTTCTCCTTGTTCATGCTTTTAATTTTATCTTTAGAACATTGAGGACAATGTTAGATTTAAGTTTGTGGGTATGGGAGAAACTTTTAGTTGCATTGATAAACTCCAGAGCCTAGAAATTTATGCGTATTAAGGATGGCACTAACAAATCTAAGTGGATGGAAGCATTTTGGTTGTAGGAGTTGAGGAACCAATCTGATTAGATGGCAACATCTAAAGAGTCTATTCATAAAAGCACGAGCTCGAGGTGTTAGAAATAACATGATAGTTTCACCAATCTCGTTGAGTCCTTTTCACTTTTTTTATTTTTTTATTTTTTGTTGTTTTTAAACTATGTTTCTCTAAGTGACTAGGTGGGGCCCACGAATCAAGTTGTTACCGATGCTAGGGTGAATTAGAGTGATTGAGATACCACGAAAAAAAAAAAAAAAAAAAAAAAAAAAGAGTTGAAAAAAAAAAAAAAAAGAGTTGAAAAAAAAAAAAAAAGAGTTGAAAAAAAAAAAAAAAAGAAAAAAAAAGTGAGACCAGACCATCAGACCAACCGGAATAAATTAAATAAAGTCGACCACTGGAACCCTTGTATATGCCAGTTGTGTTGACCTAGAGTTAGGTTTATTGACCACTGGTTCCCTTGTATATGCCAGTGTGTTGATATTAGTCAGACTAGTATCTCAGTCCATTAGGATAGGTTCATTTTGGCGGAGGCCTTCAGACAGATATGGGAAACACCATTCACTTAGTAAACATCAAAACCATCTATGTTTTTCTATATCCATCTTCTTGATCTATCCATGTGATTAGTTTTGACTCCGGGTATTGATGTCCATAGTGCGACTATCTCGAGTAGAGCTACGTGACTTATATATGAATTTTAGTATGCTTGAGTGCAAACTCGTACACAAACAATTGGAATTTCGCATCAGGGTACTTCCTCCTGTAATCAATAAGTATGCCAACCAAGGAGATTCTTTAGTGCCTTCCAAGGTTCTGTGTAATTAGTTAGGGTCTGGAGTATAAAGGTTTTGTGGGTACACCTCTGGTAAACCCTCCCGAGACTATAACTCGGCCACTAGGGCCACCTAGGGGTTTAAAGGCTTATTGCATACGCTAAATGCAATCGACGATGCCTGCGACAGTGAGTTAGGATTTTATTTTCTAGATTTGATTTTCTCGAGGACGAGCAAATAATAAGTTTGGGGGTATTTGATAGACACATTTTTGTGTCTAATTTGTCTCGATTCTATATATTAATAGTGCTCATTTTTGTACTTATTATGGTATTTTATGTGTGTGTAGGTATTTTTGGCCAATAAACATTTTTGGAAAAATCGACTCGAAAAGTTGCGCCCGGAGGACACCTACTATTCGGACCCTCGGATTGGATAAGGGGTAACCAAATTACTAAGGGTAAACCAGCGTTATTTGCACCCCAGGGCATCCCAAAGGCATCTGCTAAATGCACCCCTACTCTGGTTAGGGGCCACCCATCTTCTACATTCAAATTGAAAGAAAATTGGCGGGAAAATATTCTTTACAGGGTAGAATTAGGGTTGATTATTTAGACCAGTTTTAGCGAGATTCAATCGCTTATTTTCATGGGCTAGGCCTTGTTAGATCAAAACGGGGTTCGTATGGGTGTTTGGGTCGATCAAATTGGGCTGGAACTCGAGTTGGAAGCAAAACAGGGGAATAAGCTTACACGGTCCCTGTATGGTTTATTTTTGGAATTCCAGGGAGATTAAAGGCAAGATATTCTTCCCAAAGATACGTATCTATCTAAGGAAGAGTTTGGGATGATTTGGAAAGCTTGGAAACGCGTAAAACGATTCGGCAGAGAGATTATTGCCGTGACTTCCACGGAAAGAAAAGAAGAAATTTAATCGGGTTTTAAAGGGTTTGGAGGTGTATAAAAGGTGTGCTCGAGTCCCAGAGAAGGGTATTGAAGTTTAGAAGAAGTTATGGGAAGTTTAGAACACCACAGCGCCGAGAAATCAAAGTTGCGGTGAATTGGAGTTCTGCTGGTGTAGGAGGAAGAACACGAAGAACAAAGGCCCTCCAAGACAGTCGTTTAAAGGGTCTTAAATACAACGACAACTCAACAAAGACTTACAACAGTTTTTGTAACGCAGTTTCCTTCGTAATTTTGCTTTGTAACGCCGATACACCATTACAAATTGGCTGTGTTATTATTTTTCATCCTTTTAATCAACTTTTGGGCTATAAACATGTATTTTGAGCAAGTGATTAATATGAGGAGCTAAACCCCTTTGCTGAGGCGACGAAGGAAGCTATTTTTCCAACAAATATGTGGTAATATTTATTTAATTAATTTCTGCAATTCCTTTTATAATTATTTGCATTGAATCGAAATTAAAAAAAAAAAAAAATTTGCTAACTCTTTGTGTTTTCACTTGATGGTGCATGCTTAGCTTAGAGCTCTTGATGTTCCATGCTTGAGATTAACAACTAGTATTTCAAAAATCAACTATTGGCAATATTTAAGAATCAATTGAACGTATGAATTGCATGATAATTATTAATATTGAGTCACATAAAAATTGGAAAATAGTGGAAACCTGAGTCTCAGTGCTTTTTAAAATCTTGATACAATTTATTCTGAGTTTTCTAGTTTTATTTGAGTCTAAAAATCCTTCACAAGTCTGAGAGGAACGACATCTTTCTTACCACTTTACTATAACTTTTCAAAACGACATCATGGCTTCAAGTAACTCAATTCATAACTTGATGAAGATTATTTCTCAATTCCGCCTGGTTTCAGGGCAGATGGTTAGTCTCAATAAATCAAGTATTCATTTTAGTAATAATCTGAGTGACTTAGCCAAGGAAAATATTTCAGACATGGTTAAGATGCCCAGAATGCCATTAGTAGAGAAATATTTGGGTATTCCTTTATTTGTAAGCCGTAACAAAAATGCTTGCTTTGCAGACACAGTTACTAAAATGGAGAATAGATTACAATCATGGAAGGGTAAACTTGTCAATCAAGCAGGTAGAAGCACTCAAATTCAACCTGTCACGGGAACAATGGCACAGTACCAGATGAGTTGCATGCATATTCCAGAGAAATCAGTCAAAAAAATGGAGTCTTTACAGCGTAATTATTGGTGGAATAAGCATTCAAAGAATGGAGGATACTTTGTTGGTTGGAATGAGTTAAGTTTACCAAAAAGAATGGGAGGACTGGGCTTTAAAAATCTGAGTATATTCAATGAAGCTCTCCTTGGTAAGCTGGCATGGCGAACATTGACTGAAAAAGAAGATAAATGGGTGCAATTTCTTGAAGCAAGGTACTTTTGATAAGTGCATAATTCATATGATTTTAGTGTCCATTCCATACTTGTTTTAGCTATTATTCTTGCATGTATTCGTATTATTACTATTGTTTTCTCTTATTTGCCTCTAATAGGTGAATCATCCAAAAAGGAGCTACAAAGTCCTGAAAAGAGCTAGGAATAGAATTATTCCAAGTATTCAAGTGCCCAAGTCCAAGAGAAGTGGAAGAAGTGCGACGAAAAGGAGCAAAACGCTCAAAATCAAGAGAAGGTCCAAAGACAAATCTTAACTCATTCAAATTAATGATTTCTCCTCACCATCTTGAATAGAATTGAAATATTAAAAAGAATTCAAAAAGAATGAGGTCATTCCGAGTTCGGATGAAGAAGTTGTGGCCAAAACAAGCTTTTATCGAATACCGAAGACAGTAAAGTATGCGGACGAGTACGCATACTTTAATTCCGAAAATTTCTGCTGGAATTTGAAGTTTGCGGACCTGGTACGCAAAATTAGCAAGTAGGAAAACGTGTATTAATACCTTGGAAGGCCTAAGGGAACGTTTGGAGTCGCTATTTCATATTTTTGGGTCGGGTTCTTGAACCGAACTAAATACTTGATGGCCAAGCAATGTAAACCTATAAAAAGGTATTAGGTCATGTAAAATGTATCACTCAGATTATACTTTTGTTCTTCATTAATATTTTAGGGTTTACCCCTTTAGGGGGGTAATTGTGTACTCATGAGAAACTAAATCCTTTGTTGATTAAGGATGAATTCAATGTTCTAAGCGTGAAGCTTTATTAATAATACAAGTCTATTTGAGGTTTTAATCATCATCGTTTGTCTTTACCATATCTAGGGTTTATGAGTGATTCTTAGATTGATTTGGAGTGCACGCTATATTGATCTATTGATCGTTCTATTTCCAGTAGAAGTTATGAGATAAGTAATCGTCGATTAACTCTCTACACAAGTCCTTACAGAAGGATTCTGTGGAGCAATCGTGTGTGAAGACAACACCAGCAAGTAAACCTTGATCTAAGAGTTTAACTACTGGGATTAACCTAATTCAAAAAGCTTTAAGCGTTCGGTTGGATTACACCTTGAGTGATCTACTACTTGGTGATTCGTTGGATAAAATCTAGTAGTCGAGAACTTTCGTATCCAGTGATAGAAGGAGTTTGGGAGATAACACTGATCTAGCTGTTATTCCACGGTTGGTGATGAATGGTTCTTACGAACGATAGATAAGTATTGTAATCCTGTTAACGCTTGGTAACGGCGAAGGATTCCTTGATCATCTCTTTTCTTTATTGTATTTCTATTTATCTTGCAACCAAAACCCCCCTTTTGCTATTTACTTTATTTTGCTATTTCAAATAACTTATCAATTACACAGCTCTCTGTGGTAACGATCTCTTACTACCGCTATATTACCAGTTAATTAGTGGGAAATATATTTATTAATTTGTTGTGCCTATGACAGCCCATCAAATTTTGGTACCGCTGTCGGGGAGCAGTTGCTAATTGATTTGTTATTTGTTTAACTTGTTTTTATTTATTTTTTTAGATTTTTGTTTTGATTTTCTATTTTCTTGTGAGTCGTCATGTTTCGTTACGGAAATAACATGTACGGAGCACAAGATCAATCACATAATAGTGGTAATCAATATGGTTTGCAATCTCATTCATATGACAACTACCAACCATCTTATGGGAATAATCAAAACCAATCTTTTGGCTATGATCAATATCCCACGAGACCTTATGGATATTCTCATACATGTCAACAACCTTATGACGGGCATGTAAGTGAACAATCACAAGGATGGGAGGATAGTTATGCTACTAATCCTATTTCTTCGAGTGTTGCAGAACGAATGTGTACCAAGATGGAGGAGTTTCAAGGAAAAATAATTCAATATTACCATAATCAAGATGATAATATCCAAGAAATTCAAAGGACTATAGATATCCTGAGGAACCGCATTGCTTAACTCAGCGAAAAAATGAATGAAAAAGAAGTTTGGCCTCAAAACCAAATTAATTTTGTTCCTAGGGACGACAACAAATATTTTGTACATGAGAAACCTTTGGAAAGTCCATGTAATAATGATGAAGTTATTCCAACTCCGGATCTTAATAATGATCATTCACCTATTCAAAAGTGGGAGCCTTGGTATGACCGAACCATTGTTATGAATGGTGTAACGTACTCAAACGAAGAAATTATGAGTTGCATCAATGAACTAGACGTCCTAGGATAGGATTCCGATTCGGATGACGAAAGTGTTAAACAAATTGAGATTGAGAATGAAACCAAATTGATTAAAGTCGTGGAAGACCCAATTTAGCTACATAGTAATAGTTCGATAGAGGACCGCGATATACTTGAGGTAAATAATTTACTGGAGATAATTAATGAGGATCCGATACAAGGTTTGTCTAATCCTTTGCATAATTTTATATCTACTGATCCTTTTCCTCTAATCGAAGTAGCTTCCAAAGGAGTTGTTAACCCAACTTTTAATAAAATACCTCACTTAGTATTGGAGTTGTGTGCTTCTAAAGTTTTAACGGATTATTTTGCTTCTAAGTATCCACCACTTAATGTGTTTGATTCGAGTAATGTGTAGGTTCACCAAGCTGAGGAACCTTTTGAAGTTCCCAAATTCTATGTTCTCGATCCACTTTCGAGTGTAGAAATGACTAAGTGTGGGGTAAACTTCAATAAAGTGATAGCTTCAATATTTATATTTTGTGATGATAGTTTGTGAAGTTGAAATTTGAATTGCAGATTTTTATTTGGAAGGATTGCCAAATTTTCAGATTGTTGGTGTACGTACGGACGATAATAATAATGTCGGGATGACGACGTTAAACCAAGCGCTACATGGGAGGAAGCCCATCGGTTTTGTATCTCTATCCCTTTTGTTTTTAGTTTTATTAGTTTTGCATATCATATCTTGCATTCCCATCTTAGATTTTACAAAGTCCTAAATCTATAATGCAAGTTTTGACGAATTCTCGTCAGAAATTTCTGACTGCGTAGTTGTCACAAAATAGCTCTCGAGACTTCATACGGAGTCCTATTTGAGTGGTTGACCCCAACTTTTAAACAAGACAGACTCACCTTTCTTTTCCAAAAAGAAAATCTGAATTCGGAATCTGTTAAGTTGGAGCGATAGGCCTGGACATTTGAGTTTTGGTATTTTTCCATAACTTTTTCAGATTGCATGTATGTCAGTCCAGAGACCATGAAAGTCAGACCGTTTATCGAAACACTGTGAAATTTTGAAACATTATAGAAAAGACGTAGAACATACTAAACCTTGAGTACAATGTTGAGTTTAAGTGTGGGGGAGTAGTTAAGCATGTTTGGCTTGCATATAAAATGGAAAAAAATAAATAAATAATAGTCTTTGATTCCTTGCATTCTTGAGACTTCATCTTTTGGAATTAATTATGAGCTATTTAGGATGACATACTAAACCTTTTCAGATTAAAACAGTTCTTACAGATATAGATTGAGTTCCACTTTATCATTCCACAATCTTTATATATATGTTAATAATTGAATGCGAAACTAAGCTATGGTAGTCGTTTGAAAGATTCATCCTCGCAATTAATTATTACTGAATCACTTTCTTTTTATTTTTGCAGTTATATGCTTCTCTAAAGTGATTTGGTGGGATCCTGATACTGTCGTGGATGTTGTAGCAAGGCAATCATTGGTTGAGCATATAAAAGCCCCATAAGACAATTGTCTTACACTCATAAAGAGTAAGCCGGAATATATATATATATATAAATAAGACTCCTCTTATTTTATCGACATTAATAAATGATAGGTCCGGAATTGCGGACTAATCATAGTCGATGAAAATAAAAACCATATCATTATTATATAGCAAGTAAAAAAGACTATTGATGAGGTTCTTGACACTTGGATAGCAGTATGTGTGAAACGTTGTCCCTAAACAGGCGTGGAACGCAGGATCCAAGGAAACTATCACATACTTGCTGAAAAAGAACATGCACTTAGAGTATCTAATCATGTGGTCGAGTTAAATGGGTGCTTCTCTTAACTATTGTGTATAAATAAGAATCCTTTGACGACATTCATACAAGTATTGTGGGTAACATCTTTCACTTTAGTCAACATTTGCACACTTCAATTTTATATTTCCATATTATCTTATCTATCCATGTGATTTCAATATGCGAGTGTTTTGAAATACATTGCAACAAGTACAATGACTATCTTAGTAAAGTTTTGCAATCAGGTTGAATGTCACACATAAGTAATTGTTTCTGTGTGATGATTGGAATGTATGTGAGATGTCTGCAGCTAAAGAACTTATGGAGGCTAATTATTTGGCTTTCTACTTTGTGTCTAACCTTAGTGGTTCTTCCAAAGGCGAGAAATTGGAGTAGGTTTTGTGGGTATACCTCTTGTAAACATTCACGAGACTATAACTTGTCCACTAGGGACACCTACGGGTTTAAAGGCTTGTTATACATGCTAAGTGTAACCGTTTTCTCAACGACATGGAGTTGTTGTATTTAGGATTGGTTTTATTTAGTTTGCTCGAGGACTAGCAAAATCTAAGTGTGGGGGAATTTGATAAGTGCGTAATTCATATGATTTTAGTGTCCATTCCATACTTGTTTTAGCTATTATTCTTGCATGTATTCGTATTATTACTATTGTTTTTTCTTATTTTCCTTTAATAGGTGAATCATCCAAAATGAAGCTGCAAAGTGCTGAAAAGAGTTAGGAATAGAAGTATTCCAAGTATCCAAGTGCCCAATTCCAAGAGAAGTGGAAGAAGTGCGACGAAAAGGAGCAAAACGCTCAAAATCAAGATAAGGGACAAAGACCGATCTTAACTCATTAAAATTAATGATTTCTCATCACCATCTTTAAGAGAATTGAAAGATTAAAAGAATTCAAAAAGAATGAGGTCATTCAGAGTTCGGATGAAGAAGTTGTGGCCAAAACAAGCTTTTATCGAATACCGAAGACAGTAAAGTATGCGGCCGAGTACGCATACTTTAATTCCGAAATTTTCTGCTGGAATTTGAAGTTTGCGGCCTGGTACGCGTACTTAGCAAGTAGGAAAACGTGTATTAATACCTTGGAAGGCCTAAGGGCACGTTTGGAGTCGTTATTTCATATTTTTGGGTCGGATTCTTGAACCAAACTAAATACTTGATGGCCAAGCAATGTAAACCTATAAAAAGGTATTAGGTCATGTAAAATGGATCATCTCATATTATACTTTTCTTCTTCATTAATATATTAGGGTTTACCCCTTTAGGGGGAAACTGGGTAATTGTGTACTCATGAGAAACTAAATCCTTTGTTGATTAAGGATGAATTCAATGTTCTAAGCGTGAAGCTTTATTAATAATACAAGTCTATTTGAGGTTTTAATCATCATCGTTTGTCTTTATCATATCTAGGGTTTATGAGTGATTCTTAGATTGATTTGGAGTGCACGCTAGATTGATATATTGATTGTTCTATTGTTAGTAGAAGTTATGAGATAAGTAATCGTCGATTAACTCTCTACACAAGTCCTTACAGAGGGACTCTGTGGAGCAATCGTGTGTGAAGACAACACCATCAAGTAAACCTTGATCTAAGAGTTTAACTACTGGGATTAACCTAATTCAAAAATCTTTAAGCGTTCGTTGGATTACACCTTGACTGATCTACTACTTGGTGGTTCGTTGGATAGAATCTGGTAGTCGAGAACTTCTGTATCTAGTGATAGAAGGAGTGTGGGGGATAACACTGATCTAGCTGTTATTCCACGGTTGGTGATGAATGGTTCTTATGAACGAGTATTCTAATCCTGTTAACGCTTGGTAACGATGAAGGATTCCTTGATCATCTCTTTTCTTTATTGTATTTCTATTTATCTTACAACCAAAACCCCCCTTTTGCTCACTACACCAAATTCTGGGATTAGAAACAGAACCAGGCCGTTACAAAAATGGGTTGTAACGGCCCTCGCCTGTTGCAAAAGTGGGTGTTACATTTTTTTGTAACGGCGTTGTGGCCGTTACGAATTTTTTTTGTAACGGCTTTCGTAACAGGCTTGAGCTGTTAGGAATTTGCCACGTGGTTACAGCTCAGGGCCGTTACGAATTTTTTTTGCAACAGGAATGTTGTAACAGCTCAGAGCCGTTATGAACTTTTTTGTAACAACAAAAAAATTACTGCTTAGGTCAACCTTGACTGGTCAATATTGACCAATTTTGACCAAGTCAAGGCGAATTTAACCAAAAGAATTATTCTCACCGGAAATAAGCTGGGATTCTAAATTCAATACATTCATGACCACACTCGACAACAATTTCTTCAATCTGTGCAAAAGAAAATTCATTCAATTCATCTCAGGTTCATATAACAAAGAAACTGAACATATAACAAAGAAACTGAAATTTCTCTAAGTATCAAATTCGTCTAAGTACCAAATTTCTCTAAGTACCAAATTTCTCAAAGAAACTTTCTAAAGGAATACATACAAATACAAACTTACTGCCTACAAAACTTGAATACATGGAACTTACAAAGCGTGAAGCTCCTTTGTTCTACATCATTCAAATAACAACAAACTAGTTCGTTATATCCTTTGCAGCTTGCTTTGTTGAAAGCTTGGGCATCGAAAACTCATGTAGGCAATCCTGCAAAATACAACAGCGGGATTATTATGACAAGTCCTAAAGCAAGTCAAAGATAGACAATTGCAACACGATATTCCCGAGTGAAGTACTTACCCAGATAATCTAGAAGGTACACAAGTTGATGTGTAGGTACAAACCGCAATCCACTTCCCACCAGCGCAATACCTCGTAAGTATAAACCTGAGTGTCAAAGCCACAAATTTAAACTTAATAGTTTAAGTATAATAACCAAGTGAAGTACTTACCAGGGATTGATATTTCCCCGACTGGCTACTACTGCTTCAACTGACCTTGTGTAAAGTCCTTGTGCATTTACATATAAAATAACAAAAACCACCTACATATATATCAAACAAAAAATGATGAACTGAAAGAAAATATCCATTCATAAGCCGGTTTGTGTTCACATATATAGAAAAAGTTACATTGGACCAAAAAAAGTTGCTTTGGGTAAAGCTCTTTTTATGCACAGTTTGCATAAGAGTATGCGTACGTACAAAAGTGTGAACTTCCAAAAAAATCAAAAAAAAAGATCCTAGGAGTATGCGCATCAGTCAGCATACGTACAAAAGTTTGAACTGCGCAAGTATAACAAAAAGATCTGTATAAGTCAAGGCAGATATTAGGCGATGCTCAAAAAGGCAGATATTGGACGTTCAAGTTTGTCACTATACTTGCTGAAAGAAAAAGAAAAAAAACAAATTTAGGTATACAAGTTATCTGACATAAGTGGAGAAACATTCTTTCAGTGTTGAATAAGGTGAAACCATTACAAAAACTTAACATATATATATATATATATATATACACACATAATGAAAACCTGTAATTATACCTGTCGACAAGTCTTGAGTTTTCCTGACATGTCTTCGCTAGAACTCAAGCTCCACAAACAAAATGAGGATTCCCTTTAGCTAGAATCATTTGGACAATGTCAGGGTATAGAAAGGTAACAAATCCGAACATCCTTTTCTGCTGGCAGGGGATCCTCACATCTTGAACATGACCAAAGATCCGTTAGACATCAAATAAAACTTTATGTCTAACAATCCAAATTCAGATACTTTACATAACACAAAAAAATTTTATGTTGTCATGGGCGTAAGGCGCCGCGTGGCATCGGGTGTAAAATCCCGCGCTGTAGCGAGGCGCGGCAAAGCCGCGGCTTAGAACAATAATTCCCACATAGGTTTATGTTCTTGACATAACTGATTATTAGCTTAGGATTTTCTATATTAGCTTGTAAATCTTAATGAAAAATATTTGCAAAAAATTTGGAAAGATTTTTTTTCCTTAATTATTGTTAAAGTAATTAACAAAAACAGCTAGGACTAGCCAAGGAATGATCTGTTTCTTAACATAATTGGCTTAGGGTTTTAAAATATTAATGTATGACTTAATGGAAAAGATTTTCAAAAAAATTTGGCAATATTTTTTTTCCTTTTTTGGCACAAAATGCCACTTTGGCGCCCAACAAACTGGCGCCTTGGCCTGAGCGCCTAGAAAGGCGACGCCTGGGCGCCATTTTTTTATAGTGGCATCTCTTTACCCGCTGCGTGGCGCCCAAGTTCAGAATAAGGCCACTTTGGCGCCTAGGCGACGCCTTTGACAACATAGGAAAAATTACAACACAGCACAGAAAACACATAAGAAAAAAAACATTTAGCATTTTCCTGTCCTTCATAATCCACTGACCATTGCACTTGACAGCTTCAATATTTTCAGTTCAAAAACTACAGAAAAGGCTGCTGCAGAAGAACAGATGTATAGATACATTTGGTCAACTGAATATTTTGAGTTCACAAACTATAGACAAGGCTTGAAAATTCCGACTTTCATTGGACAGAACCGAAGATAATAGGCAATTCAATTAGAAAGGTAGCACATCCAGGTGTAACATGAAAACAATCTTAAAAACTTCCCTTTTTAAGGGGCATGCAAAATTGCTAAAACATATGGATGTACCTTCTCAGCTGTTTTGTTACGTAGATTAAGTAGAGAAGCTTACCCGACGAACAACAAACAAATACTTGATACTTAGGAGGCTCCCACGGCGAATTTCCCATTTTGGCTTGTGCTAAATAATAAGGGAGAGAACTAATTTCAGGGTGGAATAATAAGAAATAAAGTGTCGCTCTAAATTTCCAAATCTAGTCTACCAAAGAAGAACATCAAAAAATGTCCAATGTGTAACAGTTACCTGCATTTGGAGCAAAATATTTAGTGTTTCATGAACTAGCAAAGGATGCATGTATTTGAGCACAGCCCCTAGTGCTTATGCACAATTTTCACGCAGTGGTGCAACAACCTGGCCAGAAACATAATCTCCAAACTTGCACAATGCCAAAAGAAACAAGTTTTATCGCAAAAGTCATCAGAAGATATGATCTAAAGCATATACTACGTACAAAGTTGCATGCAAAAAAGCAGTTAAGCTGATGTAAACCCCAATAAAATCTCCAAACAGATTCATGTCCTTGTTTCAGAACCACAAAAGATCTGAGAAAATGACAGAATTCTAGTGAAGTTCTAACTAGAGGCCAAAAAACATACTTATCCAACAATAACACACACAGGAAACATAAGGCACAATACATCAATTTCATGTCCTTATCACCAATTTCACCAATTTGCATTTGTTTGGACAAAGTTACTTAGTATGTCAACATCCGGTGCCAAGCCCTTATCATCATGACTACTATGTTCTACCATACCGCTGGCTTCCATGACTACTAGAACTGAGAGTCCACCTGCTCTACTTTAAAAAATATATTTACACACCTGCCCAATCCCTGGATTCTACAAGTGACAAATTTGCAACCCTAGATTAATCACAAAGTGTTTCAACTGAAATATGTTACTAATGTGTTGATTGACCCAAAAATTTCATGTTTCAAACAGAATTCCCATTTTCAAAACCCTAAAATCAAAAATTCAATTTTACAGAAATCCTAAATTCAATATTGCGATTAAACAAAAATTAAACAGCACAGATGTGATCATACAATGAAAAATGGAATTGGGTTTAAATAAATTACCGTTTTGAATCACCATGATCTTTATTTAAGCACCTTTGATGGAGAAAAAAAATTCAACTTCTCTGAAATTCGTGTTCTTCCTTAAATAATATCTAATCATCTCCAAAAACACTTAAAACCCCCTCGATCTATCACTATTACACTCGATCTACTACTATTTCACTCGAAAATCACTGACTTGAAAAATTTGAAAACCTAGGTCTAGAACTCCATGGTTACCAAACCTTGTTTCATGAAGAAAGGTATGAAATCTAATCGATGCTTTACTGATAGTTAAAGAGATTTGGTTGCTTTTGATGTTGCTGATGATGGTGGTGGTAGTACAGAGGTGCTTGTTAATGGTGCTCAGCTTGGGTTCTTCAGTGAACAAAAGAAGAAGAAAGAAATAAAATAAAGAAAGAAAGAGATAATGAAATTAGGGTCGAGTGATAGATATATAAACATGGGGGGAAATATCTCTAGTTCAATCAATTTTGGGTGGAAAAAATACTCTGCTGTTACGACCCTAGTGTGACCAAGCGTATGTATTGCACGCCTAAAAAAAAATTTGTAACGGCTGACCCGTGTTACGAATTTCTAAAAATTTAGTAACGCCTTAAACCTATTACGATTTTTTTTGTAACAAAGCCGTTACGAATGCCTGTTACGAATCCGGGAATTTGGTGTAGTGGCTATTTACTTTATTTTGCTATTTCAAATAGAGGAGGCATCCCCTCACACCTTTATTATCACACTATCTCCAACGTTGGGCGTCATTTTTGCGAATAGAAACCAAACCGTAACGGATTTGAAGCTAATATTTTGAGGATATGTTCCTCTTATCAAGTTAAACATACCTACCAAAAATGAGCGTATTCCGAAACATATAACACCACCATCTATTACTTTGAAAATGAGCCGTTGAAAATCAACGGATTTCTGGCCGTCGAAATTAATACCGGTAGATTGTGAGGTTTTATATTTCCGAATGTGCTCATTTTTGGTAGTCATGTATAACTTGGTAAGAGGAACATATCCCAAAAATATTAGCTTCAAATCCGTTACGGTTTGATTTTTATTCGCAAAAATGACGCCCAACATGTGAGATAATGTGATAATAAAGGTGTGAAGGGATCCTTCCTCTTTCAAATAATACACAACTGTCCGTGGGAATGATATCTTACTACCGCTATATTACCAGTTAATTAGTGGGAAATATATTTATTAATTTGTTGTGCTTACGACAGCCCATCAAATTTTGGCGCGCTGCCGGGGAGCAGTTGCAAATTGATTTGTTATTTGTTTAGCTTGTTTTTATTATTATTATTTTTATTTTAGATTTTTGTTTTGATTTTCTATGTTCTTGTGATTCGTCATGTTTATTTACGGAAATAACATGTACGGAGCACAAGATCAATCACATAATAGTGGTAATCAATATGGTTTGCAATCTCATTCATATGACAACTACCAACCATCCTATGGGAATAATCAAAACCATTCTTTTGGCTATGCTCAATATCCCGCGGACCTTATGGATATTCTCATACATGTGAACAACCTTATGACGGGAATGTAAGTGAACAATCACAAGGATGGGAGGATAGTTATGCTACTAATCATATTTCTTCGAGTGTTGCAGAACGAATGTGTACCATGATGGAGGAGTTTCAAGAACAAATAATTCAATATTACCATAATCAAGATGAGAAGCTCCAAGAAATTCAAAGGACTATGGATATCCTGAGGAACCGTATTGCTCAACTCAGAGAAAAAAATGAATGAAGAAGAAGTTTGGCCTCAAAACCAAATTAATTCTGAAATTCCTAGGGACGACAACAAATATTTTGTAGATGAGCAACCTTTGGAAAGTCCATGTAACAATGATGAAGTTATTCCAACTTCGGATCTTAATAATGATCATTCACCTATTCAAAAGGAGGAGACTTGGTATGATCGAACCATTGTTATGAATGGTGTAACGTACTTAAACGAAGAAATTAGGAGTTGCATCAATGAACTAGACGTCTTAGGAGAGGATTCTGATTCGGATGACGAAAGTGTTGAAGAAATTGAGATTGAGAATGAAACCAAATTGATTAAAGTCGTGGAAGACCCAATTGAGCTACATAATAATAGTTCGATAGAGGACCACGATATACTTGAGGTAAATAATTTACTGGAGATAATTAATGAGGATCCGATACAAGGTTTGTCTAATCCTTTGCATAATTCTATATCTATTGATCCTTTTCCTTTAATCGAAGTAGCTTCTAAAGGAGTTGTTAACCCAACGTTTAAGAAAATACCTCACTTAGGATTAGAGTTGTGTGCTTTTAAAGTTTTAACGGATTATTTCGCTTCTAAGTATCCACCACATAATGTGTTTGATTCGAGTAATGTGCAGGTTCACCATGCTGAGGAACCTTTTCAAGTTCCCGAATTTTATGTTCTCTATACACTTCCGAGTGTAGAAAGGACTAAGTGTGGGAGAAACTTCAATAAAGTGATAGCTTCAATATTTATATTTTGTGATAATGGTTTTGTGAAGCTGTTATTTGAATTGCAGATTGTTATTTGGAAGGATTACCAAATTTTCAGATTGTTGGTGTACGTACGGACGATAACAATAACGTCGGGCTGACGACGTTAAACCAAGCGCTACATGAGAGGCAACCAATCAGTTTTGTATCTCTATCCCTTTTGTTTTTAGTTTTATTAGTTTTGCATATCATATCTTGCATTCCCATCTTAGATTTTACAAATTCCTAAATCTATAATGCAAGTTTTGACGAATTCTCGTCAGAAATTTCTGACTGCGTAGTTGTCACGAAAATAGCTCTCGAGACTTCATACGGTGTCCTATTTGAGTGGTTGACACCAAATTTTAAAGTAGACGAACTCACCTTTATTTTACAAAAAGAAAATCTGAAATCGGAGTCTGTTAAGTTGGAGCAATAGGCCTGGACATTTGAGTTTCGGTATTTTTCCAGAACTTTTTCAGATTGCATGTCTGTCAGTCCGGAGGCTATGAAAGTCAGACCGTTTATCGAAAAACTGTGAAATTTTGACACATTATAGAAAAGATGTAGGCGAACAACTTTTGTTTAGTATGATTTTCCTAGTTCCATACCCATTGGTACATTTTTTGAGTTTTTCAGGGCTGTTATGTCAGAAATCAGAATTTTCGGTTTTGAACATTGAGGACAATGTGGAGTTTAAGTGTGGGAGGATTAGTTAAGCATGTTTGGATTGCATATAAAATGGAAAAAAATAAATAAATAATACTCTTTGATTTCTTGCATTCTTGAGACTTCATCTTTTGGAGTTAATTATGAGCTACTTAGGATGACATACTAAACCTTTTCAGGTTAAAACGGTTCTTACATCTATAGATTGAGTTCCACTTTATTCTAGTGCTACTTAACCCTTGATATCTTTTTCTCTTATAATTATATTACAGGTTTGTTGGTTGTTGCACTTCTATCACTTTATTCTAGTGCTACTTAACCCTTGATATCCTTTTCTCTTATAATTATAATTACATGTACAATCCTTATATATATGTTCATAATTGAATGCGAAACTAAGCTATGGTAGTCGTTTGAAAGATTCATCCTCGTAATTAATCATTACTGAATCACTTTCTTTTTATTTTTGCAGTTATATGCTTCTCTAAAGTGATTTGGTGGGATCCTGATACTGTCGTGGATGTTGTAGCAAGGTAATCATTGGTTGAGCATATAAAAGCCCCATAAGACAATTGCCTTACACTCATAAAGAGTGAGCCGGAAAAAAAAGAAATAAAAAATATATATATATATAAATAAGGCTCCTTTTCTTTTATCGACATTAATAAATAATAGGTCCGGAATCGCGGACTAATCATAGTCAATGAAAATAAAAACCATATCATCATTATATAGCAAGTAAAAAAGACTATTGATGAGGTTCTTGACACTTAGATAGCAGTATGTGTGAAACGTTGTCCCTGTCTCCGTCGCCTAAACAAGCGTGGAACGCAGGATCCAAGGAAACTATCACATACTTGCTGAAAAGGAACATGCGCTTAGAGTATCTAATCATGTGGTCGATTTAAATGGGTGCTTCTCTCAACTATTGCGCTATAAATAAGAATCCTTTGACGACATTCATACAAGTATTGTGGGTAACATCTTTCACTTTAGTCAACATTTGCACACTTCACTTTTCTATTTCCATATTCTCTTGTCTATCCATGTGATTTCAGTATGCGAGTGTTGTGACAAACATTGCAACAAGTACAATGACTATCTTAGTAAAGTTTTGCAATCAGGTTGAATGTCACACATAAGTAATTGCTTATGTGTGATGATTGGAATGTATGTGGGATGTTTGCAGCTAAAGACTTATAAAGGCTAATTATTTGGATTTCTACTTTGTGTCTATCCTTAGTGGTTCTTCCAAGGAGATAAATTAGAGTGGGTTTTGTGGGTATACCTCTTTTAAACCCTCACGAGAGTATAACTCGTCCACTAGGGACACATAGGGGTTTAAAGGCTTGTTATACATGCTAAGTGTAACCGTTTTCTCAACGACATGGAGTTGTTGTATTTAGGATTGGTTTTATTTAGTTTTCTCTAGGACTAGCAAAATATAAGTGTGGGGGAATTTGATAAGTGCATAATTCATATGATTTTAGTGTCCATTCCATACTTGTTTTAGCTATTATTCTTGCATGTATTCGTATTATTACTATTGTTTTCTCTTATTTGCCTCTAATAGGTGAATCATCCAAAAACTATCTACAAAGTGCTGAAAATAGATAGGAAGAGAATTATTTCAAGTATCCAAGTGCCCAAGTCCAAGAGAAGTGGAAGAAGTGCGACGAAAAGGAACAAAACGCTCAAAATCAAGAGAAGGGCCAAAGACCAATCTTAACTCATTAAAAATAATGATTTCTCATAACCATATTGAATATAATTTAAATATAAAAAGAATTCAAAAAGAATGAGGTCATTCCGAGTTCGGATGAAGAAGTTGTGGTCAAAACAAGCTTTTATCGAATACCGAAGAAAGTAAAGTATGCGGACGGGTACGCATACTTTAATTCCGAAAATTTCTGCTGGAATTTGAAGTTTGCAGACCTGGTACGCGTACTTAGCAAGTGGGAAAACGTGTATTAATACCTTGGAAGGCCTAAGGGAACGTTTGAAGTCGTTATTTCATATTTTTGGGTCGGGTTCTTGAACCGAACTAAATACGTGATGGCCAAGCAATGTAAACTTATAAAAAGGTATTAGGTCATGTAAAATGGATCATCTCAGATTATACTTTTGTTCTTCATTAATACTTTAGGGTTTACCCCTTTAGGAGGTACCCGGGTAATTGTGTACTCATGAGAAACTAAATCCTTTGTTGATTAAGGATGAATTCAATGTTCTAAGCGTGAAGCTTTAATAATACAAGTTTATTTGAGGTTTTAATCATCATCGTTTGTCTTTACCATATCTAGCGTTTATGAGTGATTCTTAGATTGATTTGGAGTGCACTCTAGATTGATATATTGATCGTTCTATTGCTAGTAGAAGTTATGAGATAAGTAATCGTCGATTAACTCTCTACACAAGTCCTTACAGAGGGATTCTGTGGAGAAATCGTGTGTGAAGACAACACCAGTAAGTAAACCTTGATCTAAGAGTTTAACTAGTGGGATTAACCTAATTCACAAAGCTTTAAGCGTTCGGTTGGATTACACCTTGAGTGATCTACTACTTGGTGGTTCGTTGGATAGAATCTAGTAGTCGAGAACTTTTGTATCCAGTGATAGAAGGAGTTTGGGGGATTATACTGATCTAGTTGTTATTCCAAGGTTGGTGATGAATGGTTCCTTACGAACGATAGATAAGTATTGTAATCCTGTTAACGCTTGGTAACAACGAAGGATTCCTTGATCATCTCTTTTCTTTATTGTATTTCTATTTATCTTACAACCAAAACCCCCCTTTTGCTATTTACTTTATTTTGCTATTTAAAATAACCTATCAATTACACAGCTCTCTGTGGGAACGATCTCTTACTACCACTATATTACCAGTTAATTAGTGGGAAATATATTTATTAATTTGTTATGCCTACGACAGCCCATCAACTTTCATTATATTGATCCTCTATATGGCAAGATTAAGCAACATGGAACTTGGATATGGAATGGTATTCAAAGAGGATTAAAATGGATTCGAAGATATCATATTTGGAAAATAGGAGATGGGTCAAAAATAAATATCCAAGGTCAGTGGTTTGGCAGAGTTTCTCATCAGGATTATCAACATCAGCCTCTAAATGTTTACAACTCTCAAGAAACAGTTGCTGAATATATTGATCATTCAGCAAGAAGGTGGAGAATTGATAAGCTTCGACAAATATGTTCCTTGGATCAACTTCAGCAAATTCAATATATCATTTTGCCTCAACAACCAGCTTCAGATCAGATTAGATGCTCTCTTACTCAAAATGGTCAATTCACAGTTGCTTCAACTTACAGAGCCATTCTAATGCAGCAGAATAAACAGATCATTACAAACCAACAACAACAGATGTGTTAATGATTTGGCATATGGAAATTCCATATAAGTGCCAGATGTTTCTATGGAAACTTGCTAA
The DNA here is from genome assembly GCA_023531295.1 of Papaver armeniacum. Taxonomy (NCBI): domain Eukaryota; kingdom Viridiplantae; phylum Streptophyta; class Magnoliopsida; order Ranunculales; family Papaveraceae; genus Papaver; species Papaver armeniacum. The sequence goes on from JAJJWW010010882.1 coordinate 1,001,903, forward strand.
GAACATATTACATGTGGCAGATAAATTGGCAAATCAGAGGATCATTCATCCTGAAGCTTCTATGTGTGTTCAATGTTCTAATGGAACTGAATCCATCAAGCATCTTTTCTTTCAATGTTCTGTGGCTGTGGAGGTTTGGTTTGCTGTTTCTATTGCCATTATGCAAGATGTTAACAACTATGAAGATAACACTCAATGGATTCAATCATGGATGGATAAAAGATCATTACTTTCAACAAAAAGGAGAAATCTCAGGAATCTAGTTGTCATAACTATGTGGTTCATATGGAAAAGTCGATGCTTGAAGCAGTTTGAAGACAAAATTCAGTATCCTTCAAGCATTATTCAACAAAATTTTCAATTCTGTTATTCTCATCACATATGCATTCATAATAGTTGCATTGCACATCACTCCTATAATTTGTTGGAATCCGCCTCCATATGATTGATTTAAATTAAATTTTGATGTTTCTATAATCCCAGATTCTAACTTTGCTGGTTTCTCTCTTGTGTTACGGAACTATCTAGTAGAATTCATGGAAGCCGTGGCCTGGACAAGAAATGTAAGAGATATTGATCAGGCAGAAGTTATGGTTGTGCTGATAGTTTTAAAATGGATTAAGGATAAAGGTCTTTGCAGAATTCTGGTAGAAGGTGATAATAAATCAGTTATAGAGGCAGTTAAAAAGAATCAACAAAATTCTATTAATTAGATGGGAAGATAAACTAATGATGTCTGAATCTATAAGTATTTCTCAAGCTTTAGTAGACGTACATTTTATATTTGTTAACAAGGTATCCAACAGAGTAGCGGATGCTTTGGCTAAGTTTGCTCGTTTAAATAACTGCAATAACAATGGGAGAACAATCCACCAGAAGTTATCTTACCTTTTCTTCAAAAGGAAGCTATTTATGTGGAGGTTTAATGTCTTATCTTGTGTTGAATAGCTGTTTGATGTTGTTTTTTTGGATCTAAGGTTGGTCTTGTTTTAGTGTTTGGGGAAGTCCTATTTGTGTTTCTGTCCTGCTTGTTTTAGTTTGGTAATAGCTATGTATCTTTTCGGAGTATGTTGTTGGAATTAATAAAAAGTACTTTTTCAAACAAAAAAAAACATCAAAAACTTCTTCTACCGTCGCCAATAACACACTATTTTGCCTTCATCGTTCTTTCATTTTTGTGTTGGTGTTGGAATGTTAATGATGGGTTGGTGTGGGAATGTTAATGACCTAATGACGAAACTAGAAGTGTTGGATATTCAAGGCTTCATCAGTATTATACCCTGGGTTTGAGCCTAAAACCACTACATAATTTGGCCCAATATAAATTGGTACAAATATGCGACTTTTCTAGCACTGTTTTCCAGCGTATTCTAATCATCTAATTTTTCATTTTTGTGAACTTATTAAGATTCAGTTTTTTGGTTCAATAGCCCTTGGATTTGAAATCCTGGGCGTAAAAGACAAGTAAAATATGAGCGTCGGTCATATGACCAGGAACCTTCAAGATACTTTTTCAATAGCCAAAATGGATATATCGGTAGATTATTAAAACATATTTTTTGGATAATTGGTAGAAAAACCCTTTTTCTTCTTATTTAGTCTCGTATCCTCGAACCTCCATTGAAACCTATTTGTCATTGAGTTTACTCCTCCACCCCTCCGATTGAACAAAAATTGATCTACTTGACTTCATTGATTGATTTTTAAGTCTAAATCAGTTTGTTTCTGCTGTTGTTGTTGATAACGAAGACTAAATTGGTGTGCATTGGAATTGAAATTGGTATGAATTGATTTCAAGAATAATTTTTTCAGTTCTAATTTTACTTCATACCAAATTGATTCGAGAAAATAATTGTTAAGAGTGTTTATTGGTTAGTGGTGGTGAAGGATTGTGGTGCTGGTGGTAACTGTGAGAGATGAAATTAAAGGAGGGGGTTGTGATTGGGGAGCAAGTAGTCGAGTAATCAGGTATGTCTTTGTTTTTCATCGTTTTGGATTCTTGAGGAAGTGAATCGGAGATGGGGTTTGCTTTAATTTTTCCGGTGACAGTTCGATTTGGATATTGAGATTAATGGAGGGAGTTAGGGTTTGGATTTTAAGTGGAATTTAGGGATTGAGGTCAATACGAGAACAACAAGAAAGAAGAAAGGGGTTCTGTTGTATATGAGCAATTGGGTGCTGATGGTCTGTTAAAGGTGTAGCCGTGAATTGAGCAGTGGATGGAAGAGATTAGACATGGGTTTCTGCTATAAATGGGTTTGAATGGTTTACAAGGACGGTAGTGAATGAATGGGATTGAGTTGGTGGTGCTGTTAGTGTCAAGAAATGAAGAAAGCGAATAATTTGGAGTGGGATTTAGAGTTGATAAGGATGGAGTTACAAGGCTTGAGAAGCTTCAGTTGAGGTGGTGGATGCAGCTGATGCCATGAATCAATGGTGGTGGTTGATGTTAGTTGGAAGAAGAAGTAAAGAATGGTGTTCAAAGTAGCTGCATATGCAGTGTTGGTACTTGAACTGCTGTTACTTTTGCAGAAAAGTACTGCTGATATACAGGGAATAAGAGCATGATGCAGTGGTTTGGGAATAAGCAGCAACAGAGAGCTGGTAATGCTGTTAAATGAGTCGAGCAAATGAAGCTAAAAACAATTGTGGATAATTTTGAAGCAAAGTAGAATGGCCTGAATTGCAAAATATCTGGTGCTGCTATTCAATGGAAGCATCGACAGGTACTTTCCCTCTTTTTTGAATTTTTGTTGTTGATCAGTTAGGATTAAGATGCTTTACGTGATAAAAATTGGCAGTTGTGTTTGTGATGTGGAATTACAGTTTTGTTTTTTGCGAGTTCGATAAAATGTTGGATTGATTGGTAACTGGAACAAAACATTTCAAGTAATCAAAAGGCACGAACAACAACAACCAAGTGTTAGTGGAGTCCCACTTCCACTACTACCAGCTATAAACTTGAAGCAATGCATGAAGCTGGTAACCGTGGGGTTGAACATGCTTAGTTATTTTCCCATAAACTGGTAATACCGAACCTGCTAGTATTATAAGCAATTATTAAGGGTAGGCCATAATGATCTTAGTTGTATTTTCTTCCTAGATCTATAAGGAATTTCTGGTGAAAGTTTTTTCTTGGTGATTATGAGGATAAACCTAGATTTATCCACGAAATACACAGGATGCACCTGAGTGCATAATGTATATTCTGATAGGATAAAGATTTTTGTCCTGGTTGCACCCGAGTGCATAATGTATATATATTTTTTAATATTTTGTTGTTCTTTTTATTTTTCTTCTTTAATACTTTGTTTTGGTTGATGTTTTAATGGAATGTGATGATAATGATAGTGGGCTTATTGCTCGAGATGATGAGCTAGTGATTTTGGTCGTGTATAATATATTGCAAGTGATTTTTAGGATAAACCTATATTTATCCACGAAATACATAATATGCACCTGAGTGCATAATGCATATTCATAGAAGAAATAGGCTTTAGACCAGGTTGCACCTGGGTGCATCATGCATATTTTTTTGATTCTTGTAGAAAAAAATGTTTTGGCCAGGTTGCACCTGGGTGCATAATGCATATTGTTATAAAAAATAAATTTTGGTCAGGTTGCACCTGTGTGCATAATGATATTTTTATATGAATTAAATTTTTGCCAAGTTGCATCTGGGTGCATAATGTATATTTTTATATGAAATAAATTTTGGTCAGGTCGCACCTGGGTGCATAACGTATTCTCGGCCTGGCTTAAAATCTTTTTTTTTTCTTTTCGAATTTCATATCAACAATGGATCTTGTTTCGTAGAGAATTTCGAGCCCTTTCCGAAAATATAAATTTCATTAAAATCCGACTTATATTTCGGAAGTTATGACTTTTCTCGCGATTAATTTTAAATTGGAATGGAGAAATAAATAGGAGAGAGAAAGGATATAATAAAGAATAAAGTTTAAAGTAAGGGTATGAATGACTAAATTTTCTTGCGTCTTTTTCACCCACACTCATATTTTAGCAGTCCAATGCTACCAACTTTTAGGGACCTACGGTCATATGACCAATTTTCCGGATTAAGATTACCAATTGGATTTGTATTTAGGATTTGAGTATATATGATTTCCAAAAATTTATTTGTATGGAACTGAATCATAAATATCAATATTGACGATTCCTTTGACATTTTATGGACTCCTAAATGACTCAAATCAATTAGTTCATCAATCAGATAGTAGAATTCGGAAAAGAATTCAAGATTGACTTGTGAAAAAAAAAGGAACATTAATTAAATACCCCAAGAATATAAGGCCTTCATAAATACCCCTTAGGGGTATTAGTAAACATCTTAAGGGTATTTGTGTAGACCCCTGAAAAAGAGGGGTATTTATACAATTTCCACAAAAAAAAAAATAGATACTAAGAATTGATTTATGTAAGAGAAAATATTAGACTGGCATCAAGAGTCATGAGAATTTTGGAAACTTCTCTAGGCTTTAATGGTTCTTTTACTATCCCTAGTGTAGGACATAAGGGTGGCCTCTGCTTGATGTGGACCTACCACCTTAATGTCTCAATCTTAGTGGCAAATCAAAATGTTATTCATTCTTACATTAGGCCGGTTCAAACGCAATCTGCTCAACCGTGGATATTCACTGGAATTTATGGACCTCCACAACCAACACCAAGACAAGTTTTTTGGCAAACTTTTGATGAACTCATCACAACACCAACTGTCCCCTGGCTGCTTATGGGTGACTTCAATGATATTGTAGCTCAACATGAAAAGAAGGGAGGAAGACCTGTGACTACCCGACTTGTCAGATTTTTCAATAACTTCATCAACAGCAATGGATTGATTGACTTAGGGTTCCAGGGAGATGACTTCACATGGTCAAACAACCAAACTGACGGCGGTTTTATCATGGAAAGGCTAGACAGAGGGCTTGCATCACAACTGTGGCTTGATGAAAACCACAACTCTCTACTCGGACACCTCCCAAGAATAGGATCGGATCATGCGCCAATCCTATTGTTGAAACAGACCATGACAAGAAGGAATACTAAACTCTTTCGTATAGAGAATCTTTGGTTCCTACATCCCCAAATGAAAGAAATTGTCACCACAACTTGGAAACATCACCATGCACCGGAGGCGGGAAATAATCTCATTATCAGAATGCAAGAAACTGCCAAAGCATTACAACGATAGCATACACAGACTTTCGGCCACCTGACGGAATTACTAAGGGAAGCAGAATTCCAAATACAGTTGGCCCAATCAAAATGTGCTACAACTGTGGGCTCCGAACTTCTGTTTTGGCTACAACAAGAAAAAGACACAAGGAATTCGCACCTCATGCTAATGCACTGTCATGAAACATACTGGAAACAAAGGGCGAGAGTTGAATGGCTAAAGAATGGGGATCTCAACACCAGGTTTTTCCATACCAAAGCCACGATCAACGCTAGAATCAACTATATCCATCAGCTCCAGGATTCCAACAACAAATGGGTATATAACCAACGGCAAATTGCTTTGATGTTGATACAACACTATGAGCAACAATACATAGCAAACCCAACTGAGGTGGACTTGCAACTTTTCAATCATATCACTCCCAGGATTTCAAACTACCACTGTATGGAGCTCATGAAACAACCCACAGTAGATGAAATCCACAAAGCCTTGCAGAGCATTGGATCAGATAAAACTCCGGGACCAGATGGGTATACAAGTAAGTTTTTCAAGGTGTTTTGGGACACCACTAATGCTCAAATCATTGATTTAGTGGTAAATTTCTTCGACAAGGTAGAACTAGCAAACCAGTTCAACCACACAAATATCACCCTCATACCCAAAACTGAAAACCCGACTAAACCAAATGAGTTCAGGACCATTGGGCTATGCAATGTAGTATACAAGGTCATATCGAAAATTTTAGTCGACCGGTTAAGACCTATACTGAAATTCATGATAAGTCCATACCAAAGTGCCTTTATACCAAATAAATCCATCCATGATAACATTGCTATTGCGAGAGAAATCTTCCATCATATTAGATCCTCGGCACCCACAAAAAATCCAAAAAATAGCTATCAAACTGGACATTAAGAAGGCTTATGATTGTTTGGATTGGGGATTCATAAGACAAACCCTCTTGTCCTTAGGATTCCCAACAAAATTTATGGAGTATCTGATGATTTGTATAACTTCAATTACCTACTCAATCAATGTCAATGGACATCCTCAAGGACACATAAAGCCAACCAGGGGCTTGAGACAAGGCGACCCTTTATTTTCATAATGTGTGCAGAGATTCTCTCTACCAATCTTGCTATTTTGGAGAATGAAAAAAGGCTCAAAGGATTAACCATTTCATCCAAGACTCCACCAATCCTACACCTCATGTATGCTGACGATCTACTCATTACTTGCTCATGCTGGATCGAACACTTGTGACAACCTAAAAGGAATTCTCCACACCTATTCCAAGTCAGCGGGACAAGAAATCAACAGTCACAAATCAATCATCATACATCACCCCAATACAAACCAAGACACAAGAGACTGGCTCACCAGAACATTCAATATACCAACCACCCATAACCCGCCTAAATACCTAGGGGTTGAGTTCAAGCAAGGGAGAAATTCTTCACCCATTTTTGCTCAACTACTGCAACGATTAGAAAGAAAGGCTAAAGGATGGATGGCAAAGTGTCTCAATCAAGCAGGAAGATGGCTGCTTATCAACTCCAGTTTGTTACCAACAATTAATCATGAAATGCAAACTCAATTGCTGCCAGCACACGTCCACCAAAAGATTGACAAAATTGCAAGAAATTTCTTTTGGGGTCACGACAAAAATACGAGGAAGCTACACATGATTGGAAAAGACAAACTCAACCTTCCCATCAAACAAGGAGGCCTGGGGATAAGGAACTCAAGAAAACACAATTTTTCCCTACTTGGGAAGAGGGTCTGGCAAATACACGCAAACCCAAATACTATTTGCAATAATATGTACAGGACGAAGTACATGCAACAGGAGCATATCTTGAAAAGAATTCTGAAACCTCCGATGACAGCAAGCCCGGCTTGGAAAAATCTGGTAAAAATTGCTCCATTTGTCCAGGCAAATCATGGGATACAAATAGGTGATGGCGAAACAACAACAATTAATGAAAACTGGATTCCAATGCATGCAAACAACCTCTCTTTGGGCGGAGCGGAAAACAATATGGTTAGTACATTAATTGAACCTCACTCATATCATTGGAACATCAATATGCTAGAACAGATTTTTCCACCCATAGTGAGAGATGTGATCAGAGGCATACATATCCCCAATCCTCCAATCCCAGATAAACCAATATGGCCTCATGCCAAAATGGGACAATACACGGCCAAAAGTGGTTATGCGGTGTTGATCAACACTCAACTAACCACTGCCAATACACAATCTCCGACCAATTCTCATCTGAATATGGAGACTGTCAAAACAATCTGGAAAGCAGATTGTCCCCAGAAAATCATACTTTTCCTATGGAAAGTCAGTCATGATGGACTAGCCACCTTTTCAGGTCTCCACTATAGAAATATCACAACCACAAACATTTGCCCTATATGTGATCTATAACCGGAGACAGTCCAACATTGCCTTTTTACCTGTCCAAGAGCCAAGAAAGTATGGGAACTATGGTGTACGCTTTACAATTTTAACAATGGGATTCACAACCCATATAACGAATTGGTACTTCCACCACATCCAATGCCAGCAAATATATGTCAGAGACAACCACAACACCAACAGGCCAACATAAATCAACAACATACAAATGGTCGACCGGCACCAACCTCTATGACAGTACCAAGGAATTTCAGTGAGTTTTTTTAGTTAAAAACCACGACAGAACACTTCTCAATATGCTGCTTCTTGATTTGGAACATTTGGCTAGCAAGAAATGCGAAGGTTTACAACAACACTATTCAAACTCCGAACCATATTTTCCATATTGCGCTCCTGCTAGGGCAAGAATACAAATGGGCAGTCAACCACAAGCTTCTTGATCGGCCAACCGCTCAACCCGAACATATACATCGACAACAGAGAAGCACCATGAGAACTATATGGGTTAGATGGACGCCACCAGATACGGATTGGATAAAAATCAATACCGATGGAGCAAGTAAAAGCAAACCAGGAGGACAACCGAGAATCTTGGTCTTTGGATGGATATGCGAGAAATTCACAAGGTACAGTCACCATGGCAATGGCGGCGCCAATTGGAAAAACCACAGCCTTGGTAGCGGAAACATGGGCACTACGACTTGCAACCCGAATGGCTGGTTCCAAAGAATGGCAACGGATCCACTTTGAATCGGACTCTGCGGCTCTGGTGATGATGACAAAAAGGGACATTACACAAGCACCATGGATCATTCAGAGACGATCTTTGAGAGAAATTCAACAACATCTACAATGAGATAGGACAGTACGTAATCACGCACACGTACATGGAATCAAATCAGGCAGCAGATGGACTGGCAAATTATGCAGCAATGAGACAATTACAAACAACAAACAACAACCTGTGCACAAATGTATGGGATCACACGTGCCCTAATTTTCTTAATGTAATTGTAATGAATGACTCGATCGGGACCTTGTACCCCAGAGAAATCTTGGCATAATAAAATTTGATCCTTCTTTTTCAAAAAAAAAAAAAAAGAAAAAAAAAGAGTCATGTGATAGATCATTGGTTCTTCATGAATTGGTGAATAATGTGTTATCTCCGGTGCATTTTTTAAAATGCGAAATTGCTAATGTATAGAGCTTATCTTTAGGGACTCTGGTTAATTGCTAATTGAGAAAAAGCAGCCGAATTAGTGCTTTTTTTTTTTTTTTTTGAATGAAAAGGTTAAAATATTATTGGAAAAAGAAAAAAGAGAAATACAGGGAACAAAGAGTCTCAGACTAAGCCTTAACATCTGATTACTTATCTTTTTATAAAAATGGTGGACAGATTGCCATTCATAGAGATGTTTATATTGTATTATTTTTCAAAACAACAAGAAGGTTTCGCTCATTCGATGAAAGTTTTCTTCACGAAAGTTTGCTTGTTTTCCTTAAACGCGACATACTTTGCATCATAACAGGATAATGAATAATGGGATTGTGACAACACTTGTACAACAACAGAAACTTAAATAAGGCCTATCTTAACGCTAACATGCCTGCCGGTGAGGCGGTAAGTAACATACGTACTGTTACGTCATCGACTTGCATGCTCCTGAACTCACCAGGCCATCAAACTATCAAAGAGTGCTTTTGTTCGTGGTCAAATGGCTGGCTTGTTCTACGGTGTTGCACAAATGTTCCTCTTCTCTTCTTACGGGCTCGCCTTATGGTAATGCCTTCACTAGTCTATACTTTTGACAGAGGGCTACAGTTGAAGACCTAGATTTACTATGCACTTCCATTTGAATAAATTTTCTTCTCTGTTGCATGTTAGCACATACAAATTCATGGTATCCAGTAATCTTTACTATTATAAAGCCAAGAGGTGAAATAGCACCTTTTTACAAAAATGCCCGCACACAAAAAACATAAGCAAAAATAAATTGAGGCTAAATCTGTCAAATTCAAGGCAAGGGCAAAAGCGTCAATATCCCTTATGGATTATTGTGTCGAGCTTTCTAGGACAGTGTAGACACCGATCAAATTTCAAATTTCTTTCTTTTACCCTAAAGTAAAGATTAACCCCTCTTCCTCTTTCTCTCAACCTCTCTCTAATGCTTTCCTCTGTTCTGTTTCTACTTAGATTCAAACAAGGTTATGTTTCATTAGTGTTTTAATCAGTAGTTATCCTCACTGATTATATTCTTAGATCCATATTTTTCAATCCATTAATTTAGACACTAAATTGGGGTTTGTTTTATATTTACAGGGTTGGAGACAGGGATAAGAGCATGTGTTGTGGTGCTTTAGGATCTGCTTATCACTTGATGCGAGTACAATCTAGGATTTGTCCCATTTTAGATTTATTATTTTTATTTTTATTTTTTGGGGGGTTTTAACTCTTTGATCTCATGCTCTGATTTCAGGGACTTCCGACTACGAAATCCATTTGTGTAAGCCGACTTCAATGATCTTTATGTATCTTGTAATTTCATTAGTTATGATTTTTATGATTTTTTCCGAAGATGATAATAGATGCCATTATTCTGACTATTGGGATTGTTTTTCTTCTTTGTAGGTTCTACTTTTTGGATTTTAAGTTTTTATGGGAAGTAGTGGTAACAATGAGAAACCCACAGACCTAAATTTTTGGTCTCTTTCCCAAATCAGTAAGTTTTATGCGGTTTTTTTAATGATTTCTTAAGAATTTTGTTTTTTTGGGGTTGTTAAAGTTAGGTTGTTCTGATTGTAATGAGAAAATTTATGGACGCAAGTGTTTGGCCAAATTAGTTCTAAAATTCCGAAATAATTATTAGCCTTATTGGGTTGAGAAAGCTTTTATTAAAATGTATTTGATCTGTTTGATGATATGTTTTTAATGTTAAATTTGTATGTCATCTTGCTAATACGAGATCCGGAGTAACACTATTACACCGATTGAGTTTGAGAACTCTAAATTTAGCAAATGACTCTGTTGGTTAGTGCTACTGTCCCACTTGGACATGAAAAGATTAAGCTAGGTTATCTGTTCCACTGCCGCAGGTCATAACTTTCTTTAAATGTTGTTCCTATAGTTTGCAGTTCATTACATCTGAATTGAAGGCAAAGTACACGTGGAGCAAAGTACCTAACAACTACCATCTTCATTAAAAAGTTTAAAGTGCACAATAGTCTTTTGTGGTGGACTTCCGTGCAGACAATACGTGTTTGTATCCTAGGTGGTATATGCTTGATTTGGGTTAGCATTACCGTGAAGATGGATTATATGTAACTTACTTTTCCATGTTGTATGCCAAGCAGCCAATTCCACAACGTCAAGACGTGCATAGCTAAATTGGTATATGAACTCCGGTGACAGACTAAAGAAAGTATTGTGATTGTTGGTTATGGACACGATGGCAATGTCACCTCAAGTACAGGTAAAAATTGCAAATTTCATGTAATTCATTTTTTTTTCCTCGTTTGATTGGGGGCCAGAGATTTTAATTGGGGGCCTTGACATTTTACTTGCACCCCAAATTTTTCAGGGGTGTATTAAACCGATAGTAAAAATACTATTTTACCCTTTGCGATTTTTTTTTCTTTTTCAAATAAGGACACTAATTAACGACCCTTCAATGACAATAACGACTGTTAAGGGTCGTCATTGTCGTATTCAATACTATTACGACCCTTTAATGCATTTCTGCCATTAATAACTCTTCAAAGATAACGACTCTTTTTAGAGAATAACGACTGTCAGTAACGACACTTCAAAAACCATTACGACAGTTTAGAGTCGTTATATACAAAAAAAAAAAAAAAATAACGACTCTTTCAAAGCGTCGTCAAGGAATTGATTATGTATGTGACGACTCTAAACTGTCGTACATTTCCGCCATTAATGACTCCTCGAAGAAGATAACGACTCTTTTATAGGAATAACGACTGTTTAGAGTCGTTGCTAAGACAGTCGAAACATTAACGACTGTTTAGAGTCGTCACTAAAATACTTCAATACCATGACGATTTTTCATACAAATCTGGGAAAAAAAAAAAAAAATCCAAAAAAAAATAAAAAAAAAATTGCAAACACAAAATTTGAAAAAAATAATGTTAAACTCTAATTAAGTAAGATTATTACTAATTAATTAAGATTATCACTAATTATTTAGGGGCATTTTAGCCATTTAGGAAAAAAAATTTATAAGGGGTGACCAAAATTAGGTTGGGGTGACCTTTTTTGTCCTCTAGTGAAGGCCCCCAATTAAAATCCTTGGCCCCCAATCAATTGAGGTTTTTTTTCTTCATGTGGTCATGATTTATTGCTAATGGCCTGATGTTGTGTTTCTGTCAATTTAGCCATTTTTCTGGATAGCTCCAACAGTACCATTTATTGCTGACCATATCCTTCGGTTATTTAAGGTTGCGCTTGCTTTTTGTTTGCTCTTCTTTTACATCCGCTGAAATTGAATTCATTTGGGTCTTTATATAGATTTTGAGGCCATTGTTATACGACTGACATTAATCACAACCGAGGAAGAAATGCATGTCATATGAGTCATTAGTTTCTCTCTGTTTATACATCGTATTGTCTTCATTGAGAAATAAAGTCTGTATTATTCACTCTTCCACTGACCTATTCTTTACTTTATGTTGCTGCAGGCTGCAGCATGGCTTCTCATATTTCAACAGTCTGGATTCTTTACCAGCAACATGCAACTATGAGACTTGGAGTAGTTTATTTTACATTGAGGTTTCTAACGCCTGAAATGTAAACTCCTCCATAAGATAGATTGTGTAAGTCTCTATAAGTCGGAGTAGCTGTAGTATAACTCAAATAACACGTGCAGCGCACGTGCACTTTACTAGTAATAGGTTAGTCCCACATCGTCTAAATTACTCATTTGCTTTTGGTTTTTCTGCCGCAAGACCAGCTCCTCAGCATCGAGTCAAGCGTTCAGGAGCTGTAGTTAAACTCGTAGCCCCCTTGCGGGGGATTGGCGAGCAACCAGACAGGACGAAGCTGAACCAACGGCTGGCCTTGCAGCCTTGCCAGGCCCCAATTTTTTTTTCTTTTCTTCATTGCGCGTTGCCTGCCTCTCTGACAAGCCTGTTATAGGGGCCGCAGTGTAATAGTAATGTCTTATAGGGGGTGTAAATTGACTAGATTACCCTCTCCATTTTTTTAATCTAAGTCAAAGTTAAATTGAAAATTTGTTTTCTTTCATCTTCTCTTCTCCTCTTCCATCATCAACCGTAACCTCCATTAAAACTCAAAATTTCATCATCTTCGATTAATCGACGATTCGAAAATTAATCAAGTACAGTGTAATGACTTATATGAGGTATTTTTGAAAACCCAGTTACGATTTAAGTTTAATTTCTATCAAAAATTAGGGTTTTAAATGAAAATTGAAATTGAAATTTCGCGGTTTATGTGAGTTACGATTGATTTTAACTCAATTACGAACCGTAACTGGAGATTTTGATGTTGTTACGGTTGGTAATAGTTCAATTACCAATCGTATGTTCTTATATCTGAGAATTTTCTTCAGTTACGGTTGGTAACAATTTTAGTTTACAAACCGTAACTTCGATTCTGATTGGTATCGAGCATTTGGTTACCATCGTGAATCGAAGTTACTGTTCAGACGAGCATTTAGTTACCAACCGTAACTAGTTTTACGATTGGGTTTTCTTAAAATTTAACCAGTTACGGTTGGTAGTTCATCTTTTACGAACCGTAACTTCGATTTACGGTTGGTTATGAGCAAAATTCCAACCGTAATTAGCTCTGAAAATGTAAAAAATTGAATTTTTTATGTACTTTAGATAATTTTGAGCAACAAAAAGCTAGTTGGGACTAATTTAGAAGTATATCAGGTCATTTTCAGGTCCTGGTTCTTCATTTTGTTGGTTAATTTCTTCAATTGATTGAGATTGACCTTCTCCTCTAATTTTTTTTTTAACTCTAAAATTCTGATTTTGGTTTTGATTAAATTAATCATTAACACTAAACTTGATTATCATCACTAAACTAGGTTATCAATTATGAGGGTTAATTTGTCATTTCCAGTTTTTTTTTGGATAAGGGACACTTGAATTATCATGTAATGACCCTTTTTGTCCTATTACAATGCTGCCCCTCTAATAAACCATGGCGCCCCTATCCAAAAAAAACCTCAGATGCCTGAAGCTTAAAGCCTCAGTTTCGGGGGTGCAATTTTGTTGATCATTGCGTTGCCTTCCTCTCTGAAGCTTAAAGCCTCAGATGTCGCATTATATTCTTTTTAACATCATCGACAACACCGGTTAATCTTACAAACATAATTGGTCATTTCATATCCGAATTGCAAAGTGTCGGGAGAGTTGGGTGATTGTTACTTTGTTCAACACCAGTTGTTGACTCTAACCTTCTATCAGTATCAAAACACTAGACTACAAATTTGCATCCCTAAGATTATACACTAGATATGGTAAGAAAAAAATATGCCGAGGAATAGCCCACATTTTCTGCAATTGCTTATTTGATTCCGATAAACACGAAATGAAATAAGTTCAAGTCACTAAGAAGACGCAGAGTTGACAAAAATTAGGAAGGAAAAAAACACTACCATAAAGTTGGATCCATAGATGATACAAAGACAGTAGTCTACATATATTGCTCACTAGGACTATATTGTCAACAACAATTAGGTTCACTCAAATGTTACTTGTTAACTATTATCTGCAAATTTCAAAAGGAGACCCAACAAAGATTACTTGACAAGTTTATAAGTATGTACAACTTCCATGGTCTCAACCTTTTACGGCTGGTTGATGAAAGGCTGATCACGGCTTCCGGTCTCCTCGCTTTCAACCACCTACATTGTCTTTGTATCTTCTTTTCCTAATTCTTTCAATGAAACCAAGGTGTTCTTGTGAGGAAATAGTTCATAAATCTGGTCATTACAATCCACAAGCCTTTTTGAGGTTGAAGCTTTTGTGTCGTAAACATGGAGATAGTAATTTAACCTTGAGCAAGTTAAAACACCGTCAGTTTTCGTAACTGCAAAAAATTTGCTTACATCAATTCTAAACTCTTTACTCCAAACCATTGATCGATATTCCTCTCGCTGCTCTTTCATGTCATCACTGTCATTCTTATTTCTTAGTAGCCATATGTCATAATATTTGGCTCCTATACGAATAGCAAAAAACAAGACTTCTCCAGGTTGTGCATACTAGTTTGCACTCCATAGCCGATTCAGTTGGTAGACGGCTTAAAATGTCTAGCTTAATCTCTTCGGGTAGGAATTTGAAATACTCCATCAAAACCTTTTTCATGCAAAATTCTTCCGCAAGTGTAGAAAATAGAAAGAGACAGAGAT
This sequence comes from Papaver armeniacum, assembly GCA_023531295.1. Taxonomy (NCBI): domain Eukaryota; kingdom Viridiplantae; phylum Streptophyta; class Magnoliopsida; order Ranunculales; family Papaveraceae; genus Papaver; species Papaver armeniacum. The sequence continues at coordinate 1,016,937 of JAJJWW010010882.1, forward strand.
TTGTTAGTGGTTTAACAAATAGTGATGGAAACCATGGAGGACGGAGAGAATAATAAAGCAGCATGGAATAAGAGAAGTTTGTTGGATCATATGAACAGTGTGTGATGGTTAGGTAGAAAATGCATCAAAAGTGTTTAGGGATGAACGGAAGTGCAAGATTTAATGGCTTCTTTCATTTCATCTATGGTTGTCAATGTAGTTAATAAAGTTACAAGACATGGAGGTATTGGTTGGTCAGAGGAGGCATACATATCAACTCAAGGAGTCATCATAACAGGAAGTGTTCCGTTCCCCATGGGTCTGAATTCGGTTTATTTTCTAGCTTCTTCTGTCCAAAGCTATCCAAGTTAAACTACCGACCTCTCATTTTATTCCTCACTCTTGTAGTCTTGTTTACTGGCTTATGGTATGCAATCATTCTCTTTTCTATCGCACCCTTTCACTAAAAATATGTTTCAGGTTTTTATTCGCAACGGATTATACTGTGCATCTTACAGGCATCTCCAAGAGGTGGAGTATTGGATCTCCATTTTGACGAGGATACCAAAATCTGAGAGAAAGCTGTTACTGTCATGGAGGGTTCTGTCTTTGCCTAGTGGTGATTCACTATTACCCATGCCAAAGAGAGCGAAGTAAAAACGATTTGGAAAAAGATTTCTTAAACTTCCAAATTTGGCCAAAAAATAATTGATTCAAATAGTAGTACCAGACATTAATATTATATACTCACTGCAAACCAGCAAAACCCATTGACAGTACAAATGTAAGACGTGATGACTGAGATAATAACTTGCTGTACTAGAGATTGAAAAGCCAAGATCAAAGTGGCTCGTTACCGAAAACATCATAAACAAGAAAATTCCAAGCCATGAATCCATAGAATCAGAAACATATATAGCTTTGTAGAACCACATCCACAGGACTAGAACCACTTCCCGAACTTGAACTGACAGCTGGTGAACTTAAGACTTAGCCCCACACAGACTAGCCTAAGCAGAGGGATGGAAGAAAGAAACTATAAAAGCCGAAGCCAGAAACGAGAACAAGCATACCTTTCTCGGCCATTTGGCTAAGATCAAGTGTAGTATCTGTTCTTCTCAGTTTAATATCTGATATATGTCCATCCATCGGGTGGCGAGATATTAAATTTATTTTTTTCACGGGGGAGTTCCCCAGCTTGCTGCTGGGGAACCAAGTTTTGAATTTTTAGTGTAAACTGTAAAGAGTTGTGAAGCTGATGTTGTTTAGTTGATGGTGGGGAATTTGTGCCAAATGCCATTGTGAAGGATACCAATGGTAAAAACGATCATTGAAATGCAATATAATCAAAATGCCTCTGTGTATGATACCGTCGAAAAAATTTGGCACTCGCCGATGCCACTAAATCTCTTCCACCAGTTTTTCCTCCGCAGAACAACTAAAAAAATTGGGTTTCCCTGAAACCTAAGGAAGATTGATGTAACCTGGATTATCACTCAACGATACCACCATAATCTCTGTTAACCAGTTGTATAGTCTGTTAACCTAAGGAAGATTGATCCAACTTAAAGACACTCGTCGATGTGGACTGATCGAGTTTATGAATCGAAGATGCACAAGTGACCATATCAGTTGAAATTGCTCGGACTGGCTGCAAAAAGCAATGGCAGCACTAAAAGAGTTGATAATAGTAAGTCAATCATTATATTGAGTCACATTTTTCACAGTAATTTCCTGAAGCTTCTCTCCAATATATTGATTTCCGTAATCCATGAATCCTTTTGTCAGCTGCATCAAAACCTTATTTGTAGAGATGCATCGGAGGAATAACGGTGAAATGGAGTTGCAATGGACTAATACTGACCACATCATGATTGCATTTATGTTTCACCATCTACCTCTGCATTTTTATATGCAACACTGCGCTATCACTCTAGGATTTGCACTCAACAAGGGAAATGATTTACATATGCAAGAAACATCAAGGGAAATGTTTTGACTGAAATATTTTTTTTTTTTTTGCTCAGTAAAGTAAAGAATTTATTAGAAAAAGGAGAGCATGCCACAGAGCAGCCAACCACCAAAAAAACAACAAAAACCAACAGAAAGAAGACCCTCAAAAACAGACTACTCTAAGGAGTTCCGAAAAATACAGTCCTCCAGTTTACAATGACCTCATTGATAGAAAATCCAGACATGGGGGGAGAGTATCTAGCCCACTGAAAAACAATTAACTTGATATCGTTGATGATTTCAGTCAGTTTTGACTGAAATATTTCAACCCCAAGAAACATCTTAAAAGTAAATGTTCTTGGAAAGCTTAAATAAGAGTTGTTATCATCTCATCTCCGTGTGACTCAAATTCTTCCTTGAGCCACCCCACGTATCTTTGCAAAGCATCAATTTGCTTAAGAGAATGCTTAGCCATCTTAAAAGAACAATCCTGCCGGAACTGATTGGACTTGAGTAGCAGCAACATTTTACCCTGCCAGGCTTTAATAGATTGGACTTGAGTAGCAGCAAAATTAAGTTGGTCTTAGCCAACTTAATTTTGCCTGAACTTAGGAATGACAGGCTTTAATATCCATTCGCCCACAATACGTTGGTGTTAGATTCAGCGTAATTTGATTAGGCTATGGAGTTCACTATACCCTCCAATCTATGTTTTCATCATTTTTTTTATAATAACTTACATTGACAGATTCGACATAAAGTTTTGGGCACAAGCAGTTGCTAAGTTTCTAACTACTCATGGGACGCAGGCAATAATGGAATACAATGAGACAGTAAGACGGGACTGAACCCAAACTAAACACCATGAATCCTTCAATGCAGGACGGCTTACCTACATTTTAAATCTAAGAGAAGCGCGATTTATTTACAGTCATAAGGAATTACAACTAAGTAGAAAGACCGTAAAGTTCAGTTTATCAAGAGCTATTGGATCATCAGTGGCACTGCAAGTTGCTATTGTATTGAGATGATATTATTCGTAATTAAATTTGAGGACATACTTGTTTAAATCAGTTGTCTATTTCGGCCTTTTGGCTAAGATCAAGTGTAGTATCTGTTCTGATCTGTTCTTGCTGCTGGGGTTCTCACGCGTCGCCTCTGCGTTGCACTACTGCAATGGCCTGGCGCACCCCTACCAAAAATAAGATAAACGTTATTATTGACAATGTTCTTGAATTGCTGAGGAACGATATAAATGGAATTGATCTTGTTTCTTTTAGTGTGATTATAGACACACTATGCTAAAGATTCCTATTGCTGTAATAGGTAATTTCGCTATTCACTCCAATACTGATCTACTGCAATACAACTTTGAATTCATGATGTACACAGATCTTTCAAGATGGCTTGTTTAAAGAACTTAAATTATGTATTTTAAATTAGAACTGTAACTGGCAAAGCGAACATGTTGATTTGTGAGTGGTTGAAACCATTGCTTGTAGAGACATAATGCCCCAAACTGGTGCTTGCAGCTCTTGCAAGAATTGTGGTGCAGATGATGCTGTAACAAAACAGTCCAATTAGCTTCAGTTGGCCTCCCAAATGAAAGTTCTAAAAATTTGCCAGGACATATCATTTCTTGAAGATGTATGCTTAAGTTTTATGAAGCCAATTATTCGTCCTTCAGTTCTGCTTGTCGTTCGCCTATTTTTGGGTTTGTCCAACAATTTTCAAACCAAAACTTTTCGTTTCTAAACCATTGCTTCTCCTTTGCTAATACAAATCAGCCTTGGGTCAACTTCTCGTCACAAGTGCTTAAGCAGTGTAAATTTTCAACTCATCTACAATACTTCCTTCCGTACACAACCCTTCAAACCATTGTGTTTAACATTAGGAAGGTAACCTTTCCTATCCATCTCTTTAGTTAGAAACAGGATGAGTACAATTTGGAACTTCTTAATCCTATTATTCCTCCTTTGGTTGGCAAGCCCAGAAGAAAGAAACCTGAACTAACAACTTTAAATCTCAGTTTAAGTGAAGAATGATAGTCCCACATGGTTTACAAAGCACAACGCTACTCAAATTGCTCTCTATAAGTATAGGACTTGACTCTCCCAAATGATTTAGGCAGCCGTGAGGTAAGCACAAAGCGAACTACAGTAGAACTTTGATAAATTAATCTTCAATAAATTAATTACTTCGCTAAAATAATAAATTTTCCCGGTCCCAACTAGGCTTGTACAAGCTAAATTCTTACTCGATAAATTAATAACTTCGCTAAAATAATAATTTCTTCCGGTCCCAAGGCTATTAATTTATCGAAGTTTTACTGTATTGTTTCGCCTTTTACTAAAGAATACCGTGTGCTTGCCGTTTATAAGCGGCATACGCCTATTTTTGGAGGGTTTCTCTTTTCCAAGAGTAACCCAACAACTCTCAAATCCAAATGTTTTTATGCTCTTTGTCATTTATCTTCCAAATCCGAATGACTCAATCGGCTCAATTCTTGTCATTTCAGGGAACTTAGTGAGATAAGAGGAAAGCTTTAAAAACCAGTTTGTTCCCAACTCTAAAAAGCAGTTTGCTCGTCAATATGGGGGTTCAGATATTTCACTATTCGAAAAGATAATTTGTTTATTGAAGTTTTGTACAAGCAAAGACTGTCAGGAAGTGAACTTATGGTATGGCATGTATGCCATTTCCTCCAGCTTGAACAAGTTGTATGTTACAGAACTCTGAATTAAACTGATAGTTGTAATGTTTTTGTGGATATAAGGATCACCCTTATTTCCCACAATACCTTGGTTGTTTTTCATTCACTCAAAAGACATAGAAATCCATACTTCTGTGTCTGGACTGCTTTTCAATGTTGGGAAAAAAATTATTGGAAAGATATTTCTTACTCAAAAGATTTGATAAGAAAATAAGAATGGCATGTTCCTTTGTGTTACCCATACATCTGTGTGCTGAAATAGCAAGAAATGTCAAAATAAAGGGAAAATAACAACAGAAAGAAAAATAAGGACTGCCTGTTTGGTGGTATTCTTAAAAGGGGTTGTGAATGCTCCTGAATTGCTGAGGGTTAAATGGAATTGTGAAGCTGATGTTATTTTTTATAGTGTGATCATAGACACAATGAACTGCTTGGACGGTTCATAGTGCCATAATGTGTATACAGAGAACCCATACAATGGGATTATTGCCAACTAAGAATACTGGTTATCTTGACCACATTTGTTTTCAGTCCCAAGGAAGCACACACTATTTCAAGTTCTGTTTTTGTTCAGACGAGGTAGCTAAAATTTTACCCAAGGAAAACTGTATAGTTTATATTAACTGGTCGACAGGAAGTTGCATGACGATGCAGATCAATGATGTCATACTAGCTCAGCCTATTGGGGTACTTTAAAATGATTAAATATTCGGAAAACGATTTTAGAGACCATATCATTCCAGCCTTCCAGGCTCATTATCAAACACCAAAATGTTGTGCGAGCATAAAACCTAGCGCCATTAATGCACTTACACTGTAACTAATTCTGTAGACTGCTTTTCAGAAGTTACCAATTCAAAAGCAATCATCTCACACTGTAACTAAAGAGACGTACTGCTTTTGGACGCAATGTTGGTAACAGATTATAAGCCCAACCTCTACGGCTCTACCCTACAAGAAACAGTAATAAGAATCCCACGTAGGACGACACGTATGGAAAAAGATAATGAAACCAAAACTATAAGATAAGCTTGAAATGCAGCGTTAAACCATACTTACCTGGACGGGGTCTATGGCTGATCATGAAGGGTCATGGCCTAGGATAGTGACTTCCATTGCACTCTGGACGGGTGCTCGCCTAAGATCTCCCCATTGAGGGAGAGTCTACGTCATAATTTGTTTTAACCAATTGATATGCTGTCCATCGGCATACTTGGGTTCCCAAGCAATACTGCGAAGGGCCTGGCGCACACCCAACATATATTGGTACGATCTGATTCAGGTATTAAGACCAAGCGATCATTTTACCTTCTGGAGAAAGCCATCTCAAGATTTCAGGTTTGTACAAAGCCGTAATTTCTTTCAATTGCATCTCAATCATTCTATTGAAAACGATAACTTCAGTCTCTTGGTTTGTAGAAATATCACATCCACATCTGAGTTCAAGAAAATACAAACACTGCCGTATGGATTTGGTTATGATTCCGAAATTGGGGACCATAAGTTGCTGCAAATATGTAATGTATTTTTCAAGAAGTAGCATCTATGCCTTGCCACTTTTTATGGATGTGGAAAATTGTTGTTCTTTGAAATTGCAGTTAAATCTTCTTATTAAATCCTATCACAGGTTGGAATCTATGTATGAGTAACTTAGGAACATCTAATGAATTGAAATTGGTTTGAATTTATGTTTATTGTTTTTCTGAATCTGTGGATATTTGATTGTGGAATATAGTTGGACTCCACATATCGCATTTTCTGTACCCCCTTAACTCTTCCATCTTTAGATATCTAGGTTTTTCAATGTAAATATGATCAGCCAGTAGGTTTCTCCTTGTGGATTTGGAAAATCGATTTTGAGCTTCACAGTCCTTGAATACCTGAACAATATTTTCTGACGTTTTCCAGGGTTAAGATATCTGAAAACACAATTGGACGACTTTGAACAATTTAACATTCTGGTTTTCCCACTTTCTTTGTTATTTTTTTATGTCTATTCTGGGTTCTTATTATGTATCTCGATTTAGAATCAATGGTACTGCGCTTGAAAAAAGGGTCCTTTTTTGTTGCATACTTGTGAATTCATGTCTGGCATGCATATTTCAAGTTTTCAGCTCATATGTTTGTTCGAGTAAACGCTATTGCAAGTTGAGCATAGGCAAGATAAATACATTATTTGGCAGCAGTCAATCATTTCATTTACAGTTGGAGTTGGCCTAGAAAACCATACCCAAACTAACATCAGGTTTTTTCTTGATCGAACTTCCTCCCAGAATGGTTTCAAGAGGTAATTTAATTTACAAGCTAGCTACTGGCAGCTTGTTATAGCAACAATATCAGCTGCTGCTTACCTCCAAATGAGATTTCTTCCTTAAATCTCCAGTCTAAAAATTCTATACATTTCATAAGGAAGTTAAGAGAGCAGTGCACCTCCAAAGATTTGATGAATTCACATTTGTGCCTTGACTGGAAATTGCTTTGCAGCCGTGTCTTTCCGGGGTTATTTTTTTGTTTTTCCATTGCGTTGCCTCAGTTTCGGGGGTGCAATTTTGTCGATCTTTAGGCCAATTCGGCTGTATAATTGGCATAGAGATTGAATTGCTGCTTCTATGTCAGTTTACTTTCTTTGGCAGCCATAATTAGAATCTGTTTATAGCTCATGTTTCATATATCAGCCATCTGCTTGGAATTACATAAAAAAGATGTAAGCATCCGAAATAGAGCTAAAGCGCAAACGATGCAAGCTCTAGAAAAGTAGTTTGAAGTATTACAACATAACTCCAGCATTGATGGACTTTTTCCAATTGTGTATCTAAAGGAAAATGATCTTCAGAACTTATGCAGCAGAAATTGCAGATGCTTACCATGGCAGCGATGTTTTTTTGCAATGCAAAGATCACCCACCGCTCTAAGAAACCCGAAATCAAAAGATAAAAGTTTAAGTTGACATCCGAACTAATAAAAATTTCAATGCATAAAATGAAAAGGAGAACTGCAAAAGAACAAACTACCTTCTGATTTTATGATAAAATCTAGGATATCTTACTGAAGCCATTTTATCGACTATGGCATGCTTAACTTTCCCACAAGTAAGTCTGAGATGTTCTGCCATCCCCATATCAGTATATCACGGTCTTCAGCGTGTGCGAGCATCAATTTTTACCCGTAGAGAGAGAGAGAGAGAGATCACTTGTCCTTGTTGGCTTCTGATTACTAGTCTTATTTGAATTTTTGTGATTTGTTTACACAATTGCATAAGTATGTCAAAAGTGATTTTGGTACCTGAAATGAAAGTTCCGCTCATGTGATGATGAGCTTACACATTTTATTTTATCTTCCATTTTGCTGAGTCCAAAAATTCTCAAAGCAGAATCTATGAGAGCATGGCTCAAACTGAGCATATGCCTTGGAGGCCTAACAGTTTTGATTTAATGGTTTGCCATAGGCAGCTAGAGTTAGCCCAGTCTATATTTTCAAACCTGATTTGGTTCCTTCTCGGATTTTGTCCTTGATCGGTTTTGTATGTTCTCCACTAATTACCAAACCATTCCATTGGCGGTTCAATGCATAAACTTCGACCATCTTTCTTTTACTTGCGAATTCATGATTCACAACTGAAACACGAATTTTTTAATTTAAATCGTTCAATGCATAAATCCACAAGTAAATGTATCCACCCAGGCTAAATCAATGTTCACTCACAAATTTTGTGCCTTCTTGGTCTTTGGTAATCTCGTCCAGTTATACGGTTCACTTCGGTTTGGACACCTAAAAGTGCAGTCCATGGCGCATATATACCTGCAACGAATCTGTGCATTATTTGCTATAACTGATTCATTTAGTGTACACCCTTTTGTAAGAATTCTCAGTTTCAAGTGCTGAAAGTATCTTGAAGGTACCCTTTGTGGTAAGTAAAGTAGGAATATCAAAAGGAGAGCTCATTTGGATATGGGTGAAAATGGTTCCAGCGTTTTGCTGGTCCTTTCTTATAAACCCATTCCAAATCTAAATTTCTGTTCTATGCAAATGCCAATGTCATGAAATGCACAGCCGTCAGATACCAATACTCTCTGGTCATTCAAAGGCTTGTTTTTGATACTCATGTTGGGACTTAGGAGTTGTTTGGCTTTGATAATTTCCGCCAAAATCTTAAACATTCTGCTTAAGATTTTGAGATAATCTAATCTGAATTTGGATTGAGAATAACTGGTCACAGGATATGCAGTTCAACAACTTCGCAACACTAACAAAATTGTTTCTTCAGTAGATGGTTTCTTGGTTGTTTGGTAACCGGGATGCTATACATTCTGCTTCATGGTAGCTAGCCATGTTGTGGAAGCACAGACAAACTTGAATGCTGATAACAAAATTGGCATCCAAAATGCAAGCAACCCAAATTCAAAAAGGGATATTTTGACTTTGCAAGACCAATTTCAACTCAAATACAAGCGGAAAATGGTGTGCGCATCCTGTTTGCAAGATAGAAATAGATTCTCAAAGACAAACAGGCGCCGTAACTCAGGAAAATGATGAAGACGAAAAATGTAAAAAAAAAATGTGAGCTCATAATTGCACGCTTTCTTGAGAAGATCTGAAAATTATGAGAACCCTATCCACATCGTGCTAGTCATATCATTGCTCGATTGTTAACTGTTCGCTGGTGGTATTTAAACAGTACATTTCTGTCTAGCTAAGCGATAAGGGACTATAAATACCTCGAGACTAAGGCCCCTGTGTCAACATTGGGTTTGAGTTATACTGCATCAAATCTGTCTGATTGATCGTCTTGTCGACATCCAGACATCTAGTAATAGCCTAGAATTTGCTTACAACGGCTTCCCTACTAACAGCAATACCAAGTGAAATCAAAAGCATCAATGAAACTAAAACCTTGGAAAAGGCCATTTTTTGTTTTCTTAACACAAAGCTTTGAACCAGATGTGATTCGGGTACTAAGGCTATTACTAGATCAGCAGTATCCAAAGCCTTCAAATTCTGTTGAAAATTCTTTATTCCTTCAGCAAAGCACCAAAACCTTGATATTGATACTGAACATCATCATGTCCTAAACTGGGACCTACAATGCACTTCAGAAAATCCAAAGGAACCGTAATGAGCTTATCTCCGTGATTGAACACAAGCTAGATTCATACAGAGCAAGTCCCTTCGAGATTAAAGTTGCAGGATGCAGTAAGCACAGTGAAATCAGTCGAATATTTTCTTTTAGTTTTGGTAGGGTGCGCCAGGCCTTTGCAGTATTGAAACGCAGAGGAGACGCATTAGAACCCCAGCAGCAAGCTGCTGTGATGGGAACTCCAGTCATTGCGTTCTCCTTATGTATGCAGTGCAGGTGTACCTATGGCCCTTGAGACACGTCTCTCATAACAATGAAAAATCCGCAACACTTAAAATGAAATAATGGTAGAGTACTGCAACAGATGTTCCCGATTTTTCATCAAAAAAATTATTGGTTTAGAGTTTTGTAGGGCTTAGGTAAAGGCTTTACCCTTGATTAGAGGGAGCCCTTCAAGAAATTCTCGACGGCCCTGAGAGACCCAAGGCCGAGGAGGGGGTTTGGAAATAGTTTTCAACCAGCAATTGACGCGCCTCGGTTATTACCTCATTAGCTGCGTCATTGCCCCAAGCGCAAAGATGAGTTTTGAAGTCCCGCATCAACTGCGTTTTATAGCTTCATTTTCATATATCTAACTCTGGTTTGAGCTATGTGGGACTAATATTTGTTACTTTCGGTTCCGATACACTCATCTCTTCTTGCAATTCTTCACAAAAACATACGATCATTGGGTTAGTTATGTTTTCCTTTACAATTGGGCTTTTTTCTTCGTTTTCCAAAAGATAAACCTTTCTGTCACCTTTGGTTAAGCCACCAGAATTTATTTGATTTGTCATTCCTTACAATTGAAGTCATTTTCGTCCAAACTCAAAGAGGAGGAGCATGGAGAATAACTACTGCTCCAGAAGTCCCACATGGAGTCGCCAATGCAATGAGTTTTGGAGTGGTATCAATGCCTCTACAAGATTTAACTGTGACTTTGATGGTAAAAAAGTCTAACAGACAAATCACATTCAGCACCAGTGGTCTAGTGGTAGAATAGTACCCTGCCACGGTATAGACCCGGGTTCGATTCCCGGCTGGTGCATTCTTTTTATCATTTGGTTTGTTGTTTGTTCAATATTTATATTGATGACTTTTCTACATGTTTTCTTTTAGAAGGATCAATTATGCGCAGTCTACTGAAGTTCTTCAAAAAGCAGCTTGCTGTGAGCCTAACTATAAGCTAATCCGTTAAATGAAGCTATTGCTAAAAAATTCTATTTAAGGGAACCCATTGACTTATAAACTACCCAATTAAGCCCCATCTAATCAATATGGGACTAAGGTTTAGTTTGGTATTGCTGCAGCTTTTGTAAAAGCACTTTTCTGTGCGTCAAACTTTGTCTTTGTCTTTGTGAGAAAAAAGCAGTTAGACGTTTGGTAAAATATTAATTAAAGTTAAAGCTGATTAAAAAAACAATCAAAGTGTGTTAGGTAAAATACTAGAATCAACCATTGCTGTTGTGGCAAATAACAAAAACAGACATATCTCTAAAAATAGTTTTATTCAATTTTATTGGGGTTAAAAATAATAATTTTTTTTTACTATTAACTATAAATAGATTAAATATTAAATTTTACTAATTATTACTATTATTATGATTGTTAAGAACAATTATTTTTACTTAACCAATTTTAAATATATATAATTTTCAAATAAAAAATAAACTAAAATTAAGTAATTATTTAAAATTTGTTCTTATTTTTATTTTTGACAAATTAAATGAAATGGTATCATACAATAGTTTGAAAATAAAATATAAAAATATTTAAAGAATAAAATATAAGAAATAAAATTGATTGTATATATATTTAAGAGTAATTTTTGTCATTTACAAAATAAAATAGGGACAAAAAAGATAAATCAAGCATTAAATTTTGGTGGGACCACAGTTTATGCTTTTGTAGCTTTTAAAAGCTCCTCCTCCCCAGCTTTTAAAAATTGAGGAATCTGGGAAGTGCTTTGGATAAGAACGCGAAATTGGGGATATAAAAAGGAATTGGGGGATATAAGAAAAGACAAAAACTGGATCCATATATCAATTCGGGGTCACCCCTTGTCTAAGTATTTTTTTAAATCCTAATCTACCCCTCACTAATCAGGTTTAGTGGTTAATAATAATTAGTAAAAATCTTAAGTATTTGTTAAATGATTAGTGTGTATTTGTATTTGGGTGAATGAGATGAGAGTAGAAAGATGGAAAAAAAAATTTGAGAGGGAACTTTTTTTGGTGAAAGTGGAGGATGATTGTGAAGAGAGAATTGCTGCTAAGAGGTTGAAAATTTGATTTTTTTTTTCTTTGAATCCACCATTGTTGCAGCTGAAAAAGCTTGGTGCCGGCATGGTATTCAACCAAAAAACCATGCCGGCATTTGTTGGAAATTTTCATAAATTGTTTGCCACTATCCGGGGGGGTTCGGGGGGGCGTAGTTATCTGATTTTCATAAATTGATCTTCAAAACCTATTTTTTTCTGGTTTTAATCAGTCTACTTCCGGCACAGTTATCTGATTTTCGAGCATGCCGGAACTACTTCCGGCATGGTTTTTGCTTAAATTTCTATGCCGGAACATGATGAAAAGTATCCAGGAAACTTCAATTTTTTTTCACTTGACTACCGGCATTGATAGGTTTCTATCGAGCATGCCTAAGACAATTTTCCCAAGCATGGTTCTTCACCAATTCCGCATGGTGTTCATCACTTCCGGCGATGTAAAAAAATATTCCGTTTTGAGTTTTTTTCGGTTTTAATCGGTCCACTTCCCGGCACAAGTAATTAATTCTCGAGCATGCAGGCACCGGTTTCCGGCATAGTATTTTGCTTAAATTTCTATGCCGGCACATGATGAAAAGTATCCAGGAAACTTCAATTTTTTTTTCACTTGACTACCGGCATTGATAGATTTCTATTGAGCATGCCGGTACTTAGTTACGACATTGAATGTTAGTTACCACCATGTCGGCACCAATTTTCGGCATGGTCTTCATCAATTCCGGCATGGTCTTCATTACTTGCAGCATGATGTTCATCACTTCCGAATTAAAAAAAAAAAAAAAAATTGTTTCCAAAGTGAGGAGCCGGCAGAGAAGGAGAAGAGAATTTGAAAGAGAGTGGGGAGAGTTTATAATTTGAAAGGGAATGGGGAATATTTGGGTTTCAAAGCTCTAACCCTGAAAGTGTTTAATAAGAAGTGGAGATGGAAACGGGGGATATGATTTTGTTTTTTGATTTTAAGTTTTTTAATTTTTATTTTGAGGGAAGGGTATTTTAGTATTTTCATACCCAAAAGTCACCCCTTAGCAGACACCATGGGTTGGGAGAAGTAATTAATATCCCCCAATTCCTTTTTATATCCCCAAATTACGCGTTCTTTGGATAATAAGCACTTTGATTTTTTTTACCAAACACCAATTTCAAAAATTATTGACATATATAGGTTTTGAAAGTGGTTTTGGAAAAATAAAAGCATTACCAAACCCAGCCTAAGGTCCCAACATCCCACCACGCTTCCAGACCCAACGTCCTCGTTGGCCCACTCTATGGACACTGGCCCGGCGGTAGCCCTTTCCTTATGGCGTCTCCACTTGACTACCAGTATTCAATGCGGGTGACAACTACGCCATACATAGGTGCCCCAACACTTTAATCTAGCCTATAAGTCACCCCTTCCGTGGAGCGGGCACGGGTCAATGTGGTTGGATCTTAGTTTACTATTAGGGTTCGGTGATATGCAACTCTTCATTATGAAGAAATCTAGAGAGAGTAGAGAAAAATGAAGAAAAAAAAATGACCTAAATTTGCAGTGTTTTTTGAAGAGAGAAAAGAAATGTTGGGAGATATATATATATTTAAAAACATAGTTTTGTAATATTATATCAAACTTAGAGAAATAGTGTGGTGGTATTATTTTGGGCTCCACACTATAGACTTGGGTTCAAGTCTCACCCCATACATTTGTGTAGGTATATTATATATATATATCTATATTATTTATCAAAAGTCCGGGAGAGCGGGGCCTTGGGGTCTTGGGAGGTCTGGTGATTTGAAAAATAACTTTTTGCAAATTTGACTTTTGGTTTTCAAAAACGTTTTAAGAAATTATTCTCTAATTAATTGATTTTGGTATTATATTGTGCCCGTTTTATGACTGTTACGGAAGATTAATTTTGGGTAATTAATTAGAATTAATTTCCATTAAAACTTAATTGATTCTCTTAAGCCTTTATAAGGCTGGTTTTCTGAAAAGAGAAAGTATCCAATTTTTCTAGGCGATTCTGAGCAAGTGTTAGAAAGAGTGATAGTTGGTTCGATTTCTAAAGGTGCAGAGAAATCGAACAAGAGAGTGAATCAATTTGTTTTATCCCATAGGTGTTCGACAATTTTTTGATGCTAGCACAATCAAGAGGCGTAGTCGCGAAATACCTTAAAGATAGCGACCTAGTCCGCGACTCACTGTTTGAGATCCGATTTCATTATTTCTTTATTGTTTCCAACAATTTTAAGGTATTTGATTTTGCTATGGAGGTTGAAAGGAAGCGCGTTGATGATACCAACAAGCCATTCAAATTTGAAGGGCTGCATTTCAGAAGATGGAAGTCAAGATGTTCTTTTATCTCAAACTCATGAAGCCGCATATGATTGTGTCAGTGTTCATCCGGGAACCATGGAACCCTCGCCGATAAAACTTCTACCGCCGATAAGACCGTTGTTGATGCCGATGATGGTGGTTCTGCCATCGATCCATCTCCTTCCGATGGTGCCAAAGATGTTGTTTCTCAAACCGCCGAGGAGAAACAAAAGGCCATTGACAAATGGATCGATGACGACTTTGATTGCAAAAACTACATTCTTAACGCATTATCTCGATGATTTATATGAGTATTATTCAACTTTTGAAACCGCTAAAGATGTGGGATGCATTATAAAAAAATACGACACCGAGGAAGCCGGGCTCAAAGAAGTATGTCGTGAGCTAGGTATTTGAGATACCAAATGGTGGATGATAGGTCAGTTGTTGCACAGTGCTCATGAACTTCAAAAAATTTACCACGAAATTGTGGCCGAAGGTATGAAAGCTGATGAACAATTTCAAGTTTCGTAATGATTGACAAGTTACCACCTAGCTGGAAAGATTTTCGTAATACTTTGCGTCACAAGACTAAAGAATTTTCTTGAAAGTTTGATTGTTAAGCTCGGGGTTGAGGAAGAAGCTCGGGAAACAAGATAAGAAGGAAGAGATTCTCATTGTTTCTAACAATAAGACTCATCCGAGTTTGAAACCTAAGAAAAGGGATATGAAACCTAACCCGAACCAAAAGAAAGGAGGAAGGCCTAATCAAAACAAGAACCAACACCCGTCGAAAAATGGACAGAATTCCAATTGAAGTTTCTTTGTTATACCTGTGGTAAACCAAACCACATGGCTAGGAATTGCAGGTTTAACAAGGAAAAGAATAACGCACAAGCTAATGCTGTGGGTGACGTTATAATTGCCATGGTCTCTGATCCAGAGTTCTTCATGGTTGGTGGATCCGATGGGTGGTGGATAGACAGTGGTGCTTCGCGTCATTGTTGTTTTGATAGGTCCATGTTTAAGACTTATGCTGAAACCAAGGATAAGAAAGTGTTGTTGGGAGACTCTCACAAAGACTATGGTGAAAGTTTCAGTACGGTAGAATTGAAGTTTACTCGGGAAGACACTCATGCCGAAAGATGTTCTTCACACTCGAAATGAGGAAGAACCTTGTTTCCTGCTATCTTCTCAACAAGGCTGGGTTGTATCAAACTATTGGGTCCGATGTTTACACTATAACTAAGAATAAGAATTTTGTAGGAAAAGGTTATGCTACCGATGGAATGTTTAAGCTTAATGTTGATGCTATGAATAAAATTGATTCTTACCGCTTATATGGTTTGCAATTTTAATGTTTGGCATGGTAGGCTTTGTCATGTGGGTAAAAAGTTAGTAAATAACATGAGCAAGTTAGGTGTCCTTCCCGAATTTTCTGAAAATGAATTTGAAAAATGTGAATACCGCAGTCAAGCAAAAATAACTAAGACTTCACATAAATCGTTGTAAGAGAATCCCAACCACTAGACTTAATACATTCGATTTGTGTGAATATGAAGGTATCCTAACTAGAAATGGGAAGAGATATATTATGACATTCATTGATGATTGTTCTAATTATACGTATGTTTATATCTTTGAGCCATAAGAATGAAGCTATTGAAAAGTTTAAAATTTTTATTGCTGAAATTGAAAAATCAATTTGGTAGAAAAATTAAGAGGTTTCGTAGTGATAGAGGCACCGAATATGATTCTCGCTCCTTTTTGAAATTTATCAAACTAATGGCATAATACATGAAAGAACTGCTCCATATAATCCTCAAATGAATGGAAAAGAAAGAAAAGAAAGAATCGTACACTCGACCGAACTTATTGTTGCTTGTTTGCTTAGTTCTAGTGTCGCTTCTCATTGGTGGGGTGAATGTTTGTTGACTGTTTGCCATGTTTTGAATCGCATTCCCAATAATAAAACCATGATATCTCCTTATGAACTTTGGAGAAATAGAAAACCTAATGTATCTTATTTTAGAGTTTGGGGCTGTTTGGCTTTTGTTAGGAAACCCGATCCTAAAAGACATAAGTTAGAAAGTAGAGCTTATGAATGTGTTTTTATTGGTTATGCTCAAAACAAGTAAAGCTTATAGGTTCTTTGATATTAATAATAAGGTTATTATTGAATCTGTTGATGTTGACTTCTTTGAAGATAGATTTCCTTTTAAATCTAGAATTAGTGGGGGTAATAGTGGGGGTTCAACACCTAGCACTTTACCTAGTGTTGATTCCGAGTCTAGATTAGAAGAACCTAGAAGTGAAGAAACTAGGATCACCGAATTTGAACCTAGATGCAGAAAAGAGCTGGGACTCGAGACAAAAGATAAAAATCCTGATTTTGAATTTTACGCTATAGAAGAAGAACCTTCTAATTTACAAGAGGCGTTTAGTTCTGCAGAGTCTAGTTTCTGGCAAGAAGATGTCGATAATGAATGGGATTCTCACATGTCTAATGGAACTTGGAGTTATGTAGATTTACCTCCCGGTTGTAAGCCAATAGGTTGTAAATGGGTCTTGAAAAGGAAACTCAAACCCGATGGAACAATAGATAAGCATAAGGCTAGACTGGTTGCCAAAGGTTATAGGCAGCGAGAGAACGTAGACTTTTTTGATACTTATTCTCCGTTACTAGATTAACATCTATACGTGTTTTGATTTGTTGTTCTTGCTACTCATAATCTTGTTATTCATCAAATGGATGTTAAAACTGCTTTTTTGAATGGTGAACTAGAAAAAGAAATTTACATGGAACAACCCGAAGGTTTTGTAATTCCTGGACAAGAACATAAAGTATGTAAGCTAGAAAAATCTCTTTATGGTTTGAAACAAGCTCCTAAACAATGGCATGAGAAATTTGATAATTTAATGATTTCAAGTAACTTGAGAATAAATGAGGGTGACAAATGCATCTACTATAAATCGAGAATGATGTATGTGTGATTGTTTGCTTGTATGTGGATGATTTGCTAATATTTGGTTCCAGTTTATCTCGTTGTCAATGAAACTAAAAGCATGCTTAGTTCGAATTTTGACATGAAAGATTTGGGTGAAGCTAGTGTAATCTTGGGAATCAAAATAACTAGAACTAATAGTGGTATTTGTTTGGATCAATCTCACTACATTGAAAAAATCCTAAAGAAGTATGAATATTTTGATTATAAACCCGTTTGTACTCCTTTTGATCCTACTGTGAAATTGTTAAGGAACACGGAGAAAGTGTTAGACAATCGAATATGCTAGTATAATAGGAAGTCTCGTTATGCAACTGATTGTACTAGACCGGACATTGCGTATGCAAGTGGGAGTTGTGTGGAGTTTACCAAAGTAATCCTAGTTTGAAACACCGGGATGTTGTTGAGAGGGTTATGCTAGTATCTCGAAAAGAACCACAAACCTAGGATTACACTATCAAAGGTATCCCGCGGTCCTTGAAGGATTTAGCGATGCTAATTGGAATATTCTTTCGAGATGATTCCAAGTCCACCAATGGATATGTTTTTACTATTGTTGGGCGCCGTATCTTGAAGATCAAAGAAACAGACAATTATAGCCCAATCTACGATGGAGGCTGAATTGATAGCAGAGAAGCGACTAGTGAAGAGGTAGGATGGCTGAAATGTCATTTGTTGTCGACATTCCAAGTATGGGAAAACCAATACCAGCCACTTTGATCTATCGCGATAGTACCGCGGCTATCGGAGTAGTAGATAATTGTTATAATAACAATAAGAATCGACATATACGTCGAAAGCACGACACGATTAGAGAATTTCTCACAACCGGTGTTGTAAGAATAGATCATGTAAGATCTGAAGGAAATATAGTCGACACTTTGACGAAAGGGTTAGCTAGAGAAAAGGTATGGAAATTTTCTAGAAGTATGGGACTTAGGCCTGTGAGAAGTTGAGTCATTTGTAATGGATACCCAACCTAGATAGGTTCAAAGGGACTAGACGAAGTTACAAATGATATGATAGAGTCATGCATTCCCATAGCATGATATCCCGAAGTGGGAAACAAAGTTGAGTATTTAACTCTTAATGATGTCTATAGCTCTTAAGTTAGAGTGGGATACATAGGAGTATTCTTGATAGACTCACCTATACGAATGTGAAGGTGTGGTCGCCTTCTATGAGAAATTGGGCATTTCTCTAGATCATTTGTTAAAAAATGGGATAAGCACATGGCCTTAATGTGCGAACTTAAGGACTTTACTCTAGATATAGTTGTGTGTGTTAAATAATCTAATATTAGTTAGAGTTCAAGACGCAAGTCACTCTAGTCACCTCGGGTACTTAGAAAATTTAACACTATGCAGAGGTTCAAGTCGAAAGGCACCTTTGCAGATGCACAACTATACAACACTTGCTCAATGTTTTTAAAATATAAGTGCGGGATTGTTGGGAGATATATATATTTAAAAACATAGTTTTGTAATATTATATCAAACTTAGAGAAATAGTGTGGTGGTATTATTTTGGGCTCCCACACTATAGACTTGGGTTCAAGTCTCACCCCATACATTTGTGTAGGTATATTATATATATCTATATTATTTATCAAAAGTCCGGGAGAGCGGGGCCTTGGGGCCTTGGGAGGTCTGGTGATTTGAAAAATAACTTTTTGCAAATTTGACTTTTGGTTTTCAAAAACGTTTTAAGAAATTATTCTCTAATTAATTTTCATTAATTTTGGTATTATATTCTGACCGTTTTATGACTGTTACGGAAGATTAATTTTGGGTAATTAATCAGAATTAATTTCCATTAAAACTTAATTGATTCTCTTAAGCCTTTATAAGGCTGGTTTTCTGAAAAGAGAAAGTATCCAATTTTTCTAGGCGATTCTGAGCAAGTGTTAGAAAGAGTGATAGTTGGTTCGATTTCTAAAGGTGCAGAGAAATCGAACAAGAGAGTGAATCAGCTGTTTTATCCCATAGGTGTTCGACAATTTTTTGACTGCTAGCACAATCAAGAGGCAGAGTCGCGAAATACCTTAAAGATAGCGACCTAGTCCGCAACTCAGCTGTTTGAGATCCGATTTCATTATTTCTTCATTGTTTCCAACAAGAAACAAGGCGGTGAAGAAAGAAAGAATGGGCGGGAGAGAACTCGAATCCCTCAAGGGTCGGCAAGGGTACTCATAACTCTTACGTGAGTGACATGTCGTGGTATAGGAGACCGGCAAAATTTCCTTGATGGTCCACGTTGACACAATACGAACACCGGTGACACCCGAGTCAGACCATAACCAAGGTTATAAAAATGTACCGATGCGCACTAGTCTCTCCATGCACACCGACTAGAGTGACTACAAATGAGGAGCTTCATCTCCTATTTATACTTACAATTGCCGACCAAGAATACTCTAGAGGGTATTCTCTAGATAGCCGACCGTACAAGCCTAGAGGATTCTAGACAACCGACATCACATAGCCTAGATAGTTTAAAATCCGAGAGACTGAACTATATTCTCGTGATTCGGAATGACTCTTGGTGGTGGGGGTGTGCATACAATCCGAACCGCGGATTTCATCCGCCACCGTCCGTAAAATTGCGGGTGAAAACCAATCCGCAAGAGCCTATGGGCCGGTCACGGGTGAATTCTCAAATCCGCAAGGTTTAGCGGTTTGGTTGCGGTTGGTTTTGTAAATCCCAGGATTTATCCGCACCGTAGGGTTGTGAAGGAATTTCATAAAACTACTAAGATAACATTGGAAGATTCGGTTTTATATATAATCTTCCTGAGAAACTCATAAACCTAATTTCATCTTGAATAAAAGAATGAACATCGTGAATGAATAGGAAGAAACGACGGCAATAGGACGAGCACACTAATGGGGAAAAACATTCTGAAGATAATCCGAATATGTACCTTATCTTGCACACTAATGGGGAAAAACATTTTGAAGATAATCCGAATATGTATCTTATCTTGCGCTTCAAATTTATGCCTATGAATTGAAAGTATCTAAATTTCTCAAGTTCCTCTTTGCCATTTGAACTAGCCCAGGAAAGCCGATCTCGGTGCACGAGGGACAATATTTAGTGTTTGAAGATTCTTGGGGTTAAGGAAATCTCCCCTTTAAAGGCCTAGACAAATAAATCTCTCACATTAAACGGTGATGAAACCCTCGTTTCCTATTGGCCTAGAAAGGCCTTTTCTAATGCAGAAGCTATGGTGAGGACACTTGGCATAACTCTATTGGTTGTAATAATTATAATTTGGTTACAATTTGGACATTAATATACTTAACTGTCCGTTAGTAACAGTGTTAAAAAAAGAGTAGGTAAACAATACTTATGTTAAAATTTAAGCTAGTATTATTAGTTACACCGTGTTTACACCTATACTTAACTGTACTTTAGTAAGGGCGGACAAAACTAACTTCCAAACCGTGTTTACACCTATACTTAAGAAATCGTTTCAAACTCAATAATTAGGAAACCACGATTTCTTTTCCCCCCATACAAACGACAATAATTAGGAAACCCGCTCTTTCATGAGGAAACCGGATATTAACACAATGAATTAGTTCATGTGTTGTGATTATGGAAACCGTGTATACACAGTAAGGAATATACGGTACAGATAGAAGTAGGTTGTAGAGACTAGTTCCTAGAAGTAGAACACAATTTCCCACAATGATATCACTGAGTCCTTTCATTGGGAAAAGACCCCTATTTATAGTTATTTCTTCAAATGGGAATATCAAGTGTGTGTCCTTTTCTATTTCCCTTATCTTTCTACTGCCTCTTCTGACCGTACAACTGTACCTTAGATCCTTCTAGAAGGTATGTCTCTTCCTGACCACCGTACGTGCGCTCAAACACCGTGAAAGAACAACTTGTTTTATAGCATCTCCTTTGTGATAAGGGGAGGACCCGGTACCTTCTCGTAAGTGAGGTACTATTTCGTCCCTTCTCTTGGATATGGGGAAGCCACACTTCTTCCTTGGTATTTTTTAGGGTATCTACATTAAGTCCCCTGGCTGTTTGGGCGAGGCGTCAGCCTCCTCAACAGTCTACTTCATCCTTCGGACGGTCTTTCTTGGGCTTTGGTTACTTGGAAGGATGCATCTTATTAGGGCGCCAAACGGTATTTGCTCATACAAGTTTTCCACTAATGATCTGAACGAGATGTTCTCTTCCATAAAGTGCCTGTCGCCTGCACATTCTTCGTAGACTTCTCCCTTGTTTTCTATGGTTCCCAAGGCTTGCTCCTTGCAAGTCCCTTTGTTCTTGTGCTCCTTAGGACTTGCTCCTGGAGAGTCCCCTTGTCATCATCAATTCTCAAGGGACTCACCTCTTGCAAGTCCCCTTGTTCTTCCTAAGACTTGCTCCTGGCAAGTCCCCTTGTTATCATCAACTCTCGGAAGATTCGCCTCTTACAAGTCCCTTTGTTCCCGTGTCCTTTAGGACTTGCTCCTGGCAAGTCCCCTTGTGCTCATACGACCTTGCTTTGTTCTCCCATCTATCCATCCTTGAGGATTTTGCAGCGGCACGTGTTATCGTCGCGACACGTGGGATGATTAAAGCGGTTATCTCTTGCAGTTATTTACTAGGGTTAGCGTCTTTTCGAATTCTGCCATGTCGTTTCGACTGTCTTTGATCGTGTCTTTTTACCGTCTATAAATACTGGCTTTATATTTTCATCTTCATTCCTTCGGGTACTCACCCTCTACATTCTCTCTTCTCATCACACCTCTTCTTTCAGGCGACATCAAATACTCTCTGTCTTCGTTCACTTTTCATTTCCCGTCTTTTCTTCTGGGCGATATCTCGACTCCATGAGTGAAAATGAGGGTTCGGAGACTGAGAGTTCTTCTGGCAATGGTGGTTCTTCTGGTGAGGAGGAGACGCCTCACCTTCTTCCTATCTTATCTGAGGAGGAGAGGACCTTCCCTCCTGGGGAGGGTAAGAACTTGGCGACCCTCTTATCAAAACAGCATTCAGCTGAGAAAGTCAGGCGGGTCGCCATCCCTGGCGTTTCTGTCGCCTCGCTTTTGGATGATAGATTTTTTCGACAGGTTAGCAAACCGTCCGCCTTTGATCCTCCAGTGGTAGACGAAGAAACCAGTGATTGGCTCCTTGAGAAGGAAATCGAGCATCCGCCTCTTCTTCCTATCGCTTCCCTTTGTCGGGTTCGTCTCAATCGTGGCGACTTTGTTCTTCCAAAGATAGAATTTCTTTCTCGGGCGACTCCTTGTCCGGAGTGGCACCCCTGGATCGAGTACATGCTTTCAATCCCCTATTGTAGAGAGATGATCATCAAGATGGGATTAATGGAAGCTCTTTCTTCGTCGCGCTACATGCATCTTACTAGAAACAACCGGGATATGATTCGTCTGTCTCTCAGATGGATTCCCCTGGTCCACACGTGCCTCTTTTCCTGGGGGAGGCGTCGCCCACATTGGAAGATGTGGTGTCTCTGATGGCCTTCCTCTCTACGGGAGTCACGATTTTAAAGAGGCATCGGGCAGCCTGTCTGACACTGACAGACTCATACTGGGATTTTTGAAACAAGCACGCACGGACTCGAGGAAGCTAGTTGCCAAAATGAGTACGCCTTCTGAAGCTCCGAAAGACGCCAAAGGGGTTGCATCAAGGAAAAGGAAAGGGTTATCCTCTGCAGAGGAAGTTGACGCCCATACTATCCCTAGGGGGTCTGCCAAACGGGCCACCCTGAACTTGTGGGTGAAGATGTGGGCGCCCAAGCTGGTGGGAGAGTCTGGATGGAGGCCTCCTTCTCCTCCTGTAGGATCTACAGAGCGTCATGAGTTGGCCGCCTTCTTGTCTTACTTTCTCTCTCATGAGGTCTTCGAGCATTCTCCAACCAACGTTGTGAGGGACGAATCAATGGTCATGGCGATACTTATATCACGTGGCGTATCATTTCCTTTGGCGCCTATGTTCCTGGGCGGACTATACCATCACTTGGATTTGCTGGTGAATGATGTTCAAAAGGCCAACGACCCTTCCTTCACGGTTGAGACATTTCTCCCTGCTAACTTCATGCAGATGTGGGGATGGGAGCATTATCGTGGGTACAGGCCGGAGATGAAGGTCTTGAGGCTTACTGGCGAGCGGGTTGTTACCGCAGGGGATGGCTCTGAAAGTACCGTCACTCATCCTATTTCTTTCCCCCGAACAGCTCTTTACGAGAAAGTGATCGCCAAGCCGACTGTTCGTTTAGCGCCTTTATTGGATGACTTAAACGAATTCACTTTTCGCCCTTATGATGAAGATGCATGTGGGGCGGCTTCTCATCTTGTGTCGCTCTTCCCTGAGGATTTTTTGGATGTTGCTTTAGACACTCCTACTTTTGATGCTTGCAATTTCGTGGCTGCTGTGACGCCAGGTTATCTTCCGAGCTATTACAAGGGTGAGTATTTCTCCGAAGCTTATAATTTGAATCGCGTTGCTCGCCAGGCCGATTTTGATCAGGGGGGCAGTTCCTACCTTTCGCCTTCATGCTCTTCGGACTCACAGATGGTGGAGGAGAGCTTCACGCGTTTTGTCTTCAAGGATGAAAAGCCGCGATTCTGTCGCCCGCCTTTTAACCCTCTGAAAATCCCTCAGCTTGGCCGGGATTTGAAAGTTACGCATAAGTGGTTTTTATATTGGGTGAATGAGATGGAAGATGTGCATCATGCTTTGTCAGTCGATGGCGTGATGGCTCCCCCGCCAGACGTGTCAGAACTCTATCGCTTAGGGCGCACCAGGATACCCCCAGAGATCATGCGCTCTCACGGGTTGTCTTCTGGTGCTAAGAGCAGGCGCGTCGAGACTTCCTCTTCTCGGGGCAGAGGGAAGCGAAAGCTGCCTTCATCGTCAAAGGTTAAAGACATCGTCCGCAACCTTTGCAGAACTGTTCCTCAGGAAATGGAGGTAACCCTTGCATCGCCTTTTCTCTTTTATTATTTAATGACCTTTCTTGTATTCTTACTGCTTCGTATTTTAGTCGGGTGCCCCTCCACATGGCACATTACGATACTTTTCTCACGAGTGGCTTAAAATTAACGTGAAGGAACTACCACCAAGGTTTGCTGAAATGCAAGCGCGTCGTGATGCCGGTATAGTTCCTTGTTGATGGTGGATTTTCGTTTAAGGTTAAATTTGTAAGTAACCTGAAAAAATCATACGCTGACATCTTGTAAAAGATAAAGCCGTTTATAAGTGACGGATACTCCTCACTTAATTCACCAAGAATGGAGCATGTGGCAACAATCCCATTCTGTGAATACATGAAATTCCTCCAGGTTGGAGCATGTAGCAATAATCCCTTCCTGTGAATTTCATATCAGCCTTGTATTTCCTGTACTCATTATCAGTGTGGCATGACGACTGAGTGTTACTCTTACAGAGTAACACGAACCTCCAAGCACTATAATGAATCATTATCGGTGTGGCATGACGATCGAGTGTTACTCTTACGAGTAACACGAACCTCCAAACACTATAATGAAATCATGTACGAAATACCCGCATGGTGATTCTCGGTGTGTTATACTAGCCCGAGCCCTCTCGGTGTGTTATACTATCCCGATTGAGCCCCTCTCGGTGTGTTATACTAGCCCGATTGAGCATCCCAGACCGACCATATCAGTCCGGATATGATCTGATCGCAGCCATCCAACTCCACAAGCATGATTGGATGACCCAGATCAATTCCATCACCCCCAAGCAGGTATGGAATACACATGGCCGACCCCGCATGGTCGACCATTGGCCTTTGCTTGCCAAGAAACCGTCCGTACCAAGCATTATGGACGGAAAACCCTAAATTAGGGTTTGCGGCATATTACATGTGCCGCAAACAGTCTCAACCATCCATCTTCGCAGGTATAGATGGAGGGTGTAGATGTAGACTCAAAAGGCCCGGAGCATGTCGACACAATCACCATGTGACCGCCTACACACTTGACCAGTCGGTCAAAACCAACCATGGTTGGTTACAACACAATCGTCCACCTGAAATGGCATGGTCGCGCGGCTTTGAAAGCCAAAATTAGGGTTCGAGCCATCACGCGCGTCCATCTTCTCCGGCACGAATGGAGGGTCACAGATCAAATCGAGCAGGTCCGGTCATACCAGCATGACCACCGTGGGCCCATCTACCTCTCCATGCGGTCGGCCAAGGCATATCATGCCTGGCCAATCCAAAACGCCCGCTCAAACATGCGTGGCTACACTTCCCAAATTGCAAATCGATCTCGACCACTCAACTTCACCGGACGAATTGGGTGGCTTAGATCACGTTTCATGAGACGGTAAGACATAGGCGTGAACATCAGCCTACCGTCTACACGCCAAACCAACCGGCCAAGACCGACCAAGCTAGGTCGTCTTGGAAAACGCGCCGGAAAAGGGTATGGCGCGCGGCTTCTTGCGGTTTCCAACTCCTTTGCGGCAAGGGATTTTCGCAAAACCGATCTCAACCACTCCTCTTTGACGGTCAAATTGAGTGGCCTAGATTGCATCTTCACGAGACGGTGAGACATGGACGTGTACACCATCATGCCGTCAACACGCATGTATGGTCGGTCCTCTACAAAATCCTTCCCATGCTTGGTTTCGACCAAGCTGAAGAGTGATGCTTGCGCACCTCTTTAAAAACCCCAATTTCATCAACGGTCGCAGATGAGTGTCTCAAACATCATCTCGTCCGTCCGACCTCACCAGCTTGGTTATACAACCCTGGTCAGGAGTTATTTGGTTAGTGAGGAGTCATTACCCATCACTGTACCACACCGTAATGCAGTACCTGCATAAAATACACACGGTACTTCACAAGTATCGACTTTCTGAATAACGCAGTTATTCAGTTCAGCATTACATGCTATCTTTCGTGGATCCACGATCCACATTCCAGACATCAATCATGTCACAAACGGGGATGCATACTTTGGGGTATTGGTCCGGCGGTTTACGTCGTGCAGCGTGCAACGCGCCATCACAAGAACGTGTTAGGAAGTCATGGACGGTTAGAGATGAACAGGAAAAGTGGGTAAGACTGGTCGTGTGTTACCGACACACAACTCCACTACTCCATCATTCCACTACCTCCACTTCCCACGAGAAACGTGAATGAGGCTCAATGACTTGTATAAATAGGGTCTCCGCCCTATTTCCAACAACAAGAAAGGAATAACTGAGAACAACACAAGTTCAGATTTACGTAAAACCAAGTGTTAATACAAACCGTATTCAAACACTCGAGCTCGCTTGCATCAACCGTAAGCTTGCTCATCTTTCGTTACAAGTCATAAGCAAGCCAACACTTTCACAATCTCAACACCTTCTTCGCTTCCCTTCCTAAGATCAACCCCATCTCCTTCACTTTGTGACCGAAACAAGTCTGGAACGGCCATTTCTTGGTTTAGGCCGGACTTGCACAGATTGATCTCTCGAACCTACAAGCACTCACCGCGCAGTGCATTTGTTGAAGGTTTAGATTCATTCCTCATCCACACCCCAAATTACCAAATTCTGCAGGAGTAATTTTCACCCATCAACAATTGGCGACCACAGTGGGAGGTTGATCTCTCGGTTACAAAAATCGAATTCTCAATTCTTCGGTTTTCGGTTTTCGTCTCACGATGTATCCTCATACGGAGTCCACAGGTGGTTCGGATGTCATGGGAAACATAGCTGGAATGTTGGAGGATGTATTGGCGAATCAAGCCGGTATCACCAGAAGGCAGAGCGAGACGTTTCGCCTTTTGAATGATATAGCAGCGCAATTACGAGAAGGGTCGGCAGGCGTCTACTCAAACAAAGGTAAGAAATCCGGATCCTTAGTCAGGAGTCACACCTTTACTAGTGGAGATGCAGAAAGAACGCGTGATCACAGGGGACTCAGGAGATACGAACAACATGGACATGGTCCAGTCGAAAATGAAGATCCAAGGCAACTCCACGGGAGAAAAGACTTGTCCAGAGTACTACAATGTCTGCCGGATAAAGAAAGGGAGCCTGCAGCCTATGGAGCCCTGCTAGAAGATTTGTATTTCAAAACTCTTATTGAAGCACGAAGACTGTCCAATCCGCGTCGGCCTTCCAACCAATCAAGGAACGCTTGAGGAAGGAGAAATCAATCGAGAAATGCCTGAATACGAGAGGATGGGAACGTTCAATCCGGTCACTCAAAGCCAGGTGACATTACGACACCTTCCACATCCCTCTACCTAGGCAAGCGATCCGCAGATATGATGGCACTCACAAATCTTCCAACTTCATCTCCTGTTCCACGTCAAAGCCGCGGAGAGACGTTACAACGCCCACTAACGCAGGGAAGCCAGACTCAAGGTACTTACATTTCCCATTCCCAATGAAGAAGATTAAGAGCTACCGGAGACATGGGTGCGAAATGAAGAGGTGGAGCTACCCCGGTATGGCGTCCGCCTGCGATTAAGAAGTAATGGACCCGAGGTATTGTCATTACCACCGGTTCCTTCATCACCCCACCAATGAATGCAACGCTTTGAAGCGCATTGTTCAGGAGAAGCTCGGTTCGAAAGATAGCTTGCGGAGGATTTTCTTAGAGAGGCTACTCCGGTTTGATATAGTGAGGCTTCAAAAGCAAGTAAGTTTTACTCAACAACTTTACAAGAGAGATAGTTTAGAATTCACTGGGACTTAGCATCCCGCATGTGGAAAAAGAGGCTCGAGTGATCAAACGCCATGTTTGTTTCCATTCGTACCTCCCTTTTACATAACATTTGCAATTTCATGCGCAATCATTCATGACCAAGATGCAAATTTCATTTAACATAATCCCTTTCAAAAAGGTTGTTCACAAAACTATTTCAAAATAAGCCAATTCAATTACCTATTCAAAACCGGAAGCCAAATTACGAAAGAAAATCCTCACTATCACTCAAAAAGAAGAAAAATCTAAAAAAGAAGAGACAAGTATATGGCAAAAATCAAGGAAAGTCCTTCAGCAACAACTCGTCCTTCTGGGCGAGAGCGACCTTCATCCTTTGGAGCACGGCACGCTTCAGCTTCAACTCCTCGAGCCGGCTTTTCGACCTCTTCTTCCCGGCGAGAAACACATCCGCAGAGGGGACTTCATCCCGTAATTTATGAAACTCCTGAATCTTGGAGAACCCTTCGAAGAACCAAGGAGCATTGAAACCGTATTGCGCAAACACGTCTCGATGGCACTTCCAGTCTTCGACCATCTCCTCAGAAACTGTTCGACCAGTCGTGATGCTCATCCCTTGGATAGTAGATAAAGCTTCTTGGACGCGGTTGACCAATGCAAGGCGACTTTTGAGTTTCGTGGTGGTAGCAATATGACCGTGCTTCTCCCATATCGCTGTGTACAACTTTTCAAACTGAACCGGCACGCTGAATCCACCAACCAACACATGACCTGGATAAGGGACAGTAAAAGGAGGATCGAACAAAGCCCCAGGCTGCATCACCGGCAATTCGGCGACCGCGGGAGTCTTGTCAGTTGCAGGAGGCCTTCCAGAAGAAGTCACCACAATAGCCATATGGTCCGGAGCCTGTTCAGGATGGATGCCAAGGGGAGTCGTCTCAACTACAGCGGGCACCGTCTCTCTTGCATTCCTTACGACATCTATTTCACTCTGGGTGCTGATTTCCATCACGACCCCGTCGACAAGATCATTAAGGGAAGCGCCTTGTTCAACCGAGCTTGCATCATCTCTGTCATTTTCAGAAAAAGGAGCAGTTTCTCCAGACTTCTCAGCGTGAAGGTCAGTACCGCCAGACTTCTCAGCATGAAGGTCCGTACCGCCGAGACTTTTTCAAAGATGAAGGTCCGTACCGCCGACTTCTCAAAGATGATGACCAGTACCGCCGGCCTTCCCGTTTTGAATGCGTGCCAACCTTGTGAAGGCATTATCTTTCGAAATTCCCTGATTTAAAACAAGGATCGTTTTAGAAGAACTTACACTGGAGAAATGAAAGAACCGATGGGAGGAGGTTTAAATACCTGCATATTGGAAGAATTGAGGATTACCGGACCGCATGCTTGCCTCTTAGGTCTCTCTCCTACTTGGGGACTGCAATCCTCAGCTCTTGTCCGTTTGGATGGAAGCGGCTTCAACCGGAAATGCTTCGTCAAGACGTCAGAAGATGGCTCACTACGGGAATTCGTCACAACACTCTTCGAAAATTTCTGGAAGATCAACAGTTGTTTCCACCAAAATTCTTTATACTGTCGGTCACCACCGGGTTTCTCCCAATAGGCCGAAGAAGGAAGGCTCACCCGGTCTAAGAACACGTTGGCGTTAAGAATTTGTGGAAGGAATTCTTTAGGAGCCCCTAGTGGACGGATAAATGGGACACCCCGATCGAATCCCATTTGGCGAGCAGCCCTGTCAATGTTGTACGGAGTCACAAAAATTCTCCGTCGAATAGAGACGGGACATATCTGGAATGCAACCGCGCAGTAAATAATTTCCCGGATCTCATGGTCTTGACATCGGTGACGCAACACAACGCCGGGATCGTCGCAAAGGTCTTTGGTGAACGATGGAAGAGTGAATCGGCCCCCATGGACGAAAATCTACGGAAGAAATGTTGTCAAATACCTCCACAAGTTTCGCACCGGCTTTAGGACGCTTCTTATTCCATCGGAGTATTCTCGAGCCCGTACAAGTTAACGAGTGAAGGTGCGGGAGTAGGAGCATAACTTCTCAAGTGTTCCCATAAGAGCGCTCGAAGAAAAGCGAAGTGAACGTGCGACTCCACCTTCTTGTACCCGTTAGAAACGTGCATATCCATTGCTAAAGCGTCCAGATGAGAATACAACGATCCAAGGAACAATGCACCTAGAGGAAGAACTTCGCCCGCGCTGACCTTTATAGCAATCTTAACAAGCTCACCTCTTATGGTCTTCTTCCCGAACCATCATCAAATATATCCCCGGATAGCCATAAAGACAGAACGCAATCACGCTGAGCTCGTTTTTCAACTCTGTGTAAGACCACTCCGAAACCCACCAAGTATAAAAGCATCTCGCATCCTTTCTCTCCTCCTTGTCCGGACTCTCGAATCCCTCCGCCTTTTGAAGTATAGCATCATAATTACTTTGTTCCGCATCGAGAGCTCGTAAAAAGACTCCCCAACGAAAGCAGGTTCATTAATGCGGCTACACTCTCCAAAGTAATAGTCATCTCTCCCCATCTAGATATGGCTGTGTGAGTGGAAATACGCCACCGAGAAATGAAGGTGATCAAGCCCGCGGTGTCTTTCCTAATTTCGAGGGTAGCAGATGCCATGACCGCATCGAGAATTTGTGCTTTGGTCAAATTATCCTTAATGCCCTTATTACTCAACATGCGTCTCATCCATCCTTCGTAAGAACCCAGTGGAGCATGGCAAATCTTGAAGTCAATAGGAGAAGGTGGATATTCGTTTCTCTGGAGACAAAATCTCATCACAAGTGCGGAAGAAGAGAATGGATCAAGATCCATATTTTCTCGAACCAGGAAAGCAAGACTATCTTATGAGAAGGATGCTTCCTAATATTTGGAAAAGGCAAGGTGAACAACTCATCATTGATGTTCGGCATATCTTTGAAGCTATCAACACTTCCCGACTTGGCACCAAAGATTATCTTGTAAGACATATCGACAGAAGTTCTTTTCTACCGCAATGAAATAAAAGAGAAGTTAGAACTTGTATGAAAGCATATGAGAAGTGTAGTCACACACGGCAAGACACAACTCACACAATGTCCGGTTCAAACATCATACGGGATTCTGTCCGGTATTGATTTCAAGTTCTCAGTATAACTTTCAAGTCACCTGGGTATTGGTTCAAGTCCGGTACAAGTTTCAAGTTTGGTGTAAATTTCAGCCAAGCATATGTGAATAAGACCCACGTTCCTAAGCATACACGGCGGGCCCGCATTCATCCGCATACATCACAACACAATTTTATTTATTCATGGGAATTGTGTCTACGGGATTCAAGCTAGATGGCGGAAAAAGCTAAGCATGCACATGTCTTACAAAAGTGTTTACCTAACAAACTAGGGTTTTACTTCAAAAAAAAAAAAAAAAAAAAAAAAGGAAAAGAAGGAGCGGAACTTACCTCGGGCGGCGCACGTAACGATTCAGAACGGCGCACGAGCGATTCAGAGCAACGACGCACGGTAGCGACTCCGCGGCAACAAAGGTGCAGAAGAACCGACGACGGCAGTGAAGACCCGGGAGCTGCTTCAACAATAAAAAAAAAAAAAAACTCGTGAGGAAAAGAAAGGGGTTTTGTCTCTTTTATAGACAAAAAACTAGAAGAATCCCACTAGAAAAAGGATTCCTCTCTTATTTGGTTTCCTCTTTTGATTCAAATACCCAAAGAAAGAAACCGGCCCCACCAGGGATTCCATACAAGCGTGACGGCGTGGAAAACTAGCGGTCGGCCAACACTCTTCCGGGTAAACTCCTTTTATCTGTCTTTCTCACGAATGTATGTCACCATCTCATGCCTACCACACAATAGTGTAACCATTATGTGCTAGGCAGGGGACTTAATGTTGATGGTGGATTTTCGTTTAAGGTTAAATTTGTAAGTAACCTGAAAAAATCATACGCTGACATCTTGTAAAAGATAAAGCCGTTTATAAGTGACGGATACTCCTCACTTAATTCACCAAGAATGGAGCATGTGGCAACAATCCCATTCGTGAATACATGAAATTCCTCCAGGTTGGAGCATGTAGCAATAATCCTTCCGTGAATTTCATATCAGCCTTGTATTTCTGTACTCATTATCGGTGTGGCATGACGACCGAGTGTTACTCTTACTGAGTAACACGAACCTCCAAGTACTATAATGAATCATTATCGGTGTGGCATGACGACCGAGTGTTACTCTTACTGAGTAACACGAACCTCCAAACACTATAATGAAATCATGTACGAAATACCCGTGCATGTGATTCTCGGTGTGTTATACTAGCCCGATCCCTCTCGGTGTGTTATACTAGCCCGATTGAGCCCCTCTCGGTGTGTTATACTAGCCCGATTGAGCATCCCAAGACCGACCATATCGGTCCGGATATGATTCGATCGCAGCCATCCAACTCCACAAGCATGATTGGATGACCCGAGATCAATTCCATCACCCCCAAGCGGTATGGAATACACACGGCCGACCCCGCATGGTCGACCATTGGCCTTTGCTTGCCAAGAAACCGTCCGTACCAAGCATTATGGACGGAAAACCCTAAATTAGGGTTTGCGGCATATTACATGTGCCGCAAAACAGTCTCAACCATCCATCTTCGCAGGTATAGATGGAGGGTGTAGATGTAGACTCAAAAGGCCCGGAGCATGTCGACACAATCACCATGTGACCGCCTACACACTTGACCAGTCGGTCAAAACCAACCATGGTTGGTTACAACACAATCGTCCACCTGAAATGGCATGGTCGCGCGGCTTTGAAAGCCAAAATTAGGGTTCGAGCCATCACGCGCGTCCATCTTCTCCGGCACGAATGGAGGGTCACAGATCAAATCGAGCAGGGTCCGGTCATACCAAAGATGACCACCGTGGGCCCATCTACCTCTCCATGCGGTCGGCCAAGGCATATCATGCCTGGCCAATCCAAAACGCCCGCTCAAACATGCGTGGCTACACTTCCCAAATTACAAATCGATCTCGACCACTCAACTTCACCGGACGAATTGGGTGGCTTAGATCACGTTACATGAGACATTAAGACTTAGGCGTGAACATCAGCCTACCGTCTACACGCCAAACCAACCGGCCAAGACCGACCAAGCTAGGTCGTCTTGGAAAACGCGCCGGAAAAGGGTATGGCGCGCGGCTTCTTGCGGTTTCCAACTCCTTTGCGGCAAGGGATTTCTGCCGCAAACCGATCTCAACCACTCCTCTTTGACGGTCAAATTGAGTGGCCTAGATTGCATCTTCACGAGACGGTGAGACATGGACGTGTACACCATCATGCCGTCAACACGCATGTATGGTCGGTCCTCTACAAAATCCTTCCCATGCTTGGTTTCGACCAAGCTGAAGAGTGATGCTTGCGCACCTCTTTAAAAACCCCAATTTCATCAACGGTCGCAGATGAGTGTCTCAAACATCATCTCGTCCGTCCGACCTCACCAGCTTGGTTATACAACCCTGGTCAGGAGTTATTTGGTTAGTGAGGAGTCATTACCCATCACTGTACCACACCGTAATGCGACACTGCATAAAATACACACGGTACTTCACAAGTATCGACTTTCTGAATAACGCAGTTATTCAATTCAGCATTACATGCTATCTTTCGTGGATCCACGATCCACATTCCAGACATCAATCATGTCACAAACTGGGGGATGCATACTGGGGTATTGGTCTGGCGGTTTACAGCGTGCAGCGTGCAACGCGCCATCACAAGAACGTGTTAGGAAGTCATGGACGGTTAGAGATGAACAGGAAAAGTGGGTAAGGCGGTCGTGTGTTACCGACACACAACTCCACTACTCCATCATTCCACTACCTCCACTTCCCACGAGAAACGTGAATGAGGCTCAATGACTTGTATAAATAGGGTCTCCGCCCTATTTCCAACAACAAGAAAGGAATAACGGAGAACAACACAAGTTCAGACGACAAAAACCAAGTGTTAATACAAACCGTATTCAAACACTCAGAGCCTGCTTGCATCAACCGTAAGCTTGCTCATCTTTCTGTTACAAGTCATAAGCAAGCCAACACTTTCACAATCTCAACACCTTCTTCGCTTCCCTCCCTAAGATCAACCCCATCTCCTTCACTTTGTGACCGAAACAAGTCTGGAACGGCCATTTCTTGGTTTAGGACGGACTTGCACCGATTGATCTCTCGAACCTACAAGCACTCACCGCGCTGTGCATTTGTTGAAGGTTTAGATTCATTCCTCATCCACACCCCAAATTACCAAATTCTGCAGGAGTAATTTTCACCCATCAACATTCCTGTTCCTCGGTTTCCTCGATCTCCTCCTCGTCCATCGTTTTCGGATAGAGCAGCCGCTCTACTCAGGGGGCGTTCATCGAGAGATCATCCCCCGCAGTCTTTTGGTGCACGTTCTAGCTCTGAACTTGGTCTTGATGCATTACCAGATCGGCCGGTGATGTCGCAGCAGAAACAGTCAGGTACATTGTTCGTTAGATTGACACGTTTTTTTTTGTCCTTTCCTCATTAAATTTCGTGTTCCCATATATATACGCGTGGGGAGGGGAGATCTATAGGAGGAAAATCTTTTCTCTCTCTTTCTTTTGGAGTTTCACTTACCTTGCTTCCTCTCGGACCTTTAGGGCAAAGGGACCAACGGGCTCTTGGCTCGGGTGTTTCAGTTGGAAGTTCCTCTTCTTCGGCTTCCTCTACCAGTCGCCCCGGCGTTGTGGCTTTTTCTCTTGTAAGTTTAAGTAGCGTTTTTTTTTTTTTTTTTTTTTTTTTTTTTTTTTTTGCTTCCTTTGAAAAATGTCTCTTAGGCTATGGCCAAGCAGGATCGATCTGATGCTAGGGATGGTCGTGACAAAACGAAGAGAACCAAGACTCTGAGCGATCATGGTCGTCAAGCGGCAGCTCCTGAACAGATTGGTCAGTCTAACCTTGTATTCAGTGGAAAGCGCAAGGATCTACTTGTTTTCCTTCTTTCAGGCAAACCCATGGAGCAGCGTCATATTCGTGATGGTGGAGATTATGTTTCGGTATTTGGGTTCTGGGTGCCTCCCCGTTATGAATCGTTATATACTCAAGTGGCAATACAACACGGCCATATCGCCTCTGATGCGGTTTTCCCAAACGTTAACGTTCTTGTGTCTCATACTCTGAATGTTTTGGACGTTTTGAGCGAGATGGTAGACGTCGGTGGTCATCCTTCTGGCGTACAACTGCAGGGCTGGCTTCGAATAATTGACGACGCCTCCAACATGCGTTTTAACATTGAATGGTTGGATACCCTCTGGCACGAGGCCGAGGCAAAGGCAAACTCTCGTCGGAATCAATTTTCAGGCATTGTCGCTAGTCTCGAGGAGAAAGTTGCTTCTGAACATGCTACTCTACAGGCATTGCGAGAAACTCAACAGCGCTTGATCAAGGAGACGAGTGAGGTCGTCGATCAGATTGCCCAGGTCAAGAAGACGCTAGAGGAGGATGAGCGGTCTTTGGCAGATGTCAAGGCAGAGATGGCGGAGCAGAACCAATTATAAGCGCCCCTGTGATCTGAAGGGCTCCCTTCATTCTTGTCTTCCTCCCCCCCTTTTTTTTTTTTGAGAGAACATTTTGAAAGTTGGGTGTTGTTTACCTTCATATTGATATTATGACTTTTCCGTTGGGCTATACTCGTGCTTCAAGGCTGAACTCATCAAATATGACTAGTATATATATTTATCATTAACACTTGTGTATTTCCAATGATAGTTTTAATATATTTATTTATTTTGTGAGCCGATGACCATTCGTTGTAGTTTAGTGGTGGAGGTATCCTTGTTGAGGCGACTTTTGGATGTTCATCCCTTTGTGTGCGACTATCTGGAGCGGGAACATGCAGATACGCACGGATTGTTAATGGATGCAGAGTCTCATTTGGAAAGTTTTAGGCGTGCTGGTAAGACCGTGCCTATGGGTTTATTGGTTAGGCGTTCTGAATTAAGGAGTCGCCGTGTAGCCTTTGGTTTGGATTTGGCATAAGTTTCAGCTTCTCGTCAAGTCATTGACATGGCCCTTGCTCGTGCCTTGGTTAAGCTCAGCACCCATACGCGTGTTTAAAATTAGGGTTGGTATGCTCGTGGTTCGAGGTCCACGGGGGCACGTGTATATATAAATGTACGCATATCGTGTTTAGTTGTCTTCACCCATTTTTCTTCTCTCTGTTTTTTTTTTGTTTCTTCTTTTGGATTATTTTCTTTCCGTATTTTGTTGTTGAGGCCTCTGATGTCTGCTACTCATCCTGAAGAATGGGTTTTGGCGCTTGCCGTCGTTCCTCAAAACTCCTGGAAGACGGTTTATGAGCAAGAGGTTCGGCGCTTGGATGAGATTAAAGGGGAATGCGTACAAGAGCTTGAAAGGTGTGAATGAGCCTTGGACGAAGCGCGCTTAGTCTGGTCTGAATGTGCCAGTACTTACTACATGGCAGAGAAGGGAATCATCTCTCAAGTCGCTTTTGGAAAAGTGGCGCGTCGCTTTAGGAAAGCTGGTATTACGCGGATGAATACTTATGATGCGTTGAAAGGATCTCAGGCTAGTTTGTCTGTGGTGGAGGAGGAGCTTACAAAATATCGGGCCATGTTAGCCGGTTTGCACGGTTAACTGCAAGTGGACTCTTCTGCGGGTTTATTTATTTATTATTATTATTATTATTTATTTATTTTTATAAATCGTTCTTCGTTATTATGGTCTGTCAATTCATTTTTTTTTTATAAAGCTGCCTTTAGATTAGTTGTGATGACCAAAGAAGAATTATTGTTGAGGATTAGGCGTCTAAACCGCATGGCCAAGGCGGCACGTATAATGTTCGAGCATTTTGTAGAAGAGAACAGGCGTTATTCTCGTCTTTTGGCGAGGTTCGAGCAGGAGTTGCAAGAAGCTATCGTCA
The DNA here is from genome assembly GCA_023531295.1 of Papaver armeniacum. NCBI lineage: Eukaryota > Viridiplantae > Streptophyta > Magnoliopsida > Ranunculales > Papaveraceae > Papaver > Papaver armeniacum. Next base: position 1,053,900 of record JAJJWW010010882.1, read on the forward strand.
GTGTTATTCCCGCGACGCCCCTTTCTCTAGAGCGACGACAGTTATGTTTTGATCAGATGAATAGCATTTATGATAGCTACGTATGTGCACATGTTCTTGTTGACATTTTAGATGACGCTGTTAGTGATACTCAGTTTCTTCTGGATGTAATCTCTTAGGCAACTTTGTCTTTTGTAAGTCTATTATTTGATATTAATGTTTGAAGAATATTCTGTTTCTCTCTCTTGCTCCCCCTTTGTCTCTTTTTTTTTTGAGCTGAAATATTATCGGGGAGCCTGCGCCTTTTGGGGACGCCAGGGCCATTCCTTAGTAGGATCCAAAAAGGTGTGCTCTCCCCCTTTTTTTGGGATGAAATATTATCGAGGCGCATGTACCTTTGGGGACGCCAGAGCCATTCCTTGATAGGAGAAAAAGGAAAAAGATGTACTCCCCCCCCCCCTTTTTTATGAGCTAAAATATTATCGGGGCGCCTGCGCCTTTTAGGGACGCCAGGGCCATTCCTTAGTGAGAGGCAAAAAGGTGTGCTCTCCTCCCCTCCCTTTTTTTTTTTTGAGCTAAAATATTATCGGGGCACCTGCTCCTTTTAGGGACGCCAGGGCCATTCTTTGGTAGGAGGAAAAAGATGTGTTCTCCTCCCCCTTTTTGGGCTGAAATATTATCGAGGCGCATGTACCTTTGGAGACGCCAGGGTCATTCCTTGATAGGAGGAAAAGGAAAAAGATGTACTCTCCCCCTTTTTTTTTATGAGCTAAAATATTATCGGGGCGCCTGCGCGTTTTAGGGACGCCAGGGCCATTCCTTAATGAGAGGCAAAAAGGTGTGCTCCCCCCTCTTTTGTTGTTTTTTTTTTTTTTTTTTGAGCTAAAATATTATTGGGACGCCTGCACCTTTTAAGGACGCCAGGGCCATTCCTTAGTAGGAGGAAAAAGATGTGCTCTCCCCCCTTGAGACACCGGTGTCCCATGGAATAGGCGTCAAGAGGATTTCAGGCGCTCTTCTTTTTATCAAGGAGGATTTAGTCGCTCGTTGCTACAAGTCGTGGGGGATTTCCCTAAGACATTTACGTCCCAGAAAATGGATAGAGGATTGTAGGCACTCTTTCTTTTATCAAGGATGAGGATTTAGTCACCCGTTGCTACAAGGCGTGAGGGATTTCTTAGACACTCATGTTCCAGAGAATGGGCACAGAGGATTTTAGGCACTCTTCCTGTTATCGAGGATGAGGATTTAGTAACCCATTGCTTACAAGGCGTGGGGGGATTTCTTAGACACTCATGTCCCGGAGGATGGGCACCGAGGATTTTAGGCACTCTTCCTTTTATCAAGGGTGAGGATTTAGTCACCCGTTGCTACAAGGCGTGGGGGATTTCTTAGACACTCACGTCCCCGAGAATGGGTACGTAGAGGATTTCAGGCACTCTTCCTTTTATTAAGGGTGAGGATTTAGTCACCCATTGCTACAAGGCGTGGGGGATTTCTTAGACACTCACATCCCCGAGAATGGGTACGTAGAGGATTTTAGGCACTCTTCCTTTATCAAGGATGAGGATTTAGTCACCCGTTGCTACAAGGCGTGGGGTATTTCTTAGACACTACACGTCCCAGAGAGTGGGTACATGGAAGATTTCAAGCACTCTGTCAGGTAGGGCTGTCAACGGGTATTCGATATCCGGTAGCCGTTTCCGAATATTCGGATTCTGTTAGGTTAATATCCGACATAACGGTTATCCGATATCCGATAACCTTAACGTAACGGATATCCGTTTATTAACATAACGATACCGGTTAAGGGAGTTTCCGTTAGGTTAATATCCGATACCGTTAGTGTATAACTATATCATAAAATTTTCGGAAATTTTCGATACCTAATACCCTTTAGGTTTACTCTTTAGCCATTTGATTACGTCTCTCCTAAGTAAATATCGGAAATTATCGAATATTAACGGAAATTAACGGAAATTATCGGAAATTATTGAATATTAACGGAAATTATCGGAAATTATTGGAAGTTTTTTGTATCATGAGTAGATAACGGAAATTATCGGAATAATATCCGATATCCGATAGCTTATCCTTAACCTTATCGATATGGAATTTTTGAATTCCGACGGATATTATCGGATGCCGGATATCCGATAACCCTTAACCTTAACCTTATCGGTATTGCCAATATCCGATGGATTTTTATCCATTGACAGCCCTACTGTCAGGAGGATGTTTGAGGATTCGTTGAATCAAAGCACATATTATTCAGCTTACAGGCTACCTACATGTAAAAGGTTTTCAACCACTTCCCGTTAATTTTATCATTGGGTTTCCCCTTCATAGGATTACCATCTGCGTGTTCGATTTTGTAGTAGCCGCTGTCTGCCGCCTCAGTAACTCTGAAGGGGCCTTCCCAGTTTGGTGCAAATTTGCCAGCGCTTTCATTCCTAGGAACATGGTGTGAGATGGCGAGGACCAGGTCGCCGACAACAAAGCTCCTTGGTTTAACCTTTTGATTATAGGCTCGTGCCATACGTGCGCGGTATTTCTCAGCATGGGCATATGCAATGTCCCGCTTTTCTTCAATCGTGTCCAACACTTGAAATTTTTTACTATCTTCAGCTTGGAGACCGCTTGCTGCGATAACTCGGGCAGATGCGATGACGATTTCTGCTGGCAGAATGGCGTCTTATCCATAGACAAGGGTATATGGGGCGGCTCCGATGGAGGATCTTTTTGCGGTGCGATATGCCCAAAGTGCCATCGGTAGTTCTTCGTGCCAGAGTCGCTTATTATCATATAGGCTTCGGCTAAGAATTCAGAGCAAGGTTTTATTGGTTGCTTTTGCTTGCCCGTTTCCCTTTGGATATTACGGGGTGGACGTCTTGCGTTTGACATGAAAGGATGCGAGCAAGTCCTTCACATCGCTATTAACAAAGGGGGTACCATTGTCGGATACGATGCACATAGGTATCCCAAAACGCGTGATAATGTGTTCTTTGATGAAGGAGGTGATGGTGGCACCAGTCGTGTTTTTTAATGGGATCGCCTCCACCCACTTGGTGAAGCACTCTGTAGCCGTTATGATGTATTCATGTTGCTTTGCGGATTTCAGTGTGACAGGTCCAATGATGTCTAGTCCCCAAGTATGAAAGGGCCAAGGAGAAGCAACATTGTGCAGGGTGGTGTGTGGAGCGTGGATCAAATTTCCTTGAATCTGGCATTGTTTACATTTCCGAAAATACTCGGCTGTGTCACTTTCCATTGTATGCCAGTAGTATCCTGCTTCATAGATTTGCGCAAACAACCTGGCTTTCCCTTAATGTTCGCCATCATGCGTCAGATCCATAACTTAAGGGCTTCCGCTTTATCAAGGCATGTCAGGGCTTCCTGGTTGAAGCTTTTGTTGAATAATTTGTGGTCGAGGACAAAGTATCTCCCCGACTTCTTGGTTAAACGAAGGGCGGCCTTTTTATCGCCTAGTAGTGTGGCATTCGTTAGATAATCGATATATGGTTCTCGCCAATCCTCTAAGTCCTCTTCGGCGACGCAGACTCGCCTCTTGGGGAGCGCCTTAGCAAATCAGACAATTGTCTTGGAGTGTTTTAGCCTGCTCAGCCATGTCTGGCCAATAGAACCCTGCTCGTTGTATTCGTCGGTGCAGCATGATGGACGTGGCGTGACCACAGGTTTGAGAATGTATCTCTTTCTACTTTTCTTTGATCTCGTTTGGGCCAAGGCATCTGCAGAGTCCGCCCCCAGTTGTGATGAAATACAAGTCTTCGTCAAGTAGAGTGTAAGTTTTTAACATTTTCCATGAGAGTTGTCTTTCTTCAGGTGGGCGTTTGAGGTCTGCTATTATCACTCGTCGCCAGTCCAATTCTTCCATAGAGGATCTTTCCTCTAGAGCCATAGGTGAAGTTTTCTTGATGATAGTGATAATTTCCTCGTCTCCCTGCAATATTTGCAGTTTTGACGCCATCGTTGCTAGTGCATCTGCATGCTTATTGACTAGGCGCCCCATGTGTTCTATGGTGATGTGGTCGAAACGTCGCATTAGCCGTTGAGCTTTATCACGGTAAACCGCCAGAGTTGGCTCCTTCTTGGTTCACAAGAAGCCTTGAATCTCCCGTGACGTCCAGGTCGCGGATGCCCATTTCCAATGCCATTTGCATCCCGATGAGAAAACTTTCATATTCCGCTGCGTTGTTGGTGCAAGGATAGTCGAGTTTGTAGGCGTATGGTTTGAGTTTACCTTCGGGTGATTCAAAAACGATTCCTGCGCCTCCGTGACTCCCATAGGAGGAACCGTCAAATGACATCTTCCATTTTGGAGGCGGTATTTCTTCTACTATAGCGATCTCACCCGGGAGATCAGTATAAATGTCAGAAGTATCTGATCCTGGGAAGGATGCTAGTAGGTCTGCGATCGCTTGTCCCCTGACTCCTTGGGGTCGTATTGGTGTGAACTCGAATTCCAGCAGCTGCATTGACCATCGTGCCAGCTTGCCTGATTGGATTGGATTTGTCTTAGTGGTTAAATATACGATTGGGTTGGCCGCCGCCACAACGTAACATTTATGCTTTAGGAGATAGTGGCGTATCTTCTGTGCTACCAGGATTAATGGTAAGCAAGCTTTCTCCACAGGTGTATACCGAAGCTCAGCATCCTTCAAGGTTTTGCTAAGGTAATAAATGGGGATGAGATTAGTTCCTCCCATATCTTGGGCGACTAACACTCCGATTGCAGTTTTGGTATGTGCTAAATACAGGTAGAGAGGTTCTCCTTTTATAGGCGGGCATAAGATGTGCGGGTGGGTGAGCCATTTTTTGATTGTGTCGAAAGCCTCTTGTTGCTCTACTCCCCATGCAAACTCCGCATCTTTTTAAGCATTGGGAAGAAGTGATTTAGGGTCTGTGCCAATCCTGGGATGAAGCGTCTTACATAGGAGACTTTTCCTATCAGCTTTTGAAGTTCTTGTTTGTTCTTTGGAGGTGGCATTGATATGATGGTCTCATCTTTAACGGTATCAACCTCGATACCTTTGCTAGTGACTTGATATCCTAAGAATTTTCCCTTAGTGACTCCAAACACACATTTGGCTGGGTTCATCTTTAGATTGAAATTTCGACATCGCTGAAGGACTCGACGAATATGTTGGGTGAATTCTTCCTGCTTCTTTGCATTAATCACAAGATCATCCACGTAAATCTAGACAATTTCATGGTTCATATCATGAAAGATAAACGTCATCGCCCGTTGGTAAGTCGCTCCGGCATTCTTCAACCCAAAGGGCATGACAACATAGTAGAAGTTCCCTATGGGCGTGGAAAATGCTGTCTTGGCTGCGTCGCTTTCTTTCATCCTTACTTGATTGTAACCACTATGCCCGTCCATGAATGCGTACATGTCATGCCCACATGTTGCATCTACTGTCATGTCGATGTTGGGGAGGGGGATTCGTCTTTGGGGCAAGCGCGATTCAGGTCTCGGAAATCCACACAACATTGAATGGTACCATTCTTTTTTTCCACTGGTACAATGTTCGCCAGCCACGTTGGGTAATGTATGGGCTTGATATACACTGCTTCTAGCAGCTTCTTCACTTCCGCTTTTATCTGCGCCTCGGTTTCATAGTGGAACTGTCGTCGGGTTGCCTTATGGGCCTACTGCTTGGGTTAAACTTTAGTTCATGACAGACCAAGGCAGGGTTTAATCCTGGCATATCCTCGTAAGACCAAGCGAAAACATCTTTGTACTCTTTCAGCAATTCATGTAGCTCATAGACCTTCCTCTCTGTCAGGGCTGCCCCGAGTTCAATCCATTTTGGGTCTTCCTTGGTCCCCAGATTGACCTTCTGCGTTGCTTCATCATGCTTGGGAGGCGCATTCTTCGTCATTCTTTCCCAGGCGTACGGGGCGTCCTCAACTTTTAGAGTTTCTATCGCTTCGGCGATGCTGACTTCTGCTGTTAGGGCTTCCCCGGCTAATTGCTATAAATGGTACACATGACGTCCATCCGGCGAGACACCTTCGGAAACGTCGCTTGTCTGTTTCAACATAGTCCTTCTTTCGCCCTTGGCTAATGCTCCCTTGTTGGTAAGTCGTCTCCCAATATGGAATCAGAGTGGAGTAGATGTGGGTCACTACCTCGCTTGGTTCGCTCAGACCGTCAAAGAAGGCTGCTTCAGCATAGCACACCTCGTCGGCAGAGAATGGATTCTCGGTGGCTCGGACTCTCTTCTGTTTTCCCTTGAGGATGAATTTGTGCAGCCATGGTCTTCCTAACAGGATGTGGTATGCTGTGTTGACGTCCATTACATGAAAGGGCTCAATTGCGTTTATTGGGCCAACCTTGACTTCGAGGTTGATCGTCCCAATCGTATCTTCGGCTCTGCCGCCAAAACCTTGGATCCTCGTTTGGAATTTCTTAATCTCCGTTTCTTTTCTGCCAATGCTTTCTAAGATATGTAAGGGTATCAAGTTGATCGACGCACCAATATCAATGAATGCTCGCTTGAAAGTGTCCTTCTTTACTTTAGCCGTGAGATACAATGGGCGTGTATGGTCGCTATTCACGGCTTTGTCTTCTTCGCTGAAGGTTATAACGTTGGTGGGCAATGGGTACTTCCTATCCAGGTAGGCGTTCACATCTTCTCTGGCTGCGATTCTTGTTAGGAATATCGATGCCAAGTGTCTTTAAGCGGCATCGAAACCCAAAGCATCAAAGAAGTTTGAGAAAAGGGGCTTCTTCGCCATTGTTTCTGCTATTTGCTCGGTTGTACCACCTGATGATACGGCATATATTTCTTCCTCTTCAGCCACCTCCATTAGGCACTCCTCTCCCTCTCTGGGATCATGAGTTAGGGCCGCTACCCCATGTTCTGGTAACGGGTTATCTTGTATGCCGTTGTCGCCCCCGACCTCAATTTTTCCGTTCCGTTATTTGTTGTAGAACGCCCATTTGAAAGTTCGGCATTCCCTAGTAGGGTGGTCTACTCTTCCGTGGAACAAACAATAGCGCGGGTTGCGTTTGTCGGTGTCAGTAAGAACTTTCCTTGGCTCTGGGAGGATAATATCGCCGTTTTTGACCCATTCTTTTAGTAAGCCGACCACCTGTTCATAAGAACATGGGAAGTCAGGTGGCTCTTGTTCCGCTCTCCTTTTCCCTCTCCTATTTTCATCTCCTGATGGACCTCGCTGGTGTTGTTTTGAAGTTGTTGTAAAGTGGTAAGAAAGATGTCGTTCCTCTAAGACTTGTGAAGGATTTTTTTAGACTTAAATTCAAAACAAAAAATAGAAAACTCACTAAAAATTATAGCAAACTCTGACAAAGATTTTATCAATACTAAAAGAACACTGAGGCTAAGATTCCACTATTTTCCAAGTTCAAAGTGATTTAATCCAATATTTATATTCATGCAATTTTCTCATTCAAGTTGATTCTAAACTATTGCAACAAGTAGATTCTCAAAATAACAAGTGTAAATCCAAAGCATAGAACATCAAAAACCTAAGTCCAAGCATGCTCTATCAAAAGAAATCACAATTGCTTAACAAGAATCATTCAAACAATTTTCAATCGAGGCAAATAATCATATAATAATTGCAAATAAATAAATAAAATAAAATATACCACTTTTTGTTGGAAAAATAACTTCCTCTATCGCCTCAGCAATGGGGTTTAGCTCCTCATATTAATCATGATCTCCAAATATTATTTTATGGTTCAAAAGTTGATTAAAAGGATGAGAAACAATAAAACAGATCGCTTTGTAATTTCGTAATGGCGTTACAAAGAACTGTTACAAGGGACTGTTACAGAAACCGTCTTATGCACTGTTGATTTGTCGCTGAATCTAAGACCCCGAAAACGACTGTCTTTATCGGCCTTTGTTCTTCGTGTTCTTGGTTATGCACCAGCAGAAACAATTCTCTGAAACTCTTGATTTTGTTCTCTGTGTTGTTCTAAACCTCCCTAAAGTTTGCGTAACCCCTTTGTGACTCATATCAACTCCTTATATAGCTAGCAGACCCTCACAAACCCGAGTTAATCTCTTCTATTCTTCGGTAGAAAGTTCCGAGAATAATTCTCTCTGTTTTGCTTCTCACACGTCTCCTGAGTTACCCAAACTCTCCAAACTCCTCTCAGGACTCAAAGAAGACCAGGTACATCGATATCCAATGCTACAGATTCTACAAAATCTCCAACAGATGCCCGAGTTTCTATCCTCCCCTGTTTCGATGAAATCCCGTGATACATCCCTTGTTTTGCGAATCTGGGGAGATTACCAATCCTGTTTGACCAAAACAGGGTAATTCCAATCCAAAATAGCGATTAAATCTCACTATATCAATTCCAAAATTCGATCCAAAAATAATTTGTGTGGCTGCTATTCTTCCCGCCAAAACAAGTTCGAACGAAGAAGAAATATGGACGCCCCTATCCGAAAGGAGGTGCGAATAGCAGCTGCCTTGGGTATCCTGAGGTTGCCCCTTAGTAATTTGGGTACCCCTTATCCGTAGCGAGAGTCCGAAAAGCAAGTGTCTTCCGGGCGTAACTTTTCGAGCCGATTTTTCCAAAAATGTTTATTGGCCAAAAATACCTACACATGCATAAAACACCATAATAAGTACAAAAATGAGCACTATCAATATATAGAATCGAGACAAATTAGACACAAAAATGTGTCTATCAAATACCCTCAAACCTATTATTTGCTAGTCCTCGAGCAAAAATAAAATAAAATCCTAACTCACTTTGTCGCAGCATCATCGATTGCATTTAGCGTATGCAATAAGCCTTTAAACCCCTAGGTGGCCCTAGTGGCCGAGTTATAGTCTCGGGAGGGTTTACCAGAGGTGTACCCACAAAACCTTTATACTCCAGACCCTAACTATCTACGCAGAACCTTGGAAGGCACTAAAAAGTCTCCTTGGTTGGCATACTCATCGATTACAAGAGGAAGTACCCTGATGCGAAATTCCAATTGTTGTACACGAGTTTGCACTCAAGCATACTAAAATTCATATATAAGTCACAGAGCTCTACTCAGATAGTCGCACTATGGACATCAATATCCGGAGTCAAAACTAATCACATGGATAGATCAAGAAGATGGATATAAAGAAAAACATAGATGATTTTGATGTTTACTAAGTGATTGGTGTTTCCCATATCTGTCTGAAGGCCTCCGCCAAAATGAACCTATCCTAATGGACTGAGATACTAGTCGACTAATATCAACACACCGGCATATACAAGGGAACCGGTGGTCGATAAACCTAACTCTAGGTCAACACATTTGGCATATACAAGGGTTCCAGTGGTCGACTTTATTGAATTTATTAGGTTGGTCGATGGTCTGGTCTCACTTTTTTTTTTTTTTTTTTTTTTTTTTTTTCAACTTTTTTTTTTCCAACTTTTTTTTTTTTTTTTTTGTATCTCAATCACTCTAATTCACCCTAGCATCGGTAACAACTTGATTCGTGGGCCCCACCTAATCACTTAGAGAAACATAGTTTAAAAAGAAAAAAAAAATAAAAAAAAAATAAGTGAAAAGGACTCAACGAGATATGGTGAAACTATCATGTTATTTCTAACACCTGAGCTCTGTGCTTTTATGAATGGACTCTTTAGATGTTGCCATCTAATCAGATTGGTTCCTCAACTCCTACAACCAAAATGCTTCCATCCACTTAGATTGGTTAGTGCCATCCTTAATAAGCATAAATTTCTAGGCTCTGGAGTTTATTTATTGTAACAAAAAGGTAACAAAAGTTTCTACCCCACCCCCAAACTTAAATCTAACATTGTCCTCAATGTTTCTAATTAAAGAACAATACCAAAAATATAAGTAACATGAGTAAATAGTAAAGAGAGAAGTCGGAAAGATAGTACCTGGGTGAAGTATAACCAAAAACCTACAAAAATAATATACAACATACAAATCGCCTCGATGGTCAATCAAGGTAGACAGGGTCCTCCAGAGGGACCTCCTCAACATCACCTGTAGGAAAAGGCTCTAAAAAGGGCTTCAATCGCTGACCGTTAACCTTTGAAGAACTACTACCATCTGGTGTCTCAATCTCAATAGCGCCATGAGGAAAAACAGTACGGGCCACAAAAGGACCGGTCCATCGAGAGCGCAACTTCCTGGGGAATAGATGCAAACGAGTGTGTCATCTGAAGAACTTTTTGACCTGGAGAAAATGACTTTCATAAAATATTCTTATCATGCACAAGTTTCATTTTGTTCTTATACTCCTTAGCACTATCGTATGCATCTCTACGAATCTCGTCCAACTCATTGAGCTGGAGCTTTCTGTGAGCTCCTGCCTTGTCAAGTGAAAAGTTTAAGTTCTTAATAGTCCAATAGGCTCTATGCTCTAACTCAACAGGAAGGTGACATGCCTTGCCAAATACTAGACGATAAGGTGACATTCCAATGGGTGTCTTAAACGCAGTACGGTAAGCCCATAAGGCATCAGTAAGCCTCGACGACCAGTCTTTCCTATTAGGATTAACTGTTTTCTCTAAAATACGCTTAATTTCCCTGTTGGAGACCTCTACCTGTCCACTATTCTGTGGGTGATATGGGGTTGCTACTTTGTGGGTAATACCGTATTGTTTCATTAAAAGTGCAAACGGTCTATTACAAAAGTGTGAACCTCCATCACTAATTATAGCACGCGGCGTACCAAAACGTGTAAGTATGTTCTCTTTCAAAAATTGGACTACGACCCTGTGGTCATTTGTTTTACACAGAACCGCCTCAACCCACTTAGACACATAGTCTACAGCGACAAGTATGTAAAGATAACCAAAAAAATTAGGAAATGGGCCCATAAAATCAATGCCCCACACATCAAAGACCTCAATCACTAAAATAGGGTTCAAAGGCATCATATTTCTACGGGAAATGGTTCCTAACTTATGGCAACGCTCACAAGAAACACAATGACTATGGGAGTCTTTAAACAACGAAGGCCAGTAAAAACCTGCTTTGCAATATCTTAGCAGCGGTCTTCTTAGCACTAAAATGACCCCCACATGCATGTTCATGACAAAAGGAGATAATCTTTGGACTGGTCACTCTCGGGTATACATCTCCAATTAATCAATCTGGACAATACTTAAACAGATAAGGATCGTCCCAAAAGAAATGCTTAACCTCGGCTAAAAACCTAGAACGATCTTGCTTACCCCAATGTTGAGGCATTAGACCAAGAACAAGATAATTCACTATATTCGCATACCAAGGTGATTGGGAAACAGAGAACAATTGTTCATCGGGAAAGTTATCCCTTATAGGAAGGGAATCATTAGGGAAACTAACAACTAGCCTAGACAAGTGGTCTCGCTACTACATTTTCGGCACCCTTTTTGTCTCTAATGTCCGGACAAAATTCTTGTAACAAAAGGATCCACCTAATCAATCTAGGTTTGGTATCCTTCATAGACAAAAGGTATTTCAAAAAAGCATGATCAGTATAGATTACGATCTTAGAACCTAATAGGTAGGATCTAAACTTATCCAAGGCAAACACGATGGCTAAAAGCTCCTTCTCGGTAGTTGTATAGTTCATTTGGGCATCATTCAGAGTTTTGCTAGCATAGTAAATTACATGAAGTAATTTGTTTTCTCGCTGACCTAGCACAACACCTATAGCATAATCTGAAGCATCACACATAATTTCAAAGGGTAGGTTCCAGTTAGGTGCCTGGACTATCGGGGCGGTAGTGAGTAAATTCTTAAGCTTCTCAAAAGCCTCCAAACAAGCATCATCAAAGACAAACTTAACATCTTTTGCAAGCAGATTGCAAAAGATGAACCAAACACTGAAAAATCATCCATAAAGACCTCTAGAAACCATTCTACCATATCGGAAAATATGCTCATCATACAACGCTGAAAAGTCGCAGGGGCATTACATAGCCCGAAAGGCATGCTTCTATACGCAAAGGTACCAAAGGGACAGGTAAAAGTGGTTTTCTCTTGGTCTTCTGGGGCAATAACAATCTGATTATAACTTAGGAGTAGCCATCTAAGAAGCAATAATGACTATGTCCACTAATCTCTCTAGCATTTGGTCGATAAAAGGAAGGGGAAAGTGATCCTTCCTTGTGACCTTGTTCAATTTCCCGTAGTCAATACTGAGACACGCCATCCCGTGGTCACTCGGGTTGGGATTAACTCATTATTATCATTACGGACTACGGTGATGCGACTTCTTGGGGAGAACTCGAACGATCCGACCCACTTCATCGTCGGAAATTGGGTAGATAATACCCGCATCTAACAACTTAAGCACCTCTTTTCGAACTACCTCTTTCATGTTAGGGTTCAGTCGACGTTGCATCTCCCTAAAAGGTTTGGAGTCTTCTTCTAAATGAATCTGATGCATACACACAATAGGACTTATACCCTTAATGTCTGATATAGTCCACCCTAAGGCTTCATTATTGTCTTGAAGTACTTTTACTAGCCTACTTTCCTGATCACTATCCAAATTGGAAGCTACAATCACAGGTAAAGTCTCAGATGGGCCTAAAAACACATACTTTAGAGTGTCGGGTAGTGGTTTTTGATGTGACTCAATAATGTTGTAGAAAGTGGTAGTAAGGTTGTCGTTCACTCGGACTTGATGAAATCGATCTTAGGATTTAATAAAGAAAAATAATAAAAATACAGAATATATATAATTTATGTCACAAGACGGAGAGAGTTCTTGGGATTCGAGATTCCGCCAAACTCATAACAAAAGGTTCAAATATTAATTCTTTTAACAATTATAGCTCAACAAATAAAAACATGGACTCTTATTTTTTCCAAAGTTGATTCTCAAAATATTAGTTATAAATCGTAAGCATGGGACATCAAACATTTAAGCAAGCATGACCCATCTAATAAAATAATAACTAATTTAATCAAATCATAATTGAATTTTTAATCAGTGCAAAAAGTCATAAAAAGAATTAATTAAAATTACCCATGTATGAAGTTCGTCTTCCTCCGTCGTCCCAGTGATGGGTTCTAGCTCATCATGTTGGAAACACGCTCAAAATCAATTTTTATTGCTCAAAAGAGGTGTACAAATGATGGGATGGAGAAAATGATAAAATCGGGTGTTTGCAACGATTATAAGGGTTGCAAACACTGTTACAAAGAAGGTTAAAAACCGTAACTGCTTTTAAGTCTGCCTCCGTATTACGACCCACGCCGAAGTGTCGTTGTCACGTAGAAGAACGACTGCCTCTGGTGGTCTGTTCTTCGTGTTCTTGGTGCAGCAGCAGCAGCAGAGAAAAAATGGTGCAACTTCGATTTTTGGCTCTGTACGTCTCCCAAACTCTCCCAAACTCTCCGTATTTGTTCTATGACCTCCCAGCACCTATTTATAACCCAGCAGAAGCAAAATCTCGCGTGTAATTGCAACATATTTTTGATTATTCTCCATGCAAGATACGGGATTTTCTTTCCATTTTTTTCTCCATCACGTGCCTGTGACTATTATTTTCTTCCTTATTTACCTTCTACACTCGTCTGGTAACAACCCACACACTCCAAACACGATCAGTGCACGTCTCAAAGCTCACAGCGATTCACGATATCCCGTGAATATTTCCATCTGCCATGTTTCCTCCTCGCGAGAATTCCAGCCAATTTGGATCGAAAATAAGACCCATACCAGTCCTGTTAGGCCCAAAGGAAGATACCCAATGATTTTCAGCCATTGAGTCTCACTAAAACTCCTTCAAAAATCCAACCAAAATCTGCCAGTGAAGAAAACAAGTTTTCCCGCCAAAACTGGATTTTCAAACGAAGGAGAAGGTCACCCCTTATCCAACAGCTGGGGGTGCAAATATCAATTGGGTGCCCCTTAGTAATTGGGTTACCCCTTATCCAAAGTGGGAGTCCGAATATCAAATGTCCTCCAGGGGTGTTCCGCGCAACTTTTTGAGCCGAATTTTCCAAAAATATTTATTTCCAAAAATACATAAAAACACAATATTAGTACAAAAATCGAGTTCCAACAATACCAACACTGAGGACAATTCAGACACAAAAATGTGTCTATCGGTTTTAGGTCCAACTTAGGAGGCTCTTCTAAAGAAGGAATTAAGGTAGTCTCAGAAACTGGTAATGGTTCGAACCTAGCTTTCCATCTATCAATGTCTAACACAGGGGTAGAATCTAATAGAGCATTCACTTGTTCAAAAGTGCTATCGTCATCAAAATCTAAACCAAAATGGGATAGACAACTTTCTAATGGGTCCTCAGACAAAATGTTTGGTAATGACTCCTGAACTAAGGCTTCTATCATGTTCACCTCTTCAACACATGTGTCATCTAGCTCATAGGGTATCTTATTGACATTAAAAATGTTCATCTCCATAGTCATATTACCAAAAGATAAATTCATCACACCATTTCGACGAGTTAATGATCGCATTAGACGTAGCTAAAAATGAGCGACCTAAAATCACGAGGTATACGGTTCTCTGGGTCGGGGACAGGTTGGGTATCTAGGACCACGAAATCCCTTTGGATAAATAAACTTTTCGACCTCAATAAGAACATCCTCAATAACACCTCGAGGAATTTTAACGAGACCTATCGCCTAACCGCAATGTCATCTAAGTAGGTTTCATTTCACCAAGTCCTAGAAATTTGTAAGTACACATGGTACGGCAAAGTAAGTTCACACCGGCTCCTAAGTCAAGTAAAGCTTTTCTACCGGTGTTTACCTATTGTACAAGCAATGGTAGGGGAACCTGGGTCTTTGTACATTGGAGTTGTGGTGTTCTGAATGATTTAACTTACATGACTAGCTAAAAAGGCTTTCTTATGGACGCCAAGTTTTCGCTTTCGCGTACACATATCCTTAAGGAACTTGGCACAAGCAGGAATTTGCCTAATTGCAGCTAATAAAGGAAGGTTTATGGTAACTTGCTTAAAAACCTCCAATATGTCAAAGTTGGATTCCTTCTTTGTTGGTACTAATAGTTGGGGAAACGGGGCTCTAGGTACAGAATCAGACCTCTCATGAACAAAATTGACATCATCAGAAACTTTATCAGTCCCTTCAGCTAGTGGTGGTCCTGAGGGGTGAGATCCTGAGGGGTGAACTACAGTATGTTCACTATCGGGCATGGTTACCTGATTGTCTACTACTCTACCACTCCTAAGGGTTCTAATAGCATTCAACTGATTCGATGTTTTTGCACCTACTTCATGAAGTCCTTTAGGATTGGGATTAGTCTTACTAGGGAACCTTCCGTTATCTCTCTCACTTAAGGTCTTAGCTATTTGGCCCACTTGAAGTTCTAACTTAGCAAGGCTCGAGCATTAGTTTGAAAGTTACGCTTGGTTTCTGTTGAAAACTAATTTGGTTCTGTGCTAACATATCCCGAGTTTTTGCTAACATCTTAATAGAGTCCTCTAAGCTAGTCGTTTTATTTTACGGGCTCGAAGAATTCTTAGTGTAACCAAAACACGGGGGAACATTAGGATTACTAAACTGACCTTGACTTTGGCCCTTAGACCACGAAAAGTTCAGATGGTTTCTCCAACCAGGATTATAGGTTTCTGAATTTGGGTCAAACTTTTGACGGTTATCAAATCTAGTGTTATTATAGAGAGCATTGGCTTGCTCTTCATTATTCTGTCCTTCCCAAAAAGGCTCCAATCTACCACTAGTGTGACCCACTTCTAAAGCTTCTAACCTTTTCGCTATAGCGACAATTTTGGCATCTGATTCATAGCCACCTTCTACCCTATTAACGTTTCCTCTACCTAGAAGAATTGTTTTACGGGGTTCCCTATTATTTTCCCATTGTTGGGTCTTTTCGGCGATTTCATGCAAATATGTCATCGCCTCATCAAGCTGTTTGGTTTTCAAACCCACCTGTACACATAGATTCTCTTGTGGTTGTAGTGGAATAATCTAAACCCTCATAAAGGATCCGAACTAACCTAACCTTTTGAGACCATGATGAGGACATTGGGCTAATAAATCATTGAACCTTTCCAAATACCTATACAAAGATTCTCCCTCCCGTTGAGAAAACGTGATTGATTTGCGTCCTAATAGACGATGTTTTGTGCCTAGGGAAAAACTTGTTCAAAAAGGCAGATGTAAGTTGTTCATATGTTTCTATTGAACCAGAAGCCAAACTATATATCAAGATTTGGCTTTATCTTTCAAGGAAAAAGGGAATAACCTGAGTTTCAAAGCATCATCATCAAGGTTTCTAATCTTCAGGGTACTACAAATTTCTTCAAAGTCCCTAACATGAAAATAGGGGTTTTCATTTTCTTTCCTTAAGAAGATTGGGAGCAGCTGTAAAGTCCCGGGTTTAAGTTCATAAGTTGCTTCTGTTTCAGCTAACCTGATACACGAGGGACGAGTAGCCCTAGTCGGGTTCAACAAGGCTTTCAAAGTTGCCATTTCTGGCACTATCGGAATATTAAGGATTGTCTCCCCAGACGTACGTTCAAAAACGAACTCTTCAAAAATTTGACTTTCTAAATTGAGGTAATCGAGACGCTTAGAACTACTAGGTTTCTCTTTAACAAATCTACCTAGGGCGTCTCTTTTACGTTCAGGCATGTAAAAGAATAAGGAAGGGGATTCTATGCAATCACAAATCAAGGCCGACTCAACCAATGCAAACCTAGAGATTTCTAGCAAACAAAAAGCATGATGGCTCCACTTAGATTGTTTCTAGACCAGCTTCTAATCCTTCGAAAGGGAATTCGTTACAATTTAAGCAAACCCCTCTGGAATCAATCCGAGTCAAAGTAAGTTGAATAGAGGCGAGGGAAACTCAGTGGAGCTTTGATACCCAAGGCCTCACCGGAATTACAATGCGGCGCAGTCACGCATTCAACTCACGAGAAACCTTTATGAACTTGAAGTGTGCTTAAAAGAGTAACCAATATTTTTCGAATGACTTTCCTATTAAGCTCGTTACCTATCGGTCTTGTTCTAGTCAAAATTTTAAGGCTTAGGTTCGCGTAGGTTACGTGTTCCTAAGGCGGGCAAGAAGAGAACGGTGATGAAATCCGAACCCTTATCTTGTATGGCCAGGCCTTGCCCTTTACTAGAAAATTAAAGCAGCCGTATTCAAGTCCTCAGCATATATGCAAACGAAGGAGTCCAGTAACTCGCTGACAGGAGATTCACGAGTGTTTAGAGTCTTACCTCCCGTTCCAGACGGGGGATGAATCGGTTATAGTCGACTCGGGCCACTGACTCCTATGTCAGTGTACGAACCCAAGGTGCAGAGACAATATCGTAATTGTCCTCCTTCTCTGCAAACAGTTTATATTTAAAGTACCCTTCCGTAGGGTAAAAATAATAATAATGTCCAAAGTCCAAAAGTCCAAAGTCCAAAAAGAAAAGCAAAATTACAAAAATAATAAACCCTAATACAATTTTTTTTTTTCTAAAAATAAACAAACCCTAAAAACAAAATATCTAAAGGAAAAACGTCTTCTTTCCCGTTCTTTTTGCTTTAATCTTTCGCTCCAAGTCTTTTCACCAAACTCCTTGGCTCAATTTTCTTTATGATCCAGAACCTGTAGACAAAAGATAAATACCCAAAAACGTAAAAAAGAACAAAAATAATAAAAAACTAAAAAAGAAAAAGAAAAACAAATCTAAAACCCTAAAAACAAGTCCGCGTCGGCGGCGCCAAAAATTGGTGTTGTTTTGAAGTTGTTGTAAAGTGGTAAGAAAGATGTCGTTCCTCTCAGACTTGTGAAGGATTTTTTAGACTTAAATTCAAAACAAAAAATAGAAAACTCACTAAAAATTATAGCAAACTCTGACAAAGATGTTATCAATATTAAAAGAACACTGAGGCTAAGATTCCACTATTTTCCAAGTTCAAAGTGATTTAATCCAATATTTATATTCATGCAATTTTCTCATTCAAGTTGATTCTAAACTATTGCAACAAGTAGATTCTCAAAATAACAAGTGTAAATCCGAAGCATAGAACATCAAAAACCTAAGTCCAAGCATGCTCTATCAAAAGAAATCACAATTGCTTAACAAGAATCATTCAAACAATTTTCAATCGAGGCAAATAATCATATAATAATTGCAAATAAATAAATAAAATAAAATATACCACTTTTTGTTGGAAAAATAGCTTCCTCTATCGCCTCAGCAATGGGGTTTAGCTCCTCATATTAATCATGATCTCCAAATATTATTTTATGGTTCAAAAGTTGATTAAAAGGATGAGAAACAATAAAACAGACTGCTTGCAACGCTGTAATGGCGTTACAAAGAAGCTGTTACAGAAACCGTCTTATGCACTGTTGATTTGTCGTTGAATCTAAGACCCCGAAAACGACTGTCTTTATCGGCCTTTGTTCTTCGTGTTCTTGGTTATGCACCAGCAGAAACAATTCTCTGAAACTCTTGATTTTGTTCTCTGTGTTGTTCTAAACCTCCCTAAAGTTTGCGTAACCCCTTTGTGACTCATATCAACTCCTTATATAGCCAGCAGACCCTCACAAACCCGAGTTAATCTCTTCTATTCTTCGGTAGAAAGTTCCGAGAATAATTCTCTCTGTTTTGCTTCTCACACGTCTCCTGAGTTACCCAAACTCTCTAAACTCCTCTCGGGACTCAAAGAAGACCAGGTACATCGATATCCAATGCTACAGATTCTACAAAATCTCCAACAGATGCCCGAGTTTCTATCCTCCCCTGTTTCGATGAAATCCCGTGATACATCCCTTGTTTTGCGAATCTGGGGAGATTCCCAATCCTGTTTGACCAAAACAGGGTAATACCAATCCAAAATAGCGATTAAATCTCACTATATCAATTCCAAAATTCGATCCAAAAATAATTCAGGTGGCTGCTATTCTTCTCGCCAAAACAAGTTCGAACGAAGAAGAAATATGGACGCCCCCTATCCAGAAAGGAGGTGCGAATAGCAGCTGCCTTGGGTATCCCGAGGTTGCCCCTTAGTAATTTGGGTACCCCTTATCCGTAGCGAGAGTCCGAATAGCAAGTGTCTTCCGGGCGCAACTTTTCGAGCCGATTTTTCCAAAAATGTTTATTGGCCAAAAATACCTACACATGCATAAAACACCATAATAAGTACAAAAATGAGCACTATCAATATATAGAATCGAGACAAATTAGACACAAAAATGTGTCTATCACTCGCCTCTTTGGCGCCCCTGAACCTTCTTCTTTGGCGTAGACAACCGAGTGAGACCAGGATTTCTCTGTCGCCTCAATATCCTCGTTAGTTGCGTCAGTCCTAGCGAACGCTTCCTCTAGATCAGCAAACATGGTTATCTGGGCATTCTCAAACATCCGCTGTGTCTTTGGCTCAAGTACCGATATACAGATGTTCACCAATTCTTCTTCAGGCACTTCCGTACGGCACTTGAGGGACTCACTTCTAAAGCGCACCGCAAATGGTTTAAGTCTCTCTCCTCTTCGCGGTTTAGTGTTTCCCAAATCGGAGATGGAAATCTTCGCAGGTTCGGAGTAGAACTTTTGCATGAACGCATGTTGCATCTCGCCCCATGACCGAGTGCTGTTGGGTTTCAAGGAAATGTAACAAGTGAAAGCATCTCCTGTTAGGGTTTTCCCGAATTCCCTCATGCATATAACTTCGTCCTGGGCATACTCATTAAGCGACATGGTGAATCGATGCATGTGTTCTGTCGCATTACCACTCCCTTCGAATAGCCTAAATTTGGCGTCTTATACTTGGTTGGCATTGGTCTGGAGAGGATTTCGGGTGGGATGGGTGACGTTATAGTATAGGCGCTAGCTTGAGTCTCGAGGCCGTACTTTTCTTCGAGCATCTTGGTAAACTTTCCGTCCGATAGAGCGATTCGGGCTTGTTCATCTGTCATAGGCTGGCTAGCAGACTGGTTAGCTGGCGATCATCCTTGAGGATTCCGAAACCTTTGGTCTTGATCAAAGTCGCACCCGTGATTCAATCGATGCGAACCCAAATCTTCCTCACGATTTCGTCCAGGCGATGGGTCGATAGCTGCTAATCTCGCCAAAAGAGTTTGTCTCTGGCGATCATTCTCCTCTATATCAAACAACATTTGTTTTATTTCGGTAAGTGGCCCAAACACGCGTGGCTGAGCCTGGCGTGTGAACCTTTCAGTGTCCATGTGATGAATTGTGCGCTAAACTAATGACCTAGCCTCCCATTGTGGTCGTCAAAATGTACACAGTAAGGAATATACAGGGTACAGATAGAAGTAGGTTGTAGAGACTAGTTCCTAGAAGTAGAACAAAATTTCCCACAATGATATCACTGAGTCCTTTCATTGGGAAAAGACCCCTATTTATAGTTATTTCCTCAAATTGGAATATCAAGTGTGTGTCCTTTTCTATTTCCCTTATCTTGCTACTGCCTCTTCTGACCGTACAACTGTACCTTAGATCCTTCTAGAAGGTATGTCTCTTCCTGACCACCGTACGTGCGCTCAAACACCGTGAAAGAACAACTTGTTTTATAGCATTCCCTTTGTGATAAGGGGAGGACCCGATACCTTCTCGTAAGTGAGGTACTATTTCGTCCCTTCTCTTGGATATGGGGAAGCCACACTTCTTCCTTGGTATTTTTTTGGGTATCTACACTGTGCTAATAAGGAAACGGATGATTCATATATATATGTATATAGACTTCATAGTAAATCTGTTGGCTAACAGCATCTATTCATTCTCAGTCCGTTCTTCCGTTTTTTTTTTTTTTGATCTGTAATCCAATTCTCATCACCAGAATGTCAAAACTACTCTGTTGTAGTTCCAAGTGTTACCAAAGATGTTGCGTTTTTTTAGTCTTGATTTTGCATATGTTGGCATAATTTGGTAATCGAAGCATTCTTTTTAATTATTACTATATTTTTTTTGTAGAGAATAATATTGGTTCTTAACTAATCTTTGCTTTTTTTTCTCCATAAAAGAGGAAACTTCTCTGCATGAACTGGGAGTCAATATTCGTTTTGGTTGAAAGGAGATGTAGGGATGAAAGAAAGTTAATCATTGTTAGTTCGATATGCACCAGAAAGAACAATTACACGTTTGAAAAAGAGGCAATCAATAGATGCATCAGCTGCTGCTGACCTAACCTCATGTGATTTATCTTATCTTCCCTCGGGTTACTTAAATTCTTAATTTACAGTTTACTTTCACATGTTTCGCGAAGGTGTTATTTATCATGGGGCAGTGCTATCAAAATGGTTGTAGTATAGGGGAGTCTGTGCTGTTATGGCTTGGTTTCACCATTCAAAAGTTCTCAAACCAGTGCTTTGGGAATGGTCCTGATCGTTGGAAAGGAAGATAACTACCAATTCACTACGAGTCAAAAGAAGCAAAATTATGTAACAGCTGTGTCGTCAATAATTGTGTAAGTGGCTAATGTTAAGCCAATGCCAAATATAGTAAGTTGTTAATCGTTCTCTTAATTGAAATATTTCAAACCATTCTGCTGTGTTTGCTAGGCTTCCTCAAGCAGTAAGTGATGCTTATTCCCTAAAATTGGATAAGAAGAATTTGAGCAGTCATTTATTTTGGTGATGGTGACGCAAGTCATATGTTTCGAATGCATGGTTGTCATCATACTATTGGGATAATATTTTGTCAAAGATGTTAGATCAAACTCAAATATATCTTTGGTGTAATCATTATGCAGATGTACAAGAACAAAAATATCACGCAATGGTTTTTATCGGTACTCTGGCGAAGCCCCGCACACACTAAATAAAAAATATATTGCCACGGGGCGCCCTTGCTAAATAAAAAATACATCGTCACTAGGCGGGGCGAAGCCCCGCGCTTGCCAAATCATAAATACATTGCCACTGGGCGGGACGAAGCCCCGGGCACACCAAGTTAAAAGTAAAAATATGCCCGGTGCGTAGCACGGGAACAAATCTAGTTGATTGTATATGGCTAACACTGATAAACAGATTTCCTGTGAGGTAATAGCATAATTTGCATTAATAGATGAGACATAATACGATTTTTCAATGAAAACATGTTCATAGACATCATTACTCCTCCCCCACTACCTTCATCCGGTATTACTCATCCCAATGATGAAAAAAATTATATTTTTTTTTGTTCTACTCTTTTTTTTCTACTTTTTTTTTACTAAATCCGCGGTTTATCCGCATCCGGCCCGTACAATCCGCTGATCCGCAGAGGTCAAATTCGCGGGTGATTGGGCCGGTCACGGTTCAATTTTCCAAATCCGCAACCGTCCGTCCGTTGCACACCCCTACTTGGTGGTATACTATCTTTTAGTTGGTTTGATATAAATCTTTTCTTAATTATCTCTTTGTTATAGGGCCTATGGCTCATGGATGTGCGGTCCATTAGATGAATAGGTCTTCCCTTTTAT
This sequence comes from Papaver armeniacum, assembly GCA_023531295.1. NCBI lineage: Eukaryota > Viridiplantae > Streptophyta > Magnoliopsida > Ranunculales > Papaveraceae > Papaver > Papaver armeniacum. The sequence goes on from JAJJWW010010882.1 coordinate 1,076,293, forward strand.
GTATATAAGAGAACATTATATGTATGTAATTGATTGATTGATGCCTCTTTATCAATACCAAGTTCTTCTCCTTCTATCTCTAACTTTTTCCCTATTATTTCCACTGCAAAACGTTATCTGCACGAGCTCAACCACTAATTTTTTTTTTCTTCTTCTTCTTTTGGGTTATTATCAAATCACTGAAGGAAGCGCTACTTTTAGTTGGATCCGTATTTCTGATTTTTTTTTCTCTCAATCAAGCAATACATTGAGGTATACCTAAATTTTTTATCAATTTTCTCAATTAACATGTAATCTTGTCTTTTATGTTCTCATGTTGTATGTATGTGATTTTTTTTTCCTTTCTTCACATGTATATTTGTATCACATGCGTCGATCATGTTCTGATTGATTGAATGAATTTGTAATTTATGATTGCGTATATTGTATATACATATTATTCCAATGATCCCTCCATGTACCCATATATATATTATTCTAATGTTTGTTGTGAGATGTTTGTTTGTTGTAAACAATTTGTTTGTTCCTATTAGTTTCTCGAGATTATTATGATTATTATAATATAATATTGTATTGTTTGTTGTTCAATCAACTGTATAACATGTTTAAATCTGTTTGTGTATCTAATAGATATGAGTGATACATGTTTGATGTCATTTTATTTACTCATACTAAAATCATGTTAACGATCTCTATGTGATAAAGTTTGATTTTAATATGCTGATGTTGCATAAATTTAATATTTTCATCTATTGTTATGTCATCATATGTTATTAGATGTTTTCATATGTCATCATCAAATAGAAAATTTTGGACTGTTTCGTTTTTTTGTTTATTCTTTTTACATGTTATTTATAAGATTTTTTTTATTATTTATGTCGAAGAGTTGTATGTCCTTTTTCAACCAGTGATTTATTTAAATTTTTGAAAAGTTTATGATCATGATTGTCTATACTGCATGTGTACTGTGTGTATGTGATTGTCTTGATGTTTTGAAAAGTATTAATAAAATAATTAATATTTTTTTTAAAGTGATATGTGAATGTAACGTCTGTCTTAGTTATTTGTTTAATTAGTTGTAACGTTTGCTTTTATTATTTGTTTAATTAGTCGCAACGTTTCTAATTAGTTGTAACGTCTGTTTTAATTATTTGTTTAATTAGTTGTAACTGTTATAAACGTGTAATTATGTTAAGAATATCTAGGGTGAATCTCGTTTATTACTGGGATGCCCTTGTGTCTAGCCCTATAAATAGAGGCTTTAATGTTTGTCTATGACACTAATGAATAAGATTTCTCTCTACTTTTTCCACCTATTTTCTATCTCCTTCCCCTTTTACAAGACGTTATCACGCACGTAACTCTACCGATTGAGCGGATCATCTTTAAGAATGAGAAAAAAGAAAAAATTAACTCTCGTTGAAAGTTGTGGAAGATGTCTCGGAGCCGCATAATAGAATCCGTCATATAAGCAATATATATTTAGTCTTTGTTTTCCATTGATTGGTTTTTAATATTTGTGCATGTGGCATGATTTTTCCACTTCTGATCAATTTTTCTTTCTTATGCATACTATGTAATCATCTATGGTATGATTCGAAGCAAGTTTAATTCTTATGACGGATGATGACATCATCCAATATACAGATGTTGCAAACCATCGTACACTAACGCTTTTTTTTTTTAATATGCTATCTCCGTTATTTAATTATTTATCTGCTTTTTTTTTTCTATACATGTGTAGTACATTACTTTTTGATTTTTTTGATAAACGATAGATTGGCATATTCTTTATATTTTTGCCGATATGGTAATCAACTTCGAACAAGTTTGATTTCTTCTCTTATTTTTTTTTCATAGAGAAAGAAAGAAAATAAAAATCCATTAAAAGATGGTTTACAGTTTCTATTCCTTTAATGAAACTGTAATCACCAAAAAGTTGGTGTCATCGAGATTTGATTTACCCTTGTGGTAACTAAATCATATGCATGGTTCATAAACCTCCGTCCAATTCAGTTTGGTATCTTCATCCGTTGAAGATCATGTGATTTTTATTTTCAGTTTCTATTTATTTACATGAAACTATTCATCAGATACAAATGGATTTTCCATATGCGATGACTAAAACGACATATGTTCTTTTTCTTTTGTCGATCAAATTTTGGTAAATCGTATCAACCAGTTGATATTGGTTTTTCTTCATTAGTTCTTTGGGAGATAAAATTGGCATTCTAAACTTTAGTCAATTTGGTTTGATACTTCAAAACAAACTTTTACTATCAAATATGATTTTACCCAATATGAAATTATTGGTTTCTATTGTTCTTTACATAAAACCATTCATCAACCACAAAGAGTGGATTTTCTTTCTCTTCAAAGAAGAATAACGATAATGATTTATTTGTTTTCTTAAAAAGAAACATATAATTGAATCAGAATTTATTTCATCTATATCGATCCCAAATGATGAAATATCGTTATTATGGCATAAGCCAATCGTTAAATACCGATGAACCAGAATTTGCTGCATTCTTTAAAGATATTGAACAATTTTTATTTTATTTTTTGTTTTTCTCGGTAATAATCTAAAAAATTCGGATTTGTTCCACTTATAGTTGGATTACGGACGGACACTAAAGATCAATGGGTGCTCACCCGGCTTGGAAGCCTATATATCATTAGTCCTTGTAGTGACTAAATTGATCTTAAAATTTAGTTTCTTTTGGAAAATAAAGTGTCCACAATCTCAACCCAAATATTTATCTCGTCGGATCGTTGGCCTTAGATTTCACGCAATTATATGGAGATTTATTTACATATTTTATATGTTTTTGGTTGTAGCCAATAAAATCCTTGGTTGTTGATTAATTTTGTATGTCAAGAAGACTACAATTTTATTTTATTTTTAGGACTTCTTTTATGACTCTTTAAATCAGTATCTACTGTCCAATCTGGAGTTGTTTATAATCCAGAAATTATTATGAGTATATGTTCTCGAATTAATCGGATAATACTCTACGAAACTTGTTTTCGTAAATGAGAAGAAAATATTTCCGCCATAATCAGGGGGAGAATATACACTACCAAATGTTGGTATTAATTAACTTCAAAGTTATATTCGTTTCTCCCATCTTGATCAAATCGAAAAAGGCTGTCATTTACTAGGCGTGAAAATATTTCATCTAGCTTTTATTTAAGCTTATGACGTTTGAAAAGGCAAACTCAATCACATCTAGCAAGCATGTAGCATTTTTATATAGGCTACAGAGTCTATCATAATATGATTCGCATTTTAAAAATTCATATCTCTTTATTTGATTAGTAGGAGATTATCACGCCCGTGGGCAGTGGTACCAGTAAATTTTGAATTTTTCAAAGTATGCATACACTGGAAGTTGTGTGAGATCGTGAAAAGCTAAATATGGTCGAATATTCATTTACAGTAGCTACTGCAATAACAAATTATGGTGGTTGTTAACCCCTCTGCAGAATAATATCGACATATGTGATTGGCTGGCATTCAATCCAAATTAGATTGGATTATTTTAATTTCTCAAGTGACGTAATATAAGGATCCTAACTAGACTCGAAACCTTGAAAGTGCCATGCCTGAAATTTACAGGTTGGTGTTAGTCATATTACATCGTTTTGAGAGAGATTACGGGTTATATGTTCAAACCCTAGGATTGATTCAGTAATTTTATGTTCTCCATGTATGGTGCATTTGGTGTGGTAGTCCTTGAAAGACTTATATTGCATTTACACAAGAATTGTGATTGGGAACATATTCAAATTTGTAATCCTTGTAGGATTCAAATTATATTCAGACAGCCACCTGACTCGATTATGTTAGGTTTTAAAAATCCTTTATGTGTTTTTAGAAATTTGGTACAAAATCAAAAATCCGGATTAATTAGTTGATGTTATCAACTTTACAGGTCTCTTGAAGAGTCCTTAAAAACACTAAAAATCTACGTTTTCCTTTTTCTTAAATCTGCAGTTTCAGAATTATGCTTGCACAACAGTTGTCTATTAAATAGACTAGAGTTATTATTTTGATGCTTATTTTTTTTTTTTTGAAAAACTCATGTAGTTGAGTTAGCATCCATATTTACGTCAAAAGTTGTACTCTTTTCCCTTTGTTTCAGGTTTTGTCCCATGTGGTTTTCCTGAGAAGGTTTTAATGAGGCAACATCTTGTTTACGTTCAATTATCATTCAAAATGTTGACATTGTGCTCTTTTTCCTTCGTCCATATATTTTTTCCCGTTGGGTTTTTCATTGCAAGGTTTTAGTGAGGCAAATTAATTCAACATGGTGGTCATCCAAGGGGGAGTCGTATAAATTTTGGTTGTTTAGTGGATGCCCACATTTGATTAAACCAAATCAACTTAATCATATCCTAAGAATTTGGATTTCCTTCTAACAAATACGATTTTTGTTCACGTATGATAAGGTATTCATATCTTGGCACTTAATTTGTTGAAGAAACTACATCAACTATTTCTGCAAATCATCTCCAAGAAATCAGCAATCCAAGACACAAGTACTTCATGTATTTGAAAGAAGCATGAAGACTCGAGAACACTACTATTAGAAGACTAACACAAAAGAAGACTTCATCAACTGGCAGATTTCTCACGAAAGCATTGCTATCTCTAGCATTCAAAAAATTCGTTCATCAAAATTGGCAAAGTGTCGACTCGAAGATTTGCAAGCCAAGATTTAACTGAAGTACTTATCAGGGGGAGCATCATAGTAAGAGGTATTTTACTTGAATATCACATTGTACTCTTTTTCCTTCGTCAAGGTTTTGTCCCACTAGGTTTTCCTTGTCAGGGTTTTAATGAGGCAACATATGCATGTCCATCTCCATTATAGGTTTACTCACAAATGTATTATTTTCCCTTCGATCAGGTTTTGTCCTTTTGGAATTTCCTGACAAGGTTTTAACGAGCCAATTAGCTTAGACACAATGTCATCAGGGGGAGTGTTATAAACGTGTAATTATGTTAGGAATATCTAGGGTGAATCTCGTTTATTACTAGGATGCCCTTGTGTCTAGCCCTATAAATAGAGGCTTTAATGTTTGTCTATGACACTAATGAATAAGATTTCTCTCTATTTTTTCCCCCTATTTTCTCTCTCCTTCCCCTTTTACAAGAGTAACGTCTGCTTTTATTATTTGTTTAATTAGTTGCAACGTCTATTTTTATTATTTGTTTAATTAGTTGCAACGTCTGCTTTTATTATTTGTTTAATTAATTATAACGTCTGGTTTTATTATTTGTTCATTCATTTTGTTTGTATTAAATCAATAAATAAATTGTAACTTATGCACCATTCCATGTTCCGTGTTATTTTTCACATTGTTTTAACGTATGCACTATTATAATGTTATGACGTTATTGTTGGAAATTGACTAAGTATTGTCAATCATTACGGGGTTATTATCATTTGTTGGTTATTGACTATCAACTTTGATTGTTAACTGAATTATGATTATTGGTTGGATTTCTGACATAACTGATTGACCTTTATAACCATCAAGAAATTTGGTCTCTAAAAATCCATTTTGACCATAATGAAATTTGGTTTGGGGATTATTATACCGGAATTATTTATTTTAATGTCCTTTATTATGGTACTTTACGGTTGGTCCCAACTCGACTCTTTTTGATGTGGAAACCATTTCTTTGTGAGAAACTAATATATTCCTTCATAAAACCTTCTGCCAATGACAAAGCACCGTCTAAAAGGTGGAGCTAAATATACCTTATGTTTCTAAGCACATGCATTCCAATTTTTGTGGCAGCACTTACAAAGGGCGACATGAGTCCGAAATTATTTTTTCCATTTTTCTACTTCATTCATGGTACTAACAAACCAGTATATCTTGAAGTATGCCAACAAGAGATTCACTATCTTCAGTAATATATTCAACCTAAAGTAAGTGGTTGACATGCGAAGTGAGATTCTTTTGTCCTGTTGATATAAAGAAATTTCTCAAACTAAGCTAATCATAGCAACATTGAAAATGAAAAACCCCAAAGTAATGAGGGTTAGGCATACTGACTCATATAAAGCATGTGAAAAGGGACATATATATATCATGAGACAAATATGTATTTATTTCCTCATTAATGATGACACCAAGTACAGGTATCAACTGAATATGGGATGAAGCTAAAATGTAATTCTAGCTCCCATCATAAATAAAAGAGTTGGAAATGCACCTGGTCATAGGTGTAGGTATATACAATGTAATGTGCGTAATATAATAGCAACCAATTTCCACATCAACTTTAATGGCAACAAGAACTTTGCCTGGCCAATTGACTATCTTATTTAGTTGAACTAGATCCAATGTCTGCACTTATGGAATGAAAACACAAGATATAAATTCTCTAAAGTACTTGATATATATTGGGTGAAGCGTAATATATATTCACTCAAAAGTACTTGAGTTGAACCCCATTTTTGTTACGTAATAAGGCGACACCACTTATTAAAACTTTCAAGACCCAAATGTCTAACTGATAGTTGTTTTTCTTCCACTAATTTAAGGAATATAAACTAGTTGTTGAACTATTTCCTTATAATGTGACTACGAGGATTGGATCATCGAGCGCAACACTGCTCAAAATCTTTTTCCAAGATAGAACAAAGACGTTACAAAATATCTACATGTACCGAGGGATAATCACACCTTGTTAAATTCCAAAGTAACCCATGCAAATGGGTATCATGTGGAACCTCACAATGATGAGAATATAATTGATTGCATCTTTTATAGTCTCTAATGTATTTGGAAGGAAACACACTTTAGAGAAACTAATGAGTCAATTTAGTGAAATGTAAATCACTATAGTATTAATTTGGATTATTGAATCCATATTGACTCCAACGATGAAATGTTGTAAATTGACTCATACCGACTTTGACACAACCATAAAGGCACTTTGGTTGTGACATGATGTTTCATTTTGAAAGGACTCATACTTACACCATTGTGCTTGAGTGAACCAGACAACGGGAAAAAGATTGACAAAATGCAAAGTAATGGAATATCTCTCAATAAGTGTTTTCTAAAGTACTAGATGCACAACAAACCCCCCTTCCCATTATGCTTTTAAGTAAGAAAGCATATCACTCATTTTACGAAGTTTTCAGTAAAACAGGATCGAGACCATCCTAAGATGTAAATGGTAAACAATCCATATTAAAAAGATAACAATGTGAAATTTAGAAAAATATTCATGCAGAATGCGGACCATTAAAGTGACTTATGGCTTTGGTGAATGTTTTGACATTTTTGGTCTAGTTATAGTTCCCAAGAAATTTGTGTTTAAAAACTACTAGCGTATATTTTACATGTAAGGGCTCACCACTCATTGTAAATGCTAGCGAATGTACATCAAAAGGACTTGATAATTATTTCATGTTTAATAGGATCAATGAAGAGCATCATATACCTCATGGTCTTGCAAAGGCTATCATCAAAGGTTACAGATGATGCCTAAGGAATAGGTTATGCATACCAACCTACCTTTTATTGCTTTGGGGATATGCAATATTACACACATCTTTACTTAATTCATTTTTAGAACCCAATATTATTCAACCTTTTTTGCGTACCAGTTAGGTTAAGCCTGACATTCGTGTTCTTACGTATTTTTGGTTGTACTATATATGTGCCATTACGACTCCACATCGTACTATGATGGGTCTTCAAAACTGTTAAGTAGTTATGTTGGAAATGAGTTCCCAACAATTATGCGAATTTTTGAAACCTTTGGCAGGAGATCTCTTACCGCTAGATTTGCGAGTTGTCATTTTAATGAGACATTCTTCCCGTCGTTAGGGGGGATAAGAAAAAGCATTTTCTAAGGGAACAATAGGAATTGTCGTGGTGTGTTCCCACTATGTCTCATATTGATTCTTGTACTCCACAAATGTAAATGTGAAGTGACAAAGAATAATCAATTTTCAGAATGTACACTGATGTCGCTAAAGTGACATGATCACACATACCAGCTGCAAATATTCCCGCAAGGTTAGAAATCCTCAGTATGGGGTACACCATAGACTAAGGTGTTGCAACTACACTTGGTGGAAGTGTAGTTGAGGCCGTGGCCCCATAAAAGAAGATGGAAAGACCACTAGGTTCGATCTATGCTCACCTAGAAAGGAAGTAGGTGAGTAAGGAACAAATTATTTATATCATCAGAAATCATCTCATTAGATTGTCTCTGAATATGTCCATGAATCAAACTGGAGGACGCTCCAAAGTTTAATGATTCCGGAGAACAATGACATCCCAAGTTATGAGATTGCACACGAGTTATTGTAAAGATCATGCGAGCATATTGATGATTAAGTTCATATACATTTGCTTAAGGAAATAAAGCAAGATGAGATCTAACCAAGCTCCTTGTTGCTTAATTTGAACGAAGAGCGTATTTGGCTTATACAATCCAGGTAGTTATTGGTTCTTTGACAAATATACAGGTATTTGGTGTGGTAGTGCTAACCAACCAAGTGTAAAGCCTATTGGACATACATGATTAATTTGTCACAAAGCATAATGAGAAGAAAGTAGTCTTAAAGTATAAGGACTGGCCTTGAGGCGCGAGGTTTCTCACAAAGCCTTGGAATTGTTCTCTTGTAATGAACTTTATAGTGTTCCGCTACTTTATTATCTTGGTAATTTCAAAAGGACTTGAAATGCAGCATATGTATGTGGTTGTTACGTATCTCTGAAAGAATCAAGAGATAGAAGATATTTACAAAAGTACTTGATATCCTTTTGTTACCCAAATCAAGTGACTCTAAACCACAGAGTCCGTTTACAGTTAGATAGAACGCCCACTTATATATAGAAGCAATCAGGCGGATGTGGTATACCCGTCTAAGTGGCTATTTGATTTGGAGGGGATGGACAAGTAAGTTATTTTTTCTTGCTTATTCACAAGAAAGTTCCTGATTTGGAATTGTAGCTATCTATGTTGATGGTACATACATGATGGGTACTTTTGATGTAATAAGAGACCTTAAAAGCTATTATAAATCCGAATTTGAGATGAAAAGTCTGGGGAAAGATCGACCGAATACTGAGCTTGTGGTATTATTCCACCAGTTTGCATATGTCTAAAGTTTTCAGGCAATTTAACAAAGACATGCATCCTGATAGCACTCCCATGATTAGTCGAGGTTCAAATGTAAGTAACTGACCATTTCGTCTAAAGGAAGATGACGAAGATGTGTTGGGAGATGAAATTCCCATATCTAAGTACAATAGACGCATTGTTGTACTTAGTATAATAATGTACTCGATTAAATCTTACATCCTCAGTGAACTTGTTAGCTAGATATAGCTTAGCGCCAACGCAACGTCATTGGAATGGTACAATGAATATAATCGTGTACTTAAAACTAACCATTGACATGAGTTTGTTTTATCCCTGCAAAGACATAAAAGGAATGTTAAAGGAACTGCAATCCAAAGGTTGTTGATTATGAAGGAATAATAATATCTCTTCTCCAACGAAAGTAATCAGGGGGAGATATGGTAGACTATTTTCTAAGTCATTACCGATATTCAGTTTCGAAAAGTACATGACTAAAGGAACTATTTGGAACAACTCTGAAAGTAATTAGGGGGGAGATGCCGACATCAGGGGGGAGGATCCAAGGATATGATGTCGACATATTTTACTTCGAAATTGAAGATGTGTTGTACTCTTTTTCCCTTCGACCGAGAATAGTTTTTCCCAAAGGGTTTTGTAACTCGACAAGTTTTTTAGCGAGATAACACTAAAAACATCAAGTATGTTGAATGTTGAAGACGTAAAGATCGCGTTGATATTACTGAAAATATCTGAATCAAAGAAATGAAACGTGATAGATGTTAAGATACGTAACTTCCGGAAACAACAACAGGGTCTTATAAACATTCAAGTCACCAAAGTAAAGTGTGATAAACTCCTTTTGACTACATTAGACTAATAAAAATTGTCTGACATCAGGGGGAGCATCTAATGGTGTGTTGAACTATTTTCCTTCACCGAGGTTGCTTTTTACCAGAGGGTTTTAATACTCGGCGAGGTTTTTAATGATACAATAAAAAACACCAGGAAGTAATTTGCTAACTACGGCTATTGTCTTTCCCATAAGGATTTTCTGCCTTATGAGTTGTGAAGCAACCAATAAACTTCAACGGAGCAAAGTGATCATCTGCAACAGATCACCTTTACTTGCATCTGTCACGTTGTACTCTTTCCCTTTTTCAAGGTTTTGTCCCACTGAGTTTTTCCTTGTCAAGGTTTTAATGAGGCGACGTATACGCATCAAACTATGTTCTAAGTTTGCTTAATATTGTACTCTTTCTTTTGTTCAGGTTTTGTCCCTCTGAATTTTCCTAAAGAAGTTTTAACAAGGCTATTAACTTAGACATGTCGGTCTTTGAAGATCGTATTGCATGTGATGAACTACATGTAAAGTACGAGACAACATGTGAAGTACTACATGTGAAGAGTTGTACCAAGGTTTCGTCCCACTGGATTTTTCCCTCGTGAGGCAACTGATTTCGGCACAAGTCATCAAGGAGAGAACAACATTTGAAGAACGACATTTAAAGCACTATATGTCAAGCACTATGTATAAAGCTTTGTTATTGAACCACACAAGGGGGAGTGTTATAGGGCCTATGTCCCATGGATGTACGGTCCATTAGATGAATAGGTCTTCCCTTTTATTTATATAAGAGAACATTATATGTATGTAATTGATTGATGCATCTTTATCAATACCAAGTTCTTCTCCTTCTCTATATCTTACTTTTTCCCTATTATTTCCAATGCAAAACTCTTAACCTTTTTTGTTTATTTTCTTTTTTCTTTTTAATCGAAAAATGAAAATTTCATATAAAAGGAATCATAGTCACTAGAAAAGTGACTAAATTCAAAAGTTACATGCGTGAATCAAAGATTGCATCCCAATTACAAATAATAATGGATAATGTAAGTCCAGTAAACGTATCTGTGTTTCTTGTCCAGTTGAACAACATAGTTTTAACCTCCATAATTATCTCCTTAGTATTCCTGCTCCCATTTCCTTTCTCTCACTCGGATTCTCACGAGATTTTCTCCTGATATATAAATCATTGTTGGATTTTTAAATTAAACTAGATTGTGTTACAGGTTCAGATTTATTATCCCAAGTTCGAGTAACAAAGTTATTCGTAAGATTAATATTAAATTAATAAGGCATATCATGCAGCATGCTTGGTATGGTTATGATAATCCATGTAAGTTACGACATGTTAGATGCACAAAAAGTGGGACCCATAGTGTATGAAAGCATGGTTTCATCTAGCATAAGCCATAACTACAAGTAGGACTACAACAAGCCGTTTATTCCTTGCAAGGGTTCGCACGCAGTTGGTATTGCAGCACGCTATCCCGTCATCATTATTTCATAGGCGTGCTATTGAAGGTGATGAGAGGTCTGTAGTTGAGTCCATCACAGATATAATTTTATCCTTGCAAGATGTTTCAGTAATATCGAATTCAAATCCATGGCCAACTTTCCTAGTTTTCAAAACAACATCTCAACTAAGTAACTTCCTCCTTTTCTCTACTCAAATTTAAAAAAAAAAAAATTTAAGAAATCATTTGTCAGGTGAGAAGATGCAGTTGTAGGAAAAAATAATTTAATATTGCGCAAATATACGTTTGACTAGGATACAATTATCGTGACTCTACACCTTCAATTGTGTACTTGTCTCTACGTAGACTAACATTATTCATGATTTATCAACAAGACAATTAGAAGTGATATATAAAGCAGTGCTTCTAAACAGACGTCCTTTTGGACAATCTTTAAACCGCACACACACAGTAGTTTTCCGGTGTGGTCCCCGTGGACCCCGTGGAGGACAGTAGGGGGTCTGCTTTTGTGAGAGATTTTAGGAGGGTTTTTTTAACGATTTTTATCACGTTTTTTAAGAATTTTTGTAAATAAAGAAGGGAATAAAAAGCGGAGGTACCATTTTTGGCATTCACCGTGAATATATCTTGTAGGACCATAATATCGCAATGTACAGGACTCGCGGGGTTAATAAACAACGATGTCGCGAGGCGATGCAGAAGAGCTAAAATAAATGACGCAAAGAATAATGACAGGCGAGACATAAAGAAGACGTGAGATGCGGCGAGGGTTAAGAAGTGTCGCGAGATTGAATAGTTGTACACTCGCGACACTTGCGAGATATTCCAGAAAATAAAGGATAGCTTAGTTGTCATCCACTATGTATTACCCTATATAAAGGGTCGAATGAGTGTTGTAGGGGGATCTTTTAGAATTGTGAGGCAAGTCATTAGGAGAGAGAAAGTTTAAGAGTATTTTACTTGCTAAGTGTAATTCTACTTTTCCCGTATAGAACTCATGAAATTAATCAATAAACATTCTCAATTATGCAACTTTCAATGGACTAATTAACCAAAATATAGTGAGGGGTGTAGTGTGGGAAAACTCGCTACTACATATGCGCTAGAAACAGGACCTAATCTTGTTGGTTCAAGAAAGAAAATCGCAATTAAAGTCTGTTTAGATCAAGAAAATGAGAAAGGAAACTCTTAGATCGGATGAAGCGGGGGAAAAAGATATGGCATGTGGCGCAGATACGGGAGTAATAATTAGTGAATTTCATGAAAATATCGGAGGAAGAATACACAAACGGGATTTTGAAGGAAAGAAGATTACGACAGAGAAATGATATCACCTTTGAAAGATTGGGAAAAACAAGAGATAACATTCACGGCGGGAGAGATATCCAAAGAAAATTTGGATCACCCATCTCCATTAGTGATCGCAATTAACGCGTATAAGGAGAAAGAAGAATCGGAGAACACGCTGAAAACATGGGTGGTAAATGGAGTTTTAATTGATACAGGAGTCTGGTGAACATAATGTTCTATCACACTTACAAAAAGATGGGATATGAAGACGAGGATATGACTTTCGCTGGCATACAATATTCAAGGCTTTGGTAAATCCATAACCAAAGTTAGAGGGGAGATAAAAATACGTATTCCATTAGGAAGAATCGAAACTCGGGTGACATTGAGTATAGTAGATATGGAATCACCGTATAACTTGTTACTAGGAAGACCATGGGTACATGCAATAAAAAGTCTGTGGCGTCAACGCTTCATCAATGTATCAAGTTTCCAACACCAACCGGAATAGGTGAGATCAAAGGGGATCTTTGCTAAAGGAAGAATATATTATCAAAATGAAGTAAAATGCTGCGAGGAACAAATAAACAAACAAAAGAATATGTCTAAGCATCGCAAAAAGATGGTGAGGGAAGCTAGGAAAGAAGAAGAATTCAGAGTTTACATGATCAAAGCGAAGGAAGGAAAAGGCATACTTAGCGAGATCTCGGGAGAAGAAAATGATCCCGCGACGGAACTGAAAGGACCAACCCCTATGGGAGAACCGAAGGCCAGTTCCGTCGCGGGAGAGCAAACTAAAGAAGTGAATGTTGGAACTAAGGAAGAACCTAAGATGCTAAAGATTGGAACTAACATGGGAGCGGATGAAGAAGAAAAGACTGTTGGTCTGTTGCGAGATTATAAAGATATCTTCGCATGGGATATGGATGAAATGCCCGGTATAGACCCATCGGTAGCTTGTCACAAGTTGGAAATTGATAAAAATGTGAAGCCATTCAAACAAAGAATTAGAAAGATAGCAACAAACATATCACCCTCGAGATAGAAGAAGAGTTGCGAGAAGATGTTGGACGCAGGAATCATTAGACAAGCAAAATATCCCGAGTGGATAGCGAATATGGTTATAGTTCCAAAGAAGAACAAAGGAATAAGGATTTGCATTGATTTCACCGATTTAAATAAAGCTTGCCCTAAAGACAGGTTTTCCATTGCAGAGATATTCCCGCCTAGTCGAATCGAGCGGCGGGAATGAAAGGGTATCCTCATTTGGATGGATACAAAGGTTACAATCAGATCCCACTCGCTAAGAAGAGGATCAAGAGCATCCGCTTTCTTCGCTCCAAGAGGATTATACTGCTATACTAAAATGCCGTTCGGTTTGCGAAATGCTGGAGCGACGTATCAAAGGATGACTCCTTTGATACATAAAACACTGGAAGTCTATGTAGATGACATGCTAGTAAAAAGTAAGAAGGCAGAAGATCACGTGCGAGACTTGAAAGAAATTTTTGAGCAGATGAGGCGTTTCAACATCAAAGTCAACCCAGAAAAATGTACCTTTGGAGTTGCGTCGGAAAGTTCTTGGGTTACATTGTGTCAAAGGAAGGAATACACGTTGACCGGAGAAAATAAAAGCGATTCGCGACATGCCGACGCCGGCTTGACAAGTAAAAGATGTTCAAAAGCTAAATGGATTGTTAGCATCACTAGGAAGGTTCATCTCGCGATCGTCTGATAAATGTAAACATTTTTTCAAAGTGTTCTAAAAAGGGATCGAAATTCGAATGGACGGACGAATGTGAAAAGGCTTTACAAGGAATTAAGGAGCATTTAATGGATGTATCCATTATGCGTATGCGTAACCAGGGAAGAGTTATTAATATATCTCGCGACTACTTCGCACGCCTTAAGTGCGTTTTATTGCGAACGGACGCAGGAGTGGAAAAACCAATCTATTATATCGGTAAAACTTTTAATGCCGCAGAAAGAAATTATTCAAAGATTGAAAAACTAATCCTAGCGTTAGTCTATGCGTCATTTAAACTTCGCATATATTTTTCGTGCACATCCGTTAGGGTAGTAACAAAGGTACCAATCGAGTCGGTAATGAAAAATTCAAAAAGATCGGGAAGAGTCGAAAGATGGAATGCTCAAATAAGTCATTGCAAACTCAAATATGAAATATTGTCTTCAACCAAGTCACAGTCGTCGCAGACTTTTTCGCAGAATTTCCTTTAGAGGAAGATGAAGCGGTGGATGAAATGATGGATGTAGAGGAAGAACATGGAGATCCAAAAGATTTGTTAATCGAGCCAAACCGGTGGGAAATATTAGTGGATGGATCATCAAATGGAGAAGGTAAAGGAGTGGGAATTGTTATGATTTCATTGAAGGCAATAAGTTAGCTTTTGCTTTTAGATTGGAATTTGAGTCTACCAATAATGAAACGGAATACGAAGCCATAATACATGCTTTACGATTTGCAATAGAAATGAAACTGGAGAGTGTGAGAATTACCAACTGACTCGCAATTGGCAATTCGTCGGATAACGAAAAAGTATGCTACAAATGATCCATCCCTACGTAAATACGGGAAGCTTGTAGAAGTGTTGTCACCCCGAGATACCGAAAATAAAATGGAGGCACATATCAAGGAGAGATAACGAGACTCGCAGAGATGCTTTTGCCTTTATATCAAGTATGATGACAGACCCAACCGCGAGGAATATCAAAATATGACACTACTGGCGCCATCAATTAATAAAGAAGAGGGACAAGAAGCAGATGTAATGATGGTGGTAGACGAGATGCAACGTCGCGAGGAAGATTGGAGGATAGAACTTCACACATATTTAATGAAAGGCGAGGTACCAAGAAATAGATTGGAAGCACACAAGTTAAAGAGCCGAGCAACAAATTATGAATTGCGAGATGGCGTGCTTTATCGGCGTTCTTTTGATGGACCTTTGCTTCGATGTCTGACAAGGAAAGAAGGAGAAACCATATTGAAAATGCTGCATAGTGGGGATGCGGAAATCATAGCGGTGGAAGATCTTTGGCATACAAGGCAAAGACGCAAGGATATTATTGGCCATATATGCATGAGGACGCGAGAGCAATAGCCGGACGCTGCGAAGATTGTCAAAGACACGGGAAGAAGATACATGCAGGAGCACCATTAAATTCTTCAAGAAGTGTGTGGCCTTTTGGAAAATGGGGTTTAGATATCGTGGGACCTTTTTTACCAGGGACAAAGGCAGAGAAGATATTTAATTGTCGCAACGGATTATTTCACAAAATGGTCAAGTGAAAGCGGTACAACACATTCGCGACAAAGATATTTTTACTTTCATATTCGAGAATATCATATGCAGATTTGGGATCCCCACGGTTGGTATCTCGATAATGGAAACAATTCAAGGACAAAACATAGAATTGTTACTTAATGCATTCAAAATAAAATGTGGGAAATCGACTCCACTGTATCCGCAAGCTAACGGTCAGGCGGAGGCAACAAATAAGACAATTGCGGATATATTGAAGAAGAAATTAGAAGGACACAATAGAGGATGGTGCGAACAAATACCCAGTGCAGTATGGGCATACAATACAACAAGAAGAGAGGCTACTGGAATGTCACCTTTTTGCTTAACATACGGAGTTGAAGCTGTGCTTCCAACAGAAGTCGTGATCCCGACAACTAAGAAAGAAGTTTGGGAGAAAAATCTTAGTGCAGGAAATATTCTAATCAAATTGGATGAATTGGAAGAGAAAAGGGAGAAGGCGTTGCGACACATGGAGAATTATCAGCGAAGATTGGCTAGAGAATATAACAAGCGCGTCAAAATACGTGAATTCCAACCAGGAGACTTGGTGCTGCGAGAAACCGAGTATATCAACGTGAAAGTGGAGGCAAGCTGGCGAGAAAATGGGATGGACCTTATATCGTCAAAGAGGTAGTTGGTACGGGGGCATATAGATTGATGGACCCCGAAGGAAGAGATGTGGGACAAAATTGGATAGACCATGGAATAGGTTATATCTAAAGAAATATTACCCGTAATAACGAAAGATGAAAAATGAATCAAGATGAAGTACTTCTTCGCTAGATATTTGCGACATTCAATAAAATGCGAGAGAATCCCGTGAAGAGATCGCGATAAGAATAGCAAAAAAGTCATGACTAGCTTAACAACACAACAAGAGATAAGGAATGATTAAATGAATGAATTGGCGAATATCTCGAGACAAAATAGCAAGTGATGAAGAATGATTGAATAAAAAGAATGAATGAATGGGACGAACCTTTATGGCGTACACCTAGTTCGCGAATTATATTTCGTAAGAGGCAAATGTAAGACCTAAAGTGCGTCATATAAGGGGTATCTCTTAACATGGCTCGGGTGGAAGGTTACACCGCTCCTGAAACCTGGGTCATGCAGATTTGGGGCCCATGAAAGCCTATCCGGAAGAGGTACCTTGGATTCCCAACTATATATGTAGGTTATACCCTGGTTGGGCGACCGAGGGTCTCTTCCAAGGAGTCAGTGTATGCACAAGGCGCCGAGGGTACACGGTTGAGCCGTGAGTGCCCGGGATGGATGAACCTACCCCCGCCATTCTTGGCAAGTCTTGGCATGCGTTGCACTCTTGAAGAAAACTCCACTTAGGGTGCGGTCTCGTAACCATAAACCATATAGGTATAAGGGATAAGAGGCTGCGAAAACAATCGGTTGTTGTTAAGACCAGGATGGGAGGAGCTAGTCTTGTATGGCCGATGTTTCGCCTCCTTGAAGGGGCAACCGGGGAGATGATAAGGGCGACACTCTCCACTGGGGGTGTCAAAACAGACGCAAATGTCATGAGGCTTTGTTTTCGCAAGGAGACTTAGGCTTGTCATATTTGTGCAATGATCTGCGTGAGGCAATAATACTAACGCGAGGGTAAGGCGAGATCAATGGGTCTTTACATGAAAGTGTACGGACGTCCTGCGATTTCGTCGCACGACGGCAATGTCATGGGGCTTTATGTTCGCAAGGATATTTAGGCCTGTCATATTGTCGCAACTAAAACATCCTAGCAGAGGCAAAAATACTTGGAAAATGATAAGACAAGATCAATGGGTCTTTACATGCGGGTGTAAAGACGTCCTGCGATTTTGTCGCGATGAAAGGTGGCAGGGGAGGACCTCTAATTAGGGAGGTCTAACTCGGAAGACCACACAAAAATGATAAGGCAGGTCAATGGGCCTCTGCATGAAAATGTAAAAGGCGTCCTGCGACTGTGCAGAGAGAAGAATTAAGATCAAATCCCTAATTGGGAAAGATTTATTTAATGAAATATTCAATGAGCAAGTACGCTCACGAGAGATATTAACTAAGAAAGGAAGAAAGAAATATGGGAATTACTCCATCAAAGAGTTAAATTGTTCACACAAAAAGAAATTCGGCAAATTACAAAGAGCATTTAACTCTCCACATCAACATTATCAAATGCGAGAAGATGGTTGAAACTTTTTCGCGCCTTTATCGCCTTCGCCTCCTCCAATTGGTTGATTTTCATTTTAAATGTTTTCATTGCCTTCGTTCTCACCGGATATTGGATTTTCATCGGGAGTCTTTTTACTTGGTTCTTCATTGATGACTTCCTTATCGGGAGATCTTCGCAGCTTTCATATTCATAATCACTATCTGGAGCATTAGGAACTTCATCATCACTTACTTCCAAAGGAGCGACGTGAATAGGATCAGAGACTTCGACAGCAAAATGTTATTCACAAGGACTTCCGCCTTTAAAGGGAACTGGCGAAGTAATGCCTTTTGACGATTCTTACTATCAATATCCTTACAAAGTGAGACATATAATCAAGTCTTCGCCCGCACGGTCGCGAGAACGAGCAAGATGCGAGGAGAGTAGTCCATTTTCCTTGCGAATTTTGGAATAATCGGACCCGAGGGTGGAAATAGTGGAGCGAAGCCTTCTCTCAGAATCTGCATAACAAATACACAAGATCAGAGAAAATTCTTATCGAACATTATTGACATTTTCAGGGTAATAAAGCATTCATGGAATAAACACATGAACTAAGATAGTCAAATAATTTGACTACCTTCCTTTTGAGAAGAAAGATGTTGAATTAAAGCTGAAATTATTCCCCGGGCGGTCCATGACATCATCAAATGAATCTCCCACTAAACCTTTCAATCGAGAACGCAAATTCTTTTCATTGGAAACAAGTATGGAGTTTTCGTTCGCCAGAAGAGAGTTGGATTTTTCTAAATTGACACATTGTTCTTGGAATTGCTTCGCTTTTACGCTTAACGTTATTCTACCTTGAATAAGTCTATCTCTCTCGGCAGTAATTTCTTCAAGTTGGTTTTTCAACGTATGTTTAACTTGTTCGTGTTCTTCACATAACTTTCGACAAGCATCATACTGCTGCGAATAGTTCGCCACCTTATTCAACAAAGAACGTTTCTCTTGCGAAAGAGTTCGATTCTCATCTGATAAAGTTTGCAACTCCAAATCAGATTTAGTCAAAGCATAAGAGAGGCGAGATAAATCATTACTTAACAAGTCTTGCTTCCGCGATAAATTTAAATTTTCTTTCGACAAGTTATTTATTTGATCAGCTGCATAAGTGTGAAGATTATCTAAGAGATTATATTGTTCCATCCAACCATCTCTCTCAACTCGAACTTCTTCAACAATGGACTCCATCTGATATATCTCCATTATTCGTTTTTGGTTTAATGCTTGGAGAACGCAGAGAGTTTGAGTTGTAAAAAAAAAAAAAAAAAAAAAAAAAAAAAAAAGAGCGAGGGCATACCTTTTAATTCTTCATTCTTCTTGCGAAGGTTATCACGATCTAGCGAGATGTTGTGAAATTTTTGATTTTCAAGATGAAGATTATTGCATTTCGCAGTCATAACCTGGAGATCATCCTTCAGCTTACTAATTTCTTGAACCAAAGACGCTTGCGAGACCCTATCAGGACCAAGATGCTTACTTAAAATCTCGCAGGCATTGGATTTGATAGGATCAGCAGAAGTTTTCTTGGCATCATTCACAAGATCTGAAAGAACCTTAAAGGCCACATCTATACCCTCCAAATTTTCTCTTTGTTAGAGGAATTTGCTCTACCAAAAAAACATGAGTCATCCTTTGTCAAAGGAATCTCATGAGAAGAGGAAGTTTCGTGGAGAGAAGTGGTTGGAGAAATAGTAGGAACATTGATAGCGAGAGGGTGATATAACATCATTTGTAGGAGAACGGTTGTGAGGAACTTGGTCTATGAGGAGTTGAGGCGTAAAAGTGTTGTCGCCGTAATGTTATCGAAGGAAGAGGCACGAAACTATCTGCGAAGATTTCGAGAAGGAGAAGAAGGTTTGAAAGAAGGAAATGGAATGGGAGTAACGAGACTTGGGTTGGCGAAACCTTTTAGGAGTTCTCACAAGTATTTCCATCATTCTCGCGAGTAACAAGTTAAGTAAGAAACAGAGGCAACAATATATTGCTTATAAAAAGAAATGTTTCTTAAATACCTTGTCACTCGCAGGCTTTCTTTTGTTAACTACTGATTTTGTTCGCGAAGTAGGCTTTGGCTGCGTAGGAGATTCTTGTTGCGAAGAGGGTTCGATGGCGAGCCCAAAGAAAGAAAAGGATCCTTTACGGTAAACTGGTTTTGGGTTGGTTCTTGCTAAACAACAATGGCAGAAAAGAACTATAAAGTTAAGCATACCAAGTGTGATTTCAACAAGAAAACTAACTTCAAAGCAATTAACCACAAGATCAAATTAGATATGGCAAGATTAACAAACCTGGATGCCATGAGAATGACAACCGATAAGAAGTAGCGAAGAAGAGAAGAGGATGAAGAAGCGAGGCAAATACTTGCGTAACGATGAAGAAGAGGAAAGTTTGCGGACGATGAAGAAGATGAAAGGGAAAAAGAAGTTTCTTCACAAGGAACACTTCTATAAATAGATGAGAAAAAGGTATTACGACCGGATAACATTAAATACGCCGGTAAAAGAGGCAAATATAGACACGTGTTAACGGTCATTACCCAAATCCAAGGAAACTTGACGAAAAGAAATTTAGCGTAATTCAAATATATGGCATATTTCCTAATAGGCGAGAAGAGATTGCGAAACCGATTATTCTCTCGTAACGCATGAGGCAAGAAATGACACTTTGTATATAGGAGCTTGAATTTCGCAAAAGAATAGAGGCAAGTACGTACTTTTCAAGTCCAGTATTCTTTCGCTCGTTCCTTCATCAAGACCAAAGATTATTACAAACAACAGATTTTTCCTTAAAAATCACTCTTCAAGCAATATTCAAGGAAAAAGAGGCAAGATGTAGGACCATAATATCGCAATGTACGGGACTCGCGGGGTTAATAAACAACGATGTCGCGAGGCGCCGCAGAGAGCTAAAATAAATGACGCAAAGAATAATGACAAAGTAGACATAAAGAAGACGTGAGATCTGGCGAGGGTTAAGAAGTGTCGCGAGATTGAATAGTTGTACATTGGCGACACTTCGCGAGATATTCCCGAAAATAAAGGATAGCTTAGCTGTCATCCACTATGTATTACCCTATATAAAGGGTCGAATGAGTCTCGTTGTAGGGGGATCTTTTAGAATTGTGAGGCAAGTCATTAGGAGAGAGAAAGTTTAAGAGTATTTTACTTGCTAAGTGTAATTCTACTTTTCCTGTATAGAACTCATGAAATTAATCAATAAACATTCTCAATTATGCAACTTTCAACAGACTAATTAACCAAAATATAGTGAGGGGTGTAGTGTGGGAAAACCTGCTACTACATATCTGAGCAATGTCGTTTAGTATCCATCTTGGAGAAGTTGTCTATTCTCCAAATGAACCTCGATCATGGAGAAATCTCAATCGGTCGATTTTACATTATGCATTACCTGCCAATCTTCGAAGTTAATGAAAACAAATGAGAATGGGTACAAATATTTGTATCAATTGTAGCTTTGTTTACATACATATATAAGGAAAAAAAGTAACTTGATTCATCTTTTCCTATGATAAAAACATCATATAGAGTTCATTATTTCATTAGAATAACAATCATAGTAGGAAACTACCTTAAAGGAGTAAATAAAAATGGGATAATGAATGTCACTAAACCCCTACATCATAATAAGATACAAGACATTACATGAAAAAATTGGTGATTTGCTCAAAATAAATTGGGGCTTTAGAGTAAAGCAAATGAGACAATGAAGGTCATGGAATCCGTGAATATTCATTGATGGAGTTACTATACTTGCACATAGGAGCCAAGATGAGGATTGAGTGACTCATGTACATCATATATGACTTAAGGGTACACTTATGCACTCTGGTCATGGTCGGCTGGTCAGGTTGTGTATGTGATGATAGGTGATTGGTGTTTCCTCTGGTGACATGGAATTTTGGCAAGTTTAAGTGGTTTTAGGTGAAAATGATCCGGTTTATGGAGTCAGATTGAGCACAATCACCCCTACCTGGCTCTATTGCTCGTTTCTACAACGACCAATGGATAATAAAAGAGTATTAACTCTCGCAAAAAAAATGGCATTGAAGAAATGTTATTTCTTGATTTTACATTGAAACACACGTAGAATTATTTTTGGAGCTATGCATGAGAATGTAAAGAGAAAAAGTTGCCCAACTTCAATGAACAAAAAAAAAAACAGTACTGCAAGAAGTCCAAACTCAAAAACCATCCAAATTTAATGAGCAACATTAAAAAGAATGATGGTTTGTGGGTGCATGTTTTCTTTTCTCTGTACAACTGACAGTTAGAACACAAAACTACAATCATTACAAACAAAGCTCATGGTACCCTATGAATATATAATGTAAAGAGAGTCATACATACCACTTGGTCTGAAGCTTCAACACATAAATACAACTTTCGGGATTCTACTTCTGACTTATTTACTATGACTTAAACATATGACTCATGAGACATAAATGGACTCAATGCAACTCTAACAAAATTGTACCAGGTAAGTAGATGCTTATGTCCCCAACCATATGTTTGTGAATTTCAGTTTTCCAACCATGGTTTTGTAATATCATCGTGTGCCTTAGAAGTCACTAAAAAAAGTTGTAGATGATCTCGAATGATAAGATTTGGTGATAAAATTTTTGTTGTTTCAAGTGTTTATCTTAATCTTCCATGTAATCTTAGTCATAGTTTTTCCATTACTAAACCACGACTTTATTTATGTTACCACCAGTTTACTGGTATTTTTACCATTTCTTAAGTTACCTTGTGTGTTTTTACCATTTCTTATTTATGGACTCTGGAGGATACTTCCTTGTCATTATTAATTCACTACCTACTAATACTACTCTCTCATCCATTTCTATTTACTACACTTTTTATTTCTACACTAAGGAGGATCATTACACTTTTTATTTACTACAACTCTCTCATCAATTTCTAAATCATCTCTCATCAAAAACCCAAGATTGTAGTGTGGTGGTGTCTGCAATTTTCATTCCAGTTTCCATTTCAATCGAAAAAACTCTTGTATAGAAGAAATTCACATCCCTGTCATAGTTTCAATTCCAAATGCTATTCGTTTTCCTTGCAATGGCTTATCAGAGAACAAGGTAGACATCAACATTTTTCTCTTTACATTAGTTCAATTTTATTTTTGTTTCAATTACAACTATATTTTGTACAAAATCTTACTTCTCTGTCGATTGAACAAGTAGTGGTAGTTAATAAATGATGATGCATAATATAATTTTTTTGTCATTTAAGGTTTAGTTATTTCGCCTCCATGATGCAATGTGATTAGATTCTGCCCACTGAAAAACCTAAAAATGAAATGAACAGTGTTAAAAGGACAAAACACTATTAGTGTTCATGTTTTTTCACCCACAATTAGATGGTACCAATTTACAAGATACATTAATATGGATTTAGCCATCTTGCATCCTATTAAGAGTCTTGTACATTTATTTAAATACTTTCTCTCTTCCTACTAATTTATTTTCTTAAAGGTAATAAATAATAATTTTACATTAGATTGTCTACTAATGCAGTTTCGCTATTTGCTTTGAAGATGTTTTTTTTTTCCTTAAGCTCTTAGTAAATTTTGCCTCCATTAATACAAGATGAAGATATGTAAAAAAAAAAAAAAAATCTTAAGCTCTTAATAAATTTTGTCTCCACTAATACAGTAGTCTTTTTCTAAAAAATAAATAAAAGATATACATCAGCCCTTCAACTTCTTTCAACTTTTTGTTTTGAGATTTGGGTCTGTGGCTTGAGCATCAAAATTTAGCTATGGTGACCAAGGTGGGTGGAGATTGAAATCATTATGCTCTTTTGAGTCGGTTGCTATTTTGGAAAATGGCTTGAATAGTGTCATTTTCCAAGTTCATAAAATGACACATTTTGTTTTCATAAATAAGACACATTTGGACAATTAAATTAGTAGCAATGCGAATAGTAAATATATTCATATGCTTAAATGAAATTATTATGCAAACAAAGTATTTATATGAATAATCAAATGAAAAAGAATAAATCATGTTATAAATTTCGCATGTGTAAACTAATTTTTTTTTAAATATAACATTTTCTTTCAACTATTTTAAAAGTCACGTAGTCTATATATAGATAAATAAATTTGGTGTTTTCCAAATCCAAAATTGAAAATTGCTTCATGTTTGATGAAAATATAAGGAAATGTTAATTAAAAGAATTAATGTGTAAAGGAGAATATACAATTTGTAATATGAGTAAAAACTAATTACCTCAATTTTTTTGTATACAAATAAGAAGAAATGTGCTTGATAATAGGTAATAAAACAATATACAAATTCGTCGACTCAAGCGTAAATATTAACATATATTTACAATCTCGTTCAAGAAGGTTTGTTACAGTGAATGCTCGGTTGAACCAACATACCTTGGTATGTCAAGTTTAGATGCCAGAACTATTTTTTGATTAAGCTACTAAAATCAGATTCGGTTTGGAATATAATAGATAATAGATTCTTAGGGTTTTCTAAGTTACTCAAGAAGAATGAAAAACTTCATCGAGGTAAGAAAAGAAGACTAGTCCCTCCATTCTGACTCATTATATATATATAACTTTATTGTAGCAAAAGTTAAGGACTATAGTAAATGATTATTTTCAAATAACATCATATCACGAATTAGCTTTTGCTAAGTTTAGTGATGTTTCAATTTCCCTAGCTCTTTCTTGTTGAGAACTCGAATCTAAGCTTGAGAAAAAGCACAAGTATTTTTATATGAATCTCAAGACTTTCAAATTCATTGTTGAGTTTGTAAAGTTTTGTTTTTGTTAGTTTACTTCTAATGATTTTCACTTACTTGAGGTCACAAACTCATAATTTTGAGTTTTTGAATCTATTGCTTGTAGAAATGAAAAGCTAAAGTCAATAAGGCAATTGTGTTCGCAAACCTAAATAGGTAAGTTTACGAATCTATTGTATAAATTTCTTCTTATACCTTTTTGACATTTGAGTTTGCGAATCTAAAAATTTGAGTTCACGAACCTAGTGAAGATAAATTCTCACAAGACTTAACATGATTTGAGTTCGCGAACCTAGTACAAGAAAAATTCTCCCGCGACTTTTTGAGCATTTGATTCGCGAACCTAACCTTTTGATTCGTGAGCCTAAAGGCTTAAATGTTTCTTATAACTTCAATTGCATTTGAGTTCTCGAACCTTTAAATATTTTGAATATTATACTCACGAAGTCATCACCTGAGCTCATGGACGTAAAAGGTTAACGGATCAACGTAATACAAGCTTTGGACTCATGCATTCTTATTTAATTATTAAGGAAAATTTTTCACACGCTTATTAATTGCTTTTTCTTAGCTAATTCCTTTATGAAGAGTTTTAAATTTATCTAGCTTGAATTTCAAGATTCTAGATCTTCTTCTAGACAACTGCCTCTTTGTACACATTATATATTCTTAATAGTTTGAAGTAATCTTTAGTAGTAATTCTTTTCATAGAATGAAATTGAGCTAACAATAATGTAAAACTTCAAACTATCGAAAAAACCTCATTGAAAGTTTAAATCTTACCAAAGAAACAAAATTTTGTATCTAAGGAAACGACTTAGTTTTAGCAATCGAATATTAACTTCAGTTACAAGAAATTCATTATATACACCTTAAGCAATACAGAAACTCAATCCCCATACGTTTGTGTATCATGTTGAAAATTTTATTCGGCAAACACCTAGGATCTCCGTGATCTAAGTTTCTACTTTGAAAGTGTAGTTGCAGGAAATCCTACAATACATCCCTCACAAGAATTCATAATAATCAACCCATCTTTAAGATTAACAATCACACTTTTTATTAATTGAGTTAAAGAACTTTACAAAAAGGAAATAAAATCAAGAATAAAACTATTTCTCTAGAATTTCTCTCTCCTCCAAACTTTCTCTCTACTCTAAAAAGATCTCCCCCTCCTCTCAAGCCTGTTTGGCTCTTTATATAGGATATTACATAGTGGGTGATAGCTAAGTTGTCCTTTATTTTCGGATCTGGCTTGCGATATTCTCGCAAGTATACAAATGTTAAATTTCGCAACACTCCTAAATCTCACTAGATCTCCACAACTTTCTCATGTTTAGGCTGTCGTCATATGTTGCGTCATTTCTGTAACCAGTCTGCGATATCTTCGTAGTGTGTTGTATAAAGATTTCGCAAAGGTATTGATGTTGCGATATTCTGATCCTACATCTTGCATCTTCTCATGTCTTCTCTCATGAAGGAGAGAATGTCATGAGAATTAGTACTTCAAAATGCCGCATCCGTTCATTTTTCCATGCTCTTCTGTATTGACATGATTCTGTACTTTTATGCAGAATTTATTACACGTATTTCCTCTTCCTTCCATTTCTTGACACGTCTTTTTCAACCGCTATTTCTCCACCGTTCACGTCTACTCTTCGCATTAAATGTGCTTATCTTCTCGAGAATCCTTCTCTCTATGTATATTCTTCTCATTCTTCTTTTCTTCTTTTTTACTTTCCTTCTCATTTTTTCTGCAACTTTTCTTCACCGTTTCTCCGTAAATTCCGCTCCTGCTACTGTAAATTTTCTTGTTTTTTCTTCTTATGATCTTTAATTTCTTCTTCATTCCCATACTTAAAATGCCTCCAGTTGGTCGCAAATATGAGACTTCTCTCGAAAGAATTCAGAAAGATCTCGAAGAGAAGGGTTTTATATTAACCACTATTCCCAATCAAGAATCTAAATCCATTATTTCTGCCAAATTGTTTTCTGATCATCATTGTGATGATAAAGAAATCATAGTTTCACTTGGTCAGATTCTCGCTGGCCTTCCTATCCCTCTTTATGATCCAAATCTTCCCTTGTTTTATGAAATTCTTGCTTATGCGAGCTTCTCGCGAGCCATCTACCAATTAAGTGGGGACTGCATTCGCTTAATACTTGAATTCGCCAACCGCGGTGCTGGTAAAGCATCTCTCTATCCAAAAGAAGTTAGGGATCCTGAATATGAGGATTTAGAAATATTCGCCGAAAAATACACCGTGGATAGTTTCTTTGAAAATTATGAAATAATAAATATGAAGAACGATAAAACTCGGCCGGGGTGTTCGCTTGAAGAGGAAAGAAAATGTTGCATGACGATAGAATACTTATGCGGGACATTGATTGGCATTCGGCAAGAATAATACTCCTCGCCATTCTAAAGATGATAGATGGTGTGTCTTTCCCTTGATTCTGAAGGGGGCTTACATTTCTGGTTCAAATGTACTTCCTGGGAATCTCGCTGCTTATCAACATTGGGTATTTAGTTGTCCCGGGAAAGAGAAAGAGGTATGTTTTATAAATTTCGCTCAGTTTATAGTCTTCATTCCTCTTTATACCTATTGATCTTGCAAAAATTTCAGATTAATAAGCTGAGAAGAAGTTACAAAAGGACTAAGAAGGCAAGCACCCTAGCAGCGCTTCGTTC
This sequence comes from Papaver armeniacum, assembly GCA_023531295.1. Taxonomy (NCBI): domain Eukaryota; kingdom Viridiplantae; phylum Streptophyta; class Magnoliopsida; order Ranunculales; family Papaveraceae; genus Papaver; species Papaver armeniacum. The sequence goes on from JAJJWW010010882.1 coordinate 1,104,047, forward strand.
GATCACGGATGAAGTAAGAAATACTTTCTTTTATTATTTTTAACAATATTGTTGCCTATGTTTCTTATCTTCATCCGTGTGCGAAGGTTGGTGTTGTAGTTGAAGAAGAAGAGTCTGAGGTTGTGAAGACCAAAGGCAAGGGTAAAAGTTCTCTTCGCAAGGAGAAGTCTGCTGCTCCACCTTCAAAGAAGCGAAAAGTTCACTCTCCTCCTCCTTCAAATCTTCAGTCTAGTGAAAGCTCTGATGATGATGACAATGATGATGTTGATATTCCTTTCGTAAGAGAAAATTTTCCATCTGACTCTTCTATGACACCACTGTCTAGCATCTTCTCTGACTCCATGCAAGGGATCGGGGATGATCATCTCACTGGCACATGCAGAGCTCTTGCGAACATCTGTGATGCCCCTTTACTAGATGGTGGTGATTCTCTTCATGGGGTCTCCAGATCAGTGACTCCTAGCTTTCTGAATTCTCTTGGTATCTTGGTATGCCTTCATTTCTCTTTTTCTTCATAATTATGATTTAAAGTTATATTATATCTTGACAATTTCTTTATTTTCCTTCGCAGACTGGGAAAGCTTCTTTCGCTGTTGCCTCATATTTGGAAAAGAGACGTGGTATTATTGAAAAGAAGAATCTTCAACTTCGCAAGAGAAACGAAGGACTGGAAGCTGAAGTTGTTGATCTTCGCGAGAAGAACAAACAATTAGAAGCTGATTCTTCTTCTCAAAAGGACAAAATATCTAGTCTTCAGGATGCCAATAAGCAACTTTATGGTATGAACCTTTTCATTTTTCCTTTATTTTTTTTTTCTCATTATCCTCCCTCATCTAACTTATCATTTTCGCATACGTCTATAATCTTTCTGATGAAGCCATTCTCCTTCACACATTCCCAAATTCTATGGATAATAATACCCTCCTTGAACACCTTAATAATTCCTTAAATAGTTTTTCAAATGACAAGATTAAATCTCTTCCCATAAATGAACTCAGATCCAAACTTTGCCTCTTAGAAATTGACCATAGATCCAGCTTGGGCTTAGCCAACCAATTTCAGCGTTTCTATCTTAATTCTAAAGAGGAAATTAATGCTTTAAGAACCAAGATCAGTGACCTCATAGATGATAAAGAACGCATCGCTAGACAAGGTGCTCAAGCGTTAGCGAAATTTCAAAAAACTCTTCTTGAGGTTCAAATTAAACGAGATGAATCTATTCGCAAAAATGCTCTACTTAGCGAAAGAGAGAATCAAATTCGTTCCCTTCTTCTCATAAATAATGATGATGAGTTCGCTTGGGCTGCGAAAGTTCTGGATGATGCCGTAAATAATTTAGGTGTAAATGTTAGTCTTCAAGTCGAGCACACGACCTTGGTTAGGGATATGATTTACGACAAAGAAGGTTATTAATTGTTCTTCTTTATTAATTGTTTGTCTTTCATAAATTGTCATCAAGTTCTTTGATTCATTGTTATATGTTCGCGAAGTGAAGGGAGGTTTCTCAAAAGAATTGAAGAACTTGAGTCCGAAAAGGATCACTCGCAAAGGATCTTTCTTCTCGCAATGATAAATGCTCTAGATCAAGAGTCAACTAAAGATTATTGTTGCGAACTTTAAGAATGACGCTATTCTTTTTCGCAATCGACTATTAAGACGGTCTCATGACGACAATAACATCCCTCATTCTACATATCCTTGCCTCTTAGAAGAAATCCCCAAGAATGCACCTCCTTTGGATATTTCTGACAGTGTGCTAGTGAAGAAGAGGAATCGATGGAGGTGAAGAAGAAGAAGGATTTGATGAAGATGATGAAGAAGAGGAGTCAAACAAGAAATAATTATGTTTCATTTTTTCTCTTTTTGTAATATCTGTACATTCATTCTTTTAATCTCCAGTCTTTGTAATCTTTTGCTGCGAATTTCTTGAATCTTCAAATGCAAGTTCTACCTTTTTTGTTCATTTCTGCACATATTAAAAAAGCAATTCTTTTTTGCAATATGGTTAATCAATATATTATCGTAAATCTACCATATGGAGACAAATAATACGTTCTTATTCTATTCATTCCCATACTTGCCTCTGTTAGTTGTATTCAAATGAAAGATTAAGCAAGTTACTTTTGAATAGCAACATGTATTCATGCCTCAGTCTCGCAGATGTTTCTGCTGAATTTTCGCAATTAGATATTTATTGGTTTCTTCCAAGATTTCATTTTTTCTTTTTCTCTTATGTGGTCTTATTTTGCCTTTCTAATTAAAGGTCTTATTTTGCCACCTCTTGTCATTGTGACAAAATCGCAGGACGTCTTTGCACTTGCATGCAAAAATCCCTTGATCTTGCCTTAACTTTTTTCTCTTGTGATTTTTGTTGCGACAATATGACAGGCCTAAATATTCTTGCGAAAATAAAGCCCCATGACATTGCCGTCTTGTGACGAAATCGCATGAAGTCCTTACACTTTCATGTACTGACCCATTGATCTCGTCTTATCTTTATCTTTTGTATTATTGTCTCTTCAGGATTGTCGCACAAATATGAAAAGCCTAAATTTTATTGCGAAAATAAAGCCTCATGACATTTGCGTCTTAAGACACTTATCAGCTCCCTAATGGAGGGTGCCGCCCTTATCTTCCCCCCGGTTGCCCCTTCAAGGAGGCGTACCTCTACCATACAAGGTTGGCTCCTCCCATCCTGGCCTTAACAACAACTAGTTGTTTTCGCAGCCTCTTATCCCTTTTGCCTATAGGGCTTATGGTTACGAGACCGCACCCTAAGTGGGGTTTTCTTGGCCGAAAAGATACGTCAAGACTTTCCAAGAATGGCCGAGACACTTAAAATTCCCCAGGCACTCTTGGCTCAACCATGTACCTCGACGCCTTGATCAGATGTTGCACTCCTTAGAAGAGACCCTCGGTCGTCCAACCTAAGTCATAAGCTTAGGTTGAAAATCCAAGGTACCTCTCCTGGATGGGCTTTATTGACCCCAAATCTCCATGACTCGGGTTCCGGGCGGTGTAACCTTTTCATTTTGAGCCATGCAACAGTACCCCTTCTATGACGCACTTTAGGTCTTACATTTGCCTCTTGCGAAATTTTGATTTCGCGAACTAGGGTGTACGCCATAGAAGGTTCGCCCCTTTCTGATTGTGTTGTTTCTTCTTCTGTATATCAGCTCTTTTGTAATTTCGCAATCTCATCTTTGTTATTCATAAATTTTTTTTAAACAAATTAACCATACATTTTTCTTTCTTCTCCCAATTTTTACTTTGGCAGTCAACAAGTACATTCATTCTTTAAGTCTCTTACTTCGCTTACTTTCGCCTCTCGCATTTTTGAAATTTTCCGTTATTTTCTTATCCTTTGCATAAATCTTTGTCTCTTCTTATCTTCAACATGCATTGGTTTCAGCCGATTCTTCTTCTCTCTCATTCTATTGCATCTTCCATCAATCTTTCACTTTTTCTGCTTTTCTCTCGATGTTATGTTTCCAATTCTTCTTCTTCGCAGCTCTTTCTTCGCAAGATTCTACATCAATTTCATAACACTTCTTTCCTTCAATCCAATCTCCTTTTACTATGCCGATAGCACTGGGATGAGGGAACTTGATACATCGATGGAAAGTTGATGCTACACCTAGAATCCCATGTAACTAAGGTCGTCCAATCAATGCGTTGTATTGTGAGTCCACATCGACTACACAGAACAGAATTTCAGAGGACAATCCTTTCAGTGGAATTCGCATATTGATTTCCCCTTTAGGTTTATTGGCAGTACCATTAAAACCATAGATCTTGTAAGTTGATGGTATTAGATCTTCATCTTTTCCTCCCATAGTTTTATAAGTATGGTAAAAAAGGATATCCACGGAACTTCCAAAGATTTATTAAAATTTTGTTGATTGCCCATGAATTCTCAGCTTCATCATCTTCATCATCACTAGGTTTTGGGTTAATCTCCAATCTTACCACTAATAGGTTATCGTGCATCTTTCCATCCCCAGGTACTTCTTCTGCGGTGAAGGAAATAGTCTGCTTTTTCCATTCTTTCAGTGGCGATGCCTTTGCAATGTTCATTATTTCTCTATCATCGGCATCTATTGCGAAGACCCTGCTGAGAGTGTTATCGTGAAAGTCTTCAATCGTTTTGTACGAATGTACAATAGAGTGACAAAACAGATGCTTTGCCTTTGCTCCAACTTCTATTACAAATGTTTCTCCTCCTTTTGTTGAATTTACTCTGCGAATTTCTGGCGGTGGTGGTAATGGTTGAGACTGAGGTTGTTTTTTTTAAAAAAATGATTTAGTTTTCCTTGATCTATCATTCTGAGGATGATTCTTTTTGTATTTCTGCAATCATTTGTTGAGTGTCCATGAAAATGGTGATAAGAACAAAATTCATGACTTCTGTCACTTGGAGGTGGTTCATTCCCCATGTTCCATGGCGCGGGTATGTTTTCCATCGAGATTATAGCTTCCCATATTTTCTCCACACTAGCATTCAGTGGTGGCATTTTGATTTCTTCCCATATTATCTTATGACTTCCCCGTCCTCTGTGATGGTTTTGCCTTTGACCTCCATAAGTTTCTTGTGACTGGTCAAGTCTTTGAATTTTTTTATTTCCACCACGGCTATAGAAGTTTCTTTCTCTCTCGGATTCTTCTTGATCACGGCTTCCCATAGCTACTAGTTTCTGCTGACTATCTCCCATTATCTTTTCTTGTTGTCCTTGCGAAGTGCTCGCCACTGTACTTATCAACTTAGGTAACAAGCTTGCATTCGCTGCTTTTGAACTTGTGTTCGCAACTGGGTATGATTCCATCTCATTTTGCTTTTCCTCAAGAGCAATATACTCCTCCTGAAATTCTCGCAACTCAGTCATTGTGATCGTATTATTGATTCTGAAAATTTGAATGTATAACAAATTGGTTTCGAACATAACGTTAATGAATGATAGAATGAGATATATCTCACCCACACGACCAGCCATATCACTACACATTGTCTTCCACCTCATGGTTAGATGTTTCAAACTTTCGCCACCCTTTGCTTTAACCCAAATACCTCTTCAATACCAGGTCGCGAGGAATTGTTACTTATATACGCCCCTAAAAACGTAGCCTGCAAATGGTTGAAAGATGTTATAGTATTCTTTGGCAAAACTTCAAACCATTTCAAGGCCTCTCTGTTAAACTTGATGCAAAATATTTGCACAATACAAAGATCATGGTTTTCCCATTGTAGCATACATCTCACATAAGCTTTGATGTGTTGTACCGCACAAGTTGTTCCGTCAAAAATCTTTGGTTAACGCAGGTAAATTGCACTTTGGGGGTATTCCTCCTAATTGTACTTCTTGTGTGAATGGGGTTTTCGCAGCTTCTTCTATGGCTTCATCCAGTTATCTCCTACCTCCTTCTCTTTTATTATTTAACATTCCTCTCATTTCCGCTAGCTCTCTCAAAATTTGTTCATTTACACGTAATTTGGATCCATTGGTATTTTTAACTCCGCCTCTCTTCTTGTGCGTTCATATCAGTTTTGATTTTCTTGTTCATCATTTTATTCTCGTCTTTCTCTACGATCTTCTCTTTCATTTCTTTCATGAATTCACACATCATTATATTTCTCATTTTCTTCTTCTTTGCCGCCTTTCATCTTTCCTTTGTACTCTATCATATTCTTCATTGATATTACCATTATTGCGATTTTGTTCACGCCTTCTTTCTCGATTATCATGATTGTTCTGGCGAATTACCTCTTGTAACTCTTGTTCTTCCACTTCTGCTCTCAGTCTTTCCCTCTCGCAAGATAGACGTGCTTGTTCAGTGTAATGTCTTTCAATTTCATCTTCAATTACTCGTTGATTTCTTTGTACTTATCTCCCATGTAATATTCTCCTTCTTTCTTCCTGATTTTCTTTGCCATCTTGATTATTTCGCCCCTGACGTTGTCTATTTCCCTGATTTCTATCGTTTTGTCCATTTTGAAGAGTTTCACCACGTTGGATATAACAATCTTCTATTACTTCTCTTCTTTCGCGACGTTCTTCGTCTGAATTTTGTACTTCCTCTCGAGTTTCTTCATTAGCATTTTCTACAGGCCAATTTCGTCTTATTACTCTTCTAACTGATCTTGAACTTGATCTTGTAGTGCTTCTTGACCTTCTACCTTGTAATCTCATGTTTTCCATCCTTAACTCATGATTTTGCCTTGTCATATTTGCACGTTCTTCTTCTTCTAATCTTCTTTCTTCATTTATTCTTTTCCTCAATGCCTCTAACGCTTCAATCTCTTCATTTCCATGATTTATTCCTCCAATTGCTTCTCGGTCTCTTTCCTCTCGTCCATTGCTTCTTAATTGTTGCTCTTCTTCCATTTCATCCACGGAATCTGATCGCCAAGTATGCACACTTACTCTATCATAATCCACATTTCTATTTTGTATCGGTGTATGTTGAATTCGTTGTTGAACTTGATTTTCTCCATTATTTCTTATGTTCATTCTTGAAGATTCCTCAATTTCATCTCTCCTTTGTCCAGCAAGCCTCTTACTCCTTCTAATAGTTGTTGGTTGTTTTGATGTATTTCTTCTTCTAGCCATTTTTCAACCTTAATGAGTTGTTGAAAATTATATGAAATTCTTTATCTATTACTCCTAATCCTTTCAAATCACAATATCAATCTTCAATCCCTGTTTCTAGCGCCATTATGTAGTTGCAGGAAATCCTACAATACATTCCTCACAAGAATTCATAATAATCAACCCATCTTTAAGATTAACAGTCACACTTTTTATTAATTGAGTTAAAGAACTTTACAAAAAGGAAATAAAATCAAGAATAAAACTATTGCTCTAGACTTTCTATCTCCTCCAAACTTTCTCTCTACTCTAAAAAGATCCCCCCTCATCTCAAGCCCTGTTGGCTCTTTATATAGGATATTACATAGTGGATGTCAGCTAAGCTGTCCTTTATTTTCGGATCTGGTTTGCGATATTCTCGCAAGTATACAAATGTTAAATTTCGCAACACTCCTAAATCTCGCTAGATCTCCACAACTTTCTCGTGTTTAGGGGCGTCATCTGCTTGCGTCATTTCAAAAAACCATCTGCGATATCTTCGCAGTGTGTTGTATAAAGATTTCACAAAGGTATTGATGTTGAAATATTCTGATCCTACAGAAAGACTTCTCCTAGGATTAGTGAAGCACGAGTACAACCTAGTCTTGGAGATTTTGATTCTCTAAATCAGGGAATAGATTTGAGTCTCCCTAATCTAGCATCAAAAGGAAGATCATCGTGCGTCTTGTTGGAGGTAGAATAGCTTTAGTCTGCACAAAGTATTGTGGGTCAACTCTTAGGGATGTAAAGGAAAACACCTAAATAAATCATGTGTATAGATTATTTCGTGACTCAAGAGACTTAGGGGCTCAAATACAACATAATAGCTTGGATGGTCTATTCTTTCTCAACTACATTCCAAAACAAAATCATATAGTATGTTAATGTTTGTAGGGGCTTAATATAATATGTGTTCAAACTGGACGAGGTCTCAGGGTTTTGATACTTCACATTTTTCCTCGTTAACAAAATTTCTGGTGTGTGCTTTCCTTTAACTTTAGTTTTTGTATTATGTTGATTCGTCTAAATCAGGGAATAGATTTCAGTCTCCTTGATCTAGCATCAGAAGGGAAATCATCAGGCGTCTTGTTGGAGGCGGGATAACTCTAGTCTTCACGAAGAATTATGGAGCAACTCCTAGGGATGTAAAGGACATACCTAAATGAATCGAGTACATAGATTCTTGCAAGACTCAAGAGACTTAGGGGCTCAAATACAACATAGTAACTTGGATGGTCTGTTCTTTCTCAACTACATTCTGTCACAAAATATTATAGTAGGCTAATGTTTGAGGGGGCTTAATATAGTGTATGTTCAAACTGGATGAGGTCTCGGGGTTTTGATACTCCGCAATTTTCCTCTTTGAAAAAATTTCTGGTGTGTGCTCTCCTTTACTTTTAATTTCCGTATGTTGTTGATTTTATCTTTATCATTAAAAGTACAAGAAAGTTGTATATTAATCAATCATTATTATTGAATAATGTTTTATTGATATTATCCAAGAATATTTCTTGTTTGATTTAAACAACTAGACAAACTATTATTGAACCACCAAACAAGATAGAGTCAGATAGAGTTTAATTGAACTGCTTCTTTTAAGACATAGTCAGATAAATAGATCACTTTGTGCAGCAAGGTAGAGAATGGGTGTGTGTGAGTGGGATGGGGGTTGGGAGGCTAACTAAGTATATCGTGTTGCTAAAACTCCCGAACCGCAAACTTATAAAATTTGCACAATATATTATTTATTTATTTTTGAATAAAAATTGTGCAAAATCTTCATCATTTGTAAGACTACATCCAACGAGACATCCATGTCCTTGATATTCTGATGTTTAAAGAAGACGTCCTCTGCTGATGTGTCTCGAAACTTTCCTTAGTTATAGGAAGCTAAACAAAAACGTCTCCAACCACTTAACCCTCGAAATTTTTAGCAGCATCCATTGTTGATTTAAAAGGTATTTTTGAAGATTGGACACAAATGTTAATGATTCCTTGAACAATCATGATAATCATGTTTGCGTGATCAGTGACCCTTTTTGTTCTTCTAAAGTTTCCTCTATCTTCTTAAATTTAATTGATCTAACTAACGTAACGTTATTTGTAAAGAAATGATTTCACTAAAGAGATATAAATTTATACTTAGATTACATAAAGATTTCACGAAAGGGAGAAATCTATACTTAGATTACATACATATTTGGAGTTTGAGAACAAAATATTTAGGGGGTTTTCAACAACAGAAGAATTTTTAGATACTTTAAAGTTTTTTTTCTTATCCCGCAATACAGTTCTATGAACAATGGGTGATATGGAGGATTTACATCCTCTAAAAGATCTTGTGAAAAAAGAGGATGCGCTACATGACATAAACCTAACCGCTTGTCACATCATCTTCACGTCCCCACTTCAAGTTCCTGTTTATAAATTTTTTTACATAATCCGTTAAGATAGGGACATCACGCTCTCCCATTCGAGATGCGCTAAGATATTTACTGGTAGTGAGGATGCCGCTTGTCACATCATTTATTTTTTTTTTGAATAATTTTTTTTCAAAATCTTCATCATTTGTAAGACCATCTCCAACGAGACATCCATGTCCTTGATATTCAAATGTCTAAAGAAGACATCCTCTGCTAATGTATCTCGAAACTTTCCTTAGTTATAGGAAGCTGAACAAAATTGTCTCCAACCACTTAACCTTCGAACTTTCTAGCAGCATCCACTGTTGATTAAAAAAAGGTATTTTTGGAGCTTGGACACAAATGTTAATGATTCCTTAAACAATCATTATAATCATGTTTGCGTGACCAGTGATCCTTTTTATTCTTCGAAAGTTTCCTCGATCTTCTGAAATTTAATTGATCTAACTAACATAACGTTATTTGTAAAGAAAAGATTTCACTAAAGAGATAAATTTATACTTAGATTACATAAAGATTTCACTAAAGAGAGAAATCTATACTTAGGGTACATACATATTTGGAGTTTGAGTACAAAATATTTAGGGGGTTTTCAACAACAAATTTTTTTTTAGATACTTTAATATTTTGTTTTTATCCTGCAATATAGTTCTATGAATAATGGGTGATATGGAGGATTTACATCCTCTAAAACATCCTATGAAAACAGAGGATGGGCTACATGACTAACCTAACTGCTTGTCACATCATCTTCACATCTCACTTCAAGTTCTTGTTTAGAAAAAAAAAAACATAATCCATTAAGATGGGGACATCACGGTCTCCCATTCGATATGCTCTAAGATATTTACTGGTAGTTAACTTTTGATTATGTAACTACTAATGGTATGTAAAATCACCCCCAGTTGCTCAATAGAAAAAGTTTTGGTTTGGTTGGCTGTCTGGCTGTCTGGCATTTGTTAACCCAGTGATGAGAGTTATCAAGCCAACATGGCTTTATATCTTGCTAAATATCTAACTAACACTCTAGATAATTCTAGAGAATTATCAACTGGACTTGGGCTTCCTTGGGCTTTACAAATGAAGTCCGTGTTGATGTTTCAACATTTCGGACTTAAATCTTTGTAGTTTTAATCAAAAAAAATAAAAAAATAATAATAATCTTAACAATCGTTTATCTTCGGTGGCATGAGCAAGGATGATCTTGAAGAAATGAATTGGTGAAGAAGTTGTTGATGATGATTCCATCTCCTTCCTCTTCTTACTTTGATGATCATAGTGTGCCATCTTCTTATGACTCATTCATTTTCCAATGGTTTAAGGCCGTGAAAAGAGCTACTAATGATTTTTTTTCTTTCTTTTCTTGAACGATTATGTATTAATATCTTGCTATTGGATTTATTTTATTTTTATTTATATTTTAATAAGAGAGCTATTTTGTTGATGACTGATGCTTGTAATGTCTCATCAAATCTTAGTTTTTTCTTGGTGATGATAACTGATCACCGATTTTACATTTTGGCCTATAGTATCGAGCACAATGCTATCACAAATGTAAGTAGTTGCTCAAAAAACTTTCTCTCTCCAAAAAAAAAAAAAGAAAGAACCCAGAGCTTCAAAAACTTTCCACGCCTGAATCTAACTTTTCAGATCGGCTCCTTAGGAGTCGATCTTCCTAAAAACTATTTCACCTTGTTTATCTCTAGAGTGCTTTCCTTCGATCTTTTTTCTATTTTCGGTATAAATCTTTTTATGGTGTTTTCTTGCTGTTTTTTGGGATTTAATCTTGTTGGATCGGTGGTTTCATAGTGCAGGTTTGATTTGTGTGAGCACATCGTCATCATCTGTTCCGATCTATGATCAAAGCCTAGCATTAACAACATCTTTATTTCTTTCATTTGCTCCATTAAACCAAACCAGATCTGGTTCTCTTTGGGTTTGGTGGTCACATGATTTTGTTTTTTACTTTACATGCCTCTTTTTTTTCCTGTCATGTTTTAGGATGTCTATCAGACCGAGTTCTTCTTAAATCTCGTTGTGTTTCATCTATTATTAGGTCTAGTTTTTGGATTTTTTTGACTATTTTATTTCTTTTGAAGTTGGGTCTTGTAATCCCTTTTGTTATGGTTTGCTTATGGTTGGGTCACTATCTGTTAGAAGCCCCCAGGCAACAGTTCCAGCATCTCCGATGATTTCTCCGGCAGTTTCAGAAGTCCCGTCGCTTCTCCGGCGAGCTCATTGTTTTCAGTGGAGTATAGTTTCTAGGCATCATACTGTCATCAATCTTAAGATTCTGCTCTTGTTTGTAACGCTGTGGGTTGTTTTTTGCAATATATATACTGTTTGCCTCATGGATTTGGTTTGGCAGAGAAACAAACAAAGGAAATCATCTTCAGTTCAAATCATTGAGCAAATCAAAGTAACAACAACATGGGCTACAGATACAAAAAATTGTTCCGGATTTGCTATTTTTTCAGTTTGTGCTGTTGAGAGGTTTTCATTTTCTCTAGTTTTAGATTTAATTTGTACGGTTATTATATTACAGTCTCTTGTATTAGTTTTACTTGTTTTAGTGTTAGTAATGAAACAAATGCAGCAGTAATTCCAGCTCGATCAAGAATCATCATCATCCAGTCCGTATACTACTTAATTCAACTTTTACTACATCTCCAACGCGAGTCAGCCGGATACTTTCTGTTACAGACACCTAAAGACCGATTCAGACTACCACCGCTACTTGAGACACTTTGGTTATTGCTTGAGACACTTTGGTTACTACTTGGACATTGTTACTACTAGTTGGGTCTTTGTTACCTTGATTGCACTAGGCAATCTAAACTTAAAAAACTCCAGTTTATGTTATCTACATGTTCTGAGGAACATTGGGTTGGACTTGATCCAGTCATTTCTTTGTGCTTTGATACATTCTGGTTTTGTCATCAAAATCAGTTTGGCCCTATATGTTTGGTCCTCGAAGGTTTTCTGAAATCGTTTTTAGATCTGAAAGGATAGATTTGATAGGCGAGAATTGGTGGAGATACTACTACATGTATGGCTTGTATATGATCTTAATACTGTTGTGCCAAAAAAAAAAATCCAAATCTAGCACTACCCACTGTTGTGCCAAAACTAAAAGTTGTGGTGAATGCTGGTTTGCCTTGCAGAAAATCTCACCGCGATGAGCGCAAGAAAACAGAAGAACTGCAGAAGTCCCTAATACTGCAACAGTAGTACAATACCACATGTTTCTTCAGTAGTTTGATAAGCATGCATTTTCTACCAGCACTATTTATTTGCCGTTCTGAAAGACTCGAAAAATGTGAACTTTCATCTCGAATCATTCTCTAAAAACTAACTCGAAATCAAGAACATCACCATCATTCTGTTGGAAAAAATATGATTTTTAAAGGTTTAATAAAAATTATAATTTATTGTTTTCTTTTGTGAATGAAAAATTTATTAGTCCCACACTGTGGAGTTCATCATTTTAAGTTGTTTTAAGGGACTATATAAGCTTTTTAGTCCCACATCGGAGAGTTCATCTTTTTAAGTTGTATTATTCCATTATATAAAGAAATTCATTACTTTTGTAAAATCGATGGGAAGGGGGTTTCTCTATATTTTATAGGGACCCCCAAGGGAAGATATTTTATATGTTTTCTCATGCGTTCGCGATTTCCTTAAGGTTTTTTTCGAAGTTGCCAAGCTCAAGTTGAGCATCTACCACATATGCTTGTATTAGGGTGTATTATCCTGGAGATATCCGTCCCGTGAGGGATATAGCATCACTCTTGAGTGTAGACGAGCGCTAATGTCTTAAGGGCAACGTGTTGAACACGTGACTCACTCTGTTTTTCCAAAGTTTTGCCTTATTGTTGTTGCAGAGATATGGGGAGCTCGTCTGTTTCATCAAATCGATCACTTCCATTATAAAGGAGCTAAGTATCAATAACTTTTGCTTATTTGATTTTTGCTTATTTTTGATTATTGCACCCAACAATCTTAAGACATTATTATTTGTGATAATCATGAATGTTAATTGTGGAGTGAAAAACAAAAAATGAATTTTTGGTTAGTTGTAGAGTTTCAAGTTTATCTCTCAACCTAGAAGGAATTTAGGTGAACCCTTTTAACCTAATGTAGTAGACATCCTGATAGTACCCACGTAAAATTTCGGAATTTTTAGAGTTGTAAAAGTATTTTTTTGATATTTTACAAAAAAGAGAAACGTTCCTGAAAAATTCTGACGAGCAAAATTTTGTTGTTGACTAAATTTGTTTTTATGGGGTAACCATGAGTTTTTTTGAAATGGTGATTCAAATGAAGTTTGTAGATCTATATGATATCTTCAAGACTCATATTTTATTTTATGATTCGGAACTAAGATTTGTGAGATGTGGTGTATCAGGTGATTGGGAAATTACTGTAGTTGCAGGAAATCCTACACTACACCCCTTACAAGAATCTATGTAATAAAACCATTTTAGGATGATCAATTATAAATTTTATTGATTAAATCTTTAAGTGTTTACAAAATGAAACAGTAAGCAAGCACAAGAATTACAATTACTCCTAACTTTCTCTCTCTTAATGACTTGCTCAACACTTAGAAAAGAACTCTCCTCCTCATAGGCCTGTTCGGCTCCTTATATAGGGTATTACATAATGGATGACAGCTAAGTGACCGGTTGTCAGCCGACACAAATATAATTACACTTTCTTACTACTCAAAATATAAATATAGCAAGGGCAAGAAAGGATCGATCCCACAGAGAGGTCTAGGTTGTCAATATGTTTTGGTTTCCTATAATAAACACCGGGGGTTTTCTAATTTTTATGAAACTAAAATAAACTATAAACAAATAAAGAAACAAATAAGATAGAAGAGATATTGGTTAAGGATTTCGTTTTCATTCACTAACATGCTTTTCACAATAACTAGAATTGATATTTAATCTCAACTTTTATCAAAGACCCTAGAATACCTTGATCGCAAGAATATCCCATAAATCTCCTCATGTCATCAACAAACACATTAAAAGATGCGAATATGAATTCTACCTAAAGGAACAACCTAACGTGTAAAAGCACTAATCAAGTTTAATTCCCTAGATGCGTTAAGTTCTATGAAATCAGGCCAATCAAAGCAATCGAACGTGGAAAACGCACTAATCCGATTTAACAAAGGTTATGGTTCACATATGATCATAAGAATATATCACTACAAACTATAATCATATTTATGCTACTTGCAATCCGGAATTATCACTTTTGCGTATAATAACCCTAATCTAGCAATAGAGATGAAAACAAACTCAATCGATTCGCGACTCGACTAAACAAGCATTTAAATCATGTAACAATATTCATGGTGAAGCATAAACGATAATATGAGAGAAAACTAATTTATTGAATTAAAACCCATGTTTGGAAATCCAACTTATTCCATAACCAATAATAAAATCTAGGTACACATATTCAAGGAGTTCATAACAAGAAGGAAGAGAAACTCTATCATGTTGTAAACCCTAGAAACAAAGTAGTAGAGATTAAAAAGATATAAGTCCTCTCTTTTATATGTTTCTCAATTTCCATAAAGGATACTCCTTCCAAAATTAGGTTTTGTCTTCAAGTCCATTAGATAGAAGCCCTCAAGCCCACAAGTGAGAGAAACCGTGTAGAAATTCTTGTCCCAAAAAGCTCGTAGGAAAATCGGGATTTGGCCGGAAGTTGGCGGGAATCCGGTCACGGTCGCCGAAATTATCGTCGCTTAGGCCACCTGAAAGTTCTCACGGAGAATATTCGACGGAATATTCCGTCATCCACCGTCGGGGGATAACAGTTGACTTAACGGTCTCTGTTAGTCGCGGTCACCCCGAGTCAAATGTTGAGTCACAACTCACTGAGCCAAGTAGTGAGTCGAGCCAATCGGGCCGAGTGACCTAGGCCGAGTTGTTGCATAGGATCATTTGCTAGAGTGCACAATGATTGCATTCACATGACCAAGATGGCCGTGCACTCGCCACATCATTTCGAACCAGCAACTCCACCAGAATCTTTTCCATTTCAGTCAATTCCCTGCATAACATGTTTCAATTCAAGTCCCTTTTCATCAGCAATTTCATACTCCTCCAACACACAACAAGCACCATCACAGCTTCATAACCTACCAAAGTCACTCCCCGCAATTAAGCTTTGTATGCCAACACTTTGACTTGGTCTTCTTTGCTCCACTTCTATTTACCCATCTCTCATTGACAGATCAACACACACAACATCTACCACCAACACTATGGCCCTGCATTTGTATCTTGCTCTTCTCAGTGTATAACTTTGATCCACCAAAAATCCAACAGAATACGAGCTCTAATCTCCTCAATCAACCCTCGACATAAACCCATTCATCCAATTTCATCCCCAATTCAAACACCAGCAGCTACAACCATGTAATCAACCAACTTGCACCAGTACATTGCACTTCTTCCACTGCCTCAAGCCACCATTCAGTTCAACTCATCAACTGCATAATCTCACTAGTGCATCTCTCCCTGTAATTCCTCATCTGTGATCCCAGCTCAGTGCATCATTACCAACATACTGCATCAGTAAACACCTCAAGCACTTCAGAAGCAACCAATTACTAACTACTACCTCAACTGCAATCACCAATCTCAAAACACCACCACCATATGGCTCAAGCTTCCACCACCGCATCTTTACCAAAGACCATCAAAGCCAATTGAAATCTCACAACTTCATGACTACACACTCATTAAGTCGACTTTGCCTCTCCAACTGAAATATCAACTCCAGGCAAAAGTTTCAACCTCCAGAACCATTTCCTGCCCCTGAATTCTTGTTCCCTGCTTAGCTCACAAACAATGCCAACAATCCCTTGAACATCTCCAGCTCTCTCTATCACCTGTTCTTCTGCTCTTACAACATCAGCAACATCCATCTGCTTCTATTGCAATCATTCATAGCCAACCTAACTTCGATTCAACTCAATTTGTTCTAATCGAGCTCAACCCCACCTTCGATTTTCAACCCTAAATCCATCTTACTCACAATTCCAGCGATTTCTTGAACATCTTCTCGATCAAATTCAAACCCCAACAACATCCTTCTCATCTCACAGTAGTCTCATCGAGCTCCAACATCCACTTCTCCATCACTCTCTCTTGAACTCGAAACCATCGAAACCCCCAATTCTTGAACCTTACTCGTTAGAATCTCCATTCTCCATCTTAATCCATCGACTCCATCCTATCTCGCTAAGAACATTTGGGTGATTAAGTGATTGTGCCAAGAACAAAATTGGGTTTGTTGCTATCGAAATTTAGCAGCTGAATTGCTAATTCCCTGAACGAGATCCATCAAACCCATCTATGCCTGCTACCTCTCTTTAGTTGTTGTAATGAAGAAAAGAGAAAGAACTGGTTCACGACCTAGCTTGTGGGGATGAGTGGATTAAGACGCCCCACTAAAAACCACCCAATGGCAGTCCCGTAACCTCCTCTCGGGGCTGGTTTTAGTATTCCTCCAACAAGAGTCGCCCCTTAACTTGGCCTTAGATCCTAATAGTATTTGCCCCCGAAAAGACAATTCTGCCCCTTTTCGCTCTAAATGAGTAGTTTCTCCTTCTTTTCCTCCGTGCGACTCCAATGCACCTAATAAACTCAAAAGTAAACATAAGATGCATAATCACACGAAAACTCGCAAAGAAAGCATAAATACTATATATAAAATTAGGTGTTTATCACACCTATCACTAAGCTGTCCTTTATTTTCGGGAATGACTTGCGAAATATCGCAAGTGTACAAATATATAATCTCGCGACACTCCTAAACCTCGCTAGATCTTCACATCTTTCTCGTGTTTTGGCTGTCGTCATTCATTGCGTCATTTATATTACTTTTCTGCGACGCCTTCGCAATGCTGTCGTTTATTGATCTCGCGAGATATAAATGTCGCGATATTCTGATCCTACATCTTGCCTCTTCTCATGTCTTCTCTGCGAAGAAGAGAATGTCATGAGAATTAATGTGTTCAAAGTGTCGCAACTGTTCACTTTTCATCAATTTTTCGCCGACAAGACTCCGTGAATTGAGGACAACCGTTTACACGTATCCAGAATCTCTTTTTTTTACCGGCACATTAAATGCTAACCGGTCACACTTTTCTTGTCTATTTAAGAAAGGATTCTTCATGATCAAATTTTCTTTCTTTTACTTCGTCTTCTTCATCGTCTGCAACTTTATATTGTTGTTTTTCCTCCTGCAATTTTCCTCATTATCTTTCTGCTATCATTCCTCTGCTACTGTTCTCATTATCTTTCTGCTACTGTTTCTATGGAGCCATCAAGGTTCGTTGATTCTGCTGAAATTGATCTTTTTGTGATTGATCTTTTTTATTAAAGTCGTTTTATTTTGATGTCGTTCTTCCTTTAATGATTCCCCTGCTATTTTTTGTTTCAACAAGAACAAATCTAACACCAAATTCACCGTTCTAAACCCTACTATCTCCATGAGCTCACAACCGAAAACCACTGCTACTAAAAGGAAGACTGCGAATAGCAAGGTATTAAAGAAACATTTACTTTTAATAACAATATTGTTGCCTCTGTTTCTTATTTAGCTTGTAATTCGCAGGATGACAAAAATGTTGATAACTCCCCTAAGAAGCCTCGTCGTTCTAAGCCTGTTGCACCTCCTATTTCCTTTCCTCCATTCAAACTCACAACTCCCCCTGCAGTATCTTCACAGGATATCCCATCTTCTGTTGCGATATCTTCGCAGGATAAATCAATTCCTCCTTCGCAGGATAAACCATCTTCTCCTGCGATATATTCGCAGGATAAACCAATTCCTCCTCCTATTCTCGCCATCTCTGAAAATGCCATTGTCGATATTCCTGAATTTTCCGTCAATGAAGTTCCTCAGGATGAATCCCTTTCTACTTTTAACGTCAATGCCTCTGTTTCGCCACCACTCATTAATCTTCATCAAATTTCTTCTTCTGGCATTTCTATGACCAAGAATGATTCAATTCTTCATTCTCCTCCCATCATTACCTCTTCATCTGGGTATATCCCTCTTACCAAAGAAAATCTGGAGGGAATAGATGTAGCCTTCAAAGTTTTATCAGACATCATGAATGATGTCAAGAAGACCTCCATTGATCCCATCAGGTCTAGTGTTTGCGAGTCCTTGAGTAAGTATTTCGGTTCTGACAAAATGTCGCAAATGTCTTTGGAACAAGAAATTAAGACTTTGAAGAGTAATCTTCAAAACACTTCGCTGGATCGTGATAACCTTCGCAAGAAGAATGAAGAATTAAAAGGTATCACATTTTTTTTTTTTTTTTTTTTGAAGACCTTGTTCGCCTTTCAAGCTTTGAATCAAAAGCGTAAAATGGAGATATATCAGTTGGAAACTCGAATGGAAAGAGATGCTTGGACGGAGTAATATAACCAACTAGATAACCTTCATACATATTCTGTTGACCAGATAGATAATCTTACCCAAGAAAATGCTCTCTTAGTTCAGAAGCAAGAATCATTAAGTAATGAATTGTCTCATCTCTCATATTCTTTGAATAAATCTAATTTGGAGTTGGAAACCTTATCAGATGAGAATGGAACTTTGTCTCAAGAGAAGCGAGCTTTGTTAAATAAGGCGGCAATATCTTCGCAACAACTTGATGTTTATCAAAAAATATGTAATGAACATGAACAATCTATCTGTTCATTGAGAAGTAAGCTCGAAGAAGCCACTGCCGAGAGGGATAAGCTTATTTAGGGTAGAATAACCCTAAGTGTGAAAACAAGCCAGCTCAAGGATAAATATACCAAGTTAAAAGAATCCCACTCCTCCCTTGCTAAGGAGAATAACTTACTTATTTCTAATGAAAAGAGTTTGCGTTCTCGATTAAAAGGTCTTGTTGGAGATAATTTTGATAATGCCATGGATCATTTGGAGAATAGTTGCTTGGCTTTGACCCAACATCTTATCTCGCAAAAGGAAGGTAGTCATAAGATTTGACTGCCTCATCCGTCTTTTTCCCTGTCTAATTTTCTTATTATATCCTTTATTTTTAACTCTGTCATTCTTCTTCATTTTCGCAAAGTCTGAGAAAGATCTTCGCTCCTCCCTTTCTACTTTGAATCCAGTCATGCCAAAATTCGCAAGGAGAATGCAACACTTGCCGCAACTCTTGCCCATTCTCGTGATCGGGCCGCAAGAAGATTTGATTATCTTATTCATTCCAAAGACATTCAGAGTAGAAATCATCAGAAGGCACTCCTTCGTCAATTTCATCTTAAAGCTGAAGTTATTGTGAATGACATCTTGCTGTTTAAATCTCTTGACCCTGTCTCTATTGAACCTCTGGAAGTAGAAGATGATGAAACTCCTAACTCTCCTGATAGTGATTATGAATACGAAAGTGGCGAGGATCTCGCAAATGAAAAGGCGATCCCTTCTAATAATGAAGTTATCGATAATGATCCAAATAAAGGGGTTTCTGGTGAGAATCATCCAACTGGAGAAAATGAAACTGATAAAGTTGTTGAAGAGTGTTTAACATCTCCTGTTGGCGAGAAAAATAATGTAGAGAGTTAAATTGCTTTTGTAATTTTATATCTTCTAGATGCTTTTCAATTTCTTCTGAAGTGCACTTTTTGATAAGAAAGATTAAGTCCCATGTTGAACAATTCTCTTATTCCCTCTTTCTATCTTATGAATGAATTTATCTTGTGTGGACTTCTTTGCATTCAAATGATTAAGCAAATCATTCTTAAAGTGATAGCACGCTTCATTGTTGTAATCATAGTTGCTGAATTAATATTTGCAAATTCATTCTCGCAAGCATGTTCGCTTACTCTTTTTGTGTGGTCTTATTTTGCCTTCCTAGTTAAAGGTCTTATTGTGCCACCCCTCATTATTGCGACAAAATCGCAGGACGTCTGTACATTTTTCATGTAAAGACCCCTTTATCTTGCCTTATCATTTTCTTAGTATTATTGCCTCTGCAGGATGTTTTCATTGCGACAATATGACAGGCCTGAAAGTTCTTGCGAATTTACAGCCCCATGACATTGCCGTCTTGCGACGAAATCGCAGGACGTCTGTACACTTTCATGTAAAGACCCATTGATCTCGTCTTATCCTCGCGTAAGTATTATTGCCTCTTCAGGATCATTGCACAAATATGACAAGCCTAAATTTTCTTGCGAAAATAGAGCCTCATGACATTTGCGTCTTAAGACACTTATCAGCTCCCTAATGGAGGGTGCCACCCTTATCATCTCCCTGGTTGCCCCTTCAAGGAGACGTACATCGGCCATACAAGGCTAGCTCCTCCCATCCGGTCTTAACAACAACCAGTTGTTTTCGCAGCCTCTTATCCTTTATACCTATAGGGTTTATGGTTACGAGAATGCACCCTAAGTGGAGTTTTCTTCGGGCCGAGTGCAGCATGTGCCAAGAGTTGCCAAGAATGGCCGAGACACTTCAAATGCCCCAGGCACTCTTGGCTCAACCGTGTACCTCGGCGCCTTGGTCATACACAGACTCCTTGGAAGAGACCCTCGGTCGTCCAACCAGGGTATAACCGTATATATATAGTTGGAAATCCAAGGTATCTCCCCCGGATAGGCTTTATTGACCCCAAATTTCCATGACTCAGGTTCCAGGAGCGGTGTAACCTTTTCCCTGAGCCATGTCAAGAGATACCCCTTATATGACGCACTTTAGGTCTTACATTTGCCTCTTGCGAAATATCATTCGTGAACTAGGGTGTACGCCATAAAGGTTCGTCCCATTCGTATAAATCACTCATTTTTTATTATCTCTTGTTATTTTATTTGCGAAATATTCGCACATTATTTCTTTATGTTATGCAATTTCGCAATCATTCTTTTGCAACAAACTTTTATATGAATTCGTTTCACTTCATCCATTCAACACTTCGCAGTCTAATCTTTTTCCACAATCTTTTAGGGGTAATATCTCTTCAAATACAACCTATTCCATGGTCTATCCAATCTGTGGCCCACATCGTTGCCCTCGGGATCCATCAATTTATATGCCCCTGTTCCAACTATCTCCTTAATGATATAAGGTCCATCCTATTTTTTCGCCAACTTGCCACCACTTTCTCGCTGATATGCTGGTGTTTCTCTCAATACTAGATCGTCTGGTTGAAATTCTCGTATCTTGACACGTTTGTTGTATTCTCTAGCTAATCTTTCGCTGATAATTCTCCATATGTTGTAGTGCTCTTTCTCTGTTTTCTTCTAATTCATCTAGTTTGATTAAAATGTTACCCGCACTGAGATTTTTCTCCCAAGCTTCTTTCTTTGTTGTTGGAATCATAACTTCTGTTGGGAGTACAACTTCAACTCCATATGTTAAACAAAAAGGTGACATTCCTGTAGCTTCTCGCCTGGTTGTATTGTAAGCCCATACTGCATTATGCACTTGTTCACACCATCCTATATTGTGTCCTTCTAATTTCTTCTTCAATATGTCTGCGATTGTTTTGTTTGTTGCTTCTTCCTGTCCATTGGCCTGTGGGTATAAAGGAGTTGATTTTCCACATTTTATCTGAAATGCATTAAGCAGCAGTTCTATATTTTGTCCTTCAAACTGTTTCCCATTGTCGATACCAATCAAAAGGGATTCCAAATCGCATATAATATTCTCGAATATGAAGGTAAAGATATCTTTATCGCGAATGTGTTGTACTGCTTTCACTTCTGCCCATTTTGTGAAATAATCTGTGGCAACAATTAGATATCTTCTTTGCCCTGTTCCTGGTAAAAATGGTCCCACAATGTCTAAACCCCATTTTACAAAAGGCCACACACTTGTTGAAGAGTTTAATGGCGCCCCTGGTGCATGTATTTTCTTTCCATGCCTTTGGCAATCTTCGCAACGCCTTGATATTTGTTTCGCATCCTCATGCATATACGGCCAATAATAGCCTTGCATTTTTGCCTTATGTGCTAAAGATCTTCCGCCACCTGTGATTGCCGCATCCCCACCGTGCAACATCTTTAATATTGTTTCTCCTTCCTTTCGTGTTAAACATCCGAGTGAGGGTCCATTAAAGGATCGTGCAGACAAGACTCCATCTCTTAGTTCATAATTTGTTGCACGGCTTTTTAATTTGTGTGCCTCTAATCTGTTTCTTGGTGTTTCCCCTTTCATCAGATATGCATGAAGTTCTGCTCTCCAATCTTCCTCGCAGAATGTTTGTGTTCCATCTTCTATTAGCATCACATTGGTTTCCTGCTCTTCTTCTTTATTAATTGATGGTGTTAGAAGTGTCTGTACTTTTATGCTTCTCGCAGCTGGATCTGTCATCATACTTGATATAAAAGCAAAAGCATCTGCGAGTCTATTATTTCTCCTTGATATATGCCTCCATTTTATTCTTGGTATCTGCGTCGACAACTCTTCAACAAGCTTCTTGTACTTTTGCAAAGATGGTTCATTTGTAGTATATTCCTCTTTTATTTGGCGAATAGCCAATTGTGAATCACTGGTGATTCTCACATTTTCCAACTTCATTTCTATTGCGAATCGCAGAGCATGTATTATTGCTTCATATTCTGTTTCATTGTTGGTAGAAGCAAACTCCAATCTGAAAGAAAAATCTATTTTATTGCCTTCTGGCGAAATCAAAGCGATCCCAACTCCATTGCCTTCCCCATTTGATGATCCATCTACCAATATCTCCCATCTGTTTGGTTCAGTTAATAAATCTCTTGGATTTCCATGTTCTTCTTTTATATCCATCATTTCTTCCACTGCTTCATCCTCTTCCAAAGGAAATTCCGCTAAAAAATCTGCGACAACTTGTGATTTTGGTGAAGACAATATTTCATATTTGATTTTGCAATGACTTATTTGAGCATTCCATCTCTCAACTCTTCCTTATCTTTTTGAATTTTTCATTACCGATTCAATTGGTATTTTTGTCACTACCTTAACTGTATGTTCCTGGAAGTATATGCGAAGTTTAAATGTTGCATAAACTAACGCCAAGATTAGTTTTTCAATTTTTGAGTAATTCCTCTCTGCGGCATTGAAGGTTTTGCTGATGTAATAGATTGGTTTCTCTACTCCTGCGTCTATACACAGTAACACCGCACTTAGTGCATGTGAGGTTGTCGCAAGGTAGATTAGTAATTCTTCCCCTGATCTGCTTTTTGCAAAATTGATATATCCATTAGATGTTCTTTTATTCCTTGTAAAGCTTTTTCACATTCATCTGTCCATCTAAACTTCGTTCCCTTTTTGAGTATGTTGAAAAAATGCTTACATTTATCAGATGATCGCGAGATGAATCTTCCCAGCGAAGCTAATAGTCCATTTAACTTCTTAACATCTTTTACTGTCGCTGGTGTTGGCATATCGCGAATTGCTTGTACTTTCTCTGGGTCGACTTGTATTCCTTCTTTTGACACAATGTAACCTATAATTTTTCCTGATGCAACTCCAAAGGTGCATTTTTCTGGGTTTACTTTGATGTTGAAATGCCTCATTTGTTCAAAAATTTCTTTCAAATCCTGTACATGGTCTTTTGCTTCTTTACTTTTTATTAACATATCATCCACATATACCTCTAGTGTTTTGTGTATCCATTTCGCGAACACCTTTTCTACCATCCTTTGGTATGTTGCTCTAAGATTTCGCAAACCAAATGGCATTTTTGTATAACAAGATAATCCTCTTGGAGCGAAGAAAGCAAGATGTTCTTGATCTTCTTCAGCGAGTGGAATTTGATTGTAGCCTTTGTATCCATCAAGAGATGATATCCTTTCATTTCCTGCCGCTGATTCAACCAATTGCGGAATATCTGGTAACGGAAAGCTGTCTTTTGGACAAGCTTTATTTAGATCAGTAAAATCTATGCAAATTCTTATCCCTTTTTTCTTCTTTGGGACTACGACCATATTTGCTATCCATTCGGGATATTTTGCTTGTCTAATGATCCCTGCGCCCAGCATCTTCTGCAATTCTTCTTCTATTTGGGGATGATATGCTGTTGCGATTTTTCTAATTCTTTGTTTGAATGGTCTTGCATTTATGTCAATTTCCAATTTATGGCACTCCACAGACGGATCTATACCAGGCATTTCATCCATATCCCATGCGAAAATATCTTTGTAATCTCGCAACAAATCAACGGTTCTTCTTTCTTCATCCGCTTCCATCTTAGTCCCAATTTTTAACATCTTGGGCTCTTCTTCAGTTCCAACGTTCACTTCCTTTGTTTGTTCCGCTTTGATGTAGCTAGCCTTCGGTTCTCTCATAGGCGTTGGTCCTTTCATTTCCTTCGCAAGATCATTTTGTTCTTCCCAGATTTCGCTAGGTATTCCTTTTCCTTCTTTTGCTCTTATCATATAAACTCTAAATTCTTCTTCTTTTTTAGCTGCTTTTGCCATATTTTTGCGATCTTTTCGCTTTTTCACCTGTTCTTCATAATGTTTTACTTCGATTTGATAATACATTCTTCCTTTATCAGTATCTCCTCTGATCTCGCCAATCCCAGTTGGCGTAGAGAATTTGATACATTGATGAAATGTTGACGCTACAGCTTTAATTGCGTGTACCCATGGTCTCCCTAACAACACGTTGTATGGCGATTCCATGTCCACTACACATAATGTCACCTGTGTTTCAATTTCTCCTAGCAAAATTCGTAATTTTATCTCCCCTTTAGGTTTCGTTACAGACTTACCAAAACCATGGATATGATACATTGGGGAAGTCATTTCTTCATCTTTGTATCCTAATTTTTTGTAGGCATGGTAAAACATGATACTCACTAAACTCTCTGTATCCACCAAAGTTCTATTTATCGCCTATTCTTCCACTGCTTTTACTGGTTCTGCTCCTTCTTCACGTGCATTTATCGTAATCACTAGTGGAGATGTGTGATTCAGACTCTCTCTTGGTATCTCTGTTGCCGTGAATGTTATCTTCTGTTTTTCCCAATCTTTCAAAGGTGATATCTTCTCCATGGTTATGATCTTTTTTCCTTCAAAATCTCGTTTATGTATTCTACCTCTGATGTTTTCATGAAATTCATTAATCATTGTTTTCGTAATCAAACTGTACTCCGTATTTTCATCACATTCTTTTGTTTTTAACTTCTCTACTTTATATGATTTAACATTTTGTTTCCTCATTTTCTTGATTTGAATGACTTTAATTACAATCTTTTATCTTCAATCTTCCTCCAGTCCCTGTTTTTAGCGCCATTATGTAGTTGCAGGAAATCCTACACTACACCCCTTACAAGAATCTATGTAATCAAACCATTTTAGGATGAACAATTATAAATTTTATTGATTAAATCTTTAAGTGTTTACAAAATGAAACAGTAAGCAAGCACAAGAATTACAATTACTCATAACTTTCTCTCTCTTAATGACTTGCTCAACACTTAGAAAAGAACTCTCCTCCTCATAGGCCTGTTCGGCTCCTTATATAGGGTATTACATAATGGATGAAATCTAAGCTGTCCTTTATTTTCGGGAATGACTTGCGAAATATCGCAAGTGTACAAATATATAATCTCGCGACACTCCTAAACCTCGCTAGATCTTCACATATTTCTCGTGTTTTGGCTATCGTCATTCATTGCGTCATTTATATTACTTTTTTGCGACGCCTTCGCAATGCTGTCGTTTATTGATCTCGCGAGATATAGATGTCGCGATATTCTGATCCTACAATTACCGTGTCCGTGGTCAGAGTATAAACGAAGATTGTGACATGAAATTGAAAAGGGACATGGCTACTAGGCGCATGTGGATGAACACAATTCTTGTAAAGATGAAAAAGGAAAGAACATCAAACACAACTCTAAGTGTAGTCTTCATAAGAAAGGTATGTTTCGTAAAACTGAATCCGGCATTACTTTAATTAAGGGTGATTGTTATGCTTGTAAAATTCCTAGCCACACGGTAGTAAATTGTTGACAACATAATAAGTAGAAAGTTAATGCTGATTTAGTTGAAACAAACTAGAAGGAGTTCAGTGGAATGATGTCGGAATTTATTTTAATAACCAATGTGAGAGACTGGTGGGTGGACTCTGGAGCCACTAAGTATGTTTGTTGAAACAGAGACCCGATCACCTCTTATCGAGGATAAGAGATGTCGAGAAACTCTATATGAGTAACTCATCTGCGACAGAGGTTGCATAAAAGGGAAAGGTCGAGCAGAAGCTCATATTTGTAATATTCTCACATTGAATGAATTTTTCATGTTAGGGCATATGAAAGAATCTTGTATCTTGTTCTGTTGTAGTTGGTAAAAGATTTAAGATTTTAATTGAATCTGCAAACTTGTTGTAACTAGTCCGTGATTTTTTAGGCAAGAGTTGTAGGACTTTGGGTCTATATAAGCTTAACGGAAAAATTGATGAAGTGAACATAGTTGATTCTTGTGCTTTCTTTGTGTGATTGAATGTTTTGCGTGGTAGACTTGGAACCGTAAACTTATAAGTTAATGCTTAAACTGGACAACATAGGCTGCGTACCCAATTTAGTTTGGATCTTGAACACAGAAGTGAAATGAATATGCTATAAAATCTTTTAGCACAAATGTTCAGAGTAATTCTAAGCCCTTAGAATTAATTCAGTTAGGCCTAGTTGACATGAGTTCAACCCAAAACCACTGTGGTAAAAGATGGTTTATAACTTTCGTAGATGATTGTACGAGGTACTATCTTGTATACTTGCTTAGGGATAAGGATGATGCCTTAGAAGCCTTAAGATGTATAAACTTGAAGTTGAAAACCAATTAGAAGCCTTGAACATAACAATTGTATCCTTAAGGAGATGATAATTGCCATGTTGATTAGTTCAGGATTACATGCAGCCTTGTGAGGGGAGTCAGTCCTCTTAACTAGTATATCCTGAATATAGTACCTGTTTAAGGATCAGATGAAACTTCATATGATTTATGGAAAGGTAGATGAACTTCTTATGAATGCGTCAAAGTATGGGGGTGTTTGACTAAGATTGTCATTCCTCTTCCTAAAAGAACTAGATAGAAACCAAAAATGTTGATTGTGTCTTCATATAGGGTATGCTGAGTATACTTCTACATATATATTTTTGGTTGTGTGTTCTTATTTCTCATACTTTGGTGTGATTTTTCTGACTTTGTTGTGAATACTATTACATAATCTAGGGATGCTGAGTTCTTTGAACATGTTTATTCTTAAACATGTACCTCATTAGAGATGTGTTGTTGATCCCCTAGATTTATTTTCAAATAGTTAGAACTTATCTTAAAGGAAGATGAAGTTAAGGTTGATCCTAAGAGAAGTAAAAAAATTAGACTTGAGACTTCTTATGAAGCCGACTTCATAACATACGTAGCTTAGTCTAAGCCCCGGACTTGTAAAGAAGCCTTGACATCTACTGAAACCCCATTCTGGTAAGAAGCTTAATTTAGTGAAATGCTAGTATGTTTGGTAAGAATCTGACAAGTATATTTACAAGTAACTTGTTAAGGATGTCTATGTGATTGTATGCTTGTATGTTTGTGATATGCTTATACTTGATACAAACATAGATGTGAATAATTCCACTAAAATCATGCATTGAATGAGAATGTTGAATTGAAAGACTTAGGCCTTTTTGATGTAATCTTAGGGATGAGGATTAGAAGATAATCAAATGTTTATAGTCTTAGTCATTCTCATTATGTTGAATTTGTTCTTAAGAGATACAATCAGTCTGATTGTAAACCTGCTTGTACTCCATACGATTCTTTTTGTAGACTCGAGAAAAATAAGGTTAATGGAGTATCTTAACTTGAATACTCAAGAGTTATAGGATGTCTGATGAATTTAATGAACTGTAACAGCCCAGACATTGCCTATATTATGAGTAAGTTAAGTTGATATAATTGTAGTCCAGAGCAAGAGCATTGGGATGCACTTAATAGAGTATTATGGTACCTAAAGTACTCTTTACCTTTTGTTTGATTTATGAAAGGTATCTTGTTTTCCTTGAGGGACTTTGTGATGCAAACTGGATAGGTGACTCAGAGGAGTCTAAGTCTACGAGTGGATATGTTTTCACTCTAGCAGGAGAGTTTGTTTTTGGAAGATTTCCAAACAGACTTATATATTACTCAATTCATTATGGAATGTGAGAGTATTGCATTAGATAAAGCACGAGAGGGGCCCGAGTGCCTAAGATGCTTTTTAGAAGACATTCCTATCTGGCATAGGCCTGTGCCAGCTATATCTACACATTGTGTTAGCCAAGCTATAATAGCTAAAAATCATTAATCTCAATCGGCGTTATTTCCATTGATTGGATAAAGTCCAAGGAGAATACCGCACAACCTTTGACAAAAGGTTTGTACAAAGAGATAGTTAAAAATGCATCGAGGGGGATGGGACTTAAGCTCATAAATTAAACTTACCATGAAGGATACTCAACCTTGTTGATGGAGATTCCAAGATCAAGGTTTCGAATGAGACAACTAATTTGTGGTAGGTAAAGGTAAACACTATCAGAGAATTTCATTCTCTGTCCCTTCCCTATGGTGTAGACGTGATAGTGTGACTGCATGTGAAGGATGACTTTTAAGAAGTCTTAATGAGTTCTATAGTTTCAATTTTTAGATTGAAGTGGGGTGTAGCAGTAACACTCTTTATGGAAACTCACCTATCTGAATGAGGAAGTGGGGCCGCTTCCTATGAGCTTTGATTCTCTAGAGCATTCTGAGAAATAGGATATGTCTAGGGCCAAATTGGACAAAACGGCACGAGCTTGGCAGCAACCTTGGAGATATCATCCGTGGTCGTTATCGCGAATTACATCTAATGCTAGCAGTTCAAGACATAGTTCACTGTCTCTAACAAGTAATTCCGGTAATATCTCACTAAGCAAAGGTTCAAGACCTCATGGACACCTCTTCCTAAAATGGTATTTCCTGCGGTTTTTATGTGATTTTCGTTTTGATGGTTTTGGTATTACTGGAACTTAGGACCTAAGGGTCACTAAGGGTTCACTAGTTCATGCTTTTTCACTTTGGTGAAAGGAAACTTTAGTCTCATTTGTGAGGAACTAAAGATGAAAGCTCTCTATACTATATATGATTTTTGCAATCCATAGTATGACCCGGGGTCAGCACACTTTGTTGTGTGAGGGAGATGACGTTGGAATGGCTAGTATGACTTCAATATAAACGATCTATCTGTGAGATTTGGTTGTTGATTTACCAAGATTTATCTGTGTTTTCGTGTTTTATTGAGTTTTCATTCATGTGGGGGATTGTTGGAAAAAATATGATTTTTAAAGTTTTAATAAAAATTATAATTTATTGTTTTCTTTTGCGAATGAAAAATTTATTAGTCCCACACCGTGGAGTTTCC
Source organism: Papaver armeniacum (assembly GCA_023531295.1). Classification (NCBI taxonomy): domain Eukaryota; kingdom Viridiplantae; phylum Streptophyta; class Magnoliopsida; order Ranunculales; family Papaveraceae; genus Papaver; species Papaver armeniacum. The sequence continues at coordinate 1,133,514 of JAJJWW010010882.1, forward strand.
ACTTTTAGTTGTTTTAAGGGACTATATAAGCTTTTTAGTCCCACATCGGGGAGTTCATCTTTTTAAGTTGTATTATTTCATTATATAAAGAAATTCACTACTTTTGTAAAATCGATGGGAAGGGGGTTTCTCTATATTTTATAGGGACCCCCAAGGGAAGATATTTATATGTTTTCTCATGCGTTCGCGATTTTCTTAAGGTTTTTTTTTGAAGTTTCCAAGCTCAAGTTGAGCATCTACTACATATGCTAGTAGTAGGTGTATTAGGGTGTTTTATCCTGGAGATATCCGTCCTGTGAGGGCTATAACATCACTCTTGAGTGTAGCCGGGCGCTAATGTCTTAAGGGAAATGTGTTGAACACGTGACTCTCTGTTTTTTCAAAGGTTTGCCTTAATGTTGTTGCGGAGATATGGGTAGCTCGTCCGTTTCATCAAATCGATCACTTCCATTATAAAGGAGCTAAGCATTAATAACTTTTGCTTATTTGATTTTTCCTTGTTTTTGATTATTGCACCCAACACATTCAACATATTATCTGACACGAATTTATCCTAACCCTCGGAGAGCCTTGCACGATCAAGTTTATTTGGATAGTAACACTGCATTTCCCACCTTATCCCATCCTAAACCCTTAAGCTGGCCTTCTTAACTTCATGTTCCATATATTGGATGGAAAAAGCCGCAGGTAGAATCTGCAATCAAAAGAAAGTAAGGAACATAAATAAACCATGTACATAGTTGCAATCTTGCAATCTTTGTATCGGTAATTTAAAATCACCTAGTCCAGTATGCAATGGATCTAGTGGTTGTGTTTAGACGTATATATGTAAATTGTTTCTTGATTTTCCCTGTCAGAGTTGTCGCTATACAAAAGTTTTATCTCTGAGAGCTAAAGTAAGACTGGCAAGCTGAACTTTTACATCACAGCCAATGCCCAGAGAAGGAGTGCCCTCGACTTTGCAGCTTGTAAAGTTAAAAGAGTGTACATGACATACTCTTTGAATACAGGAAACATGGAGGACATATAGACCAAGTTTCTATTTGAGATACCTTATAATGTACAACAACAAACTTAGCTATTCGGTGTATAAAAAGAAGATTTCAGCTTTTGAGGGATCCGCAAGTGCCACAATCGAAGCCAGTGTCGTTGCTCTTGGCCACTAAACTGGAAATTTGTTGAAGGAGTTGTTGATAGACGGTTCACTGAAAAATTTTCATTTTTAGAATGCCAAGCACAATCTGTCTTTTGGGTCACTAAGTGGAATATGGATACCCTGGATGCCCTCACATTGTATTGGAAAGAAATGGTCTGTCAATACTTGAGCATCCCATGTTTTTTGACAAGGGTCGATTTACTAGGATACCCAGGATACATCTTGTAAACGATAATCAGTTGGACAAAGAAGTATTCTGGAAGATTTGGGACTGCCATATAGCAATGTGTTCCCTAGTACCAATAACCCAATGACTGAATTGTTGAACTAATGTAAACCTTGCTTAATATCCTTCCAAACCCATGTACTTTTACTCCTCAGTGTGTGGTGTAATGTATGATGCTTGGAAAAATACTTGGAGTGCACTTGAACCCATAGATCATTATGGTTGGTCACCATTCTCTAAGCTAACTTGGTAAGCACAACTGTGTTGAAGTGTTTCAAATTTTTTAAACCAAGACCCCCTTGTCTTTTACTTAAGCAAAGAGAACTACAAACCTTTGTTATTGTGTATGTGCTCCCACAAGTATTTTCCCTGTATAGCTTATAATTGATATGTAGTTGACAACGGCAATGGAAAACATGTCATTTGATAGAGGAAAATTAAAAGTCTATGGCTAGTTAAATTTCAAAATGAAATAATCCTTTGTTATGCAGCTTCTGGTATGATTTTTGTATTATTATATCAAATGATGCTTCTATATTAAGAATGCCATATACCATTAAGTGAGGATCGTCTAAAAAGAAATATATTAGTTGTGCTAGTTAAGGTTGCTACAATTATTTGGTGCATCTTCTCGTAATTATTTATGTGCTTTTGATTTTAGAAATGTGAGGATAAATCATGATATAACCTCTTGGAAAGCTAAATAAAATAATTCATAGTGAAATAAAGAATTAATATAGCAGGCGGCGAAAAAATCATTTCATTGTTTATTTATGAATATCATCGTAATCTAATAAATATTAATGCTCTCAACAACATTACATCCCAGAGTTATTTAACACGAAAAATAAATAAGTTAAAACTATATGAGTCATTTCTTAATTATATACTATTTTGTTTAATTGAACATATTCTATTAGTTTTTTACATTTATTACGTCTAATAAAACACATATGTTTATCACATAAATCATATTTTCGTTAAAATTATATTTAATGCATATACAAAATAATAAATCATATATTAACGAAAGAAAGATACAAAAGGTTGGATTTCATATAATCAAAACGTTTGTGAATTCTAGTGCAATATTCATATGGTACCGTAGCTACAATTTCAGGTTAGAGTAAAAGACTTCTTAGACTTATAGACAGACTACTTTCCGGTAATCTCATAACTCAAAACAATAATAAATCCTGTGTTCATTCTACTATGTATTGCTGCTCCCTGTTGCGTCTAGCCTTTTTTTCTTTGTTTTTAAACTAGAAAAATACAAGCAGAAGTAAATAACTTGAAAGACTAAGGGGAAGCAAAGATCCGGCGTACAGTACGAGCTATGTAAATATCTCCAAAAACGAGCCAACAGGCTAGGAAAATCATTGCACCCCGGGTGTAATCAGAACTACAATACCACACCCCAAGTTGTATTTGGACGAAGTCGATAAGAGCCAAGCCGGTGAATGTGGAACCAGACATAGAAAAAAGACCGAAGATAAGATATTTCACATTCACTCTTCGTCTTTTTTGTGCTAGCTCCAATGATGGAAGTCCCTTGATAAAAATATTTAATAATCATACATTAGTTAACACGGACATTAAATAAGCTAAAACTATGCGAATCATTTTTCAATAATCATACATTAGTTAACATGAACATTAAATAAGCTAAAACTATGCGAATTATTTTTTATTCATGTACTATTTTGTTTAATTGAACATATTCAATCAAATTTTACTTTTACCACGTCTAATAAAATATGTGTATTACCACATGAAACAAACTTTTATTAAAATATGTTTAATACAGATACTAATTAAATATATTTTTATTTTTTTTAGATATTTATTAAAAGTTTATTTAATATATGTATAATTACACATAATATTTTTAATTTAATTTGTGCTAGATTATTAACCCTTTCGGTAAACTACCTTGAACTATTGATGAGCAAAATCAAATACAAATTCAAAGTTTTATAGAGGCATGCATATAATAGTAGATAACTAACACTGTCATACCTCATTATTGTAGTAATATTACACGACCAAGAAAATTTCTCTTTAAGGTTAACAATGTAGCTAGTGTGAGAAAAATTTTCGAATGAAACGAACAACTTAAAGGCATCAAAGAGCTAAAAACAGAACTGATGCTTAAAAATTGCTACATAATACAAGAGGGTTATTGCTTGATGAATGGTTTTGATGTGGGGGTAACTATAGATGGTTGAAATTGGTGATAGTAACTTTAAACAGATTGCCATATAAGATACTAGTAGGCACATAAATGAAGATGAAATTAAACAACCAAAATGAAAAAGATAGGTTTACAAAATGGAACACTCCTAGCTCATTGTCGATACCGAAAGTCTATGGCTAGTTAAATTTCAAAATGAAATAATCCTTTGTTATGCAGCTTTTGGTATGATTTCTCTATTATTATATCAAATGGTGCTTCTATATTAAGAATACCATATACCATTAAGTGAAGATCGTCTAAAAAGAAAGATATTAGTTGTGCTAATTAAGGCTGCTACAATTATTTGGTGCGTCTTCTCATAATTATTTATGTGCTTTTGATTTTAGAAATGTGAGGATAAATCATGATATAACCTCTTGGGAAGCCAAATAAAATATTAATATAGCAGGGGCGAAAAAATCATTTCATTGTTTCTTGATGAATATCATCGTAATCTAATAAATATTAATGCTTTCAACAACATTACATCCTAAACTGTTCAATATGTCTCTCCATAGGACAACAACCAGATATTCAAAATAAAGAAGAGTGTATTTGCTTGATTCAGAAATTTGAGAGAATTTTGTGAAATGAAATTCGTAGAAGTCTAGTACAAGTCAGGATCCATAGTTAAGCAAAATATCATGATTGATAATTACATTTTGTTTATTAAATCATGATTGCCAAGTCAAAATGGCTTTACAAAACTGGTCTCCTTCTATATGATATGCACATAACCCCTTGAAATCTGGCATGTCCCCAAAATCTCTCCGGTGACCGGAAATGGGCCTAGTGTGTCAAATTCCAACTTTGTGGTTTAATTTTTTTCTTTTATATAACATATTTTTTACGAGTGCGACTTTGTGCACCCTTGTTAACCCAGGGTGCACATTCCTCCTTTCGTCATAGGCTATTCATTTAACTCTGGTTAATGACTTTTTCTATTTATAATTTTTGGAAACCGGAATATTTGGAAAATTAAAATGGTTGGCGACGAACCCGAGTTTCCTCTCTCTTCCTATTTAGCACCTTTCTCGAATTACTGTTCCGAGTTCATTTGTTTGAGTTTTAGGAATTTTTTCACCTTCTAAATTAGAGAAGAAGTCTGATCTTTTTACTTTGATCTCATTAAGTTTTACCTTTTACTTTGATCCCCCTTTTGAGTAGTATTTTTTTTTTCTCGACCGTGAAAGAGATAAAAAAAATCCAAGATCTTATGATGGTGATTTTCCATTGATAATAATCCAACAGAAACAAGTCTCAAGAAAACAGTTGGTGCAGATGTTCCTATATAGTCTTAATCTTGGAATCTCATCTAAATAATTTGTTGAAACTATAATGCGTTTTACTCTCAATTTCTTGAAAGAACCTCTGTGGGGTTGCTATGCATGAATTGGTTTGACCATAAGCTCAAATCAAAATAAATTTCTTTTAGTTGATGTATGAGAATCAAATGAAAACTTCCTGTTCAGTGTATATTTAATCAAGATCGATTTTCAAATACACCATTAGTGAGCTAAATCTTTGAACAACTAACTAATAGAATCTTCATCAGATCCAAATCTTGATTATTATTAATATTCTACGATGTAAAATCAAACAAATTGCATCCTCTCCATTTATAAGAAATATTGATCTTATGTAATCAATTTTAATTTCAGTTTTAGTAATACACCCGCCTCGAATCTATTATACTCCGATGGAAAAAAAAATGACAAAAGCGAATAAGACATAGATGGGCTATGTTTAAAATAGATAGAGAAAGAGACTTATTGTTCTTAAATTCCCGATGTGTTGAATAAATAACTATGGTTAATTATATAGCCAATAGTAAAAGGAGGAACGTGCACCCCTGGTTTAGTAGGGGTGCACAAAGTCGCACTCGATTTTTTACTATTGGACACAACTACATTGTAAAATGTAATATATGTATTATGGCCAGTTATATATGTGAAGTGAACCACTAGCTTGTCATTGATCCTAAAATCAGCAATGTGATCCAAAATTTAACCAGAGATCCAAAAAGATTCACCTCATCAAAAATCTATCTTGCGAATAAAAACCTCCAACGTAACTTAAATTTGCCGTTACATGATCCAAACTTTCATGTGACACAAATGGACCCAAGAATCGAAGTTTCCGTCTAATCCAAAAAAATAAAAGAAATGCAAAGACATATTGGGTTCAAGCTCATTTTCCAAGTTACAATTCCATATCTAAACTAATATTTCAAACATAATTCCTTTGTCTTCATGATTTGACTTCCACAAAGAATAAACAATCATTACTCTGATCACACAAAGTAGGATGAAACAAAAAATCATCACTCATTTATGATTCTGGTAATATAGTGGGACCATACTTGCACGACATTAAAGCTTCTCTGTGACGAGAGAGTATACGGATACAGGTTGTTTTAATTTATGTCAAAAGTGACATACAAACTTTGTGTCCCAGATGCTATCATGTAGAAGAAACACTTCAACATCTGCTAATTGAATGTGATCATTCTCGTTCGGTTTGGTTAGCTTTAAATGTCAATGTATCTACATTACAAAACCAACAAATTTAAGTTACATACTGGATATATCTAGCTGGTTTCAGAACCTTACTAACTCAATATCAGTGGATAAAAATCACTGGATTTGAACTCTTATGATTACAGCTTGATATCTCTTGAAGAATAGATGTTCAAAAGTTTATAAAAATAAAAATCATAACCTGCTCTTCACAGTTCATGGTATTAAAAACATGGTAAAATAATGTGCTGTAGAAAACTCCTTGATGCAGCAGAAAATGTGTCAACCTTGGTCTCCCCCACCGCCACAAGAATTCAAAATCGACATAGATGCATCTTTTGATTATATTCCTTCAAATTATGGAATTGATCTGATAATTCGTGATTCGACAGGTTGTTGCTGGGGCATCAAGGGCCGATACTTCAATGGAGGAATAGATCCAGAACAAGCTGAATGTCTAGCCATGAAAGAATCAATACAATGAGCTAGAGATTCCATCTTAAAGAAAGTGACTTTGGAAACTGTCTGTTTGAATGTAATTAGCTCCATCAAGAATGCTAATCCTTCAGTTCACTGGATGAACCAAGGAATAGTAGATGAAATAAGGCATCTGTTATCTTCTGTTTCTTGTTTTAAAGTAAACTATGTTAAAAGAACAGCTAACAACGCTGCTCATGTAATAGCTACAACATCTAGAACTGACAGAATCTCTTTTGACTATGATTGTAACATCCCGGAAAAATTCAATAATATTATCACAAATGATCAAACAATTTATCAGCGTAAGATATGTAATCAACTTAAGTAATGAAAGGGTGTTTTGCATCAACAAAAAAGTTTTTTTTATGGCTGCTAAAGCCACGTGTTACACTCTTAAACTTTCACTTGATAAGAAGAAAAATAAACCGTTGTTACTCTGTCGATACATGCCAAAGTCAAATTCGAAAGTTAAAATCAATAGAATTTTGAGAAATTCGGTCAATTTTCCAAATATTTTTAAAACATGGTTCTAATGGACGAGTAAAACTTAGTATGGGTGAAATGGACACCAAAAAAATAGCAAGAATGAATCTGGATTCATCCCGGCTTAAATTTTAAAAATAACGAGGGTGAAACTGGATGCATCTTGATGTAAGTTAAATATAAGAAAAAATATTTGAAAATGGGTAGGATGAAACTGTTTATATCTTGGCTATTTTTACATTCTCGTCCATTTAAACAGTATCAAATTTTACATGTCTTTTTCACCCAGGAGTTGTCGTTATTGGGTTAATTGACCAATTTTGTGTAGAATTTTAACTTTTCTTTGTTTGTGGGGAAGTCCATTTAAAATTTTGTTCTCAATGAAACTCGTAACTTTTCTCTCCCGTAGAACCGAAAAATGACATTTTAAAGTTAAAGTGTATATAAAACACGTTGAAATACTTTCCTCACTTATGAAAAAGCACTCAGAGAATTCTTGCTTTTCGAAAAGCAAGAAAACATTTCGCCCAGGGATTGAAAGGGGCGGTTTTCAGTGTAAATCAAGGTTTGAAAAACGGGTCACGGCTCAGGTCACGGCCACTGGATGTGACCGTTATAACGCGTTTTGACGGGTGTGAACACATTTCGGGCAAAAATACATGTTATTTAGGAACAACACACGTTTTTTATACGTTATTTTAAAATTAACATGTTATTCAGCAATTATTATCTGAGATTCCTATCTAACGGTTATAACGTGCGTGAAAACAGTTATAATGGGTCTAATAACGTTGTTACAACATTTTTTATATATTGTTATTTTATTCTTTTATTTTCAAAGTTTTTATTGTAAGTATTTTAATTTTTAGTTTAAAAAATAAATAATTATAAAAATATATTTTTATATTCTTTTTTCTAAAAAAACGGTTATATCTGGTGTGAAAACAGGAAAAATGGTCTAAAAAACTCGCGTTAAAATGTTATTTAGAAGGAAAAAACGTAAAATTCAATTTTAGAAAAACAGTTATAACATGTGTTAAAACGGATAAACAATCCTATAAAATTGCCGGTATTTCCTATTTACCAGTGTTATATAGGCACGGGGTTGGGAGACCCTCACGATCACTGTATATGAGTGTGACCGTTTTAACGGTCTTTTTAAAAAAAAAAAAAAAAAAAAAAAAAACGGGTGTTTTTCAAACCTTGATATCTATTGTGCGACGCAAAAGCTACATTGTAATTGTAATGTAAAACATGTTTTATGGTCAGTTATGTGAACCACTAGCTTGCCATTGATCCCAAATTAGCATTGTGGTCCAAAAACTTTCACCTCGCCAAAAATGTATATATATTTTTTCTTGGATAGAAAAGATTAAGATTTTATTAATGAAATTAAAAAAGAGAAAACAAGATAAAGTGCCTAAGCGTATCCGGAGGGAAGGCTATAGGCCAACACCAAAAACAATAAGAAAATCAGCAAAGGAGAAAAATTCACTCCTAACACAAAAACAAAATCAACCCAGGGACGTTTCTTAATTTGCGATCTTTGTCCTCTTCCCAAATTTTCATTATTTGGATTTCCATTCTTATCATTTCAGGTAAGTCGCTGAAGCTCTCTTTCTTTCCATTTTGAAGCCTTGTCCTCGTTAGACAAGAATTTGATAGATTTCTCGAAATCAATTTCTTCCATTTCCACCTTAGCCCCATCATCTGCCTGAAGAGCTGAGACATTTTCATTACTTAAAATTCCGAAGGAGTTTTTGGTACAAACTGTGCCGATAGAAACCTGTGTCGAAAATCTATCTTGCCAATAGAAACTTGCAATGCAACTTAAGTCCACGTTTACTTTATCCAAACTTTCATGTGAGACATAAATGGACGATCCAAGACTCAAAATTGCCATCTCATACAAGTTACAGTACCGTACCTAGACAAATAATTCAAACATGTTCGATGAAGATGAATGGAAAATCTTCACGGCGACAACACAGTAAGAGAAAACAAGTCGAGAGATGTGAGAGTATCATGTCAAATAGCCGCTTAATAGACCAAAGTTGCACATTATTTAGATGTACCTAAGCGAGTACTTCAGTGATCAGACGTGTTGGCATAAGATGAGAGACTTTAATGTGAATCAACTTCTATGGGAGACCAGACACACCAAATTCAAAAGTAGACGTGTTGGCACTTAAATAAGTAAACAAGCACTATAACTTGGTCCAGAGACCAGACACACCAAATTCAAAAGTAGACGAGCCAAAAGACGAACAAAGCTTATATGGGAGCTTTGGTTTCAACAACAGCAACCAGGATAAATCAATGGATGTAAAAAAAATTTGAAATGTCGAAAGAAAAATAACTCATGACGGAACTAACTTGACAACTGAAACTGGCCATCTGTGGCTAAAGAAAACTCACCAGTCAACAAAATGTAAGATGCAGTAATCATGAGGGGAAAAAAAGAAGGACAAAAGCTACAACGCGATAATACAAACAATCAATACAACATCAACCACCTAACTGAACATTGCACATTTTTGGAAGTTATGAAAACCATGCAAGTCCTGGTTGATTGCACTGTCTTGTGTCTGCAACAGGGATTATGGGTCCTAGAAAGATTCTCCATAAATCAAGTATAATCGTGACGAGCATCGCAGCACCCAACGCATCAACAGCAACTCTAGGCAAATCCCACTTATCACTGGGTTTCTCATCAATCCTGTTTGAGAAGTTGATTATCAAAAAAAACCATTTGACAAACAAACACAAATATGGCAAAATAAAGGACATCCCAAAATGAAAATTTATCAAAAACTATAAAGAAAATGAGAAAAAAGCATTTACCTCTCTATGAGTATTATGATTATTATTAGAAACTCTATCTCCTCCTCCTACTCCCCGATTGTTATCATTTCTTCCTCTAGATGATTGGTGGAGTGGTCGTCTTAGATTACTAAGCTAATCAATGAACAAGAGCTGAATAATTAATTACAGACACCAATATGATAGGAAACGGAATAGTGGTTTTGTAACCTTTTAATATTTTTGTAGTTTGTACAGGGATCAATCATATTCTAACAATTGAGCAACCATTTGAAAGGGAACAAAAACAAGCAATACAACAACAAAAAGCCAATGGGGGGCTGGCAGTGCAACTTAATTGGGAGAGTGAGATGACTATTAACAACAGAAAACAACACCTAACAAATTCATTTGGAGTCAGTATACATCCCATTTTCTTTCTTTAACGAAAACAACATCAAATTGGTACTCTTATAGAAGAAAAATGCCATAATTACAACCATCAATACACTTATGCTCCATTCCGATGCTTCCATTAACAGTAGCAATTACGGTTTTTGCGATTGGAGTGGTCTTGTTCATTGCTTAGCCTTATTGCAGAGAGTTGTTAGAAACTCATCTATATAATGTTGTTCAAAATTTAGACTCAATAAGTAGTTGACAGTGACACTAGATTGATGGTTAATATTAGGTCGAAAATCCAATATAAATCATTTTTGAAAAGATTATATGGGTAATAAAACTAAGTTGTGCAGATTACAGATCCAAAATTAAATTTTAGATTGAAACTAAGGAAAAACTGATAGATTAAAATTCAATTAAGAACCCTAAAAAGCTTCTGCAAAGAATTTTTTTCATGATTTTCAACTCAAAATGATGAGAATCATCCCAAGATTAAATATCGAAATACTGGTTGCGAATCATAAAAGAAATTTGAGATGAAATGAGAGTTTTCAATACCTTCGATGATTGCTGGTAGCTCCGCTAATAAACTCCATCGTCTCCTTCAACAGATCGGAAGAGGCAGAGATAAGTTTATCGGGGATGACAAGTAGAGAAATGAAGACGTTTATCGACTGAGGACTGAAGAAAAAAACCTAAGCTAATTCATGAAAAGCTGATGGGCAATTTTGCCATCGAAAATGTATGTTTTGGACTAAATCGTTTGATAAAGCACTAACCCGTTCATAATTTCGTAAATTAAGACTAACAGGTAATAGGCCTGAGAGGGTTGGACTATAGCTTCCAAAGCCCAACAAATATGGGAATAAACGTCAATTTCTACATTTTCCATAACACCGAACCCAATCAAACCATTCGAAAACAAGAGTAAAAATACAACTTTATTTTCGTGTGGTCCCAGTCCCGCTAGATGTTTTCATTTTTCTGACTGGACTTCATGGTTTGACGGCCGCAAACAATGATTATACAATCATTACTCTGATCACACAAAGTAGGATGAAACAAAAAATCATCAAACTTTCTGATTCTGGTAATACAGGGGACCATACTTGTACGAGATTAAAGCTTCTCTGTGACGAGAGAGTGTAGGGATACAAGTTGTTTTATATATGGCGGCTAAAGCCACGTGATACGATTAATCTTTCACCAGATAAGAAGAAAACGAAGCCATTGTCGACACCAGCGGAAGTCAAATCCGAAAATTTAAAAGAGTAAAAATACATAGAATTTTGAGAAAATGGGTCATTTGTCCAAAAAAATTTAAAACACGGTTCAAATGGACAAGTAAAAAAAGACGGTGAAATAAAAAAAAAAATGGCAAGGATGAAACCTGGATTCATCATGGCTTATACTTAAAAAAATAAGCGAGGATGAAACCTGGATCATCCCGTAAAATAAAAATAAGAAAAAATATTTGAAAATGGACAGGATGAAACCGGGTTACATCCCGCCATTTTTAAATTTTTGTCCATTTAAACAATATCTTTTTAATTTTTTATTATTTAAACAAAAGATCAAAACCCAAGTGTCTTTTTCACCCAGGAATTGTTAATTTTGGTCTTTTTGACCAATTTTGTGTAGAATTTTATCTTTTTTTGTTTTGGGAAGTTCATTTTAAATTTTGTTCTCAATGAAACTTGTGACTTTTCTCTCCCGTAGAACCAAAAATGACTTTTTAAAGTGTATATAAAACACTTTGAAACGCTTTCCCACTCCACTTATGAAAGAGTTAAAAAGCACTCGGAGGAATTTTTGCTTTTCGAAAAGCAACAAAACATTCTGCCCAGGTATTGAAAGGGGCGATTTTGAGTGTATATGCATTACACCCTTAGGATTTTCTACTGTGCGACACAAAAGGTACATTATAATTGTAATGTAAACCATGTTTTATGGCCAGTTATGTGAACCACTAGCTTGCCATTGATCCCAAATTAGCAATGTGATCCAAAAACTTTCACCTCGTCAATTTTTTTTTTTTTTTTTTTCCGATAGAAAAGATTAAGATTTTATTAGAGGTGTAAACGTCTTACCTAAGACAAATTTCGACACACGGTCGCGTGCTTCACCGCCACGCGTCGTGGCTTGGTCGTGACAACGATTTAAACGTGTTGTGCCGTGGTTGCTTTACTAGTCAAAAGCTAGGCACAAAGATGACCCACGGCACACAAGACACGAATAAACGTGTCGTGTTGTGCCGTGCTGGCACACGTGCTATAAACAATTTGAAATCACTTAATGTATACATTAAGTCGGACATTATCACAAGAATTTAATTAGACAACATATCATTTGAAATTATTTCAAGTAAAATTAACAAGTTTATTCAATAAAAAGAAATAGCCCGTCAAATATAAAATTGGATTATTGTCATGTAAATTAATGTTCTAGTTAAATATAGGAGACGACATTATAACAACGATATTGAAATATATTTTCCAAATATTAAGGTATTATATGTGTTGTTATAAATAAGCCAACATAAAATGTTAAAAACTAGCTAGAATACTGACTCTTTTGTGAAATATACAAAAAATGTGATGTATTATGCCTTGTTATAAGGTGTATTTGTACATGTTGTGACGTGCTCTCTTAACGTCTTCGGGTCGGGCCGGGCCACGTGCTTATCCGTGCCGCGTCGGTGTCTTTGTGCTATCGTGCCAATTAGTCAAACCCAAAGACGTCCCATTTAACTAACGTCTTTGTGCCGTGGCCGGGCTAAGTCACGTCTTTGGCCGAATTTGTGCTCAAATTTTAGCGTGCTATCTGTCAATATGTGCTCGTGGCCGAAATGCCCAATTTACACCTCTAGATTTTATTAATGAAACTAAAAAAGAGAAAACAAGATAAAGTGCCTAAGCGTGTCTCGAGGGAACGCTATAGCCAACACCAAAAACAATTAAAAAATCAGCGAAAGGAGAAAAAACTTACTCCTAACACAAAAACAAAATCAACCTAGCTAGACGCTAGTGACGTTTTTTAAATTTACAATTTTTATCCTCTTCCCAAATTTTCATTATTTGGATTCCCATTTTAACCATTCAAGGTAAGTCTCTGAAGCTCTCTTTCTTTCCACTTTTAAGCTTTGTCCTCGCTAGACAAGAATTTGAGAGATTTCTCGAAATCAATTTCTTCCATTTCCACCCTAGCCCATCACCTGCCTGAAGAGCCGAGACTTTCTCATTACTTCAAAGTCTGAAGGAGTTCTTGGTACAAATTGTGCCTATAAAAACCTATGTCAAAAATCTATTTTGCCAATAAAATCTGCAATGTAACTTAAGTCTACGTTTACTGTATCCAAACTTTCATGTGAGGCGTGAATCGACGACCAAAGACTCAAAATTGCCATCTCCTAAAAGAAAAAGAAAAAAAAAAAAAATTGGGTTCAAACTCATTTTCCAAGTTACAGGTATCTAAACCTATATTTCAAACATGTTCGATGAAGATGAATGGAAAATCTTCACGGCGACAACACAGTAAGAGAAAACAAGTCGAGAGATGTGAGAGTATCATGTCAAATAGCCGCTTAATAGACCAAAGTTGCACATTATTTAGATGTACCTAAGCGAGTACTTCAGTGATCAGACGTGTTGGCATAAAATGAGAGACTTTAAAGGAAGAGCCTGGATTGGAGACCGTTTTTCCATAGTACCGAAGTACCGAACCCAACCAAACCAAACAAAATAAAATAAAGTATAATTTTATTTTGTGTGGCTCCCGGACCGTTTTCATTTTTCTGCCTGCACTTGGAAGTCCCCAAAAACTAGACACCCGACAATGTTCAATGGCTTAGGTTTTTTTTCTTGGGAACTCCCCTTGTAGTTGTATTTTTAAAAATCTAACTCATTTAAAAATTGTCGAGTTGAGTCCGGGTTTTCCTCACCCTGATCCAATATCCTCCTCCCTATAACAAAAGTGTAATCTAAATAGAAACTTCAATCACTGGGAGAATACTAAAATGGGGATTTTTAATTGTGTGTTCTTGGGTGTAAGTTCAGCTGCTCTTAAACAATGTAAGCTTTTGTTTAACAATGTACGTTGAATGAGTAAAAGCGTACCGGAGTCGGAGAGGACAATTTTAGTATTCAAGGAATGAATTAGTGGGATTGCAAGATATTTTTTTTTTTTTTTTTTTTTTTTTTGATGCAAAAAAAGAAATTTATTAAATTGGGAAGACTCCCATGTCCAACAATAGTTGTTTTTCAAGCTGTTTAGGTGGATGATCAAACCATGTTTGAGTTACACCATTCTTCCTGCTGTGTTTAGCTAATTTATCAGCAGTCTTATTACAGGTTCTAGGAATGAAATTGCACTTCCAATTAGGAATTGTAGTTAACTTATTCATTGCTTCTAGCAAAATATCTTCATTCTCCCATGCAATCCCTGAAGTTTTGTTGTTGATATATCCTTTTATATTTTTGAGATCAGTCTCAAAAATAATGTGAGTGAAGTTCAATGCAAGACTCCAGTTGACAGCATCAGAGAAAGCTAGACATTCTGCGCTTTCTGAATCCCTCACTCCTGCATAGCACTTTGATTTTCCTCCACGCCATTTTCCTGTAAAGTCACGAAGGATAAGAGCAATACCAGTTAGAGCATCCACAGTCGCAGAGTATAACCAAATTTTTTGGTAAAAAACAGACGCAGTGGAGACGGACTAAAGACCAAAGACCGTACTATAACCAAAACCCAGACCATATTTAGTCTTTAGTCTGGTCTTTAGTCGGGCGTAAATTAAAGTTGCGCTTGATGGGGCGTAACTTAAAGTTACGCACGAATTAAAAAAAAAAAAAGGGACGCAATTTAGAATTGCGCCTGATTGGGGTAACTCAAAGTTACGCCCCAACAATTAAAAAAAAAAAAAAAAAAGGGGTGCAATTTGGAATTGCGCCCAATGGGGCGTAACTCAAAGTTACGCCCCAACAATTAAAAAAAAAAATGGGACGAGATTTGGAATTGCGCCTGATTGGGGCGTAATTCGAAGTTGCGCCTGACCAAATTTTAGTCTCCCTCCACTGCATTACAACACGGACTAAACCCAAATTTTGGTTTTTTTTTTTGCTCTTTGCTCTTTAGTTATGGTCGCACTACTGCAGTTGCTCTTAGTCATGTATTGTGATCAAAAGAGGCATCACAATTAATAGTATGATATGGATGAGTTGGTGGATTCCAAGTGGGTATTGTAGTAGCAGCTAGTGTGGTTGTATTAAGGTTAACTGTATTCCCTCTACTGATTTTATCCATGTAACTGGCAAAGCTTATTGCTCTCTTGGCAGTGGAAATGGGATCAGCTTTTGTATTCTCAAAGTTTGTCTCACATCTTTGATTCCAAATTGTCCAGGCTACTATCATAATGCATTGCTGGTTAACACCTTGAGAAGGGAGATTAGTAGATTGATTCAGCCAAGTTTCAAAACCAGAGAAATCATTTTGAACTGTAGCTAACACTGCTGCTCCACCAGGAATTTGCATCCAGACTGCTCTTGAAAATGGGCAGAAGAAGAGAATGTGCATGAGTGATTCATCTACTTGATTGCATAGGGGGCATAATCGATTAATATAGCTGCAGTTTCTAGAAAGTCGTTGTTTTGGTGGCAGAATATCAGTCAGAACTTTCCACCAGAAGTGCTTAACTCTAGGCCAAGTATCAATACTCCAAAATTGTTTCCAGCTTATATTTGAGTTTCCGATCTTCTGAGATATCTGTAGATTACCAAGACTATCTTCATGTAGCTTGTTGTAAGCTGACTTTAGAGTGAAAATTCCATTTCTTGTAAGAAACCAAACCAGTCTATCCTCCACGACACTAGGAATTCTCATGTTGCTTATTAGAGTTGATGTATCTGAATCGAACAAGTGATTTAATAGTGGTATGTTCCACTGCCTGCTTCCTTGAATAAACAATTCCTTCACCCAGATAAATTGTTCACTATCCGTAACACCTTGTTTTGGTACATGAGGATGATATAGTCTAGCAATCCACACATCTATCCAGATCTTTATTTTAATTCCATTTCCCAACCTCCATCTGTTGTGATTTTTGACGAACTGTATTTGCTTCTGAAGTCCTTTCCAACTCCAAGAGCAGTTAGTTTTGAGAGTAGCATGAAGTATGTGAGTACCAGGGAAATATTTTGCTTGCATTGCTTTAACCCATTGTTCTTCTGTGTTAGTACAGATTCTCCAAACTGCTCTAGCAAGTAAAGCTTGATTCAAGATTTTTAACTCTCTAAATCCTTGGCCTCCAAAATGTTTGTGCAGACCAAGTTTCTTCCAAGAAGTAATGCGAGATGCCTTTGTGTTCTTTGAAACCCCACCAAAATTGTCTCGCAGAGTATCAACTGCTTTGATAATTTCGTAAGGTATTTGTAAACATCCCATAGAATAAGTCGGGATTGTGTTAGTAACATCTTTATCATTAGGGATTTATTGCACTGAGACATAGATTCACTATTCCAATTTTGAAGACGGTTTTTAATTCTCTCCACCAAGCCAGTAAAGCAGCTAACCTTAGTTCTTCCAATGACAAGAGGAATTCCCAGATATCTTTCATTAGGACTCATTCTAGGGATCTTTAATCTTAGGGATAGAATTCTACAAAATATTTGTGGAACATTAGCACTGTAATAAACACTTGATTTACCAAAGTTCACCATTTGACCAGAAGCTGCTCCAAAGTCTTCAATAATTTTAAGAAGATTGTTCACATTGTGCAGATCCGCATTAATGAACAATAAGCAATCATCGGCGAAAAATAAATGAGATATAGAAGGAGCATTGGGAGCAATTTGGATACCTTCTATCATCTTGGATTGTTCAGCTTGGATGAGTTGTCTGGAAAAAGCTTCCATAATCATTATAAAAAGGTAAGGTGACAATGGGTCACCTTGCCTTACTCCTCTTGTTGGATAGTATGGTGTGCATGGAGATCCATTGAGAAGTATAGAAATTTGAGTTGTGCTAACACATTGCATGATAAGTCGACACGTAAACTGAGCAAAATCCTAACTTCAGCATTACATCTTTTAAGAAAGACCATTCCAGCCTATCGAAGGCTTTAGACATATCAAGCTTCAATGCTAGATACTTATTGATATTCTTTTTATTCTTCAT
Organism: Papaver armeniacum; assembly: GCA_023531295.1. NCBI lineage: Eukaryota > Viridiplantae > Streptophyta > Magnoliopsida > Ranunculales > Papaveraceae > Papaver > Papaver armeniacum. The sequence goes on from JAJJWW010010882.1 coordinate 1,150,988, forward strand.
TGTATGAATAATCTCCTGAGCAAGATGGATATTGTCTGTTATTTGTCTTCCTTGAACATATGCAGCTTGAAGTGGAGATATCACTTTTCTCATTACCTTCTTCAATCTCATTGATAAAATCTTTGAGATTATTTTGTAAGAAGAATTGCATAGAGCTATAGGCCTCAAATCTTATGGGAACTGTTTGTTTTTTGTTTTTGGTATCAGAGAGACATTGGTGGCATTTAAGCTCTTAAGAATATAACCTGTATGGAAAAAGTGTTTCACCATTTCTATGACATCATTCCCTACAATATCCCAATGATGTTGAAAGAAACCAGTGGGAACCGTCGGACCTGTGGGCTTTCAAGGCTTCATATCTTTTAAAGCTTTGAGAATTTCATCATTTTCTCGAATCTTCATTAGCTCCAAATTATCAGAAGAGGTAATTAAAGAAGGAATACAACTGAGTATGTCTTCATTTCTTTCAAGTTCTGAAGAAGTATGAAGTGAACTATAATGATTAGTTAGCAGCTCTTCCAGCTCCTTTCTAGTTGTGCACCAGTTGCCATTTTCATCCTTCAATGCTACTATATTATTTCTAGCTCTTCTTTTATTTGCAATAGCATGATGGTATTTTGTATTTCTATCCATCTGAAGATAATATTCATCCTGGATTTTTGGCCCCAAAATTCATGTTGAATTTGGTGCCAATGTTCTATTTGGTTTTCCACCAGTAAAACTTGACATTATTGTCCGAATGTTGATCGCTTTGTTGTAAGGCCTCTAGTTGCTGATGAAGAAGGTATATATTGCTCTGAATGTCACCATATTTCTCTCTATTCCACTTTGATATGTATTTTCTAGCAGTAATCAGTCTCCTTGAAAGTTTGAAACCATGTGAACCATTTACTGGTTGATCCCATGCTGTTATAATTTCATTTTTCAAGGTATCATCATTTTCATAACACTGGAAGTATTTCCAATTCTTCTTCCTATCCCCATGCAATGGAGATATGTCTAGCATAATTGGGCAGTGATCTGAACCCAATTGTGGTAAATGCAGTATTTTTGAGTCTGGGAAGGATATGAACCACTCATTGTTGACTATAGCTCTGTCAATTCCTGATCTTCTCATGCCAATACCATGAACATTACTTGACCAAGTAAAGGATCTGCCAGTATAACCCAAGTCTTCCAAACCAGCTTCATATATAAGATTTATGAAAGGAGAATCCCTTGAAGCGGAAACCAAATCCTATGAAGTATGATGATAACCAGTGGAACAAAACCTCTGTTGAGAAGTATGACCAGAACCAGAAGAAGAAGAAAGACTGCCATTCACATAATTTCCCCCTTCATTATTGAAAATCAGATTTAAGTCACCCATTACAACCCATGGTTGAGTAATAGTTTGACTCAGTTCTTTTATATAAGTCCACTGCTTCTCTTTATGTTGAGGATAAGATGAACCATACATGCAAGTAAGTATCCATTCTGGCTTTGAAGGATCATCTTTTAATAGACAGTTGATTATCCAGGAATCTGCATTAACAACATTAAAATGGAATCCATCTTTCCATAGAAGAATCAGTCCACCAGCTAGCCCTCTAGATGATATGAGTTTATGATTGGAAAATCTAAACTGTTTTATTAGTTTTTTCATTTTATCCTCACTTATCTTTGCTTCAGATATAAATATAACATCAGGATTATATCTATTAAGGAGGTCTCTGAGGTGATCTCTAGTAGTTTTACTAGCAAAACCCTGGCAATTCCAGGCTAAGACTCTCATGCTTTTAATATGAAAAATATTACCAAATAAAAAATAAAAGGTTTGAGTATGCAGACAATCAAGAGTATGAAAGTGACGGTAAGGGTTAAAGACAATAGTAAGAAAGTAAAATTTTGTGTAAGAGTAAAATACCTCAGTTGCATTGTCCTCCAGATGATGCTCAGGATTCTGCTTTGTGCTATTGCAATGCATATCATTTTCTCCAGTTTCCATCCTATTTATAATCCCCTTAACTGAGTTTGTAGTATTATCATTTGTAGCCCCACCATGACCAGCTAAGACTGCTCCTTGAATAGATGGATTTGATCCATTATTATGCACTTCTTGGTTTCTTGCTCTCTTAGTTATTCTTTCTTCTTCTGCATCAGGCATTGATTCTTCTTCATGCACAACGTTATTAACATCATTTTCAGGGTTATTTGAAGTATTCCCCGTAGCCTTCATAGCTTGGTGCTCTTCATACTCTTCTAAAGTCATGGCCCTTTCACGAAGCAACTCAGCAACCTCTTTACAGATATTATCATCATGATCAATTATGTAGCAATCATTACACATGCTATGGGGTTGCTTTAGACAGTGATATCTAATCCATACCGGTTCTCCATGATTCGAGTTCCACCATTCTCCACGTTTAAGTGGTTCAGAGAGATCAATTTCCACACGAGCTGTTATCATATTGCCTGAACGTGGCCTGCAATTGGAAGGCACTGTAGATATTTTTTTTACCCAAGTCTTCTATAGCTTCATTAACTACTGCTTCATGGTGATGTTCAAGCAATAAACCTTTGAATTGAACACTCCAGGCTTGTTTTCTAAAGACATAATCTGCATATGCAGTGGCAGTTGAGTATTCCTGCAGGGCAAGTAAACATCTTTGTACATTCCATGGTGATTTCTTGATAACATCCTTCATATCATTCTCGGAATTGAACTTAAACACAAACAGGTATTTGCCCACAGTCTTCATTTCTCTCTTCTTGTAGTTTTTCCAAAGAACATTTAACTCTTCTTTAATATCATAAACTTCAATCTCATCATTCTTAGTGATAAGTTTACCTATCAAACTACTAGACCAAGCGGTAGCGGCATTATTGATATTTGTCGCATAACCTATAGCGCATCTTTTACCTCTGATGGAAGTATTTTTCATTTTTTCAGTAATAGTGTGAAGATTGCTATTTCCAGCAGTATTGTTATTTGCAGCTTCCATTGTTGTGATGAAGATGTTTTTGCTAGGGTTTTGGTTTGATACTATGGTGACTTTTCTATGGCTTTTTCTTTTATTTATAAATTGGTTTGTTGCTAAAGATAAGAAGAATCTAATATTTTGTTTCCTAAAGAATGGTGAGAAATATACTGAGTAAGGGTGATGAAAGACTCCGTTAGCAGTCAACTGCATGAGATCCGAAAAATAATTATTAATCCTAAAATCACGAGGGAGAATAGGGGGAAATTTTTGTTTTTGAATTTTTCGGAAAGGAATTGGTTGCAGAATCAGGATCGGACACTGGTTTTTCATGGCATCAAAAAATTGATTTGAGGGATAATGAAGGTTCTCATATTGAGAAAAACTCAGGGGTGACATATTGTGGTTTTGCAATATAGCAGTGTAGGGTAGAACTGTAGTAGGCAAAACAGCCATTGATGACAATATAGTCTTGAGAATCAAGCAAATGCTTAGCACAAAGCTCCAATATAGGAAGGAATCCATTGCAACTCCAGAGGAACCTGCAGAAAAATTAGCTAGAAAATCAGATGAATTACTGGATTTAAAATATGATTAAAGCATAAACCACAAAATGAGAAGATAGTACTAGACGTCAGACAAAAGCTAAGCATACAAGAACATCAAACTTTCCCGCAAAATTTTCTTGAAAAGTGAACCAATAAACAACATTATTTGATCAAAATCAGTCAAGAACACATGAAAATCATCACAAAAGCAGTTTGAAAACAAGAAATCAATCACCGATTTTCCCGCTGAGTTGACTCAATAGTCGCCCGATCCTCAGAGCATATTTTCCTCCTCCTCTCCCTTGTTTAGTTCGGGGAGTACAAGATATATATCTAAGGAAAAATTAAAATACTAGATTAAGAGTCCGTTTTTGTGTACGAGTTTTTACCTTTTGGTTTCAGTCTCAAAGTAGGAAAAAATCAAATTAAATGTGGAGTTGTTTAGAAATGTTGATAAGTTTGCAAGTACAACAAACTCGGACATGACTCCCACGGTTGCCACGTAATGTTATCAGGACAGCGGCCAATAATGAGCTGAATAGGTTTTCTCATGATCTTGGTCTCATTCAGGGATTTTGCCGATGGACAACTCTTAACATTAAAATTCCATCGAGTAAGAAAATAAGATATCTCAAATCACTACATGAAAGTCCCCAACATCGTTATTTTTTGTCCACTCAAGAAAAGCTACGGATCTTGTCTCATTTTCCAAGAGTGTTAAAGGTAACTTGGATCAGTGAGAGCGCACGAAGTTCGTAGAGATCTTATTACAAATTCAGAAACCCGATGATCAGGAATAGGCGAATAGCCATGGCAATATCGGACAAACAGAGAATATACATACTAATTAACATGGAAACATCAGTCAGAAATCAGCAAAGTCATCTCATACAAACATGGAGAAATGAAATTCTACAAAGAGAGTAGAGTAAGTTACTTGGAGAAGCATTGGCATCGTGTCCATTCTTTGGAGGCTGATGCATAGTGATGTTCCACTTATACCCTTGCTAACATCTTTCTCTCTTTTGCCCCTTTTTTTGGCTTTATTTCTTGTTTATCCTTCACTTTTACTATATGTTTTGAAACCCTAGCTCTACTCCCATCATGTTTTGTTTTAAGAGAGACTTGGTTAGAACCCTTGTTTTCCTTTTCCTTCAATCTTTCTCTTTGAGTTGAGTTGATGTGAGGAGATGCCTCAATAAACTTGTAGCTTCCAATTAATTTTGGGTAGAAGTTGTAAGTGTTATAGAGAAGAACTTTGATTTTTGTTTCTTCCTTATTCTAAGGGTAGAAGAAACTCAAATTGAAAGGTTAGTAATTCTATTTCATGGTGTTTTTGATTCAATTTTACATTATTATTGCAAGTAGAAGTTTCACTTTACATTAGTTGGTATCAAGAGCTTTGGTTTCTTTTTTTGGGGAAATTGAAGAGAAGATTTTAATTATTAGCTTGGGGGTTTGAATCTTTGTATGTGCTATTGTCAAATTGGGTTCATTCTCCTTGTGATTTCATTATGGCTCCAAGGAAAAGAGTTAATCAAGGTGAAATTTCTATGAAAGAAGAATTAGAGCTCTTTAAGCATGAAATGTTTGATGAAATGCAACAAAGAATGGATACAAAATTTGAAGAATTTTTTTAAGATTTGGTAACTTAAATATCCATCAAGATCAATATAGAACTCAACATCATCATTATGAAGAAGAAGTAACGGATGAGGAGACCACTTCTTTTGATAGTCATGTTCATCAACAAGGGAGACGCCAAATGTTTGAAGAAAGACCGAGATACCACAATGTTACTACCTCAAACCAATGGGAAGGTGGACTCAAAGTTGATATTCGGAATTCCATGGGGGTTTAGCTCCGGAAGAATTTGTTGATTGGTTAGCAACGGTTGAAGAAATCTTGGATTTCAAGGAAGTGCCCGAAAATAAGAAAGTTGGGTTGGTTGCAACACGACTTCGAGAAAGAGCCGGGCGCTTGGTGGCAACAACTTAAACAAATGAGGTTGAGAAGAGGTCAAGCTAAAATTGAATCTTGGGAGAAGCTTAAGAAACATATGAGGCTTGCATTTCTACCCCATAATTATACAAGACTTATCTATCAACAACTTCAAAATCTTAGGCAAGGGTCCAAGTCGATTAATGACTACACCAAAGAGTTCTATCAATTGGTTGCAAGGAACGATATTAACGAAATGGAAGAACAACTTGTAGCAAGGTATATAGGAGGTTTGAGAATGCAATATCAAGACACCTTAAACTTATTTGATATTTATTCGGTGTCGGAAGCATATCAAATGGCATTATCTTTGGAGAAGCAATACGCAAGGAGAGTTTCACATACCAATTGGAGTACTCACACTCAAGGAGGTGTTAAAAATACTACTTCTCCAATTCCAACTCATCGAGCTCCAACTATTAATGTTCCATCAAAATCCAATACTTCTCAACAAGTCTTTCAAGGTAAATGTAACAAGTGTGGAGACGAAGGACATAAAGCATATGATTGTAGGAAGAGTGATCGCCCGGGGAAGAACTTACTTGTTCAAGGTGATGATGAAGGTGATGCATATTTGGATCTTATGGAACCACCAATATTTGATAAAGAACCCGATGAAGAAGTGGAAGAGGAGTTTATCACCGGTGACCAAGGACCATGTTTGGTTGTGTTGCGTAACTATTTTACTCCAAAACTCGATGAAGGTGATCGATGGCTACGCCACAATATTTTTCAAACCACTTGCACAATTGGTGGGAAAGTTTGCAAGCTTGTGATTGATTCGGGAGTTGTGAAAATATCGTTTCGAAGAAGTGGTTCGCAAGTTGAAGTTAGAGACAAAAGAACACCCTTCTCCATATTCTTTATCATGGCTTAACCAAGGAAGCGAGGTAAAAGTCACTAAACGTTGTCTCATTAATTTTTCTATTAGTAACAAATATGTAGACAAAGTTTGGTGTGATGTTGTTTTGATGGATGCATGTCATTTACTTCTTGGGCGGCCTTGGCAATATGATCGGTTTGTGAATCATGATGGGAGAACAAACAACTATTCGTTCATGTGGAGCAATAAGAAGTTGACTCTTGTACCTAATCGTGAGCTTATGCCTAAGCCACAAAATGGTGATGGTAAAAATGTACTTACTTATCAAAAGTTCATAGAAGAGTTGGATGATTCGGAGGTTTTCTATATACTTCATGTTAAAGAATCTCCATCATATGATTTCGTGCCACCGCTAGTCAAGACAATTATCGAAGAATTTCAAGATGTTTTTCCTACCGACTTACCGGATGCATTACCACTGTTAAGAGATGTGCAATACCAAATTGATCTACTACCCGGTTCAAGTCTTACCAACAAAGCCCACTACCGGATGAGTCCCAAAGAACATCAATAATTACATCGCCAAGTTGAAGAGCTTCTAGCCAAAGGTTTTATAAGACCAAGTCTTAGCCCTTGTGCGGTACCGGCCTTACTAGTACCAAAGAAAGATGGTTCATGGCGTATGTGTGTGGATAGTAGGGCAATCAATATAATCACATTGAAGTACCGATTTCCAATTCCTCGTTTGGATGACTTACTTGATCAATTAAGTGAGCATGTGTTTTTAGCAAACTTGATTTTAAAAATGGATATTATCAAATTCGTATCAAGGTGGGAGATGAATGGAAGACCGCTTTCAAGACTAGAGACGGTTTGTATGAATGGATGGTTATGCCATTTGGGCTCTCAAATGCTCCGAGCACATTTATGCGAGTAATGAATCAAGCACTTCGGCCGTTGATTGGGAAGTGTGTGGTTGTTTACTTTGATGACATACTTGTTTATAGTCCCAATATGGAATCTCATATACGTCACCTCCGTGAGGTTCTCATGATTTTGCGGACACAACAATTTTATGCTACCTTGAAGAAGTGTGCATTCATGACCGATAAAATTTTGTTTCTTGGTTATGTGGTTAGTAAGGATGGGATTTCGGTAGATGAAGATAAAGTGGAATGCATAAGGAATTGGCCCAAGCCAAAAAATTTGTTTGATATTCGAAGTTTTCATGGGTTAGCTTCTTTTTATCGTCGATTCATTGCAAACTTTAGCGGAATCATAGCTCCAATAACCGAATGCATGAAGGGTGGAAAGTATTCATGGACTCAAGAAGCGGACGAAGCCTTTGAATTGATGAAAATAAAGTTAAGTACATCTCCAATCTTAATATTACCAAATTTTGATAAACCATTTGAACTTCATTGTGATGCTTCTAAACTATGCATTGGGGCGGTTCTTAGTCAAGAAGGGAAACCGGTGGCATTCTATAGTGAAAAGTTAAATGGGGCAAGACTTGCATATAGCACTTACGATGTTGAGTTTTATGCTATTGTCCAAGCACTCAAACATTGGCGACACTATCTTATTCACAAGGAGTTCATCTTATTTTCGGACCACATGGCATTGAAGCATATCAATTCTCAAGACAAGCTTTCTACTAGGCATGGTAAATGGGCTTCTTATTTGCAACAATTCACTTTTTCCATCAAGCACAAGTCGGGTGTACAAAACAAGGTAGCGGATGCCTTGAGTCGACGTACTTCTCTTCTTACACAAATGCGGGCTCGTATTTTGGGATTCGATGACATCCGAGAGCTTTTAAAAGTTGATACTTATTTTGGTCCTCTTATGGTTGATGAAAGGTTACTACGTAATGGTGATTATGTTATTTTCGATGGGTACCTTTACCGTAAAAATTGTCTTTGCATTAGGAATCAAGCTTAAGGTTGAAAATTATTAAGGAGCTTCATGATGAGGGACATATGGGTACTACTCGTACTTGGAACTTGGTTTCAAGCTCATACTTTTGGCCGGGAATGTGGAAGGAGATTCATCGATATGTGAAGAGATGTCATATATATCAAGTATCTAAAGGAACGACCACTAATGCGGGATTATACATGCCACTTCCTATTCCTTCTCGTCCATGGGAAGATTTGAGCATGGATTTCATCTTGAGATTACCGCGCACTCAAAGAGGTATGGATTCAATATTTGTAGTGGTAGATCGTTTTTCCAAAATGTCTCATTTCATTGCTTGTAAAAAGACAACGGATGCGGTCATGGTAGCTCAACTCTTTTTTAAAGAGATTTACCGTTTACATGGTATTCCTTCTTCCATCGTCTCGGATAGAGATAGCCGTTTTGTGGGACACTTTTGGCGTACCTTATGGAAGTTGGTCAAGAACAATTTAAGTTTTAGCACCGCTTATCACCCTCAAACGGATGGACAAACCGAAGTGGTAAATCGCTCCCTAGGTAATCTTCTCCGTTGCTTGGTTGAGGAGAATTTGAAGACATGGGACCAAGTTTTATGTAAGGCGGAATTTGCTTACAACCATGCGGTGAACCGGAGTAGTGGATATTCACCATTCATGGTAGTGTACGGGTTCAATCCACGAGTACCACTTGACTTGTCTTTAGTACCGAATTTGAAAAAGCCAAATGCTAAGGCGGAAGACTTTGTTTCCCAACTCCACCTTATACATGAAAGTACCCGAAAGCATTTAGAAGCTTCATCAAGAAAACACAAGAACAAGGTTGATCAAAGGCGTCGTGTGGTTGAGTTTGAAGTAGGAGATCTTGTTTATGCGGTTCTTACTAAAGATCGTTTCCCCGTAGGTGAATACAACAAGCTCAAGGCAAGGAAGATTGGACCATTTCCAACTGAAGAAAAGATTAACGACAATGCCTATCGCCTCAACTTACCAAGCTCCATTCGCACACCCGATGTGTTTAACGTGAAGCATTTGGTTCCATATTGGGGTGACAATGCTATGGAAGCCAATATTGACAATTCGAGGGCGAATTTCTCTTTAGGGGAGGATGATGCATAGTGATGTTCCACTTATACCCTTGCTAACATCTTTCTCTCTTTTGCCCCCTTTCTTTGGCTTTATTTCTTGTTTATCCTTCACTTTTACTATATGTTTTGAAACCCTAGCTCTACTCCCCTCATGTTTTGTTTTAAGAGAGACTTGGTTAGAACCCTTGTTTTGCTTTTCCTTCAATCTTTCTCTTTGAGTTGAGTTGATGTGAGGAGATGCCTCAATAAACTTGTAGCTTCCAATTAATTTTGGGTAGAAGTTGTAAGTGTTATAGAGAAGAACTTTGATTTTTGTTTCTTCCTTATTCTAAGGGTAGAAGAAACTCAAATTGAAAGGTTAGTAATTCTATTTCATGGTGTTTTTGATTCAATTTTACATTATTATTGCAAGTAGAAGTTTCACTTTACATTAAAGGCTTTCTCAGCTTTTGCTTAACCGAACTCTTAGTAGGATCAAATTCTGCTGAAACGCTTGATGGACTTGAATCACGCTTGATGGACTTGAATCCAAGATGGATTATAATTAATTAAGGACTAAACCAAATGTTAGAAGGTGGAGTATTTGGACACCACTCAGTCAAACAAAGTAAGTATTGACAGTAATGTTCATCTCAGTGACCAACCATGGTGTGGAATCCATACATAACCCATCTCATGCCTTTTTCGTCTTGGAGATGAATACTAAAACGTATCATTATTGTGAATTTTGAGATTTGAGATACAAGTATTAAGGTGTGATGTGACATGACTCTGTATGTGTCTCAAGCAATCGATGTCTAGTTGGAGGTAGTTCCGTTCCTATGACTACCAGCCCACCGGAGGCAACGTTCTTTGCCCGGCTGAAATTTCCCAGACCTCTCTTATTGGGATTTGGCTAGGTGGGCTTAAGTTAAATTTGGGCCGTCTAATATCTCACTAAACAGTCCAACCACTAGTCAGTGGTGATGACTGTTGCAGAATCTGTACACTGAACTGAAAAGATGGTCAGCTTAACAATCGAAATGGAACATCACCTTCAGCAAATATCTTTGATAACAGAGCTTTATCAGTGAGCTGCACTGAAATCAACTACCAAAATCTGGCTAAAGTAGCATTTTTTTTTTTTTTTGCAAGAGTCCTGACATGAGGTTTTCTTTTCCTGTCCATTCTCTTGGCCAGCTCACGTTCTTTATTGCAAGATAACAACACAAATTACATTACACATTTATCTTAGCAGACCCATATTGATTGTCCTTGTAGAGTTCCTTCTTGCCCAATGTTGAGGATTTCTTTGACGCAGGGGAGTTTTGAACCCACATTGCTAGTACTTGCTGTAGAGTTCCTTCTTGCATAGTTCGAGAATTTCTTTGCAGCTGGTAGTTTAGGACAACCCATCTTGAACTCGAGAACCGTGGGTCTTCCGGAGTTTGCACTGGAATTTTCACTCCAGAGATAATAGGCTTATTCAGTTTTGTCATTCGTTTTAAGCTCAGGCGAAGCACACTCCAGGGCCAAATTCATCTTCAGGAGTTTCACAATTTCCACTAAGCAGTGGCATATTGCACAACCCACATAGAACAAAACATATGTAATGAGTTTAATTTGCGGGAGCTGACATAAAAAGTTAGAAGCGACGTGTGTATGTGGGTGTATAAATACCAATTTTGGGATGCAGATTCAGTCTTGAAATCGGTTGTCAATATCCGCCACTTTCTGCATTCTTCGCACTGAGCTCATTCATTATCGGGTTTATACTGTGCTTTCTTCTTTCCCTGGATGCATAGAAGTCATACAAGTGGAACAGCACGAAGGGATTAGCACATAAGCAAATAAACATTTTCTGCGAAAAATACAAAGACTAAAATAAACAATTCTCTAACGACAAATTCAAACAGGCTACCTTCTTTTGTCTAAGTTGGTCAAAATGTTCATCCCAAGACTCATCTGTTCTGTCACCCAACCACTCCTCCAACATTGTATATGTTGGGGATTCTTGAAAAGCTTGCTTAGTATTATCTATTAAATCACAACTTCCATCTCGCTGAAGAAAAATAAAGTTAAGCTTTAGAATGTAACAAGTTGGCGACTGAGATTTCAGGTTAGTAGTAATATCCTACGAAAACTACAACTTGGAAATGTCTAAAAGTAGTTGATGCTTTTCCCAAACTGCTTTCCTAGTTATAATTCGTATGCATGCCAATTCAATAGTTTATTATCACAAGATCTTATTGCATTTTATATCTTATGGCAAGGCATGATAAGCCAGACACATGAGAACTAAAAAACCATGATTTGCAACTAGCTCACCTCAATTAATCGCCCACGCCAGTACAAAAATATTCCACCATTCATCAATTCCCATTCTTTCTGACAGCGGCCAAGAATGAGCTGAATAGGTTTTCTCATGATATCCCAAAATCACAAGATCTTGTTGCATTTTATATCTTATGCCAGTTCCACAAATTCGTGGTTCTCCCATTTTCATTGTAAGCCTATGCATTTTCACATTACAAACAGAAATTAGGTACAAAAAACACAATCCATGTTGTTTAATTTATGGAAGAAGAAATTTACTGAGAGTGGTTAGTCACTTAGTTTTACATTTAACCAACATTGGTCTCAGTTCCCACAGAATTTTTAAGCAATTACATTCAGTAATTTGCAGTCAGCCATGTGGTTTCCAGTTACAAATTCCATACATACAAGATAAATTGATGAGCCGCAGCAGTTTTGGACTTGAAGCAAATAACTGCAGCCTGCAGTATTCCTCTTACTTTCCGCAAATAATGTTAAAAGGTAACATGAACGAAGAAAATTGATACAACTGTGAAAGTAGGCATGAGGTGTGTGTTGCTCTTATTTTCCGCCAATTGTTCCTGCGTTTACTTACACGACTCCCATATATGAAGAAAATAAGTCACTAAAGTACTCTCCCATTCTAAGGTCAAGTTACTAACATAGTGCTAAGTTAACAAAGATAAAATCAAAATAACAGTAGTCTCTGTATATTACTAATTAAGACAATGTCAAGCATTCAGGTGCACAGAAATGATACTTGTTATCCAGATTTAAAATCAAGCTCAAGAAAGATTACCAGTTTATAAGTATGTGTATCCAGGGTTCACATCCTCCTGTAGCTGCTGATGGCCTATGGTCTCCTCAATTTTAAGTGACTCCATTATTTTTGTATCTTCTTCCCCTAATTCTTTCAACGAAACTAAGGTGTTCTTGTGAGGTGATACTCGAAGAAGCCAATTCTTAAACTTCACAAGCCTTTTCGAGGTTGCAGTTTTTGTGTCGTACATGTTGAGGTAGTAATCATCGTAAGTTAAAACACCATCTATGTTTGTATCGGCTAATAACTCGCTACTGCCAACGCTAAACTCTTCAGTCCAACCAAATGATTGGGAATCGTTTTGCTCTTTCTTGCCATTCTTCTTTTTTAATAGCCATATGTCAAAAAATTCAGAATCTAAACCAAAAGCAAAAAACAAATTTCCACCCAAAACCCCTATGCCTATTTTGTTTTGACTCCAATCACTACATGTTGGCCAAAGAGGTGGTGAAAGCTGTTGGCAAAACTTTTCCTCAGACAAATCGAAGGTAATGATCGTTTTTAATTCATCATACAGCCAATAAAGTGCTCCATTGGCATAGATACCAGCTTTTTTTTTTTTTTTTTGATCGGTTGCATAGATACCAGCTTGATTCCAATTGTATGTACTGAGCTCAGAATCGAAATTTCCAAGGTTTCTCCATCCATCGCCAGAGCCTAAAGTGTAAATGTAGACTTGTATATAGGTCTGGAACTTATAAATTCTTACGACTTTGAATTTATTGGTCGAAGAAACATAACCAAAGCTGCTCGTCCCGTACCTATACCCATCAATATCACAACAATCTCTTATAACTTCTGGAAGAGTAAAACATTCTTTTGTAATGGGGTTACAAATCCAAACAGATGGATTCCGGTTTCTAGCAAAACAGATCAACCCATTACATGATCCAACAATGGTAGCATTCCTAGACGGAGAGGTCAAATTAACCCTTCTAATTTTCTGAATGGGGTTTTCTGACTCATCATGATTCTCATTATATTCAAAATACCACAACAAATCATTCATATCACCGATATCATAAGCTAAAGCAAGAAACCCCAACTTACCAGAATCATGATTGAGATCGTCAAAGTGCATCAAACAACACTTTTCCAATTTCTGCATACTGACTTGCATAAAAGAACCGTTTCCGCTGGTAATCGAGTTAGAATGTTTAATGTAATATCTAGAGGTAGAATCTTAAAATAATCCATTAAATGATGCACCCTAACTTTTAATTTTAGGAAGAAATAGTGATGGAAACAATGGAAATTGGGGTTTCAGGGCTGTGGAAAGAGAGGAAAGCACGAAAAACAAGATAAAGAGAGAATCGCCGGACTCGGAATCCCACATATACTGTACTCCCTTGTTATATTCACACACACATTCTATATTTTGGCAGCCATATGTCGGATGTGCCCATGATACAGCACAGCCACACCATATTGAGATCTGACATACCACATGAAATTTCTACATGACCCATTCAACAACTCATTAACTAAAACCCACAGCCGCTGGTTTTCTCTTCTTCAACCTCTACATTGCAATGGAAGAAAAGGAACTTATGTAATATATTGAAGGTATTGATATTCTGAATGATGAACCAGCTGTGGCAGTGACATGTGTTTGTTGCAAAACCCCAAGCAGCAGGAGGAGGAAAATGATGAAGATGCTCGATCGCCTCATTAGTCATTTTGTATCAATTCTGTATTTCTAGTGTCCGTTGTTGTTGACGATGCACAGTCTAGAACTTCCTGGATCACCTTTCACAAAAAAATCTGTATTTTCCTCTTTTTGTATTTGACTTTGCGAGTTCTACAGATGTATTTTGTTTTGTTGACTAGAAACTTAGTCAGACACTGAACAATGTAATCTCTTAAATAGCAATATGTCAGAGAATGTGTCAGGCCAATTTATATTACTTGCACCCAGAAATGTGTTTGGCACCTGCTGGCTTTTCACCCCTATTACTTATCTGCTCGCAACATGATTTACTAAGTAACCAGTATACAGAGAACGAATTATGAACAACGGACACTTCAAAATCATTTGGATTCTGTGGCGATATTTGTTTAACTAAAACACTCCAACAAAAGTGCACATAGCTCGACAACGAAATGGAAAAGAAATAAACTACAGTTGTCTTAAAGTTTTTATGTTTAATATATTACTTACCTTTTCTTCAAAAAAAAATCAAGTGCAGCAAGAAACATCATTCCTGGATTCTCTGAGAAAAGCTCGTCAATATCCCTCGGCGTCAAAGTTCAGGATAAATAATCATCAACGTCTTTGGAAGAATGTACTCTGGAAGAGGTGTTAATGCACATAAATTCAACAAAGGATCAGAGGAGTGTCGAATTATTTTTTGGTAAGCTCTATGTCTGCAAACTCTAGAAGCAGCGGTTCATAACTCCATATGCATCATTCTCATTTCTCAGTAAGAAAGCAAAAGATGACCAAATCCTAGAAAATTAGTCAGACAGTGAACATCTCTTCAATAGCAATATGTCAGAAAACTTGATTTTGAAAGTAAATAGTCATGCTGCATATGTAGATGTGTCAGGCCAATTTATATTACTTGAACCCACGACTGGGTTTGGCACCTGCTGGCTTTTCCAAAATTGATTTTGAAAACAAACAACCATGCCACTTGGAACATAATTTATCAAGTAACCAAACACTACACAATCATTTGGATTCTGTGGCAATATTTAACTAAAACACTCACAAAATTGCATGAGTTCGAAAACGAAATGGAAAAGAAATAAACAACAGTTATCTCAAGGTCTTCATGTTTAATGGATAACTTATCTTACCTTCAAAAGAAATCAAGTACAGCAAGAAACTTTATCCCTGGATTCTCTAAGAAAAGCTCATCAATATCCCTCGGCTTCTTCGAAATTCAGGATAAATAATCATCAACCTCTTGGATAAATGTAGTCTGCAAGAGGTGTTAATTCACAGAGAATATAAAAATAAGAATACAAGAAACCAGAAGATACCAAGGACAAGAGCTTTATGCAGCTGATTTTCTCATAATTAAGATTCAATGATATATCTGTAATTATTAGCTGAGATTCCTGTACCCTCCATGGATTCAAACAAATTCCATTGCCTCCTCTATTTTTCCATTCTTGCAGAAACCATCCAACATGGAGGTGTATGTCACTTCATCTGGAGATGCACCAAAAGTTTTGCATCTCATTAAGAAACCTCTGTGCAGTGTCCATTCTTCCATCCCTGTATAGTCCCCTTAACAGAATATTGTAAGTAACTGTTGTGAGTTTCAATCCATTTCGTTTCATTTTCTTGAATAATTGCATAGCTTCATCCAATTTACAATTCTTCCAAAACCCATTGATTAAGTAATAACATTCGGTTGTAGGCCCTCATCGAGTCAAATAGATTCACCTCATCTTTCAACCGACCAGCCAAACATAGACCGTCAATTTAAATAATCCCCAAGCATCTTCCGTCATCCCATCTTTACAATGTGCATCTATTAATATATGGAAGGTGACTATGTTGCGTAAAATCCCTCGATCCATCATTTCATCAAAATATCTTTTTGCTTCTTCCTATTGACCATGATAAAATTTAGCAAAATGCCATTTGTCCTCCCATAGTCCGACTTTAGCACCATTGGGAAGTGTATCAAAGAAACTTAGCAGCAGTAGAATGAATATTTCTCCGATGTGGTTTATTGTTCTCCAACCTAAATCTTGCTGGCCATACTTCTCTTTGATTATTTATGGTAACAGAAAGAGTAAGTCTCCCTACCATGGCGCCACCATTATTTAGTAAGCAAAGCTTTATTCATCATCTTGATGCCTAAACCACTTTGTTTCATTGGCGGATCATAGTACCATTAGTAGTAGCAGTAAAACTTCCGGGACAACCTACTTGAATTGCTTTGGCAAATGGAGAGAACTTCCCATAAAAAAACACATTGCATAATCATTTTTGGGATACAAAAAGGAATAAAAATTCAGACAATACCTTTCAAAAAATAAAAAAAGACATTGCATAACCTACTAAGTATTTTGCACACTCGTTTGCTATCAAAGTACAACCAAGTATTTGACGGCTCTTAGTAAACAGTAATTGATGATTAGAGATACGCGCTGTAAGATGCAACTTGAGTCTTTCTGCAAAGACTTTTGATATAGCTTCATAAACTATGCCAATTAAGCTAACCGGGTGCAGGTCTTTCACTTCCCCTACTAAATAATTTTAGGAATTAGCGATATGAATGTCGGCTTGAGCCTCCAAATTGACGGTACCATAAACCTCAAATTCCGTCACCACTTGCATAATATCATCCCAACACTTAAAGATCAAGTTCACTTGGAAATGGCCAGGACGCGTTGCTTTTACCCAAGTTTTTTAGAGCTGAAAATACTTCATCCGCCTCTATGTTCCTCTCAAGCCAAGCTGTGTCAACTGCATTTAGCACTTAAAAATTCATCCCAACCAAGGAGAACTGGAAATCATTAGAGGCAGAGAACCCAGACTTGTTTGTTCTCCTCCCGAACTGCCACTAATTTCAGCTTCCACACTCTATTTGTTGCAACCATTGCACCCTGGACTTGTTAAGCCGTTGTCTTTCACTGTATTGGAACGTAGGTATTAGTTCTCTACTGTCTGTATTTTTTTCTAACATACCCTATACCACGTGAATGCACAATGGGACATATATAGCATACATATCTTTGTCCCACACAGTGACATCAAATAAACCATCTTGCAGGGGAAAAAAATGAAATAAAAAAGCATCGTATGTAGATCCAAGATAGACCCAGAACAGCAAAGAATCTGTCTCTTGACAATTCTAGGAGAAATACATAATAAAGCTAGGAGAATCTGTTTGGAAGGAAGTACAGCCTTAGGAGAAATACATAATAAAGCTATTGGCTAGGAGAACATAGTTTCTTGACAATTCTAGGAGAGATACATAATAAAACTACTGTGTAGGAGAATCTGTACGTGCTCGTGCCTGAGGAAGTGCTCGGGCCTGCACCCTCTTCCTTGGAGCGGGTAGCACAAAAAAGTGCAAGAGGAGAACCGTGATGAAAGCGGCAAGACTGATGGGCAACCACAACCAGGCTGGCATACCCTCTTCAAGTTCACCATTGGGACACGTCATACCTGCATTATAAGATAGAAGACTTTTCAAATCATAATTATACAAATTTTGTAACCTTTCTAAGCATCCACACATAAACTAACACATCATCAACACCTAGTTAGTAATTCGGGGTACGGGGACAAGTTCGGGACGGCATACGTTCGGGAATTATACGGATTCGGATAGGTCGGATTCGGTCAAAAAAGTCGGTCAACGGTTCGTTGTTCGGTGAAGTAGTTCGAACGGCATACGTACGTGTATAATTCGTTTTAGAAATGTGAGTTCGGTACTCAAAATTCGGCTTACGTTCATAGTAAATTGATAAGTATTATGACCTTATATGACTAATTTATATATCGATTTCGTCATCCTGCAGCGAAATATATATACGATATGACTTATTAGTTGAGAAAAGAACATTTTAGCATGGTTGTGTAACAAGCATGTCGACTGCTAAACAGGAACCATCATAAAAACATTGGTTGGTTAGATAAAAGACACAAATTCTAACATAACAAGTCGTTAAGTATAATATATACACAAATTATGTCCAAACAATAACACACAGAACAGTGGTTGAGCGTCAGACTTGGGAGTTTGAGGTCTCACGTTCGAAACTCATCTCATTCAGTTTTTAGAATTCATAACTAAAACATCCGAATTTCAAGTCCGAACTATTCGCGATACCGAATTATTCGCGACTAATTCGGCCACTCCATAAAATCCGCGTACTATGTTCGGTGTTTCAGTAGTTCGCCCGTTTGGTTCGGATTCGGCCAGTTCGTTCGGTTCGCCGAATTATTCGCGAATAATTCGGCGAATTACTAACTAGGCATCAACACACTACTTGAGAAGGTGAGACTAAATATCTAATCTCTGCATTATTTGATTGAATGCTTATATCTATTCTCGCCTGAACTGTTCCAGATCCATATGCTACAAGAACCTTATCTGACTTATGAATAAGAGAGGCAACTGAACAAGACTCTGTGAGGGACCTAAGCCAGTCATTTCTAAATCGGCTATATGAACCTTTGTTGTGAACTAAGCCCCTATGGTAGAACCCTAAGCCGGTTGTAAGTGAACATCTCTAACTGGCAAAACAAATCACCACGATAGTAGTGATCATTCAATGGCAATCCAAGTCAATCCACAATAACCAGGTTAAGCAAACAAATCCGACAAAGAATAACTGAGAACAAATCCAGTCTAACCCCTAGATGAAAATTGAAGCAGATTTCATACATACAAAACATACAATCAACTCCATTGATCAACTTCTAGGTAACCATACAATGACCATCACTCTACCAGACTACCAAAACTCAACCACATCATAACCAACCTTTTTGTTTTGTTTTGTTTTGGGGAAAACATAGATCGAAAAATCAAAATCTAGCTTAAAATTTGAAAATAACATCATATGATTATTCTAAGAGGATGTCTCAGACATCCAAGGAAGGAATAAAGCAGCATTAACTCTGAAGCTCGCAGAAAGGCGAAAGCTCTTAGGCGGCAACTGCGAATGTTCTTGAGAAACAAGCCTTAGTTTTATCATCATCAGCAATTTCAACCAACACACTCAAATTTTAAATCAAACAAAATTTTCCTCCATGCATACTCTGGTGAGAATTGAGAAAAAAACTGAAACAAAGGATTTTTGGAATTTTCGTATTGGGAACTGATCATCCCATAGGCACTAAAACAAGTCATAGGGGCAGACATCAATTCCCAAAATTAGAAGATTTTTCAAAATCACTAAGATAAAACTGAGTTAAAATTTGAGATTCTAAAGAGATGGATCAGAGTACTAGCTTGGAAAATCTCCTGTTGAGAGAGATTTAAACAAAACGCATATTATAATCATAGGCGATAGTATGGAAAGGATCATCACCTCCATCTCAGTTATTTCTAATTCAAAAGTAAGTAAACAATAAATTCCATTTCGATTAGAAAAACAGACATTAGTCTACTTCAAGAGATTTGAGTCTCGGACATCCAAGGAAGGATAAAGCAAAGATAAACAAACTTTGTCAAGCCTGGGCAAAAGCTAAGAATCGCAAATGTTTTTGAGAAACAAGCCTTAATTCTATCATCATAGATTTATCTCTGTATTCATACCTGATCGCTGTCGTAAGCGACACAAATATAATTACACTTTCTTACTACTCAAAATATAAATATAGCAAGGGCAAGAAAGGATCGATCCCACAGAGAGGTCTAGGTTGTCAAATTGTTATGGTTTCCTATATAAAACACCGGAAGAATTTCGATTGTGTAAATAAAAATAAACAAAAAGCAAATAAACAAAGCACGCAAATCAAGGATGGGAAAATATTGGATAAAGGTTTCATCTTCAATTGTAAACAAGTTATTGAATATATGAATAGAATTCGTATTTAATCTCGCTATCATCAAAAGCCTAGAGAATCAAGAGAGCAAGATAATCTATCAATTTCCTAATTCATCACACACACATTAGGGTGCGTATGTGAATTCTTCCTAAAGAATAACCTAACGCCTTGCGCTAATCAAGTTCAATTCCTAGGAGCATTAAGTTTTGAAATAGGCTAATCAATGCAATTGTAATACATTGCGCAAACAATTCGAACAAAGGTCAATTTCTACATATGAATACAAGGATGTATCACTACAACCTAGCATCATATTATGCTACTCATATTCAAGGTTATCGCTCGATGAAAACCCTAAAATAGCTATAGATATGGATGTGAGTTCAATCAATTCTAGACTCGACTAAACAAACATTCAATCATATTGCAATCCATCAATCATGCAATTATTGTAACCCGTAGAAATCAAACGATAATATTGAGAGAAAACTAATTCATAAAAATCATAACTTGGTTGCAAAATCCAACTACATCTTCAACCAATAATAAAAACTTAGGTACTCATATTCATGGAGTTCATCACAAGAAGAAAGAGAAGAAACTTCATGGTTCTAAACCCTAGAATAAAGTAGTAGAGAGATTAATAAAACGTGGTCCTCCAAAATTGTAGAAGTCTTCCCTTTTGTAGTCTTTTTCTCCTTCCAAAACTAGGTTTTGTCTTCAAGTCCATTAGTTGGAAATTCACCCGGCCCACCATGGAGAGAAACCCGCGTAGAAATTATGTCCCAAAAACGCTCGCCGGAAAACTGGGATTATGGCTGGAATCCCGCCGGAATAGTCGTCGGAAATCGTTTTCGGGTGACCGGCAAAGTCAAACCGGTCCGGTCAACGGGTCGAAACGGTCGGGTCCATCTGGTCGACCTAGTAGGGTCAATTGGGTCAAGCACCGAGTCAGGTCATTGAGTCGTGGAGTCAGGTGGGTGACAAGGCCGAGTTAGATGGAATCGGTTCGCCTTGGGTCGATTCAACTTAGCCAGGCCAGGCCAAGCCAAGCCATTGCACAGGCCTAAAACTGTGAAGCACCATCCTTGTGCATCATAGCTGCATTGCCAGCCATTCTGGCTCTTCCCTTCATCTCCACCTGCAATCACCAGTATTGCAGCTCAATTTCATTCACTTCCATTACCAAAACGGCAGCACACAACAGCCCCATCTTTGCCTAACTTGCCACATAGTAGCTCCACCCGAGTACCACCAATTGCCCCATCTGCAAGCACTCTATAGCTTGACCATAAGCTCGACCACCACCAAACTACTCCACAAAATACCCTTTTCATCAATCCGGCATCGGCCCAGGCACCATCATCTCAATTCAAGCTCCTTTAACACTAGTAATTGCCACTGCAGCTCCATTACCTGCTCAAGTCACATTCCAATTCTTCCATCGGCCTCAAAACCCATATGCTCCATCATCTTGCAAGCCCTGCCACTGATTCCTGCCATTCCATTATCTTCTCTGGTTCACTTCCACTTCAACCCTGTTGAGCTTCTTCACTTGCACCTGATTACCAGCTCATTGCCTCCATTGCAGCCAACACAATCAGCAGCTGCAATTCCTGTAGCTTCTCCAGCTGAGGTCACAACCACTCAGTCCCTGCTTCAATCCACTATCAGAGCAACCCCCAGCTTCATTGAGACAACAGCCTAGCCTTCACAGCTCCACCTCCATCATTGCCTCAACCTTGACTCATGCCCTTATAGCTCAAATCCCATCTGCTCATGTTCTTACACAGATTCAAACCACATTCAACCCTGTAACAACTAGACAACACAGCCAACATCAAAATAAAATATCCTAATTCAACCATGAACCCAGCTTCTCCTTGTCAACACCAGGACCAACCATCATCAACCCCTCCATTGAAACAACAACCCACGAGAAACTCCATTGAGACAAAGATCATCATCGCCTAATTCTCCTCAAAGAAATCCCATTTCATCCCGTGCCGATTCAAACCCCGTAGAGCATTACTTGCATTTCTTGTAAATAACCCATTACCAAGACATTAGTTCATCACTTGCCATTCCATCTCGGTTTAGCCACCGCTTGCAATCGCATCCATCTCAATTCTCGCCACTTCAACATCGGAATCGAAACCCATTCCTTAATCTTCATAGCCATCAATGTAATCGTAGCAACAAGAAACCCTAGTTCCCGAAATTCCGGATCAATCACAACCTTTCTAGGTTTCTTATTATCAATCATCCGCGTAATTCGAGCACCTAATATCCGATACAAATCCATGACAACAAAGATCAATTTCCTTGTCTTTCCCGAACTCGAGTAACAATCGGATCCCCTTTTCTTGCTTCAAACCATGAACCCTCTTCTCGATCTCATATCCTCTTGTCCGAATCTCCGCTCAAAACCCAAACTCAAGTATTCTCTCGATCCGAACAAAATGGTCGAACCCTAGACTCTCGTATTTAATTTTTCTTACAGATACTATCAATAGAGAAGAGGAAAAATGATCCTAACTTCTCAATTTCGATTTAGATAACCAGTGAAGAGGGATTGCTATTAGCACCCCAAGAGTGGATACGGGTCACCCGGATGTTACCCCTTAATATTTGACATGACTTCCTTTAATAGTTCCTCTTAGACAAGCCACCCCTTTCTTAACAGAATGACTATCCCTTAACGTACGGTGGGGTGGCAATAGCACTTCTCTATGAAATGACCATTTAGCCCTTAGTCCTCCAAGTTCTTGTTTTGCTCATAACTTCTTCATACGAACTCAGAATGACTCCGTTCTTTCGCCACCGTCTTCATCTTCTCGTCCTCTACACAATGAAAAGTAGAAATCTTGTATTTGAACGAGTTCCAATTGGTCTTTTTGCTCCAAATGACTCCATTGCACCTAATAAACTCAAAAGCACACATAAGATACATAATTCACAAGAAAACTCGCAAAGAAAGCATAAATACTAGATATTAAATACGGTGTATTCTACACCTATCAATACCCAAAACAAATCAAAACATATCCTAAGCCAAAATTACTACTATCAACATGAAAGAAAAAACGAATCGCATAAACTATGAAGATTGTGAGACTGCAATCAAATTCTAACCTAACACCAAAACCCTAGAAAATAGACAAAAGCTTAACCCTGCATCCGTTCAAGATTATCGGCTATCAATTGAACAAACAAACATACAAACCATCATTCACATCACAAATTCCATTTCCTCTTTCACATCAAAGAACATACAGAAAAAAAAAAAAAAACTTACCTCTATTTTGATTTTGTAACTCAAATTGCTCTCCAACTCTAACCTGAAGAAAAAAGAAAAAACAAAAACTCAGTAATGGAGAAAACACACAAAAATTAAACTCCAACAGATTTTATCCCTGATATTTCCTTCTTACCTTTCGATCGATCTGAATCTCGCAGATGAGAAAGGCGTTTCCAAAACTTCAAGGAGATGTTTCATTGGCTGCGTTTCTTTAAAATATGAGAAGAAAGATATGAACTCATTTTGGGAAAATTTTGGATTAGGGTTTGAAGGGAACCCATTTCTATTCTCAGCAAAAAAGTAAAGCTAATTCTGGGAAAATTTGGGATTAGTGTTTCAAAGTAACTCACTTCTGTTTTCAGCAAAAAAAGAGAAGAAGTTTGTTCTTTTTCATTGAAAAATAAAATAAATTCCCGCTACTTTATTTACCTTGCTTGATTAGGGTATACCCAATAAGACAAAATCTGATCATTATGAAGTAAAACCACGCCACCCCTTAACCTTGTTTTTTCTAAATGGCTAATATGTCCTTGGTTAATTAACACTAAAATTCTGATTAGGTTAATTAATTGAGTTGATTAATTGAGTTTAGATTAACCTTTTGATCCGTCTTATGAGTTCGATTTCGATCCAAAAATTTTGGTTTTGAAAATGCATAAGGCCGACAAGGTCGTGATTTGAATAAGCTTCCGACCATATATCCGCCAAAATGGTCAACTTTGAATAAGCTGTCGATCTCTCTTCCGCCGGCAGGGTCAACTTTGAATAAGCTGCCAACTAGATATCCGCCGGAATGATCCTCGGATGAAGAACACGCCGACTATCTTGGGCAACAATCTTACGGTCGGCATGTAAATATTTCCTACCCTTCCGGCTATCTTAAAGGCAGCATGCAAAAAAATTACAACATTGCCGGCTGACATAATATGGAAGATTTAATTTACTTTATTCATGCAATTTTGGTTACTACATTGATTGAAACATAAAACCTAATCCTTGTCGACGGAAAAACGAATGCACTTAGCATGTGCATCAAGCCTTTGAACCCCTAGGCGACCCTAGTGGACGAGTTATAGTCTCGTGAGGGTTTACGTAGAGGTCTACCCACAAAACCTATACAAAAACTTCTAAAGCCATCAATCTTCGTCCGAGGACGATACACCCTCCATCATCTCCGGGGCATACTCCAGGATTTTGGATTCCATGAATTGATAGCTTGCATCGAATGCGAATGCTTCCCCCTTTTCCTCCAAGTAGCGCGCTTTGGCGACTTCATTCTACAAAAACATAACACAAACTTACTTTGTTAGTGGTGTTTAATAGGAAGATAAAACAACATTGATCATGTAAAATAAACCACAAAAAAACTTACAAATTGTCCAATGGACAAGTTAAAGTGGGGAGCGTTGAAAATTGGTTTTTGGATAGCTAAATAAGCAAGTATCGCATTTTCAATGACTATGTGCCTATCGTGCACTTGTTGAACACTTCTTGAGTTAGGATTCCCACACTCTTGGCTAAAAGTGTTGTGAACCCTAGCCCAAAAGGTTGTGGAATCCACCCTTACGGAGGACTGCCTTCGGACTCTAGTCTCCGCATACCAAGCTTTGGTGATTTCCAAATCTTCATTAGAATCAAATGAAGCCATTTCTTGTGTGTAGAGAGCTATTGGGTGAGTTAGATGGAGTGTGTGATGATATGAGCTTTGGAGAGTATATGCAAATAGTTGTGTGTTGTTTTGTGGAGATAAGTAATGTATTTATAGGATGGTGCCCAAATTTGACCGTTATAGTGTCCAAGTACAAGTGAATCAATGCAATTGTACTTGCAAAAATTTGAATTTTGAATCCGCCGGCGGGGTCGTAAATTTGCTACAATGTCGGGGTCGTAAAACGGACGGAAATGTATGGGTTCATTAGCATGCCGGCCAAAATACCGCCGGCATTTTCTAATTTTGTTTCCCTCCCGACCTTACATGATTTTAGGCATCAGAATAATGGTTTTTTTTTCAAGATATGGCCGGCAAGGTCTCTATTTTCGTACCCTTCCGACTACAAAAACGCCGGCTTAGTAGGAATCGTATTACCTTGTCGGCCCTGGTAACTACACAATTTTTTGTTGATAGGGCCGGCAGTCTGACATTTCACAACCTTGCCGGCCCTGGGACAGCCAACAGGGTAGCTTAAAAAAGCATGCCGGCAAATGTATTGACACTTTATATAGCTAAATAAACCATTCATTCAACAACTAGAAATCCAACATTTTTTGTCCAAAATACGAAAACATGTCCCATAAACCGTAAAAAAAACATTTGTCCACACCATTAACTTAAACATTTGTCCACCACAACATAAAGAAATGAACTAGGAAAGCACTCATTGGCCACAACGACGACCACGACCCCGTTTTGGAACACTACCTTCACCACCACGACCACTGCTACTACCTTCACCACCAGGACCATTGCTGCTACCTTCACCACCACGAGCACTATGAGTCCTCTTTTTATCGACCTTTATCTTGGCTTGTGCATCCTTAATAGCTTTTTCTTCCGCCTTTACTTCAACCTGAAGTTGCTTGAACAATAGATGGGCATCCTCATTGTCAACATTGCAAGCATAGTCAATGTGCTTGCTTTGCACAAAGTTCTCCTCTCTGTCTTTCGCACAACACAACACCCTCACAAAGGTCTTCAACCGATCCTTCTATATTCAATTAAACAACAAACAATTAATAGAATGATTCGGTAATGCAATCAATCTTAAAATAGTAAGAGCAACTCTAAAATACTTACAAATATCTTAAGCAATGTTGCTGGGTCTTTCGATTCCATCTTCTTCTTACGAGCCAGTTCTTTAGTAGTCATTGGCCTAATCACGTAGGGACGAGCCCAACCCAAGTACCACGCCATGTATTTCTCAGTAGCTTCATGACCGGTGATCACCTCGTCCAAAAGACTCACATCGATTTGACCGCGACGCCTATCAACCCAATGTTCTTGAGTTGGTGCTGGAAGGTAAGAGACGTTCATACCTTTTTGGGACGTGCTGCAATCACTCATATCCACAGTAAAGACCGGATTTGCTGCATCGAAATGAGGTTCTTCTTGGACGTAACCCAATTGTCGCATTACCCGATGTGGATAGTGCATTGGAAATCCTTCAAACACAGTCATCAAGGGTCCATAGTATAATGCAACAACTTCATTTCTCCTTGGGATTAAACCTTGATTTATATCCTCTCTATACGGATCAAATATCACCTCTTCCGCAGTCAATTTTTAGATGGTGTCTAAGAGTTTCATAAGATTTTGCGGCATTTCCTTATCCTGGGTACCCTTAAAATTGTACCTTTGGGCTCTTGGAAAATGAACCGGAACACTGTTATCCACTTTGACGTAAGATTTGTCTTTGAACAAAGAAGGGAAGTGCTCATATATCCAAACCTATGCAAAAAGAAAAAAAGTTTAGTAAGAACCTTATCTTACGAGAATTTTGCAATTATAAATGTTCTAGACAATAAAATTACCCGGAAGAGACATGTGTTTCCGTTAACTTGCTTAGTGAGTGCCCTAGAACATTTTTTCAACTCATTGTTCAAGAAGGCGACCACCGTAGTACCCCAAGAATACCCACGCATCTCATGTAAGGGATCCAATAGTTGCAAGTAATCGCCTCGACTTGGTTTCCGAATCGTTTGGGAAGATACATTTGCCCGTGGTGTATAGCAAATAAGCGGCCGCGGTAGCATTGATTCGCACCGGGTGCACTATTCCTTCCCTATCAAGGATTTCCTGAGTCTTCCATAATCTGTCCCTCAACTTCTTCACATTAAACTTCTTGGTTAGTCGACCATCCTTCTTGTCAAGAACATCATCCGTCTGAACCTGATTCCAACCTGACAATTTCTTGCTCAATTCATAATTCTTATCGAAATAAATGGCATTATCGAATCCCGCAGTGACTGCTTTTCCATCAACCTCGAGGCCTAGAATTTGTTAAGCATCATCGGGAGTTATCGACATCTCACCGAATGGGAATAACAGAGTATCAGTCTCTCCGTAGAACCTCTCGCAGAATGCAGAAAAGGTGACTTTATCATGATTAATATTCGAACTCTCCACCGCAGGCCACAACCCGGTGTTCCTCACAATCACTTTCACCTCCTCACATTCCATGCCAAGATCCCAAGTATGAGTCACTGAACACGAAGCTTGGAGCCTCATGAGATGGATGGCATGCTTGTGATCCTAAATACCAAAAAAAAAAAAAAAATGAAAAGAAATACAAACACTTGACGCAAATTTAATTAAGATAGTTACACACTTGAATAAATAACAAAGACGGATTAAGATTACTTACGATAGTATTATGGACCGTACATGCCCATGAGTATTTGTATCCAAAAAGAACATCTCCACCATCTGTTGGGGTCCCTTTTGGAGGCTCACCTTCTTTCAGTGCAACCATCAAGTGTTTGGGAGGCATGTGAGAATCAGCCGGTTTAGTGATCACTCTCTTCTTCGTTCCGGTTGAAGTTGAAGCCGAAGCTTCGGTGGCTTGAACAATAGCTAGAGTTTGTTATCCTTCTCCATCTCCATCTCCTTCTTCTTGTTCCTCTTCCTCTTCAACAATTTCGCCTCCTATGATATTCTTACCTTTATCTCCATTACCATCATCATCACCATCATCATTACCTCCTCCAGCCTCAGGCATGCCTTGATCACCATCATCATCATCATTGTTACCTCCTCCAGCAGCCGGATTGGTTTCATCAACATCATCATCATCACCTTTTCTACCAGATGGAATTGATTGGTCTTCATATGGAGTCTCGGCTGAATCACTGGGTTCAGATAGTGGTTCTAAGACCTTTGTCGTTCCCGGCACAACATATACCCCTCGATATTTTGAAGACAAGAGTTTATCACCAACACGAGGAGGGTTTGAAGGAAGACTAAGAGCTGCTTTCAGAGCTGCTTTCTTATTTGCCATATGCAATCTGAACAAGAATAATTCAGAAAAAAAACATCAAAGGCCGGCAGGGTAGACATATACAACATATCCCATGGAAAAATGGCCGGAAAGTTCGACCAAAGATGAGTGCGGCTAAGCCAAAGCCGGCAGTGTATCATCAAAATAGCCTTAGGCTCACAAAAAAATATAAGATTTTTCACTAAACTGGTCGGAAAGGTCCATTTCCCACACATCACCGGCTGACAAACAGCCGTAATGGTTTTATATAAATACCCTTAGGACGAAAAAATTTTAGGCATCAGGAAACATTCTAAACAAGTAGCTGGAAGGGTAAACAATAATAAGATGCCGGCTTCATTAAAAAAAAAAAGATGTCTGAATGGTATCCAGATGAATAACCTGCCGGCCCTGCTAGTAGCAGTTACAGAAACTATACAGCCGGCAAGTTCTTCAACCTTATACCCTCCCGGCCAAACCCTAACTACGAAATCCCGGAAAGGTCGATAACAAAAAACCTTATAAAAGGCGTCAGAATCGCCAATTCACAAATTCGAATTTTCTGACCTAATTTGACATGCAAACATGAAATCGAAGTAATAGAGTGAGTTTAAACAAGCCCTTACTTTCTTAAGCGCACCATTTCACGTGTTTCAACGGGTTCAATTTCTTCTTCTTCAACCGTTTTTTTCTTCACTTTCTTAGCAACCAAACTTGCAATTCCAGGGTTATATTCATTGGGTTTTCGATTAGTTTCTTTCATACGAGTTGCCTTCTTCCGTGGTGGATCCATTGATGAAGATTAATCGGAGTTTTCGAATCGACGATTTTAACGAATTGATCGACGAGTTTTGGTGGTGGTGGGGGTGATGGAGCCGGTAGGGTTGTGGAGGAGAAGAAGAAGAGAAGAAGATGAAATGAAGAGAATAAAAACTGATTTAGGGTAATTAAGATTATTAATGGGTAAGGGTAGTTTTGTAACTTACCCATTAGGACTCCCCCTAAAACCCACAAAAAGTGTCCCTTTAAAATTGGGTATACCCCAATTAGTTTGAGTATACCCCAATCAAGCCAGGTTTATTTAGGTAGGACTTGTTTGGGGCTGTGAAAGCGTTATTTTATATGGAAATCCTTCTGAATCAAACACCCCCTAAGTACATGGACCCTAGATGCCCCTACCATATGTTGTGTGGTAGGTAATCACTCCGTATAAGGCATTTCTTAGCTTAGGAGTTAGTGTTAATGATAGGTGTAGAATACACCTAATTTACTATCTAGTAGTTTATGCTTTCTTTGCCTATTTTTCTTGTAAATTATGTATTTTACGCTTGTTTTGAGTTTTATAGCTACTTTGGAGTCACACGGAGGAAAAGAGGAAGAAATCACCCAATTTGAGCCAAAAGGGCAAAAATGTCATTTTACAGGCGATTGATATATGTAGCCCAGTTGAGGTTAAGGGGCAACTCTCTTTTTGGAGGAGTACTAAATCCAGGCCCAATCATGGTTAAGGGGTTGATATCGTGGTGCCCCTTATCACCTACCAAAGTGGGTGCATTTATCTCGTGGGGTGTACCTACCTATATCGTCCTAACCCTAGGTCGAGGGGATGTCTTATTCATTTCATCACCTAAAATGAAAATAAAGAACAGAGAGAAAAGGGAGGTGGCGCAGCCATGAGAGAAAAGCATCCGCTGCCATTAAACCTGGTTGCTGTCGTTAATGGAGTAGATCGAGAAATTGATGAATTCAAGCTAGGGTTTTCCGTTATTGTTTCTGGTGGTGCTGTGAGATGGGTATGGTGGCGATTTGAAGACACAGAGAAGAGGGGATCTGTGAGATTGATTAGGTTAGAATCACATGGGTTTGTGGTTAATTGAGTTTCGCTGATGGAGATGAAGAAATTGATGAACATGGCTGCCGTTTGGGATCGAGAACCATTCCAAGAAATTCAGGGATCGAGACAGCCAGGGGTTTCTGAGACAAATGTTGCTCAGATTAATGGTGGTACCGATTGGCTCGACTGAGAAGGAAGATTGAGAAAGAGACGGTGACGATTGTTGAGTTCTGAGTTCTGAAGGTGTTGAATCTTGGCAGAGCTGGGTTAGATGGTGGTACCGATTGGCTCGACTGAGAAGGAAGATTGAGAAAGAGACGGTGACGATTGTTGAGTTCTGAGTTCTGAAGGTGTTGAATCTTGGCAGAGCTGGGTTAGATGGAGGCAATGAAATCGATGGATTTGAAATAGGTTTGAAGAATTCAGGGAATCGAGCTCGGTTTGAGCTGTTATTACACAGGAAGAAGTGTTCTGAAAGTGGAGTTTGTAATGGGTTTAATGGGTTTGCTGAATTGATGAGAGTGGAGTATAAGAAGCTCAGATAATTGAGCAGCTGTGATAAGAAATTGGAGATGAAACGATCGCCGCTTGCAACTGTGGATTGAGATGAAGAACAGTGCA
This sequence comes from Papaver armeniacum, assembly GCA_023531295.1. Classification (NCBI taxonomy): domain Eukaryota; kingdom Viridiplantae; phylum Streptophyta; class Magnoliopsida; order Ranunculales; family Papaveraceae; genus Papaver; species Papaver armeniacum. The sequence continues at coordinate 1,181,657 of JAJJWW010010882.1, forward strand.
AAGGGAGATTAAGGTGGTGATGTGCTTCAAGAATGAACTAAGTAGATGAATGATAGGCTTCTTAACGGTGAAGAATAATAGCCGAAATTGCCGTAAATGTCCCGTAATTAGCCGTAACTCGGCCGGTTTTCCATTACAACAGTCAACTCAAGTCTTGCGGCGATGACCGATCCAGACGAGACCGATGACCGTTCGTAACGATCCCGATGAGCCGATTGACCCAACTCAGACCACTCAGCCGACTAAGACTGCTGACTCGTTGTCTAACTCACTTCCCCCTTGACCTTTGACTAACAGTTGACTGACGGTTGACCCGTTTGACCGTTAGTCCTAACGGTGGACTGACGGAATATTCCGTCGCATATTCCCTTGACGGCAACAGAATTCAGGTGGCCGGCGGTGACTATTCCGGCCGGATTCCGGCCACAATCCCAGTTTTCCGGCGAGCAAAAATTCCAGAATTTTCTATGGACTTCTCTCATGGGTGTGAAGACTTGGACTAGGAATTGGATGGAGAATTTGGCTCAAACTTGGAAAGAGAAGATGGAAGTTGAGAAAAGCTTGGATTTGGAAGTTGAATTGCTAAAGGAAAAGGATTCTAATCCTTGGAAGAGTTGGAGAATATTGAAGCCTATAAATAGAGAAGTTTTCTACATCTTTTACACACATCTCTACACACAACAATTCTTTTCTTTTCTTATTCTTTGTGTGAACTATTTAACATGAGTAGCTAATTTTATTGATTGAGGATGAATTCCTAGTTCTTAATATGATTTGAGTTTTTGTTTTTAATTCTATCTTGAAGTTTTTCACATGATTATCGTTTGTTTTTACTAATAGGAATGATCTTAATGACATTCATGATTGATTGATAGATTGTTTAGAATGCATGCTAAATTGATTTGTTAGTTTAATCTAAATCTAGTATAAGTTAGGGAATAAGTAATCGTTCTCGACACTTTACACAAGTAGAAAACACAAGACCTTGCGGAGGGATTCCGTGGAGCAATTGTGTGTAAAAACAACGCTAGAAAGTGAACCAAGCGAACCGAGTTTAACTACTAGTACTAAACCTAAATTCATAGATCTTAATGCATTCAGGGAATTACATCTTGTAAGCAAACCTCAAGGTGGTTCTTTTGAATAGAATATGATAACTAAGCGGACCTGTTACTCAGTGAAAGTAGGGATTTTGGGGCTAGCTAAGCGTACCTGCTATCCTACGGTTGGTGATAATCTATGACTAATAACAAGTAGAAAAGAACATAACTTTAATCATTGTTTTGCAACGAAGAAGGATTCCTTGATCTTGTCTCTCTTATTGATTTCAACTTTATCTTTTAATTGCTTTGTTTATTTTCTTTTGCTTTTTACACCCCCCTTTCGTGACAATTTTTACAACTAGAATCTCGTGCTCCTCGTGGGATCGACCTTGACTACCCTATATTACTTGTTAATTAGGTAGTAAAGTATTAATTAATTTGATTGCACCTACGACACGCATCAGTTAACTTACTCCCGTATCATGTTTACAATCACCTAGGTCTTGGTAAGCTGAAACCAACTCAAATGACCCTACAGTTAGTTGATAGGTCTGTAAAAGTACCTCATGGTGTCATAGAGATGTTCTGATTGAGGTTTGGTTCATTTATCTAGTGCATTTCATTGTTCTAGATACCTAGCATGTTCGGGACCCGAGTGCTCAAATATGGGTGATTTTAGGTCGCCCATTCTTAGCCACATCTAATGTTGTCATCAACTGTAGAACCGGATTTATGAACATATCCTTTGGTAATATGACCACTGAACTAAATGTATTTAATGTTACTAGACAACCTTCTGATGATGTAAAAGAAGTGAATATGATAATTTGGGCGACACTTTATTTGGTGATTCTTTAGATGAATTGAAAGATAGCATTCTCTTAGATCATATGAGTAATCAGTCTCTAGAAGAAGCTCTCGATTAGTTTAAAGACTCTACAGACCTTGATATTCAAGCAATAGTTTTATGTCTTTCTGAGAGTAATGACAGTAAACAGTCTTTAGAAGAAGTTCTTGATTATTTTATAGATTCTAAGGATCTAGAGATTCAAGCAATAGTGTTGGGTCTGTCACCATCGAGACGAAAAAGTTAACCGTTTATTTCAACTGACCAGCCAAACATAGACGAACAAGTTAACTGTTTCTTTCAATTGACCATCCAAACATAGACATTTGATCATTGAGCTATAAGTAATCTATCAGGTATTATATTTATCTCTTCCATCAGTTCAAATAACCCCCAAGCATCTTCTGTTATCCCATCTTTACAATGTGAATCTACCAATATATTAAAGGTTATTGTATCGGGTGATATCCCTCGCTCCATCATTTCATCAAAATATATTCTTGCTTCTTCTCATTGACCATGTAGGCAATGGCCATCAATCATGCAATTATATGTAGTTTACATTTGCAAAGATGCCTCTACTAAGTACTAACCATCTCGTCAAAGAGTCTCTTTCCCTCATTCAACCGGCATGAATTGCGAAGTCCATTGATTAAAGAATTGTGCACAACTACATTGGGGAAAGCATTTGAATCTCTATGAACCTCGGAGAAGAGAACCAAAACTTGATCCACTAGACCTCATTTACAAAGAGTATCAATAATGACACAATATGAAATAACAGTTAGGATGCAGTTCCATTTCACCATGTCATTTTTAAGCTCATGACCAATTCTACAAAGCCCTTGTACAAGAGTATTATAGGTAACAAAAGTAGGTTGAATACATGTTGAAAGGCTGGTTCAACCTCATCCTTGATACACAAGTTCCACCCCACAGGAAAAAGAAGACGAAAGAGAAGGAGAAAGGGGGAATGAAGAATAATTCCTAGAATTTTAAGAATTTGAGCTTGATTTTGAACCAAATTCTAATCTATACACCCTTGGAGCAAAAATGAAAAAGTCAGGTCAAACTTTGCTGACTCAAGTCAAATATTATTGTTTACACATACATTCTCTGGGAGAAAATTTAACATTTTTTATTCACATTTCTGTTCAATCATTCCTTTGCTAGTAGAGCTGCCATTAAGGAAAAATACCAAGGGAAGTTATAAGAAGCAATCGGAAAAGCAACCGGATACATACCCAAAGTTGAGCATAGTGAAAAAGTGGGGGTCTAACAACCACACCCAATATTTCATTCGGCAATCTGAATAGACAAACTCCAATATACTTTCAAGAGAATCAACTAGACACTCAGACTCAATCTAGAGAAAAGTATATCAAAGAGTTTATATCTCAATTTCTCAATTCAATATGCTATCAGCAAATAGGAACTTGCGAGCCCGATTGAATATAATAGAAATAACTTGAATGGTACCAAAGACCAATGTTCAAGGATCAATCAATTTCAATCAACAACCAAAGGTTGGATTTACCAATTGATCGATTCAATGCACAACTTGTGATATTTCTGTTATATAACAAAATATAATGCGGAAAAGAAATAACACAGACACCAGAATTTTGTTAACGAGGAAAACCGCAAATGCAGAAAAGCCCCGGGACCTAGTCCAGCTTTGAACACCACACTGCATTAAGCCTCTACAGACACTAGCCTACTACCAATGAACTTCGGTCTGGAATGTAGTTGAGCCCTAATCAATCTCACACTGATCAAGGTACAGTTGTGCTCTTTATGTCTCTGAACCCCAGCAGGATTCTACCCACTTGATTCCCTTAGCTGATCTCACCCACAACCAAGAGTTGCTACGACCCAAAGTCGAAGACTTGATAAACAAATCTGTCTCACACAAAAAAGTCTATTGGAATAGATAAATATATCTCCCACAGAAATACCTGCGAGTTTTGTTTCGTCTTTTTATAAATCAAGGTGTACAGGAACCAATTGATAAACCGGGCTTATATTCCCGAAGAACATCCTAGTATTATCAATCACCTCTCAATAATGTTAATAGTATGGTAGAGAAACAAGATATTGTGGAATCACAAACGATGAGACGAAGATGTTTGTGACTTATTTTAATCTTACCTATCGGAGATAAATCTCAAGCAAATCTTAGCAAGGATAATACTCAATCACGATTGGAAAACTAAGATCGGAACACGCAACTACAGAGAAAATAGTGTGGGTCCGCTTCACAATCCCAATGAAGTCTTCAAGTCGTTAACCACAAGGTTTCTTGAAAAACCTAAGGTTAAAGGAGAATCGACTCAAGTCGTAACTAGTATCACATAGAAGGTGTGGAGATTAAGTTTCCCAATTGCTAGAGCTCTCCTTTATATAGTTTTCAAATCAGGGTTTGGAATCTAAGTTACCTTGGTAATAAAGCATTCAATATTCACCGTTAGATGAAAACCTAATTAGATTCAAGCTAATATCTTTCAACCGTTAGATCGAACTTAGCTTGTTATACACAAATGAAATGTACCTTCATTTAGGTTTAAGTAACCGTACCTAAACGTGTACACCAGGTTGGCTCAACAGTAGTTAACCGAGGTTAGCTATATGAACACTCTCATATCAACCTTATTCATCTTAATCATAACTAGTTCAAATGACTCAAATGAAACTAATTCTAGAGTTGTTCAATTGCTATATTCTCATAGAAGTATACAAGAACACAATTGAAGCAGAATCGGTTTGATTCACTCGAATCAATTCATGAACATTATAGCCACGATTTGCAAAGAATGCATTCCTTATTATATAAATATATTAGTTCATGAACAAACCGATTTTAGAACTTTAACCACTCAAGTATGCAAATGGGTACGCATACTTAAGTAGCCGGTCTGAGTTTGGGTTCGCCGGTATGAGAACGGGTATGCATACTTACAAACAGATCAGAAATTTCCGGATCCAAACCCTTCGCCAGTGCGCGTACGGGTATGTGTACTTAGGTACTCGAAATTCCATAACTAATAGGTAGGCATACGGGTATGCATACTATAGTTCCGGTCATGGATCACATACATGAAAGAATGCATACTATGTTCATAATCCAATGATGGTTAAGTATTCTAAACTCCATTCCAATCATTGAAACTTTCTTATAGGATGACAATAGCCGTTTTCACACACTATTAGCATCAAAGCAATTTTCAAGTTATTGAAATAATCATAACGAAACATTCCAAGTCTACACCAAATGATTGTTTCACACAAACCATGTAAGATGTTACTTCGCAATTTTTACATGATCATCTTTTGACTTTCGTCAAAAATATAAGATGAACTTGGTTGAAGCGAAAGCTTACCAACACATATTTCGAGTAATATGTAAGCGAGTTAAACTCAAATTGAAATCTTAAATGTGCATAATCGAATACTATATAGTAATACGACTTTTGTCTCAATATAAGAGATATAGTAGAAATAGACTTTCCAAGTGATAGATGAGTTTTAGTCTCCACATACCTTTTGTTGATGAAGTTCCACAAGCTCTCCTTAGTAGTTCTTTGTCTTCAATTGATGAACGCCGTGAAGTCTAATGCTCAACTACACAATCTACCCTAGTCCGAGACATCACTATAAGTAGACTAGAAATCAAGACTTATAGTTTTGATCACTAACATTGACAAACAAGCTTGAGATAGCAACGCTTGCGAGTTCGACCGAGCAGTGCTCTAACAATCTCCCCCTTAGTCAATTTTAGTGACAAAACTATCAATACATATGGATTACAAAATAAATAAACTTTGTAGCTCATCATCCAAATACTTGATCTCCTTGGTTCTTCAACATTACCCGAAATCTTTGTCACTTCCAAGTACTCCAATGATTCCAAATTTGTTCAACTCAGCATCATCGTTGTTGAAGATCCATAGCTAACTATTTTCAATCATTGTTATACAGTGTCATAGTATCATTATGCATCATCAAAGTCCAATTGTATCACAACTTTGACAACAATACTATGGTGATATGTATCACTCCCCCTTAGTCAATATTTTATCTCACGATGAAAACCACTCCCCCTTACATAATGATTCGTAAACCATATGTATTTGTAGTGTGAACTACACATTAATTCTCCCCCTTTTTGTCAATATAAATTGGCAAAGGTACGAAAACTAGTGGGATCCTCATGAAATTTTCATAGAGATACTTCATGACCAAAAGAGAACAACATATCAACTTGTTTCGATGATTGTACATAGTCGAAACTTAGTGTATTCATCAAGGAGTTTATAAAGATACAAGATAACTCCTACAATATTCCATAGACGCACTCCCCACAAAGATTTGGCAATTTAAGCACAAGTTCAATTAAGAACTCTCCCCCATAAAATGTCATTCCCGAAAGAACAACAAGAGCGACCTTACTCTTTCAAGAAAAGAAGGATTTCTTTGGACATTAACAAAACACATGAAACATGAATTTGTATTCAAAAAAACTTAATTGAAATAACCACAAAGAAAATGATCATTTCAATTGCCCATGCTCAACATAAGAGAACTTACGGAGCAACACAGTACATACACAAAGATGTGGATCAGGGAAAGACCAATACTGTGGAATAATCAAAGATTCATTCTATTTTTCATCACTATTTGTACAATGACATATAATAGATTTAATCTTTGTAAACAAAAGTTCATCCCATCTTCCATCAATATTTGCATAATGATATAATAGGCTTAACTTTGTAGTCAAAAGTTTATTCTATCTTTTATCAATACTTTCATACTGACATAAAATAGAGTTAACTTTTGAACAAAGGACAGTCAAGGTTCACGGACGTAAACAACATATCCCATAACCATTTGTAATATATATATATATATATATATATATATATATATATATATGAAACCATAAATATTAATACTGCAAAAATCATCTTCTAAAAAAACTTTAGAATTTAAACAAATAAATCTAAAAAATTGCAAGATGAAAAACGTTGGCAATAGCTATGTGTACTCACAATAATGGCTATTCCAAACCCTAGTTATCCTTCTTAAAAACACAAGAATAAATTCTCATAAGAAGTTTCCTAGACAATTATTGAAAAGAACAAAAGAAACTCTAAAAAACAAAAAGGATCACAAGCAAAAATCAGCTTTCACGTGCGCAAGTTTCATGAGTTTCAAGACCTTCAAGCTTGTGACAGATGGTATCGAATGCATCTTTGGGAAAGATATTCTTCTTGAGACGATCCTTAACATATGTTTTCATGAGAGCAAGGTCAGAGTTAACCTTTTTCAACTCAGTTCTTAACATATCAAGTTTTTTTAAGGTATCTACAAGAAGCAGTTTTGCATCGTTAAACTGACCGATAAAATCTTGAACAACTTCAGCAGAAATCTCTTTATCATCCTCAATGTCTGAATAAGTATCAGGAGATTTAGGAGAGATGTCATTAAATTCCACAAGAGTTCTTTTCTCCTCTTCTTAGAAACCACAACCCTTATCAAGAAAACCTTTTGTAAAGTTACAAGTTCCCGAAGGAGATGCCATTCCGAACAAAAATAACCTGGAGTATGCGTACTCAAGCAAAAGGTTTTGGTATTTAAATGGTTTCTCATGGAGACAAATTTAAGGGTTTTTAGAGTTAGACCGCAACGAGTAACATGGGTACCCATACGAACACAAACTTGACCCATAGCCGGAAAATACCCAAATAGCGAAAAACAAGAAATAAGAAAGATGTTTGTACAATACTGTTTTGCTACACGAATAATTTAACACATTTTAGATTAATAAATTTTACATTCTCATCAGAAAAAAAATTTAGAGCATAAGAGTAGCATTTTGATATACCAAAAATTCAAGAAGAAATTAAAAATCAAAAGCTTGACAAAACAAAAGCACACATACTTATGCAAAAATGTTTGTGAATGATAATCCGACTATGAAAGATAAGAAAATAGCTAGAGAATCAGAAAACACTTTGCCATCAAGTATACCTGATTATATCTCACTCAACCAGGAATTTTTGTGAGTGAGATTTCAACCTTGTGATTAATTAGCACAAGTATGATCCTTGAGCTCATCAAATGAACGTTGTTTTCTGGTAAACCTCTTTCTCATGATCTTCAGAGGAAAACTGTTATGATGTGAAAAGTTATCGTAAAACTTATTATCATAAAAATACGACGCATAATATGTATTCTTACCTGAAGAATTTTGACTAGAGGGAATTGCCAACCTGTTAATAATTTTTTTATAACCTTCAATTATCATTTTTAGGTTGTCTTCCATCTCTTCCTTTTTTCCTTCTTCTTATGGTACCTTTTACACATCAAGAACAACCTTATATCCCTTTTTGATTGAAGAAGATCCATGAGTTCTTCTTGAACAAATTGGTTTAGAAAGATTGTTTCGTATTTTAACATTTGAGCAACACATCGAACTGACTTTCCTGGTAGGATACACAGGGTGAGTACTAAAGGTCTAGGCATACGAATGTCAGTTACACCTTTGAGAAATAAATCTAAGGTATGTTGAAGACGAACAATAGAATTGTCACTCAACCTCGATTTCCTCTTTTGTTCAACATGTCCTTTTGAGTCACAAAAGAGACACACTTTCTGATCACCTGAGTGATTAGATAGAACAGTCTTAAAACCATCATTGGGAGATATCTTCCTTCCATGTGATGCGGCTATTCCTTGATTAGAGGAAGATACATGCACATCCTTTTCAACAGGAAGGGATTTCAATTTTGCTTCCGGAACTGAATTTTTTACAGTTAAATCAGAAGCAATTGGTACAGTGGACTCTATAGAACATTCTTGAACAGAGAGTTTACTTAAAAGAAGTTCAATTTCCAAAGCATCCTCTTTGAGTTTTTCCTCTAGCAGAGTTCATGAAGAACAGACTGTGGAATTTTCCTCTCGAAGGACCTTTAATGGTATTTTGTCTTTGTCTAGATGAACTAGAACCATAATGTACCAGTCACTTTAGTTGTTGGTAGGTACCCCGTATCAATTAATGGTATTTTGATTAGTTGATCCTAGATTGTTGACTTGGTATTAATAAGTAGGGTTAACAAAACATATACATGTATAATTGTTCTACGTGAATAGGGTTATCTTAGTGCGGCGGATTAATTATTTTTATTCGTTTCTTCTTGATGATTTTGGCTTGTACTTACTGTTGGCGTGATTCTTTCTTTTTTTGTTGATTTATTTATTCCTTGGGGCTTGATAACTGAGGGAATTTCTGCATAAGGGATCAATCAAGTTGCTTGTCGGAAGTTGAGGCAAGTTTGTTCGATTTTCTTAAAAGTTACAAATGTATCCAGGAAAATTACTAAGGGAACCCCAAAATTTACTATGGGAACCACATTGTTAGACAACTGCTAAAGGGACTCTCGAATATGATAAGGGGTGACCTCATCTTCGACCTTTTGAAAACTGGTTTTGGCGGGAAATTATGGCAATCACCGGCAGGAATAGGTTTCAAATTTTGGGCAAGATTAAGTGAGACTAAATCGCTGGAATTGATCGGTTATCTTCCTTTGGGCTAGACAGGGGTGGTAATTATCTTGGATTCGTTTGAAATTGGCTGGATAATCGTTATGAAACAAATCAGGGAATAAAATATTCTCGGGTTATAATTGGGAAGATTTTGGGAGATTTAATCGTTTTTTTTATCGATACTACCAACAGGGATGATGAAGTTTGCCTGGCTCTTAGGATAGTTTCAAGAAATGCAAACTCAACTATTTATAGACCAAGGTTGTTTGGACAACAAGGAAATTCCAAAACCGAAAATATTCTCAAGATATTAACATTAAGTACCTAATTTGGGTTTTCCAATTTCCACATAAATGCCAAACCATATTTCCGAAAACTCTCATAGAAAACTTCTATTATTAGTCTAGCACATTAACTAATAATTATTTTTCAGAGGATATGCTTTAATTGCTGGTGATTAAAACATATACGATGAAAATCATTATTAAATGCTTTTCACTTTTTAGGTATGGGATCGCCTTGAGTATCAACGAATATCTTTGAACAATTAATGATAAGATTTATATACATGTTCAAATAATGTCGACATCTAGAAGATTTTCATCTTAGAAAACTCAAAACCCTAATTCACATACATCATGAAGAAATATGTGAACCATGGAAACTTGGTTTTGCTCATGGACCCGATTATACCGAAATCCGAAATCCAAAGTCTTTTCCAGTAGCAAGTACCGGGTCGACTAGAGAATATCTCCTAAGAGTTGAACATGGGTTTTACGCCGGCCTGTCCGAGCCTACCATCACTCCAAAATATGTTGTAACCGGATATAACATGATTCCCAAGATAGGTTGTGACCGGTTACACCTTGCTTCCCGAAATAGCTTGTGACCGGTTATACCTTGCTTACCGAAATAACTTGTGACTGGTTACACCTTTCTTCCTAAAGGTAACTTGTGACCGATTATAACTAACTTCCCAATTCATCTTGTGACCAGTTATACCTTGGATTCCTAAGTAACTTGTGACCGGTTACAACTTGCATTCCATATAGCTTGTGATCGGTTTCACCTTGATTTCCAAAGTAACTTGTGACCGATTACAATTAGTTATATTATATAGGATATGACCGGTTATACCTCATCTCTCAACCAAATTTAAGATTGGTTCTACATATTCATCTTGTATTGATTAATCAAAATATTCAATGAAGAACCGGATCAACACATCACAATTTCCCTTTCAATTATGAAACATGTTCATACATTTACTTCCTTAAACTAATGTAATAATACATAGTTTTCTAGGATGAAATCACACCTATATAATGCACACATAATCAAGTAACTAAATACAATAGATCATGTCGATGTCGTATTTACGAAGTTCAAAAGATAAGTGTTATAGTTCGTAATATATTCCTTAATACTTTGATCATACTATTATGACCAAATCTAATACTAGAGTTTCATATGTATATATCTTGGCATATTATGTTTTCAATCTAAAACGACTTGAAAGATACGTTAAGAATGGAAACAAGATCAAGCCAATATTACTAACCTCAAGATGAAGGATGATGTCGTCATTGCAGTCATTACTTCTTCACTTTCTTCAGGTCTTCGGAGTAATACTTCTACGTCTCAACATTCCTAGACTTTCTAGTCTAACCTAAATGAAGTTGTCTCTAGTATTTAAGCAAGCGACTCTAGATGAGTATTGATACTACAACATGAAAACCAACCTTGACATACTAACGCTTGGTGGGTTCAACCGAGCTATGATCTAACAGTGTGCATGAGGTACATGGAGGGCTCAATTAGTGTCTTAGGATTTATTTTATTTTTTTGAAAAAAAAAAAGAATGAACACTTTCTATTTGTTAAATGCCTAACTAAGCAAGTTTTTTTTTTTAGACTTTTATTTTTTTCTTGTGATTCTAATCAAAACTCACATTTCACAATTATTAATACAAAAAAGAATGGTGAACAATATATAACTTAAAAACTCCGAATAAGGAATAAATGAAGTTAAGTAACCTCATTACTTATCATATGTCTCATGAGTTTACTTAATGTTTCCTTAGTCGCAAATGTATCAGGATGAGCTTCGCCACAAATTGAAGTTCCTATAAATAAAGATTTGCGAATGAGATTGTCTCCTAAATCATAGTAACCTTCTTTTAGCATTAACTTAGCTCTTGTTTCTATAATATGGTAGCTCTCATTAGTGCTAGTTCCTTACAAAGTAACAGTATCATTTGAGCGGTACTTTGAACTGATCTCCTACATAAAGGTTTATCCAGCCACTTTCAACCCTTGAAACCAAGGTTTCTTCAGCAGCTTCTAATACATCGATACACAGCCGAAGGAGTTCCAGGGAATAATTACACATGGAGTATGTATAAAGGTAAGAACTGCAAGAGACAAAATTATATAGTAATCTTGGGATGTGTGTAGCTGGATCAATCATATAACATGCGGGTCATATGTGTTTTCCCAGGCGAACAATAAGAGGAATTTCGTGCTTAAAAAAACAAGAGGGATAGTAGGGAAAATCTTGTAAAGATATTTTTTGGATCATCATGAGATATTTCTGATCAAAAATAAGTGGCAAGTATTGAAAAAAAAAACAACAAGAAGAAAACTGACGCACAAGGTGGGTCCCAAAACCAAGCATCCTAGTGATTCGGACGGGGGGTCTCGCACCAATATGTTAGTCGGTTCTATCGATTTTTCACATTTATCTAATAAAATTAATGTTGATTTCAAATATGCAATTGGAATATTGTCCTCAACAACATCTGCTAGCTTAATAACTATAAATGTGATGAATATTATTCTTGTATTGTTTTGATATCACCTTTGTTGTGACTTTACCATATTAACAATTGAAAAATGAAATTTCTTCTTGAAGCATTTTTTCATTTTGGCTTCGATTAATATTTTTCTTAAACATGAAAAATATCGCAGTTGTGATTGTAGTTTTGGCTTATAGTCTCTGGGGAGGTTGGGATTAACTAAAAATAACTAGGTAGGCACATGTTGATTTATTAGTTCCGGACCTATAATTTGTATGTGGTACGTCAATGTTTACTTTGAAGGAGGCCCCTTAGGCCACGCTGGCTATCATTATGAGGCCAGACTAGCCAACTAAGTTATATTTTTCTTATTTTTGATCTTAAACTCATTATAACCTCGAATTACCATTGGCTTCTCATAACAAAAAAAAAAGTTTCATTTTTTATAATTAAATTTATGTAAGATATAAGACGTAACAAATGTGTTTGAAGAATGATCAATGCACTCAATCAATTTTATTGTAATCATGATTGAGAATATAAAAAAATATCTTAGAGAATCTTTTTTTATAGATTATGATGGTGGATCTCTTAAGAAAAGAATCGAAACCTTAGTTAATTCCATTTCGATTAATGTTATGGTGAAAAACTTTTAGGGCGCAATTAGAATACATACTCCGATCAATCTTAATATAATCATGATTGAGAAAAAATATATTTTAAAGAAAATGAAGAATTATGTTGTTTTTTTTTTTTTTGGAAAAAATAAGAATTATGGCTTATAATTGGTCAATTTGTTAGAATACTAACATAATGATAGCTCACTATGAACATATGTTGTTTCTAACAAAGAATACCTTGGGTGGACTAAAAAGAGAACTTAGTGAGTTAACTGATATTTATGAAGATTTGGAGGAATTGAACGGTCCCATAATCAATGGGTTTTTCAATAATGAGAAGGAATTCTCTGTAGATGCTCTGAGAAAGCTCTATGATGTCTAGGAAACTTCTTATGATTTGATGATTACATTGTGAAACAGAGATACGAACTCTTGGATATATTTTCATTGATTGAGTCTGAATGTCTAGTTGATTCTCTTGGAATTATATTGGGGTTTGTCCATACAGATTTCTAAGCGAAATATTGGGTGTGGTTGTTGTACCCCCGCTTTTTCAATTGGTATCAAAGCAGTGAAACACGTTTAAGACCTCATAAGTTTGTGTGTTGTAACGATCTAACTATATGGACAGAGGAGCTGTCTCTATAAACATATCACCAGTCTTCAATGGCTCAAATTACTCATGGTGGAAAATTGCTATACGTGAATTTCTTCAAGCGCATGATTTTCAAACATGGGTTTATGTTGTTAATGGCTATGATCCTCCAATGGTTACAGTAGACGGTGTATCTATTGCTAAGGATATTGGTAGATATGAACCTAACGAGATTCTCATTGCAAAGAAAAATTGACGGTTTAAATGCTATCATACATGCCATTACCCCATATCTTCAGCACCATGTGACTACGTACACTCGGTCTAAAGATGCGTGGGATATCTTCGAAACCGTATTCGAAGGAAATTATCTGAAAAATAATCTAGGATTCAAAACCTATGTTCTGATTGGGAAAACCTTCGTATGGCTGATGACGATTCATTTAATGAGTTTAATCACAAAGTGTCTTAAATTGTTAATGCATCTTTTGCGTTGGGTAAGATTATTCCTGAAAAGGACATTGTGATGAAAATTCTCAGATCGTTGCCAGCCAAATAAGATTCTAAGAAGCATTCCATCGTTGAAAGAAATAACCTTGATACGCTTTCCAAAAATACTCTTGTTGGAAAGTTAAAAATTCTTGATCTTGATCAGAATACAGTCAGAACTTTTGCGTTCAATGTTGTGACCAACACAAGCGAAGCTTCTAACTTGTCTTGGGTTGATGAATGTTGTTCCAATCATTTTGATGTTGATAAATCACTGATTACACAAAAGATCAAGGATTTGTAAAAAAGAAGTAAAGGTTGTGAGAAAGGTCTCTCTCGGGTTAATGCTTCTGATGATTTAATACAAGAAAACTCATCCCAAGTTGTCAATACCTTGCGTACTTCCATTGTGTGCTGTGAATACCAATATTATGCGGAGCACGTGTCACGATCTCAGTGGTCGCATACAAGATAACTGTATAGCCCTCGTTGTACAGATAAATCCGAGTGACAGAGGATACCTTCGTAGATCTACTTTATCTCGTCCCAAGAAAGGATACCTCGACGGCTGAGATGAAAGAAGTAAAGCCTAGTCCACGGGGAGGAAGTTGGAGAAGGGATAAAGGTAGATGACATATCTAATCAGCATTAAATGCACAAATATCTTATCTACACGCATAATCAAGGCACGTGGAGAGAGACGATGTGGCGGAACCCGATTGGCAGAGGCTGGCGGTGAACGAAGGTACAATTTGTACTAAGGTTGGGAAGTTCCCAAAGGAACGTGGGTCAGCTGAGGTGACAGAGTTCGACTGGAGAAAGCACGCGGCGAACGAAGGTACCATCTGTACTAAAGGTATATCAGGAAACGATGGAACCAGAGGCAGCAAAGATATACTTGGAGCAGAAGGGGCTATAAATACCAAGCCTCATGAACAAACTAAGGGCATTCAATATCAAGGAGAGAAGATCTAGTCTTAGTCTTATACCTCTTTAATGTTTAGAACTTAAGTATGACTTCAACTTGAGTTATCTCTATTACTTTGGGAAGCATTTAAGATCTTTGTAACCACCTATCGATGGTGGGTTTTAGACAAAGGGTAAAATCGTAAAACCCCGAATAACCCAATGTCACCGGTGACACATTTATTAGAACATTTAATGCATGTAGTCAGTAATTAATAGGTGGTATTTTTTCAAATTAGGGTTACAACGAGCAAAACCTAATTCCCCTTCGTGCCAATGGCAAATTATGCCACCACACCTAGCCAAGCTAGCCGCGCCATGCCAAACGCACTTCTGCCTTGGCCCTAGCTATGCTAGTCACCAAACGCGCCAAAGCATGCCAACCATGCTAGCCGCACCTCCGTGCCAATGGAAAATCATGCTATCCACACCTAGCCCAAGCTAGCCGCGCCATGCCAAACACACACTTCCTTGGTCCTAGCTATGCTAGTCACACAAAATGCGCCAAAGCATGCCAACCATGCTAGCCGCACCTCCGTGCCAATGGCAAATCATGCCAGCCCCACCTAGCCCAAGCTAGCCGCGCCATGCCGAACATACTCTGCCTTGGCCCTAGCTATGCTAGTCACACCAAATGCGCCAAAGCATGCCAACCATGCTAGCCGCACCTCCGTGCCAATGGAAAATCATGCCAGCCACACCTAGCCCAAGCTAGCCGCGCCATGCCGAACGCACTCTTCCTTGGCCCTAGCTATGCTAGTCACACCAAACGCGCCAAAGCATGGCAACCATGCTAGCCGCACCTCCGTGCCAATGGCAAATCATGCCAGCCACACCTAGCCCAAGCTAGCCGCGCCATGCCAAACGCACTCTGCCTTGGACCTAGCTATGCTAGTCACACCAAACGCGCCAAAGCATGCCAACCATACTAGCCGCACCTCCGCGCCAATGGCACATCATGCCAGCCACACCTAGCCCAAGCTAGCTGCGCCATGCCGAACGCACTTCGCCTTGGCCCTAGCTGCGCTGGTCACACCACGACAAGCCAACCACCCTTACCTTGGCCCTAGCCGCGCGATGCCAAATTAGCGCCCAAGCCTAGGCTTGCAAACCGTGCAACCTAGGCCAAATTGGCCATGCATGCCATTGGCACATGCCAACACGCAGCGCTGGTAGCTTTTCTTACCAGGTCGTGGCCCTAATGGCCGAGCATACCACTGGCACCTGCCAACACGCATCGCTGGTAGCTTTCCTTACCAGGCCGTGACCCAAATTGGCCACGCATGCCATTGGCACATGCCAACACGCATCGCTGGTAGCTTTTCTTGCCAGGCCGTGACCCTAATGGCCATGCATGCCATTGGCACATGCCAACACGCATCGCTGGTAGCCTTTCTTACCAGGCCGTGACCCTAATGGCCACTCATGCCATTGGCACATGCCAACGCGCATCGCTGGTAGCTTTTCTTACCAGGCCGTGGCCATAATGGCCGAGCGTGCCATTGGCACATGCCAACACGCTCGCTGGTAGCTTTTATTACCAAGCCGTGGCCCTAATAGCCGAGCGTTCCATTGGCACATGCCAACACGCTCGATGGTAGCTTTTCTTACCAGGTCGTGGCCCTAATGGCCGAGCGTGCCACTGGCACATGCCAACACGCATCACTGGTAGCTTTCCTTACCAGGCCGTGACCCAAATTGGCCACGCATGCCATTGGCACATGCCAACACACATCGCTGGTAGCTTTTCTTTCCAGGTCGTGACCCTAATGGCCATGAATGCCATTGGCACATGCCAACACGCATCGCTGGTAGGTTTTCTTACCAGGCCGTGACCCTAATGGCCACGCATGCCATTGGCACATGCCAACACGCATCGCTGGTAGCTTTTCTTACCAGGCCGCGGCCCTAATGGCCGAGCATGCCATCGGCACATGCCAACACGCTAGCTGGTAGCTTTCATTACCTAGTCGTGGCCCTAATGGCCGTGTGTGACATTGAAACATGCCAAACATGCACGCTGGTATCCTAACTTGCAAGCCGTGCAACCTAGGCCAACTTGGCCGTACGCGCCATTGGCACGTGCCAAAACCCACGCTGGTAGCCTAACTTGCAAACCGTGCAACCTACCACCAAGGCATTCCGCACATGCTATTGGCACATACCACACACGACACGAGCAGCTCTGGCATTTCCACTTTCACTCAACGTGAAACCTACCACCAAGGCATTCCACACATGCCATTGGCACATGATGTGGTTTTGAAGTTGTTGTAAAGTGGTAAGAAAAGTTCGTTCAACTCGGGCTTGTAAAGGTTTGATTTAAGAAAATACTAAAAACAAATAAAATATATATACAAGGTTTGTCACAATATCGAGAGACTGAGACTTCAGATTCCACCATAAAATTCATTCATGCGATTCATATATTTATTCTAGACAATTTGAGCTCAAATAATGATAAAATATTGACTCTATTCTTTGCCAAGGTTGATTCTTAAAAGATTAATTGTAAATCACAAGCATGACGCATCAAAAGTACTAAAACTAAGCATACGTCATCAAACGAAATCACAACTAATTAGTGAAAATCATAAAACAATTAAATCAAGTGCAAGAAGTCATATAAGAAATAAATAGAATTACCACATGCATAAAATATGGCTTCCTCCGTCATCCCAGTGTTGGGGTTTAGCTCCTCATATTATTCACGTGCTCAAAATAATGGTTCATAGCTCAAATAGGTGAAAAACAAGAGAAAACTAATGACTCGTGACAGTTTGCAACGCTGAAAGGCGTTACAAACAAAGCTATTCTGAGAAAGAATAAGTCTACCTCTTAAACGATACTAGGGTTCTGCAGTGGAACAGCGATACTTTTCTGCGACCGTTCTCTGTGCGTCAATGTTCTTCGTGTTCTAGGGTTCTTGAGAACGACACTTCTGAAGTGTCAGTTCTTCGTCTTCTTCACCTACTGCTGCAACTTTCTCTGCAGCTTCTCTGCTTTGATTCTGCAGCCTCCAATCGACCCCAAAACTCCCCTAAAGTCTCGACTCCCTCTGCTCGACCTCCTAGCTGCCTATATATACCCAACAGGCGCGAAAATCACTCGAGTTAATCTCCTTTTCTTTTCTCCCCCGTATCTGATTTTTCTTCCCTGTAAATCTTCCTTACGCGTCATTGATTGAATCGTAGCCGTTCAGGACTCTTCTTAGGATAGAAACAAATCTTAAAGAAGATATTCACTTCCTTCTTCCCACGTAACTTCCATATTTGCCTCACCAGAGAACCCGAGACCACCACATACCCTGTTTTTCCGAGAATCATTGGAAATTCCTTTTTTCTCGAATCCAAGCAACGTATCAACCCTGTCTTGATGTATGGATTTGATACCAGTACATATCCAAGTCCAAACCCAAGAAAATCCCGTCCAAAAATCT